>OY856411.1:804197368-804918618 GCA_963693085.1 Alisma plantago-aquatica
ATAAACATGCAAGTAGTTTATCATGAACACAAATGTTTCATGATCATTTGGAAATACTTTTTCAATCAATATAATCTAGTATTTATAAAATAGCTATGTACCTTCAATGAAGATACTATGTATTATTATCCATTTATTCAAGTATGTAAGTAAACACTAAAGATGTATTTGTGATAAACTAGATTTTTTTCTCTAATTCAATTTATGTACATCTTGATTCATTAGACGATTTATTATACTCAATTACCTCCCTCACCCTCCATTTCATAACTTGAAGTCACATTAATCTCAGTTGATGCATTGATATTGATTAAATATCACTTTGCCTTTATATATGACCCCAATATGAGTTTTGATGCTTATTATGTATCATCTACTTGTAATCAAACTTAAACATCATCAATGAATTCTTATTACTATAAATTGTTTCTCATTATATACAATATTCAATTTTGAATCTAATGGTGCTCAAATTTCCTCAATCAGACAATCATAGCCCAAGATATTGCCTCTTGAAATATATTATCTAACCTTTGTTTTAATGTTGATTTTAGCTTGTTTAGACTTCATTGGGCCTAATTGGAGAGTGCAGTCTAATTAGGGAGAGACAGCCCTTTCTTTGCCATGTTAGTGATATGTCCATGTATTTGTTTCAACCAGTCTTGGTCGTTGGATACTACTACCACGGAATGACCCTCGATCAGATGATTGGGGCTTTATCCCCTATGTCCATACATAGCTCGGCACCAATGGTACTTCTACCATCTAACCATCCAAGGGAATCCACCAGTCTTCCATATTCCTCACCCTTTCCTCCAATAAATACCCATTTTGAGTTCCTTTCTCCTTTTCCCTTATTTCCCACTTGGTTTCCCTCTTTTTACGTTCCCTAATTCCACCATCTTCTTCCCTTCTTGTATATTGTGCACCGGCGGAACCGCCACCATGTCCGACCACATTTTACTCTGCACCAGACCAACTTGGAGTTGATAAAGGATGACAACATTTCTGCCACCATGTGTCAAGCATGGACAACCCATCCATGTCTCCTCCTGAGGTTTTGAGATCAATCGTTGCTCCCTCTTTGGTGAGTTGCTCCATCGCATGGGCCAAAACTCGAGCAGGTTTGCATGGGGATAAGTGACAACCTCTAGCCATTTTGGCACCTCATGGAGGAGTGAGCCATGTGTGAAAGACACAGGGGGGCACTAGTCCAAGAATCTAATTGAGCCAAAGATTGTGGGCTAGATTGCGACCGTTTGGGCCCTTGTTCCCTAAAGCAATGGTGTCTCTCCTTCCTTGGCTCTTGGATCTTGATCCAAGTTCCTAGATCACCTGAGTAGATGTATTTTCTTGTAAACCTTATAATTAACACATCACTTGTCCAAATATAGACATTGTATATGTCATTTTGATTGGAAAAACTTGATTTTTCTATTAAAATTACTTTCAAAATCTAGTTCTTCTTATAGTTCTCCTGATATCTCAAAATGTATGCCTTTTGAATTCTTTTGAAGATGATTAATATCGTTTAATGCTCAAGCTTGGTCTTTTATGTCCCAATATATTAGTTTGACCTAAAATTAGTCACTTGTAAATCTCTATGCATTGATATTTGAACTTTATCAATCCTTGCATCTGTTAATGATCTAATGTTTCCTGAATAACCTTATATGGACCTATAAGTGAAAGATCACTTTTTTTACATTATCACTTGATCAGTTGTGCTTCTAATCTCTATGAATGCTCTAGATCAATAGATTTAACTATGAAATGTAACCATTTTCAATCATGAACCTTCTTGGACCCTAATGACGATCTTGTGACACTTAATGTGTCTTAACATGATTTTTTGTGTACTTTTGTGATTTATATTAAACCTTATGCACTTATTGATGTAAAGTTACTTGAAGATATCTATGTGGCCTTGAAATCAATAACTTATCATTCCTTGTATCCTTAAATTCCTTATGAATCATTCATATTCCCTAATGTTGCTAAATGCCCTAATCTTGACTTGAAATGTAATCTAGTAATCATGTTGATAATTGGAGATCCATTCTTATGCCAATCTTGCCAAAATGATGATCCATTTTATATTTTGGTCTCAAATCACTAACCTTTTAACCATTATGACATCTAATCCTAATAGATCTCATCTATACTCTAATGATCTTGCATCGATATGACTGACAATGACTATTATGATAATGTTGATGCTTATGTTGACTAGGATTGCTCTAGCTAAGGTCCTGAAACCCTACTGTTAGATATCTAAATTGGTAGTGATGTGTCACCCTAAGATCCAAATGAACCCATATTATATGATGTATCTTGTTTTAGAACATGCATGACATATTTGACGTCGAACCCAATGATGAATGATATGATATCTAGACTAAGGTGACACATCCAACCACCATGATAATGAATAATGACACCTAATATTGTTGATGTTAATCTAACTGTACTTGCTTGTAATACCTATCTTTGTCGACTTGATTGACAAGATCTACTCCAGTTTGCTAAATTGGGTTTTGTAAACCATGACTAATCGTGTGTTGTAATCAAGGTATGGTTAATCCTCCCAATGTCCAGGCTAGTGGTATTGAACTTGCTTGCATGTGTTGGTAAGGTATGACCATAGAACCAAGCATATGATGATTGGCATGGCATAATTAACAAATAGGATTTGATAAATAATAACATAAATAAAGGAACGCTTCCAATTCATATGTTTCACTCAGTTATGAGATAATGAGGATATAGAGTGAATGTCTAGGGAATTAAATTACTCAATGACGTTGGTTCTCAAGTTACTATCCATGTTGATGAGATCATATGGATGTTAGGAATACATATACATATTCTCATTATGTCCCTGATCGGTTGTTATTTTGTCGGGTTAATAGACAATAATAACACATAAGATTAGAGTGTGAGTTGATTGATGACTAAATCTCATTAGTCATGATATGGCACTATCAAACCAAGCACATAGATACATCTTAGAGAAAAATGTATCAGATAGATCCACCTTGAGAGTGACACATGGTTTTGGTGATCACAGTCATCTCGCATAGTGAAGGTGGTGATTTTGATTCTTAGACCTCAAATCACTACACTTGTCACATGTCATTGGATACACTTTGACATCATCAAACGCAAACCTGAAACATGGGTTGTTATAACGGTGATGATTGGGTGACCTTGACACATGGGGATGGATTGCGAGTGATGGATATGGGATTTGGCCCTCCTACGGGAGCATGATATCTTGGCCACTTGAGAAGTGTGACTAAGAAATGCATGCACATGTACATGCACATGTGAACCAATATATATTATTCATGTCACATTATCTCAGACAGTCTACTCTTGGTTCAACGAACATGGATTGAACATTGAGCGGATGACCTTCCATGCTTTGAGTTCATCCTAGATATCATATACAAAGGAATTATACAATCACTGCAACACCTTACACATATTTTAGGTTGAAGTTGTTCTCCAACTATCCACACTTGGGTAGCACTGACATGCGACTAGGCAACAATCTTTGCTCGTGATGTCATAAGCTAGTTATAGACATTCACTACCAATGTGATGTGGGACCTATAAGGTCACACACATAGGAACTCATCTAGAAGATGAGTTTGACCTTGAATGACAATTGGATTGATTACTAAAGTGTTTAGATATTCAATTCATGCAACTGATCACTCAATTGGATGACAAGGTCTGCCAAACAACCATCTCACTCGGTGAGATAGTCATTTGGGAAGCCAGATGGGTGTCTCAAGTAGTTTAGACGGCCATTTGGGGGTCAGGCTAATCGAAGTTTGAATTGGCTTAGTTCTGCACTTGAACCGACCGATTCAATATGCTTGAACCGAGTGGCTCATCTCAACTCACCAGATGACCGTCTGGGTGAGTGAGATTCGGGCATCTCGCTTGGGTGAGATGACCCGGATGGGGTCAAATGAAGGTTCGAGATGTATCCCGAATAGTTTTGAATTGCATATACTTGGAGAGCAAGTAAAATTAGTATGTATATTAACTGAAATCAAAATTAACAAATTTGTGTGCAAGTGGGAAACTTCCAAATGGTCATTTGGCAGAGCGAGACGACTATCTCGCGCATCAGATGATTGTATGGGTGTGCAAAGTGGCCATTTTGACTGTCGTAGGTTGTGAAAGTTCAAGTTAATTTGGTCATTTCCACTCCCACAGGATCTTGTATATACTAGGAACCCTGACCCTAACCTCATCTATAAAAGGAGTGGTACTGGGGCTTCCCAAGACACAACATAGACAACTGAGAATCAATTACTCTGACAATTGTTGTCCTCTCTAGTTATAGTAACTAAGAGAGCCCAAGTCCTACCTGATAGTAAGAGATAGACAACGGGAGAGAACAAATGAGAAGTTGTCTTTGTTGGAGAGATGGTTGGTGACTAGTACACCAATAGGAGGGACAACTCCTTCCTGTCCGTTCTTGGCAAATGGCATGAGTTCTAGTAGGTCTGTGTGGACTACTCTAGAGGTAGGAGTATGTTGGCTGCTGCTAGGAGGACAACTACAGCCTGCATTTTGTGGCACAACAAGAGGAGCGTTGTAGAAGCTATCTTGTTCATTGTTCGTGATAAAAACCAGGAGTTGCACATACACTGTCTAAGAGCAACGTATCAACAGTTGCAAAGATTCGAGTTTTGTCATTGGACTTACTCCAAGATCTAGTATAATTCACTAAAACCATCCTTCCTGTTTCAAAGTAGTTGACATGATCTTACTATTATGGAAATATGGAAGGATAATTTTTTTGTTTCAACTGCTATGCTATGTGCCCATATTTCCCAACAATATGCATGTATTCTTAAATTGCTAGGTTGTAGATACTTGTTTGAGCTACTTGTTTCCTGTGAATAGTATGTTTGTTTTTCTTGAAATGCGTTGAAAAAATGTCGAACATAATTGAACTTGTCCAATATACAACCCTTTTACAACTGCCTAAATTCTTAGGGTAAGGGCACAAGGCATCCTCATGGATCCTTCCATTGGGAAGCTGGTCAAATGTCCACAATGTGGTTTAGTACAATGGAAATTCATGTAAAACACATTTTTTTTGTTAATAAGAAAGTCTGTAATGTAGTTTATTCTTTCTTACTGTTATGTCAACTTTTTACAATCATATATGTTCTCTTAAATCTACAAGTTTAATTATTTTATAGTGTACGCAGTAGATTTGTGTTGATGTGTACTCATTTTATGAATTTAGGTAATAGGTATGCTAAGGCTCTCATTCTGTGATCATTGCTTCTTCTCTTATATGATTATCTTCTACTTTTACTCTGATGATATCAAATGACGTGTAAATAGAATTCTAAGGGGTTGACATGCTGGATTAAGATCTTTTTGAGGTACCAGTTCAGTTTCCTTTTGTACCATGTTGTCTCTTATCATGTTCTTATATGTGGTTTTATTCATGTATATGTTATGTGATCAATTCTAGGGATGAATACCTAATTTCACTTGCCTTTGGCTGTGTAACCATTAGGAGTGTGAACTTCGGGACATAAATGGTTCTGTGACAAATGGTATCCAAGTAATCACATATCCTCTATGCATATTTAATAACCCAAATACACATATCATAGAGAGTATTCTAGCTTCTCATCTATTCTTTCAGAAGTACCCTAAGCCACACACAAGATGAGGATTATTTAGTTTCACATTTCCTCATGTGATCCTCTCATGGAAATAAATCACCTGATTTCTTGATTATGGGTAGCTTATGTATGGGTTAAACTAAAATTTGAATGAATTGGTAAAACTTGAATAAAATGATGATGATGCCATGACCAGACCATAACATGAAAACTAAAGTATGACTAATAGAAGGTACTCTTGGGGTTAAGTACTCTTATATAACCCCTCAAATCATGAAAAACTCAACTTTATGAAATCTGGACTACATGCTTTCTATGTTTGTGGTAAAATGATTATAATCTTGATATGATAAAATAAGAAGGATTCCTATGTATACCTCAGGGTTAAGGAGGTCCTTTCTGATTACGTCTATGTTTTCCTATTTTTGACCAAGCCTCAAATATGATTAAGCTAATCTTTCCCCTATTTTGATATGTATATTATGTTGGCTAAATGGACATCTAAAAATCCTTTTGTTTTGATTATGACAAACATTTCATTCTTGTTAATCTAACGAGCTACTTGAGTGTGCAGGACTAAGATGGATGGCAAAGCAACTAGGGAAAATCCACAAGCTAAAATGTTTATATTTTCATGCAATGTAATCATTGTTGTAAAAACTTGTACAAATATATAATGTACAAGTACTTAGAATTGCATGTAAATCAAGCGTTAGATTTTCCCTAGCCAAACACCATAGTTAGACATGTCATCCCATTTAAATAGGATCATTTATGCACACTCACACATATAATTAGTGCCTAAATTGAAACCTTGAAACAGGATCATTCTCGGTCGACAAACTCCTCGACCGAGACACTCTCGGTCGACAATCTTCTCGACCGAGAAAGATCCAAAGTAGCCGTTAGACACAACAGACAAGTTAGTTGGCAGTTGAAGAAAGACGTTGCAAATCACTTATTCCAGAGAGCCTGTCGGTGGACAAAAGTTTGACCGAGTAGGTGTCTCGGTCGACCATTTGTCGACCGAGATGGTCTCTGACAGCAACTGCAGAATAAATTAATCAGCCGTTGTTAAAGCAACAACTTTGTACCTAACGGCTAGTTAAGCACTTAGAAACCCCTAGAAGTTGTCTAGAACGTCCTTAAGCATACTTAGGCCATTCCTATAAATAGGACAAGCCATAGGACACTAGAATTCACTTGTTACACTTGAGAATACACTTGAGCATACTTGAGCAATCTATTGCAAGCAATTTGAGCACTGTGATTATTAGTCTACATTCTCCTTAGCTCAATCTCGTGTCCTATAGGCTAGATTCTCCTACCCACAGCAATCACAAGTTCACACACTTGGCTAGGAGATCTATACGCTTGATCTAGGCATATCAAGCCTTGGGCTTAAAGGATAAGTTGTAATTTCCTTTTCCTTTCTTGTTCCTTTTTATTATTTGTACTCTCCTTGCTACTCCTAGGGTTGGAGGCTGCGGATTGGAGAGGATTGACTTCTCAGGTGGAGAAGGGGACTTCAAGCTACTTCAAGAAGGCTATCGCCAGGGAAGCTACTTCAGAAGGCTGGTGCAACGGGAGTTGGTGCATCTACTTCAAGGGAAGGCTGCTTCAAGGTTGGGCGATTACTTCTAGGTGAAGGCTGCTTGAAGGGTTTGGGAAAAGAAATTGTATTTTATGTAAAGTCCTTGCGAGGTAATAAAATAAATTTCTTTTCAAATCCCGGTTGGGTAAGCAACCGGGTAGTGGACTGACGGCTATAGTATTTGCTATAGTTGGAACCACTCTAAACCTTATGTCTCCTTGTCCAATATCTTCATCGTGGTTGTTTGAGTTTAAATTATTATTAAAATCTTTATAAAACTCTATTCACCCCCCCTCTAGTAGTTTTCAATTGGTATCAGAGCAAGGCTTCAAGGAACCCTAACAAGGTCTTGAAGAAATGGGTGATGGAATGCTCAACAACCTCAACATTGAAGGGACTCTTGTTGCTAGGCCGCCGGCGTTCGATGGAACAAACTACCAATACTGGAAGAGAAGGATGCAGTTCTACTTCCAAGGCGTCAACTGGGATCTATGGAGAATGGTATCTACTCCTTATCAATTCCCTCAAAATGACTTTGCGGAATGGGATGCAAACACGGTAAAACAGGCCCAAATGAACGCAAAAGCTGTAAGCATTTTATATTGTTCTATTTCTGTAGGAGAATTTAATAGAATATCAAATTGTGATACAGCGTATGATATTTGGCATAGATTGTCCATTACTTATGAGGGTACAGCCCAAGTCAAAAATTCCAAAATTAGCCTACTTAAAACAAAACTTGAACATTTTCGTATGGATCCTAATGAATCCATTAGTGAAATGTATTCAAAATTCTCTACTATTGTTAATGGTTTAAGTGCCTTAGGAAAACCTGTCCTTGAGGAAGATCAGGTATCAAAAATTCTTTGATCACTTCCTCCAAAATACAAGCCAAAGGTGACAGCCATTGCAGAAGCAAACGACCTCACTCGCCTGAAAATGGAACAACTCATTGGTAATTTAGAAGCTCATGAAGCAGATCTAGAAGAGGAAGAAAGAAGAGAACGTGAACACCAAAGTGGGAAGAAGAAGGATGTGGCTCTCAAAGCCTCAAAAGTCGTCACACAAGAAAGTGAGGAGTCAAGTGAAGAAGAAGAAGCCTTAATCGTCAACGGTAAGAAGTACAAAAGGTTTAAATCTAACAAAATTTCTAGTTCCTCTACTCCCAGGTGCTTTGAATGTGGGAAGAAAGGGCATCTCAAAAATGAATGTCCCAAAGCAAAGAAGGGAAAGAAAAGCTCACATAAGAAGAAAGGAGAAAAAGCCTATAAAGCTGCCTGGGATGAGTCAAGTGACAGTGAAAGCGAAGAAGAGAAGGTGGAATGTCTAATGGCAAGAGAAGAAAATGAAGACTCTCAAGAGGTAAGCCTAGTTGATCTTCCTAAAGAAGAGTTAGTTACTAGTTTACAAGAAACTCATGGTAAGTACGTTGATGCCAAGAAGAAACTAAAAAAGGCTATAAAATCAAATAATGAGCTCATTGCCAAATTAGATGAACTTTCTTATGAAAAGAACAACATTGATCTTGAAAATGTATCTTTAAAAACATCTTTAGATGATTGCACTAGAAAGCTACTCAATTTGGAAACCAATGTTGATCTTCTATCAAAAGAAAAGACTGATTTGCTAGCTAAACTACAAGATTATCAAACTCAACCTATCTTGTGCAACCATCCGGACTATGATATTATTGTAAAAGAAAAGGATTCATTGTTTTCTGATTTAGACCAAGCAAGAAAAGATATACATAAGAAGATGCATGACATTGCTACGTTGCAAAGAGAACTTTATAAGTTAAGAAGAAAAGATATTCTTGATAACATATTGAGAGTTGGTACTGTCTTCAATGGAAGAAAAGGTTTGGGATATGTTCCAAAGAAAAACCAACCAAAAAAGACCCAAACTATGTTTGTACCCAAGAACACAATGGCTAGAAAGAGAAATGAAATTGACTCTATTACTTGCCATTTCTGCTTACGTCTTGGACATTATTGCTTTTCATGCCCCTACAAGACTAAGGAATCCGACTTAGTTTGGATCCCAAAACCCCAAACTTAGAAGAATGGAATGTAGTTGAGATATGACCAAATGCTTAATTTTGCTATTTATATTGTCTTATCTCAACAAAAGGTGCCATGCTTATTGTTATTATTTTTCTGCATTATTGTACTGAAACAGAAACCTTGTCGGTCGAAGTATTGTCGACCGAGCTCTGGGTCGGTCGAAGTATTGTCGACCGACTGGATGTCTTTAACAAATCAAAAATTTACAGCACCTATTTCGGTCGAAAAGCGGTCAACCGAGAATTTTTCTGTGTTTTTGCTTGTAATACAGTAACCTGCTCGATCGACAATTTGTCGACCGAAACAGATATCGGTCGAACAATTGTCGACCGACTGGTTTTCTGTATCAGAACTTTTATATACATAAGCACTTAAAAAGTTTCTAACCATATCGGACCATCACATGGGTACCAAAATCTACATTCTAATGCAGGAATGGGTAGTTGACAGTGGCTGCTCCAAACATATGACCGGGAACAAGGACGCATTTCAAACTTTTGAAGAAAAGAAAAGTGGAACGGTCACCTTTGGATACAATGGTAAGGGCAAAATCGTTGGAATAGGTAATGTTGGAACAAATCTCGAAATTAAAAATGTTCTACTTGTTGATGGATTGCATCATAATTTAATAAGTGTAAGTCAACTATGTGATAGTGGTTATGATGTGTTATTTAACAAAACCTGCTGCAAATTATTGATAGAAAACACTACAAATGTCGTTTATGAAGGAAATAGAGTTGGAAATCTTTATATCCTTAAACCAAACTCTATGAAATCAGTAGTAGGAAAATGCTTGCTTGCAAATGAAAATACCTTACAACTATGGCATAAAAAGCTGGGACATGCTAGTTCACATGCTATTAAAAAGTTAGTGCAATATGATCTTGTTCATGGATTACCTGCTTTGTCTTTTGATCAAGTTGAAAATTGTGAACCCTGCACAATGGGAAAGCAAACCAAAACATCTTTTAAATCAAAACATGTACTTAGCACCAGTAGATCCTTAGAATTAATTCATATGGACTTATTTGGACCAATGAGGACACAATCTATTGGTGGTAAACGATACTGTTTTGTTATTGTTGATGATTATAGTAGATATACATGGGTACATTGTATTGCAACTAAAGATGATACTATTCATGTCTTTATGCAATTTTGTTCCAAGATTGAAAATCTTTTACAACATAAAATATGTACCATTAGAAGTGATCATGGTGGCGAATTTGAGAATCATACATTTGAGACCTTTTGTACATCTCAAGGGTATACTCATAATTTTTCTGCTCCACGTACCCCACAACAAAATGGTATAGTTGAACGGAAAAATTGATCCCTACAGGAAATGGCAAGGACCATGATGCTTGAACACAACACACCTAAAACCTTTTGGGCTGAAGCTGTAAACACTGCTTGTTATGTGCTTAATAGAGTAACTATTCACTCTCATTTGAAGAAAACTCCATATGAAATATTACACTCTAAGAAACCTAGAGTTGACTACTTTCATACTTTTGGCTCCACATGCTACATTTTAAATACCAAAGATGATAGAGACAAGTTTGATTCTAAATCACACAAAGCATTCTTCTTGGGATATTCCACTTCTAGCAAAGCCTTTAGAGTATATAACACTATCTCTAGAAAAGTTGAGGAATCCATTCATGTTTCTTTTCATGAAGAATCGAAGTCTGAAAATCTAGATATCATTGATCTCACTAATCAATTTGAAAATATAACCATTTCCAATGATAGTGAGAAAATTCCTATATCTGATCCCCAAGTTGAAACACAACCTACACCTAGGCTTATCAAGGATCATCCCCAAGAACTAATTATTGGAAATCCAAATGATAAAGTCAAAACTCGGTCTTCCTTCAAAGATGTTGCAAACATGGCTTTTGTTTCTATCATTGAACCTAAGAAGATATCCGAAGCTCTTAAGGATGATTACTGGATAATAGCCATGCAAGAGGAGTTAAATCAATTCACTAAAAATGATGTATGGGATTGAGTTCCTAAACCACAAGATAAAACTATCATAGGAACTAAATGGGTGTTTAGGAATAAGCTCAATGAGGCAGGAGAAGTCATAAGGAATAAAGCTCGGCTAGTAGCACAAGGATATAATCAACAAGAAGGAATAGATTTTGATGAAACATATGCACCCGTAGCCAGACTTGAAGCTATTAGGATGTTACTAGCTATTGCTGCCCATAAAAACATTAAGCTATATCAAATGGATGTCAAAAGTGCATTTCTAAATGGCATCATACACGAAGAAGTTTATGTTGCTCAACCACCTGGCTTTGAAATACCAGAAAAAGGTGACCATGTTTATAAACTTAAAAAGGAACTTTATGGTCTCAAACAAGCACCTAGGAATTGGTATGAACGACTCAAGACATATCTTTTTGATAATGGTTTTTCTATTGGAAATTCAGATTCTACTTTATTTTTCAAAACATATGCATCTGATTTCCTAGTTGTGCAAATATATGTTGATGACATTATTTTTGGATCTTCTAATGATTCATTATGCACACAATTCAGTGACATTATGCAAAAAGAATTTGAAATGAGCCTCATGGGTGAACTAACATTCTTTCTTGGTTTTCAAATTAAGCAAACACCTGTAGGAATTTTCATAAGCCAAGAAAAATATATTAAAGAACTTTTAAAACGTTTTGGGATGGATCAATGCAAACATGCTACTACTCCTATGGCTACCTCTATCAAAATTGATAAGGATGAAAATGGGGAACCTATTGATGATTCCTTATATAGAGCCATAATTGGTAGTTTGCTATACTTAACTGCTTCTCGACCGGACATTATGTTTTCCGTTGGTCTTTGTGCTCGATTTCAATCCCAACCTATGCAATCTCATTTTCTAGCGGTTAAAAGAATTCTTCGATATCTAGCTGGTACTACTTGTTTTGGTTTATGGTATCCAAAAGGACAATCCCTGGATTTTAAAGCATATACTGATGCGGATTATGCTGGTTGTCGACTTGATCGCAAAAGTACTAGTGGTGGATGTTTCTTATTAGGGAGAGCCTTAGTATCTTGGTTTAGCAAGAAACAAAATACGGTTGCCCTATCTACAACTGAAGCTGAATATATGGCAGCCGGGTCTTGTTGTGCTCAAGTGCTTTATATGCAACAGGTATTAAGCGATTATGGTTTTAATCTTCCCTCTACACCTATTTTTTGTGACAACACGAGCGCCATAAACTTAGCACACAATCCTATTTTACACAGCCGGGCAAAACACATTGAAATCCGTCATCACTTCTTAAGGGATCACATCTCAAAGAATCATGTTTCCCTTCATCATGTTGATACGGAAAATCAATTGGCTGATATTTTTACAAAACCGCTTCCACTAGATCAATTCAACAACATTAGGAAGCAACTGCTTATTACTCCTTTGGAAGATGTTTTTTTGATATCTGCGGTTCTTAAAATGAATACGTTTACTTGTTTCATTTTGGCTTTTCAAATGGACATCTTTTTTTTTAGATTTGACGGGATATCTAATTAAGGGGGAGTTTTTATTAAAACGTTTATCTTTTTGAAATAACAAAGGGGGAGAGATATATAAAACTATAACTTAGTATTTATGTAAACCTCAATCAATGAGTTTCATAAATATACTCTTGGCTTTACATTGAAAGTTGCTATATTCCCAAATGAAATGGATTTCATATTCCATAATTCATTGGGAATAATAAGCACACATTTTATAAACAAGAGGAAAAGCTACATAAGGCAATCTAAAGGTATGAAATTCATATGTTTTATATTTCCTTATTTATATTTTGGAAATGTTTGTCATCTTCAAAAAGGGGGAGATTGTTGGCTAAATGGACATCTAAAAATCCCTTTGTTTTGATTATGACAAACATTTCATTCTTATTAATCTAACGAGCTACTTGAGTGTGCAGGACTAAGATGGATGGCAAAGCAACTAGGGAAAATCCACAAGCTAAAATGTTTATATTTTCATGCAATGTAATCATTGTTGTAAAAACTTGTACAAATATATAATGTACAAGTACTTAGAATTGCATGTAAATCAAGCGTTAGATTTTCCCTAGCCAAACACCATAGTTAGACATGTCATCCCATTTAAATAGGATCATTTATGCACACTCACACATATAATTAGTGCCTAAATTGAAACCTTGAAACAGGATCATTCTCGGTCGACAAACTCCTCGACCGAGACACTCTCGGTCGACAATCTTCTCGACCGAGAAAGATCCAAAGTAGCCGTTAGACACAATAGACAAGTTAGTTGGCAGCTGAAGAAAGACGTTGCAAATCACTTGTTCCAGAGATACTGTCGGTGGACAAAAGTTCGACCGAGTAGGTGTCTCGGTCGACCATTTGTCGACCGAGATGGTCTCTGACAGCAACTGCAGAATAAATTAATCAGTCGTTGTTAAAGAAACAACTTTGTACCTAACGGCTAGTTAAGCACTTAGAAACCCCTAGAAGTTGTCTAGAACGTCCTTAAGCATACTTAGGCCATTCCTATAAATAAGACAAGCCATAGGACACTAGAATTCACTTGTTACACTTGAGAATACACTTGAGCATACTTGAGCAATCTATTGCAAGCAATTTGAGCACTGTGATTATTAGTCTACATTCTCCTTAGCTCAATCTCATGTCCTATAGGCTAGATTCTTCTACCCACAGCAATCACAAGTTCACACACTTGGATAGGAGATCTATACGCTTGATCTAGGCATATCAAGCCTTGGGCTTAAAGGATAAGTTGTAATTTCCTTTTCCTTTCTTATTCCTTTTTATTATTTGTACTCTCCTTGCTACTCCTAGGGTTGGAGGCTGCGGATTGGAGAGGATTGACTTCTCAGGTGGAGAAGGGGACTTCAAGCTACTTCAAGAAGGCTATCGCCAGGGAAGCTACTTCAGAAGGCTGGTGCAACGGGAGTTGGTGCATCTACTTCAAGGGAAGGCTGCTTCAAGGTTGGGCGATTACTTCTAGGTGAAGGCTGCTTGAAGGGTTTGGGAAAAGAAATTGTATTTTATGTAAAGTCCTTGCGAGGTAATAAAATAAATTTCTTTTCAAATCCCGGTTGGGTAAGCAACCGGGTAGTGGACTGACGGCTATAGTATTTGCTATAGTTGGAACCACTCTAAACCTTGTGTCTCCTTGTCCAATATCTTCATCGTGGTTGTTTGAGTTTAAATTATTATTAAAATCTTTATAAAACTCTATTCACCCCCCTCTAGTAGTTTTCATATTAATCATGACATGCATGACTATGCTCTTGGAATCACAAAATCATGAGGAAAGAATTTTTACAAAAGGCATCTCACAATTGATTATTATGTCTCTTTGTAAATCTCGATTTTGAAAGATATGATGGATATGGATCTAAATCTAGTTGTATTATGCTCTAACTCTTAACTTCCCAATTTGAATTCTCAATTACCAAAATACACCATTGTTCCTTTAGAAGGAAGGGAGTAACATTAGACCTTCAACTCACTCTTAGGGTACGTATTCCAACCCGGGGGGGTCAACTAATCAATGGTAAAATTACATGTGGGGAAGGCATAACCCTAGACCCCTAGGGTCAGGTTGTGGCTAGAAAGCCTAACCTCCTCTTGTGAGCTAAGAAGGCACCCTAGGTTAGGACCTCCCCTTGATGGATGAGTTAACCCATCGGTTTAAGAATTGATGTAACCATGAAGGATTAAGTATACAAAGCATGAAATCACATATAATGAGTACAATTCTTTAACCCAATTATGACATCTCTAAGGGTAAAAAAGAAAAGCTATAAAGGAAGTGACTAATAGTATGTGACCAAGCCAAGGAGGGAAGGTCACCAAGAGGCCAAGCCCAGGAGGGAAGGCAACCATGAAGACCACTCCCAGGAGGAGATCACCAACAGGCCAAGCCTAGGAGGAAAGGACACTAGGAAGACCTAGCCCATGAGGGAAGGTCACTAACAGGGCAAGACTAGGAGGGAAGTCCACCATGAAGACCAAGCCCATGAGGGAAGGTCACCAAGAAGTCAAGTCTAGGAGGGAAGGACACCAAAAAGATCAAGCCTATGAGGGAAGGCCACCATGAAGACCAAGCCCAAGAGGGATGTTCACAAAGAGGCCAATCCCAGGAGGGAAGGCCACCATAAAGACCAAGCCCACGAGGGAAGGTCACTAGGAAGACCAATCCTGGGAGGGAAGGTTTCCATGAGCCCCTAAGAGATGAAGAAAATCCAGGTTAAAGAATTATAAAGAAAATAATTTTCTCCAATATTGATAGCAAAACCTAAAGAAAAATGTGTATGACATATAAATAAAACCTTAGGAAGGGTAGAATCCTAAGTCACCCCTTAGGTATAAAATAGGAATATAATCCCTAGTTTTGAAATATTTGGACCTACTTTGATGTCCAAACTTGACTCTCATATTGGAAAATAGAATCTTGAATAAAACAAAATTATGATCTTGGTATACGAATCAACTCCTATGATCACCCTCGATATACGATGGATGACTTTCATGTTCCTAAATCTTGAAAATTTTGAAATTATGATTATCTTGATTTTCTCAATTTATGACTTAGGGTTTAACTCTCATGTGTACTAGGGAGGGCCCTTCAATCAGTTTTGAGCAAGAATTCATGATATTCAAATATGATGTTTGTCTAAATTGTTGAAATATGAAAACTCGATCATGGATGTATAACCCCACCTAGGACAATGAAGAAAATAGAACCCTAAATGTTGGAGATAACAGTCGTGCTTTACTTTAATTTTGAAGATCTCTATTTGTTTGACATAAAATGTGATATCTCCACATTTGTGATATATAGTATGATCTCTCCCAATTTGGGACTCATGTGATAATCTTTCATATTGGATGATCAGTGTGGATATGCTTTTTCCTTGATGCTTTGATTTCTTGACTTTGAAATCATGTATATGTTTAAGGAATACGACATGATTATGACACGGAATATTAAATCCCTAACTCAATTGATGGATTGATTTAATTTTAAGGACAAAATTCTTTTAAGGTGGGGAGGATGTGATAACCTAGATTTTTCTCTCTAATTGAATTAACGTACAACTTGATTCATTAGATGCTTAATATACCCAATAACCTCCCTCACCATCCATTTCATAAATTGGAAGTCACATAATTATCTCAATTTATGCATTGATTTTATTTAATATCACTTTTTTCTTATATATACGACTCTGATATGAGTTTTGAGGATTATTATGTATCATCAACTTACAATCAAACTTGAACCCATTCAATGAATTCTTATTACTATAAATGTATCTCATGATATAGAGGACTCAATTATGAATCTGATGGTGCAAAATCACCTTAATAGAACCATCATAGCCCACGATATTGCCTCTTAAAATTTACTATCTAACCTTCATTTTAATGTTGATTTTAGCTTGTTTTAACTCTATTTGGGACCGGTTGGGGTGTGCGGCCATACTAGGGGGAGGTTCCAACCTTGCTTTTCCATGTTAGTGATATGTCCTTGTCTTTGTTTTGACCAATCTTAATTGTTAGATGCTACTACCACGGATTGACCCTCAATCAAATGAATAGGCCTTCATCCCCTACCACTGTACATAGATCAGCACCAATGGCGTTGCTACCACCTAACCATCCAAGGACATCCACCAGTCTTCCGCATTCCTCACATTTCCTTCATTAAATACCCACTTTGGGTTCCTTTCTCCTTTTCCACTGTTTCCCCCTTAGTTTCCCTCTTTTTGGTTCCCTATTTCCCGCATCTTTTTCCCTTATTCTATCGTGTGCGCCTGTGATGCCACCACTATGACCGACCACCTTATATTCCACACCAGGCCACCTTGTCACTAATAAAGGTAGGAAATAACTCCACCACCCTATGTCGAGCATGGATATCTCATCCACGACTCCTCCCGAGATCTAGAGTTCAATTGCTTCTCCCTCTATGATGAGTTGCTCTGTTGCTTGGGTCATGACTCAAGAAGGTTAACATTGTGATGAACAGCCACCTCAGCCATAGTGGCATCTCACATAACAGTGAGCCACAAGTGTGATATGTAGGGAGCCATTGGTATAAGAAGTTGGATAAGCCACAAATCTTAGGCTAGATAATAAGCATTTGGACCATTGTGCCCTGAAGTAATGATGTGTCACCCCTCCTTGGCCCTTAGATCTTGATCCAAGAGTCTAGATCACCTAATTAGAGGTATTTTCTTATAAACCTTGTAAAATCATCCCTTATCCAAATATAGACGTATATGTCATTTTATTGGAAAAGGTTGAGTTTTCTATTAAAAATACTTTCAGAATCTAGTTCTTCATGTAGTTCTCATGATATCTCAAAATGTGTCCTTTTTGAAGTCTTTTGAAGATGATGAATATCTTTTAATGCTAAACTTGGTATTTTGTGTCCCAAAATATTAGTTTGACCTAATATTAGTTCCTTGAACATCTCTATGCGTCAATATTTAAACTTTATCAATACTTGCATCCTTTAATAATCTAACATTTACTAAATGACCTTATATGGACCTATAAGAAAAAGATCACTTCTTCTATGTTATAACTTGTTCAAGTATATTTCTATTCTCTATGAATTTTGTAAATCAGTAGATTTAACTTTGAAACAAATCCATTTTCAATCATGATTCTTCTTGGACCCTAATGATGATCTTGTGACACTTAATGTGTCTTAACATGACTTTATTTGTACTTTTGTGATGAATGTTAAACCCCATGCATTTATTGATGTAAATTTACTCAAAGATGTCTTTGAGGCCTTGAAATTAGTAACTTATCATGCCTTGTATCGTGAAATTCCTTATGAATCACTCATGTCCCCCTAATGTGGCTAAATTCCATAATCTTGACTTGAAATGTAATCTAGTAATAATGTTGATTTTTTAAGATCCAATCTTATGCAAATCTTTCCCAAATGATGATCCATGTTATATTTTTGTCTCAAGATAGTAACTTGTAACCATTATGACATCTAATTCAAATATATCTCATCTATACTCTAATGATATTGCATTGATATGACTCATATTGACTAGTATGACAATGTCGATTCTTATGTTGACTAAGCTTGCTCAAATCTTATGATTTCTCTATATAAGATCCTAAAACTCTAATATAAGATATCTAAATTGGTAGTGATGTGTCATCCAAAGATCAAAATGAACCTATACTATATCATGTAGCTTGTTTAATATCATGCATGACCTAGTTGAGACATTGAAACCAATGATGAATGATATGATACCTAGACTTAGGTGACACATCCATCCACCATAATAATGACTGATGACACCTAACCTTGTTGATTTTAATCCAATTATACGTGTTTGTAATCCAAAAATCTCATTATTGACTTGATTGACAAGATCTACTCAAGTTTGCTAAATTGGGTTTTCTAAGTCCTGAATAATCTTGTGCTTTAATAAAGGCACATTTTATCCTCATATTGTCTAGAATAGTAGTATTGAACTTGCTTGTATCTATGTATGCTTAAATTTCTTGGATGTATATACTTGTTTGATCTACTTGTTCCCTATCGTTAGTATGTTTGTTTCACTTGAAGTACTTTGAAAAAACCTTGAACATAATTTAACTTGTCCATTATATAACCCTTTTGCACCTCCCTAAATTCTCAGGGTAAGGACACAAGGCATGCTCATGGACCCTTCCATTTGGAAGCACGACAAATGGCCACAATGTTGTTTTCATGTGTATGTAAAACATGTTTTCTTGTTAATAAGAAAGTATTTAATATTGTTTGTTTCTTTCTCACCATTGTATCAAGTTTTGGCAAGCATATATGTTCTCTTAAATCTACACATTTATGTATTTTTTAGCATACTCAACAAAATTGTGTTGATGTGTACCCATTTTATGATTTTAGGTAATAGTTATGCTAAGGCTTCCATTCTATGATTGTTGCTTCTTCTCTTATATGATTATATTCTACTTTTACTGTAATGATATCAAATGACATGTTAATGGAATTCTTATGGATCCACATATGGGACTAAGATCTTGTGTGAGGTACTAGTTTAGTTTTCTCTATACCATGTTGTCACTTATCATGTTCTTGTTTGTGGTTTTATTCATGCATATGTTATGTGATCCATTCTTGATATGGACACCCAAGTCCACTTGCCTTTGGTTGTGTAGAAAATAGGGGTGTGAACATAGTGTAATAAATGGTTATTTAACAAATGCTATCAGAGCAATCACATATTCTCTATGCATATTTAATAACCCAAATCCACATATCTTAAAGAGTCTTCTAGTTTCTCATATATTCTTTAAGAACTACCCTAAACCGCACACTAAATGAGGATTAGTTAGTTTCACATATACTCATGTGATCATCTCATGACAATTAATCACATGAGTTCTTGATTATAGGTAGCTTATGTATGGGTAAAACTAAAATTTGAATGTATTAGTAAAACTAGAGTAAGATGATGATGATGCCATGATCTGACCTTAACATGAAAAATCAACTATGACTAATACAAAGTACTCTTGGAGTTAAGTACTCTTATATCACCCCTAAAATCATGAAAACTCAACTTTATGAAATATATGCTACATCCTTTCTATGTTTAAGGTAAAATGATAATAATCTTGATGTGATGAAGTAATAAGGATTTCTACCTATACCTCATGATTAATGATGGCCCTATTTGATTAAGTCTATGTTTTCCTATTTTTTACCAAACCTAAAACATCACTAAGACATTCTTTTGTCTATTTTGATATGTATATCATGCCATGAAATGACTATGCTCTTGGTATCTCAAAATCTATGAGGAAAGACATTTTATAAGAGGCATCTCACAATTTATTTCTATGACTCTTTGTAAATCTCAATTTTGAAAGATATGATGGATATGGATCTCAATCTAGTCTTATTATGCTCCAACTCTCGACCTCCCAATTTGACTTCTCAATTTCCAAAATACACCCCCTTTCCTTGATCTATAGAAGCAAGGGAGCAATATTAGACCCTCAACTTACTCTTAGGGATGGTATTTCAACCAGGCATGTGTCAACCCATGAATGGGAAAAGGATATCAAGGGAAGGTACACCCCTAGACCCCTGGGGTCAAGTTGTGGCTCGAAAGCCTAACATCCTCTTATAAGCCAAGAAGG
This sequence comes from Alisma plantago-aquatica, assembly GCA_963693085.1. Lineage (NCBI taxonomy): Eukaryota > Viridiplantae > Streptophyta > Magnoliopsida > Alismatales > Alismataceae > Alisma > Alisma plantago-aquatica. The sequence continues at coordinate 804,217,906 of OY856411.1, forward strand.
AACCCCAGTTTTGGACCTCCCCTAGATGGATGACTTAACCGATTCATTTCAGAATTGATCTAATCTTTAATGTCACCTAATGTTTGAAGCATTAAGTATACAAAGCATGAAGCACATATAATAAGTACAATTATTGAACCCATTATGCCATCTCTAAGGGACAAAAAGAAAAGTTAGAAATGAAGTGAATAATAGTATGTGACCAAGACCAGGAGGGAAGGTCACCAAGAGGCCAACCCCAGGAGGGAAGGCTACCATGAAGACCAAGCCAAGGAGCTAAGGTCACCAAGAGGCCAAGCCTAGGAGGGATGGACACCATGAAGACCAAGCCTAGGAGGGAAGGTCACCAAGAGGCCAAGCCCAGGAGGGAAGGCCACCATGAAGAGCAAGCCCAAGAGGGAAGGCCACATAGAGGTCAAGCCCAGGAAGGAAGGCCACCATGAATATCAAGCCCAAGAGGGAAGGCCACCATGAATACCAAGCCTAGGAGGGAAGGTGGCAATGAGGCCTAAACACGTGAGGGAAGCCCACCTTGAAGACCAAGCCTAGGAGGGAAGGTCACTAGGAAGACAAAGACTAGGAGGAAAGGTCTCCATGAGCCCCTAAGAGATGGAGAAAATCTAGGTTAAGGAATTAAAAGAAAATTATGTGCTCCAATATTGATAACGAAACCTCAAGAAAAATGTGTATGGCATCATAATAAAACCTTACAGAGGGTAGAATCCTAAGTCACACACTAGGTCTACATTAGGAATATAAACCCTAGCTTCAACATGATTGGACGTACTTCTATATACAAACTTGACTCTCATATTGGAAAATGGAATCTTGACTAAAACAAAATTATGATCTTGGTATACGACTTGACTCCTATGATCACCTTGTTTGGACTTTGAGATCACCCTCGATATACAATTGATGCCTTTCATGTTCCCAAATCTTAAAATTTTTGAAATGATTACTATGTTGATTCGCTTAATTTACGGCTTAGGTTTAACCCTCTAGTGGACTAGGTTGGGCCCTTCCATTGATTTTAAGCAGCAAACCATGCTATAAAAATTTGATGTTTGTCTTGAATTGTGAAAATATAAAAACTCAATCATGGACATATAACTGTACCTAGGCCAATGGTGAATCTAGAACCCTAAATGTCAAGAATGATAGCTTTCATTCACTCTTAATGTAAATATCTCTATTTGTTTGATAAAAAATGTGATCTCTCCAAATTTGTGATCTATACGATGATCTCTCCTAATTTGTGACTGACATGATAATCTTTCATATTGGATGATCAATGTGACTATGCTTTAACCTTGATGCTCGATTGTTCATTTTTTAAATAATGTTGATGTTTAAGGAATATGTAGTGATGATGACATGGAATATGAAATTCCAAACTCGATTGATGGATTTATTTTAATTTTGGGGAAATTTTCTTTTAAGGTGGGGAGGATGTGATGATATGTTTTTTCTCTCTAATTCAAATTATGTACATATTGATTCTTTAGCTACTTTATTATACTCAATAACCCCCCTCACCCTCCAATTCATAACTTGAAGTCACATTAATCTCATTTGTTGCATTGATATTGATTAAATGTCACTTTGTCCTTATATATGACAATAATATGAGTTTTGATGCTTATTATGGTTCATCATCTTGCAATCAAACTTGAACCCCTTAAATGAATTATATTACTATAAAATGTATCTCATGATATAGATGATTCAATTATGAATCTAATGGTGCAAAAATCACCTCCATTGGACCAAGTTGGGGAGTGTGGCCCAACTAGGGGGAGGCTTCCCCCATGATTTGCAATGTCAGTGATTTCTCCTTGTATTTTAGACCAATCTTGGGCATTGGATGCTACGATAACGGATTGGCTCTCAATCATATGGTTGGGGCTTTATCCCTTACCTCCCTACATAGCTCGGTGCCAATGGAACTACTACCAGCTAACCATCTAAGGGCATCCACCAATACAACATTCCTCACCCTTTCCTTCAATGAATACCCACTTTGGTTTCCTTTCTCCTCTTCCCTCCTTTCCCCCTTGGTTTCCCTCTTTTTTGTTTCCTAATTCCCCCATCTTCTTCCCTTCTTCTATCTTGTGGGTCTGGGTGCTGCCACAATGGCCGCCACATTTTACTTTGCACCAGGCCACCTTGGCACTTATAAAGGTTGGAAACAACTCCACCACCCTGTGTTGAGCCTAGACAGTCCATTCACGACTCCTTATGAGGTCTGGAGATCAATTGCTACTCCCTCTCCTATGAATTGCTTTGTCGCTTGGGCCATGACTCGAGCAGGTCTGCATGGTGATGAGAGACTACCTCCAGTAACTGTATCTCCTCATAGAACAATGAACCATGAGTGTAAGACACAAGGGGACACTGGTCCAAGAAGTTGGCTAGGCCATAGACCATGGGCCAGATTGTGAGCATTTGGGCCCTTGTCCCCAGAAGAAATAGTCTGTCACCCCTCCTTGGCTCTTGGATCGTGATTCAAGGGTCTAGATCGTCTGATTAGAGGTATTTTCTTGTAGAACTTGTCAAAAATACACCCCTTGTCCAAATATAGCTTATTATATGTCATTTTGATTAGAAAAAGATGAGTTTTCTACAAAAATTACTTTTACAATCTAGTTCTTCTGGTAGTTCTCCTAATATCTCAAAATGTGTGCTTTCTGAAGACTTTTGAAGATGATTAATATCTTTTAATGCTCATGCTTGGCCTTTTGTGTCCCAAAATATTAGTTTGACCTAATATTAGTCACTAGAACATCCCTATGCATCAACATTCAAACTTAATCAATCATTGCATGCTATAATGATCTAATGTTTTCTAAATGGCCTTATATGGACCTATAAGAAAAAGATCACTTCTTTTATGTTATAACTTGTTCAAATGTGCTTTGAATCTATATGAATGATATAAATCAATATATTTAACTCTGAAACATAACCATTTTCAATCATGATCCTTCTTGGAATCTAATGATGATCTTGTGACACTTAATGTGTTTTAACATGACTTGATGTGTACGTTTGTTTTGAATATTAAACCTTATGTATTTATTGATGTAATGTTACTCAAAGATGTCTATGTGGCCTTAAAATTAGTAACTTATCATGCCTTCTAGCTCTAAAATTTTTTATGAATTATTCATGTTCCCTAATGTGGTTAAATACCCTAATCTTGACTTTAAATGTAATATAGTAATGATGTTGCTAATTGGAGACCAAGTCTTATGCATATCTTGCCCAAATCATGATCCATTTTATATTTTGGTTTCAAATCAGTAACTTTGTAACCATTATGATATATAATCGAAATAGATCCCATCTATACTATAATGATCTAGCATGGATACGACTTACAATGACTAGTATGACAATGTTGATGCTTACATTGACTAGGCTTGCTCAAATCTTATGATTTCTCTATCATAAAATCCTTATAAGTACACTTTTGTAAGATCACATAGTTAACTACCTACTCTACCCAAGCTCTTTCAAGAAAAACATGCAAGTTGCAAACTCTCCTTAGTCTCAACCTCCATCTCTAAATCTTCCTAGATACCAACAAACTCCAGGTACTTTTCCTGATCTTTCTTCACACCCAAATCAAGTCAAATAGAAACAAAAGGCCAATATTATTGTGGAGGTATTGACAGACAATGCAGTTCTCCCTTGAAAGCTTAAGCATGGGTTGCAGACACTCAATATCTAACCAAATCCCTTTATAAGATCTTGGCAGAAGGGGCACAAGCATCTGTAACATAAGAGAACCCAAAGAAACACCCTTTGTGACACCTATCTCCCTCTGTTGCCCTTGTGCATCAAGGAAGACACTACCAAACTTTGTTCTGACTCCTAACCCTAGAAGAGAGAACCTGAGTTCCCAAATGGTGCAAATGTAGCCTGGGACAACCACGATGCCTGCCCCAATCCCTTTTAAAGTGTTCCTATAAGGATCTTTATTCACTTAATTTGTTTATCTACATAATCATAGTTTCCCAACCTTTGTCCTCCCAGTATAGGGCATCTATAGAAAGACTAATGTGCTAGTTGAGTTCACAAAGATGTTGTAGAGAGGGTTGGACCATTGCACGACTTCCTTTTGGTTTGGAGGAAGAGGTCCAGTATCAAGTTGACTCTTCTTAATGTTGGGGTGGAACATCTTGTGGGAAGAATATGCATGGGACCAAGGGACCTTAATATTTCTCAAGTGGTGACAATTCAGTTCACAACACAGGGGCGATCAAGTCTTTTTGTCCACTCTCAAATATTCGACTGCATTGGGTTAAGTTTGGAATTTTTAGCTGACATGATGATTGTTCATTGGCCAGTATAGGTTTAATTTGCATTAATTCTAGAAAATAGTGGGTTGGTCAAATTTTTTTGAAACTTTATACCAAATTGATCAGGAAAATATGTAACTATCAAATAAATTGGTTTCAATGTGTACTATGTTCATAGTTCTAAAGTGTGATCTAATTCATTAATGTGAAATTATTTTGATGCAAACTCTAATGTAGAGTAATAAAATTTCAAATATATGGAACAATCACTACTATAGAAATGGCTTATGAAGTCACTTTCCATGTGTCGGTTATTAAATAAGAACTGACGCCTAAAACCTACATCGTCAGTTTACAACACAAACTGACATATATCATATACGAGTGGCCAGACACGGGTATCGCTTTCTATTTAGCGTCGGTTCTAGAATAAACAACTGATGCCTAAAGTAGCCCGTGAAATCCAGTTTTTTCGAGCAAAAAAAATTGCGCCAAAGTATCAGATACAATGTCAGTGTTTTACCTAATAACCGACGTTGAATGAAGATAAAATTTGCGCCAAAAGTTACAATATGGGCGTCGGTTTTCTTAGAATAACCGACGCTGATAAGGGTGCGTGCGCCGTCCCCACCAAAAAACTTAGCGTAAAGAAATGTCCAATTAACGTCGGTTGTCTTTGTATAACCGACACCTAATAATAAAGGTGTTGGTTGTTATGAATAACCGACGCCAATTAGTAACTTAATAGCCCCCACACACAGTGAACTCTTCCCCCTTTCTCTTCAGTTTCATTGAGATCGTGTGATTTTGCTCCGACGATTCCCGACCTGTTGCTGCGTCGCCGCCGCCTGCTACTGCATCACCTGTCTCATGCCTCCGCGCCGCCGCCTACTGCTGCTGTAGCTGCTCGCCACCGCCGCCGCCTACCTCTCCTTCTCTGCTCACCACCGGCACCCTCTCCTTCACTGCTCGACGCCGGCGCCTCTCCTTCTCTACTCGCCTACCTCCGCGCCATCTCCTGCCACTGCTGTGCTCACCGCCACCTTCGTCTCCACGCTGCTACCAACAGTAGGCCCTCCTTTCTTCTTCTTCTTCTTCCGTCTCCCTCTCCTTACCAATAGCAACCACAGCCGTGTGGGCTGGTACGACTGTGGCTGTGTTGGCCGACCACACGGTCGTGCTACCCAACACGGCCGTGTGGTTGGCCAACACAGCCACGGCCGTGCCAGCCCACACGACTGTGGTTGCTGTTGGTTATTACTCTTCTAAAATTATTCTTATATTGTTGAATCGGGTCAATGACCACACCTGCTATTGTGCCTAAATAATGCCATGTATGTTTGTACAAAGTGAATCTTATCACTCTAATTGTGAATTATTGCATGTTTGAAACTATTGAATTCTTGATTTATTATTTAATAATGCTCTAATTGTGAGTGATGCAATGTAAGTGAGCAAATACATGTATTGGATATGTACTCATTAGCCTAGAAACCCGTCCAAGATTTACTCATTAGGAGTAAATCTTGGATAGCCTCCAGTTTGGGACTATTCTTGAACACCTAATCTCACTTAGGATGTAAGTGTATAATGTGTATTGGGTTTTCAAGAAAATTTCAGTAGCATTTCCCCATTTGTTCTCTAAGTACATATGTACTTGGAGAACAGTGGGGAAATGCTGCTGAAATTTTCTTGAAAACCCAATACACATTATACACTTACTAGTGAGATTAGGTGTTCATGAATGGGATAGGTGGTACACATTTATTGTATATAAGAATGACAACACATGTATTTGTTGGACTAGAAACCTATCCAAGATTTACTCATTAGGAGTAAATCTTGGATAGTCCCCAGTTTGGGACTGTTCTTGAACACCTAATCTCACTTAGGATGTAAGTGTATAATGTGTATTGGGTTTTTAAGAAAATTTTGGTAGCATTTCCCCGTTTGTTCTCTAAGTACATATGTACTTAGAGAACAGCAGGGAAATGTTGCCGAAATTTTCTTGAAAACCCAATACACATTATACACTTACTAGTGAGATTAGGTGTTCAAGAATGGGATAGGTGGTACACATTTATTATATATAAGAATGACAACACATGTATTTGTTGGCCTAAAATTTTAACCATACAAAAATGATAATCTGTTAACCCTAGACCCTAATCTTGTTGTAATATATACTTGTTTTCTCTTTGATCATAGAATAGATAGATCATGGATGTCCATTCGCAATCGCTGCACCCCAGAGTTTATTTCTGGTCTTGACCAGTTTATTAGATTTGCCGAGGAACATAGAAAACAACCTGGAGATAGGTTCTACTGTCCATGTAAGCATTGCGGTAACAACTTGAAAGTCAGCACTGGTGACGAAATCAAAAGTCATGTCATGTGCAACGGGATTATACAAGGCTATACAGAATGGCACTGGCATGGAGAGATTTCAAACCCGAAACCGGTGGATGTCGATAGCAGTGCTTGTGTGGAAGAAGAAATTGCCTATGATGACGTAGATGTGAATGAACCAGTTCCAGTAGACATCGTTGATGCGATGTTGGATAGTTGTGGGGTAGAGCACACCGATCCACCTCCCATTTTTAGAAACATTGTGCATGATGCTGAGATATCGTTATACACATGTTGTACTAAGTTTACGAAGCATAGCGCTGTGTTGAGATTGTATAAGCTGAAAGCTAACAATAGATGGAGCGACAAAAGCTTCACGTCATTGTTGTCTTTGTTGAAAGAAATGCTTCCTGAAGGAAACGAGCTGCCAATCTCAACATACTAGGTAAAGAAATTGTTGTGCCCAATGGGAATGGATGCCAAGAAGATACACGCATGCCCGAATGATTGTGTATTATTTCAAAAGGACTATGTGGATTTGAAAGATTGTCCAAAATGTGGTGCGTCACGGTTTAAATTGACGACTTCAGGGTAGTCCAAAACTGGTTCTCCTGCCAAGGTGATGTGGTATCTACCTATAATATCACAGTTTCAACGCTTGTTTGCCAATCCGATAGATGTGAAGAATTTGAGGTGGCATGCATATGTTAATAAAAATAACGATGGTATCCTACGACATGCGTCTGATTCCCCACAGTGGAAGAAGATTGATCTATTGTACCCTGAATTTGGTGAAGAAGTCAGGAATCTAAGACTTGGGCTTTGTACAGATGGGATGAATCCATAAGGGACATTGAGCAGCCAACATAGCACTTGGCCAGTCATGCTTGTTATATACAATCTTCCTCCCTGGCTGTGTATGAAAAATAAGTACGTAATGCTGTCGTTGTTGATATCGGGCCCTAAACAACCTGGAAATGACACCGATGTTTATCTTGAACCTCTGATTGATGACTTAAAGAAACTATGGGGTGAAGGTGTGATGACCTATGATGCTTCACGAAGAGAGACATTTCGTTTGCATGTTATGTTGTTTTGCACTATTAATGACTTTCCAGCATATGGGAATTTGTCTGGATATAGTGTCAAAGGAGCTAAAGCGTGTCCTATATGTGAAGAGAACACTGATTCAACAAGACTAAAACATGGTGGTAAGACTGTATATCTCGATCATAGAAGGTTTCTTACAAAATTCCATATGTATCGTAGGAAGCGCAAAGCATTCAATGGATTGAATGAGGAACGGAGTGCAACTAAACCTATACCAGGGGAGGTTTTTTATGAAAGAGTAAAAGACTTTGTCAATGAATTTGGTAAGAGATCACAATGTACTATGGCAACACGGAGTGACAAATCTTTATTCAAGAAGAAGTCAATATTTTGGTATCTTCCTTATTGGAGTTCTTTGACAGTCAGGCATTGTATCGATGTCATGCACGTTGAGAAAAATGTCTGTGATAGTGTCATTGGTACTTTGTTGAATATACCAGGTAAGACTAAAGATGGGATAAAATCCAGACTGGACCTACGTGAAATGGGAATAAGGTCAGAATTAATAGAATTTCGTGAAATGGGAAATCGAAGAACATACTTACCGCCCGCTTGTTACACATTATCTAGAAAGGAGAAGAAAGCTTTTTGTGAATGTTTGGTAAATGTTAAGGTGCCACAAGGTTACTCATCCAACATCCGTAGATTGGTATCAATGAAAGATCTGAAGTTGATAGATCTTAAATCTCATGATTGTCACACTCTAATGCAATAAATATTGCCTGTGGCAATTAGATCTATATTGCCAAAGCATGTAAGGTTTGCAATCACCAAACTTTGTTTCTTTTTCAACACTCTGTGCAGCAAAGTTATTGACCCTGATACTCTCGATAAATTGCAAAGAGAAGTGGTTGTTACCCTATGTCAGCTTGAGATGTATTTTCCTCCGTCGTTCTTTGATATCATGGTACATCTTGTTGTCCACTTGACTAGGGAAGTGAAAATGTTGGGACCAATTTTCTTGCATTGGATGTATCCCTTTGAATGATACATGAGCGTTTTTAAAAGTGATGTTCGAAACCGTTATCGGCCTGAACAGAGTATTATTGAGGGTTATGTGGCGAGAGAGGTTATGGATTTTTGCAATGACTTTCTCAGTGGTAATGACACTCCTGATAATGACAAGAATATTGACGAGCAATTTGGCAAAGAAATTTTGGGATCACGTGTGAAAGTAATCAGCCGTGAGCAGTTGGAACAAGGTCACTTGTATATTTTACACAACATGGACGAAGTGAACGTTTATATCGAGGATCATACAAATTTCATCAAGAGACAATATCCTCTAGCCAATACAATGTGGCTTGCTAGAGAGCATAACAAGACATTTATTAAGTGGTTTGAAAATAAAGTCTTACATCAACTATCTCAAACACCAGATGATATTACTGAAACTATCAAATGCCTCGCCTTTAAACCAAAATTGACTGTTATGTCTTATGAAGGGTATGACATTAATGGATTCACATATTACACAAAGCGCCAAGATGATAAGAGTTTCGTCCAAAACAGTGGGGTCACCCTTCAAGCATCGACTATGTTTTTTGCAAGTGCAAAGGATAAGAGTCCACGTGAAGCTAAAATGTCATATTACGGTGTCATTGAAGACATATGGGACTTTGACTACATAGATTTCAGAATTCCGCTCTTCAAATGTAATTGGGTTGATAACACCAAAGGAGTTATAGTGGATGAATTGGGTTTCACTTTAGTGAACTTTGAAAAGATTGGCGAGAAGGATGAACCATTCATATTGGCATCACATGCGAAACAAGTATTTTATATCGATGATCCCGCAAATGATAAATGGTCGGTTGTTCTTCATGGTAAAAGACAGTTCATTGAAGATCATATAGATGAAGAACAGTACTATGATAAGTATGATGACTCCAGTCCATTCTCAGTTGGGTTGCCAACGCCAGCCAATATTGAAGATAATGATGACTTGTATGTGCACGGAGATCACAATGAAGGATTGTTAATTGATAAAAAATCGCAATATTAGAGGCATGTTTATATTTTTTTATATGTTTTATTTTTCTGAATGTGAACTTTACAATGTGAATGTGAACTTTACAATGTGAATTTTACAATGTGAATTACTTTATAATGTGAACTTTACAATGTGAATTACTTTACAATGTGAATGTGAACTTTACAATGTGAGCTTTACAATGTGAACTTTACAATGTGAATGTGAACTTTACAATGTGAATTACTTTATAATGTAAACTTTACAATGTGAATTACTTTACAATGTGAATGTGAACTTTACAATGTGAGCTTTACAATTTGAATTACTTTACAATGTGAACTTTACAATGTGAATGTGAATTTTCAGATGGTTGAGCATTCTCCTGATGACCGTGCTGATGATTACCGTGAGGGTGAGGACATCAATGCGCCGCCTCACAATGTAAGTTTTAAAAATATATCATATATTTATATCTATATGTCCATTTATAGTTATATCTTGTAAATGTGTTTATTTTGTCAAATTTTAGGTTGATGATGCACATGTACCATATGAAGCACTTGAGGCACTTGATCAGCAACACCAAAAAGTTGACAAGAGAAGGGGCATCACTATGATGAATAAGTTAATAGCGCAAAAGGGCAATGGACCCAAACTTGTTGTGGATTTTGATAATGCAGGAAATGCATATGGTGTGAATCGCAATTCATTTGTTTCATATCTTGGGTATGTTACTCGTACCCATTGCGGTTGTAAGATAGATTCTTGGCATAAAGTTTCTAAGGAGAAGAAAGATGTAATATGGAAGGATTTATGCGTGAGTTATTATTAATTTGCAATTCTATTTTGTAGATTACTAATTTTTTGGATACTAGTTAATAGCAATTCTAATTTGCAGAGTATATTTGAATTGGATGAGAACCTGCATTGTAAATGCATGATGCAACACTGTGGGAGAGTCCTAAGGAACTATAGGACAAATCTCACCCGAGAATACATAAAAGAAGCTGACAAGAGGAAGAGGACAACCACTGAACAGTGGAACTTCCTAGACAAAGAAGAATGGGACGCGTTTGTTGCTTCAAGTCAAATTGATGAATTCAAGGTATTAGGCGTCACTCCCAATCTCATTAATATATGTTGTATTCACCTATTCAAGATTAACATTTACTGTTACTAACCAAATCATTAATGTGCATACTAACTAGGCCCTTAGTGAGGCACAAAGATCAAGGTGTGCACTGAATGTGCATGACCACACAATGGGTCCAAAGGGGTATGCAGGCATTCGCCAAAGACTACAGTCTGAGGCTACTGCTCAGTCTGCTGCTACTTAGGAGTCCTCCACTATAGGTAGCACACATCTGCCTCACCATGATGTCTGGATAGCTGGGAGGCAAAATAAGAAGGGAGAAATAAGGAAGCGCGCAACTGCTAAGGCGGCTGCAAAAATGGTAAAATACAACTCTTACAACAATCGTTCGAATATTGATTATTTGTGGTGTTTACTTAATTACAAATTTTTGTTTTGGCGATTAGCGGGAGCTGCACGAGCTGAGGAAACAAGGCAAGTTCATCCCTGAGGGCACAAGGGATGAATTGACAGTTGCTCTGGGTAACCCAGAGCATCCTGGACGTGTTAGGGCTGCAGGCGCTGGTGTGGGCATCAAAGCTTTTTTTGGGCCATCCCAGCACAAACATGACCCAAAAGTGGGACTTTCACAAGAAGAGGTAACGTATTTTTTCCTTGTAGATGTTACTGTAAAAGAGAATTCAATAATTAGAATTTGACGTTTCTTTTATCCATGTATAGGTAGATAAGCTATTTGATAGGAAACTCGAAGAAGCAATGAAAAAGTGGCAGGCATCTCAGACTACCACTTACCAGACAGTACCTATGGTGTCTCCTACTGCAGGCTCTACTCCTACTGTAGAGGTTGGGAGTAATCATGTAGACCCACCACCTAGCAAATCTGCTGTAAGTATTTTTATGACATAGTAACTATTTTTTTAATTCAAGATGATATGTTTTCAAGATGATATGTATATATGAAATTGTAGTCATTTCAAAAAAAGATGATATGTATATATGTATATAACATTCTTTACACAAAAATTTGTAGGGGTTGAAGCCATGCCGTCTAAAAGTTAATGAATATGTTGTTGCAGAGGCATCATATTACCCATCCCTACCAGGGGAAATGTTTCACGGGTCTCCATTACCAGCTGGTTGGATTCGTGTGAGCCCGGTACATATATTCCCCAAGTGGATGGATCTTCCATTGCCATATGCCCACCCAGATTGTGAAACGCTTGGTGAGGCAGAAGACGGAGTGATATTGTGGCTAAAAGAGGATGTCATCTTTACTGAAATTGTATGATAAATTTACATTACGTTAAATTGTTAGTGTGTGTATATGATGTCAGTTGATCTAAAATTATTATATATATACAGGTTAAAAAGAAGACACCCACAACATCTAGGCCTCCACTTCCACCTCCTACATTACCCAGTTGGGTTCCACAGGACCTACCTGTCCCGTTAGGTCCTAACTATAGGGGTATGGCAATATGGTTAGGCGAACATGATATAAATTTCCCTATAACTATTTCTATAGATTCAGATGTTGCAGGTCAATCATACGAAAGCAAACTATTTATACAAGATATTTTGGATTTTTTTCGATATGATTGGCTAAATACATATGTGATAGAGCTATGGATAAGGTGAGATCTTCTTTATACATCCATATACCTTGTGTAGGATCTGGTGATGTAGTTTCTTATTTATTAATGCATGCGTAATCAATACATATTTTGCAGCTACTTAGACAAGATATGTGCAGATTTTGCATTCAAACATGTAGGATTTTTTATTCCATCTTTGATTAGTCTAGTAGCTAAAGACCCTCCGTCAGTTCAACAATACTGCTGTAAGGCTTTTACAATTTTTGCTCAAAATAAGAAGACGATGATAATGGCTCCATTCAATGTAGAGTAAGTTTACTTTGCTTATTATAATTTGGACTTCAGAAAATTACATTTTTATTGTGCATTTTGAGTTATTAATTTTTAACTTTTTTACCTCTAGTGGTATGCATTGTGAGTTACTGGTTATTGTCCCCGAGACGTTCACTGTCTATTATCTAGATCCTAAGGGGAGTAAATTGAATACAAAATATGGACACATAATGAAAATGGCATTATTCCGGTGAGAAATATTTCATTTTCATATCCGTTAACATATGTTATTACATTACTATTTAATTATGCAATGTATTGTGTTACATTAACATGTAGGGGTTTTGATGAGTTCAAAAAGGCTGGAGGAAAGGTCCCCACGAAAAAGAACCAGCCAATAATTTGGAAGAACGTGAAAGTAAGTTCCCGACTGCAATATATGTATATATTATTTATGTGAACAATGCTTAATTAGTTGTATTTTTTAATATTTTGTATGTTTGAATTTATAGTGTGCTACATAAGACAACGGATGGGCATGTGGATACTATGTGATGTGATTTATGCACATGATTATCAAATATGCCGTAATGGACATCGATTGTATTGTTGAGGTATTATATAGTCTCATTAGATATATAATATGAAATATATCAATCTTATTTATAGCTCATTAATTATATATATACATCATTCTCTTTACAGGTGTTTAAAACTGACCACACTACAGGAACGGCCTTACCAGATGTACATTCTCCCTATACGACGGGAGAATTAAATGAAGTAAGAGAAGAATGGGCAACAGTCATACAAGTAGTGGGGGATTTAAGATATAATTGGGATGTTGATAGTGAATAATGACTAAAGAATGATATTTTGTAAATGAATTTCTGAATTATAATATATGTGTGAATGTTTCTACGTGTCTGGATGTTTCTACATGTGTCTGAGTGAAAATGAATGAAACTGTTGGTTGCTATATGAATGTTTCTATATGTGTGAATGTGAAAATGAGTGGAACTACAGATTGCTAGATACATGAATGTTTCTAAATGTGTGAAAATCAAATGGAACTGCAGGTTGCATTGCTAAATGTGTGAATATTTTTTTTGTTAATTTTGCAGGTTTGTGGCCTGTTGTTGGCTGATATCAATGGATGTCGTAAAACCTGCAGTTCATAACTGAACTGTAGGTTTCTCATCCTGTGACCAGCCATACAACAGGTCTGCAGACTGATAGAAAAAAAAACAAAAAATAGGCATCGGTTATTTGTATAAAACCGACGCCACATCGTTACAGTGTCAGTTTCTAATAGTAACCGACGTCTATTTCCTTAACACCACGGCCATGTTGGGGTTTATATGACATCGGTTCTTATCTAATAACTAACGCTGATAGTGCCCAAGATGGCGCCCTTCTGTGGTGCGAAGGCATATGGCGTCGGTTTCTTATCTAATAACTGACGCCTATAGTGCCCTGCTGGCACGTTTTCAGTGGCGCACGAAGGGTTTTGGCGTCGGTTTTTTAACTGACGCGTAACGGCTGGGCTTTTAGCGTCTCCCACATAGGTGTCGCTTAGAAACTGACACTAAAGGCCTTAAATAACCGACACTAAAGGTCGGTTATGTACTAGTGAATGTTATTCAATGATATAATCTGATATTGTTAAATGATAATAAAATCTCAACATCTTTGTGATCTCACTATGCTTATGATGAATATTTAGGGTTTCCAAGTCATTATAACTTAAAAAATGAGAGATTTGGGTTTTAAAGACCTAACCCTGAAATCAAAACCTAAATAATGACCCATAGGATATAGAGCTAGAGTAGACCCTAACTCAAACTATATAGTTACATGGTGATATGCTAGTGTGATACATCTACAAATTACTTGATTGCTTGGAATATTATCATGAAACCTTTTATTACGCTAGGTTCATACTCCTAATGGCTACACAAGTAAAGGCGAGCGGACTTGGGCATCCATCCCTACAATGGATCACATGACATATGCATGAATAAAACCACAAACAAGAACATGATAAGAGACACCATGGTATGCATGAATAAAACCACAAACAAGAACATGATAAGAGACACCATGGTATATAAGGAAACTAAACTATTACCTCACACAAGATCTTACTACCATATGTCAACCCATAAGAACTCGATTTACATGTCATTTGATATCATCAGAGTAAAAGCAATAGATAATCATATAAGATCACAAGTAATAATTAAACATAAATTCATAAAATGGGTACCCATTAGCACAACTATGTTGAGAATGCTAAAAAATACATAAACTCACATGTTTAAGAGAACATATATGCTTGGAACAACATGATATAATGGTAAGAAAAAATAAACAACATTAAATACTTTCTTATTAACAATCAAACATTTTTTACATGCTCTTCCATTATACTTAACACTATTGTGGCCATTTGACCTACTTCCCATTGGAAGGGTCCATGAGGATGCCTTGTTCCCTTACCCCGAGAATCCTGGTAGGTGCACACGGGTTGTATAATGGATAACTTCAATTATGCACAAGGTTTTTTCAATGTATTTCAAGAAAAATGAACATACTAATCATGGGCAACAAGTAGATCAAACAAGTATATATAGCCAAGAAATTTAAGCATGCATACATACAAGAAAGTTCAATACCACTAGTCTCCACAATAGGAGCATAATGCGTACCTTGATTAGAGCACAAGAGTATTCGTCATTTAGAAAACATAATTTAGGAAACTTGAGTAGATCTTGCCAATCAAGTCAACAAAGAGATCAAGGAATTACAAGAAAGTATAATTGGATTGGCATCAGTAAGATTAGGCTCCATTAGTCATTATAATGGTGGTTAGATGTGTCACTAAAGACTAGGTATCATATCAATCATTGGTTTCAATGTCTCAACTAGTTCATGGATGTCCTTAAACAAGATACATCATATAATATGGGTTCATTTGGATCTAAGGGTGACACATCACTAACAATTAAAATATATAACATTATGGTTTTATCTAAAGAACCTACCTTTCTTGCTTCTTCTATCTAGGGTTTGCTTCTTTTGTGGAGAAAGGTGATACTTGGCCGAGTTTAGAGTTTCTCCTTGGATTTTATACCTTCTTTCTCGAGTTTTCTTCCTTATATAAGTCTGTTCTTCACACTAGAGGTGAATTTTATGACCCTCTTTAGTTTTATGCTCACTATAAGCTTTCTTACTCATGTTCTTACTTTATAAGGAATATCTATGCATATAAAAGTTATGCTTGCTTAGGGTTTAGTTTTTTTTGCTGTTTCTTGCTTAGTTTCTAGATCTAGATGAACTTGGAACTAGGTGTACAACCTTCCAAAGGTAGAGGAAGGCTTAGATCAGGTTAGCATAGAAACCGATGGTTCTAAGCACCTAACAACTGATGGCTTATCCTTAGGGTTTAGGTTGTTTTATACTTTACTCTTGAACCGATGGTCATACCTTGGTGAAAACCGATGGGGTCAACCAATGGTGTCAAACAATGGTCACACCCTAGGTCAACCATAGGCTCATTTACAAGATTATCAACTGATGGTCTAATGCTTTACATATGTCATGAACCAATGGTGGTTTTGACATAACATCCGATGGTAACAAAGGATGGTAGAGCTCAACTTATATACTGATGGTGTATCAGGTTACCATAACTGATGCTGAATCTAGATATCAAATGTTACCTCATTTATGCTCTACATCAATGGTTTTTTGGTTCAATTGATTCAATGGATAAACCTACACCCCATTTGATGATCTTAAATGATGATCTTAATCCAATGGTTGAGATTGCATCCTTCAACATGCAATGGTTGGAAATGAAGCCTATAGTATAAAATGTGAGCTCTAATAAACTAAATTTGATGACTTCCTCTAGGTGTTCAAAATATGAATCTTGATTAGTGATAATTGATGGCATGGTTTTAATATACAACCGATGATAGTTTTTATCCCTATAATCGATGGTACCTTTTATGTTATTAAACAAGGGATGTCTTGCATTATATGGTGACTCTTTCTAGATCACAACTCAATGACTTCTTAGGTGGTTTATTCAAGGTGTATACTTATGTAAACAACCAATGTTTTATCTTCTCAATATTCAATGTTAAGGAGTTGATACCTCAATATTTCCATGGTCTTGGATGAAGCCCATAATGTAAAGTTATGGATCTAATGATGTGAATTCAATGGTTCAATGCCTTAAAATTTTAGTCTTACCTTTTCCCTCATATGAATATAATTGATAATTACCGAGATGAATTAATGGGTAAACTCAATTAAGTATAGCTTGTTACACCTATTTCAAATGCAACCAAGTGATGGTGATTAATCATGAACTACCCTCTTGAATGATTAATAGAACCATGGAGTGCTCTTTTATTGTTGAATTAACCCTAGTATGATATAATTTGATGGTTATACCTTGAGTTATGTATGGATCCATACTTGAGGAAGGTATGGATTGTGATGGTAATGATTCACCTTATTCATCCATGATCAAATGGAGATGCCATAAGTAGATTTTGAGCATGAATGTTGATTTCTAACAATCAAAGTAACTTATGTTGTTGAACCTAACCCTAATGTTAATAGATGATGGTAGTTATTTATGGTACTCTTCCTCAAATGGTTAATATAATGATGGAATATCCTTCCTAATGATTGATTAACTCTAAGGTGTTAACTAGTGGTTATCATAGTTTAATGATTTATTCTTTCTTATTCTAAACTTGTACACTATCAGTGTGATGATGGCCAATCATATAACTTCCTTACATGTTGATATAATAAAGGAATGATCTTAATGCTAAGATAACCCCTACAATGTTGTCCTATAAAAATCTTTTAGTTATTTAATGCAATATCATATTGAGCATGTGCATCACATGTGTGGTGATGTTTGTTGAAACTTGTTATAAGGCATGGAAAGATAATGATGAACTTGTAGGGAATAATATGATGGTCTTAATGACCTTTGGGCATGGTTGAGCCTTGAATGAGGTATAATCCTCTTATGATGACAAGGTTGATACCCTGTGATGTTGTGATAATAATTTATATCCTATTATAGTGTAGTCTCATGAAAGGCAATAAATAATAACATGTGATGATGATGTCATGACAAGCGTAGTCTCTTGATTGGAAGGTGAATAGTGCATTGTAATGTTGAGATGAGAAATTATGTATCACACATTTTATATCTTTTGAAGTTCTTATACTTATATGCTTGCTAGAAGTAAATTAGGGTTTGTATGTCCACTTGTTTGATGCAGCCTTAATTCACCTAGTGGGCATAAATAATCAAGTGAAACCCTAATCATGTAGTTTCCATGTGCCATAGATCCATTCTACTATCAAAACTTACTGGATGGTGAAACGAGCAATTCTTGCGAGAAACTCAGAGCGCATATTTTTTAATATGTGGGGGTACAAGTTGAGTACCTTCTTGTGTCCACAATTAAAGGTTGTAGATGATGGTTGTGGTCATGCCTCAGATATTGTAATATGTGACAAGCAACAGTATAACTGCATGATTCCTTTTATAGAATGGTCATGCATGAGCTGTTCACTAGTACCATGACATGTACTAAGGCGGGCTAGTTACAAGACTATATGTCTCTATTTTGTAGTTTGACCTTATGTGTCACCGTCGCAGACCTGTATTGATGGGGGCGGAGAAGATCTTAGGAGTGTGATTCTTCCTAGATCTTGTATGGCACTGATTTTGACTTAAAAGTGTTCAGTTGGAGTTGGGTGGTACAACTCAAATTCTCAAGGCATTAATGAAATATGTAATATAACCGTATAACATATCTTCTTAAGGTTATACACAACATTTCACATTGGATGATAAACCTTATTTGTTCTCTTTACATAGAGATGATGTTTTAGCACATTACAATATATTAGATATGCTTGTGTTGTGAATATGCTCATGTTATAGATTAGTACACACAATATCGATGTTTAAGATGATAGATATATCACTACTATTGGCTATGATTATGACATTAGTTATTACATGTTGTTAGCTATTATTATACTGCTAGATGTGCTTTTGCTAATAGAGATGCTTAAACTTCTTATCAAGCTTATGCAAATAATTGTGCTTTGATGTTAATTCTAATTATGATGTAGATCTTTTCGACTTGATAAACATGCTAATAATGTTAGCTATGCTCATGTTTCTAGACATATTCATGATGTTAGAGATACTTATGCTACTTGATTGATTTTATAATTAGCAATGCATATGATGATCATCAAGATAATAATGATATTTTTATCAATCCCTGTATACTCTTTGATAATCATGCTTGTTGTTATAATTATCTATTCAATTGGATTGATTTGCATAAACTATTTAATTACTTAACCTATGACAATCAATATTTGTTGCAAAGAGTTATATCTCTCGTTGGGACTGGGCCTCACCTCGTGGGTCACAACATCTTTTTAGGTGATCTGCAACAACGGAAGCAGACTGTGACAACAAGGAGAATCTGAGGTGATGGACCCTATAGATAGTAGGTTAGTTGTCTAGTGTTTCATAGAGTCATCCCTATACTCTCCAGTCCAGGAAAGAGAGTTCATATATGATGTTTTAATCAAATTGAACTTTTGGCAGCATGTTGATGCTTGTATATGTGGAATATGTGGATAGTGTTTCTTTGTAAAGTTTATATTTTAGCTGAAGCTACAGAGCATTTGTAATGAAAGTTTGGCCTTATATGAAATTAAGCAAGTTGTTGGGCTCTTATGTAAATGTTTCTGAGCACTTGGGAAATGTTGAAATTGGTATTAATTTACCCTTTTTTTGGGTTTGTGTTTAATTAATGAGTAATTGTGCTTTTTTGAGTAATCTCATTTAGTGTAACAAGTTCTCACATAGTAGTGGTCAATTATGCATCAAAACACCTCAAGACTTGGATTTGAGGCTGGAGAGAGAGAGGATGAAGCCCATAAAAAACTATAGAGAAAAATCCAAGTTATCACATCCTCCCCACCTTATAAGAAATTTTGTCCCCAAAATAAGAACATTTCATCCTTCAAGATTTAGTTTTCATATTCCGTATCAAAAATTGTCAATTTAGTATTGTCATCACATTCAATATCAATATCATTCCACAATCAAGAAATTGAGCATAAAGATCATAACATAGTCATATAGATCATTGAATTGGGGAGATCACCCTTTGGAAATATCACATTTAAGGTCAAACAAATAGAGCTCTTGAAACAAGAGTACAAAATGGCTTTCCATCCCAGCACTTCAGGGTCCTAGCTTCTACACTGGCTTAGGTGTGGTTATGCATCCATGATTGATATTTTGCATTTCAACAATTCAAGACAAACACAATATTTTGACATCATGATTTCATGTTCAAAATCAATGGAAGGGCCCACCCTAGTCCACATGGAGCTTAACCCTAAGTCATAAATCAAGCGAGTCAACATAATCATCATTTCCAAATTTTAGGAACATGAAAGTTAGTAATCATATATTGAAGGTGACCTCAAAATCCAAAAGGGGTGATCATAGGATTCAAGTCAAGATCATGATCATTAATCACGAGTCAAGATTTCAGTATCCAATATTGAGAGTCATATTTGAATATCCAATGAATATGTCCAAATGGGTCAAAGCTAGGGTCTAGATTCCTATTTAGACCTTAGGAGTGATCATTTATCTATATATAAGAATTGAGCAACAATTGGGCAACAATTTGAGCATTTTACAACATCTCATAGTATTAATATCGAGTTCATTTTCATGGTATTCATGGTTGATGAATGATATAGGTCTAGGTCTTTCTAGGAACCTAACACTTAACTATAGTCAACGACATCATATTTCAAGATGGTCATTAAATTGAGATCCAAGATCGATTATCAATATCATCATGGATTCGACCTATTAGAAACTTAGGTCAACAAACCAAATAGCATGAAAGGGGTTACCTTTCCAAATTCTAAAATTCATCGAGATGAAAATTTAGAGGTGTCATAATACATAGGTGATCTAGGTTAGGGGAGTCATAAGTCAAATACCACCCTAATCTAGCACATTAATCTATATTAATCATGAGTCATCAGGCATATCCAAATAGGGGGAGTATCAACTATCAAATTGTATTTCACAAGGTCTCGAGTCAAACTTCAAGGTCATAATAGGGCAACCATACTTCAAGATTTTGCAAGATCAGGGTCAAGTTTCATTCCTTTCCTTTATAGATCAAGGTCAAGGTAGATTTTGGAAATTGAGAAGTCAAATTGAGCACTTGAGGGTTTGAGATAGTGCAAGATTTTGATCTCGGTCCACCATATCATTCAAATTGATTCTACAAAGAGGAATAATAGTCACTAGGGGTTTTTCCCCTTGTAGCAAGTCTTCACATCACAATCTAGGGTCCTAAAGGACAGGACATTTCATGGCATGATCATGGTACATATCAAATAGGGGAAGATTTTTCTTAACAGTGCTTGAGGTTTAATCAACAATAGAGCAATATTGATATCATCAATAGGGACCTCATAAAACATGAGGTTTAAAACATGAGTTCCACCTTATCGCACCATATCAAGAATTTATATCAAACATGGAAAGAACTTATATCTGATTTGGTAACATCAAGTTTGCATGAGTACATCACTTTCAAGATTATTTTCTTACATCAAATAGGGTTTTCAATTTAGGTCAGATTATGGCATTATCATCTTGATCAAATTCCATCATTTCAAATAAATTTTAGTTTTTTACATACATAAGCTACATGTAATCAAGAAATCATGTGATATATAGTCACGAGGGAAGAACCACATGAGAAGACAAGAAATTTAACTAATCCTCATCTTCTTGGGTGGCTTAGGTGGTCCTTAAAGAAGATATAAGATGATAGAAGACTCTCTAAAATTTGAGGAAAGTATTTTAGTCCTTCTTGGGTTCTTAAGAGGTGTTATGTCTTAACATATATAGAGGTGTGTGTGTACGGGTTTGATACCATTTGTGTGACGACCGTCTCGCGAAAACAGGATTAACTAATGCGGAAGTGAATTATTTGCAGCGGATTACTGAAAATCACTGAAAAATTAAAACTTTTTACAAAGAGATCCTCACATAGGAAATCTTTTCCAACAAGAACCATTGCATAACATTTACATTATGGTTCAAACGTACATAACATGTACCATCTCTTTTTAGAGATTACATCATCAACTGTCTTATAAACATCATATACAGACAGTATACAAATCTCGAGGCATCAAGCCAAAACCTCAAATTGATTCATAAAACACTGACTAAAAACTCCGAGGACCTGAGAGTACAGAGACGACACATAGGACTTTCTAACTACATAACTTGACAGGCAGTATCTCCACCTGAGATATTATTGTTGTCCTTGCTGTCACTGTTGATGTCTATTCCCTGTAATGCGATTCTGCTTCTTTGTCCGTGTCCACCTAAAAAGTTGGATCCCATGGGGGTGAGACAATTGTAAATTGCCCCAGCGGGAGATATAAGTCTCCGCCAAAACATTGTTATAGCAGTTTATTAAAATAAACTAAGCAGAAGGATTTATATATATATATAATTAACAACAGGTAAATCACTTGTATGAACAAAGTGAAGTAATCTCCTTTTTCAAGGATAACATTGCATCTACTCATGGTAGACTCATAATTCATCCATATACTTGTATTGAATACAACAGAGATGAACAACATCAATGAACTACAGATATATAATAGAAATGTAACATCAGCCAATGAATTTATGTATTCAATCCTTAAGCAAACATGCTATACGGCTGATTTCATTTTACAAACACACTTATGCCCTGAGGAGATGAGATATACCACTCATGCTCCAACCGACCACTGTGAAGTCAAAATCGGTACCATACAAGGTCAATGGAAGAGCCGGATTCCCATGACCTCCCACATCTCGGTCAGTGTGAGATCACATGCAGGACATCTTGTGTCTCTACTAAATATAGCTTTCTAGAGTATACTAGCAACTTCACTATCAGAGTTACAGTGGTGTGCTGCACTCTCTTCACGATCGTGAGATTTCGTGTTTATCTCCACTGATCCGGCATTAACATTATTGGGAGATGTGTACGACATCTAACCCAATCATTGGGAGATTCGTTATACATCCATCCCGGCACATATAATGAAGGAATGAGAGATTAAAGTACATCTCACATCAATTCCTACATTAGGACGTAAGGATATTCGCGTCCATAACCCCCACATACTCAAAAGTATGCTCTCTAGGAGTTCCCTTAGGAAAACCTATTTCACCATCATTTAACTACTGACAATGATGGATCTATGGTCAGGGCTCTACATGATATGATTTCACTTGATTAAATTAAGTACATTAGCATATTATTTTAGCATCAGTCAAGTTCTCAACATAACTTATTACAACAATGCTATAAAGAGACATGTACTACTTTCATCAGATATTTATTAGTCTTTCAAAGACCTTGGGAACTCAGTCCCTCATTTCAAAACTGGGAATTCTCATCCCTTCACATTCTTATCACCATAATCATATGGTTTTGGGTATTCAAAACCTTAACTCATCATTGAGCATTATTACACCTTTTTCAGGTAACTATCACCTTTAGGTCATCTGACCAAGGCATTCATGATACTTGTTACACAAGCATCACACCTGGCTCACAAGGCCATGAAATGTCTTGTCACCTCTTTCTAGGCAACAACTTACTCATATGACTCATAGAATCCTTACACATTGTTACTTTTACTAAGCAAAAACAACATTAAGCCTCATAATGCCAATCAACATTTATTATATAAATGTCATAGCTCAAATCTTGCTATGTTCATTATCTCATCATACCTGCATGGTTATTAGGCATGATAACAATCATACAAGATATTCATCACATCATGTGATACAATAGTAACACCATTATTCCTTTTTCCAGGAATTAGGGAATACTATCAAATAGGGCTTATCATTCCCTTTACCCAAGTCAGGGTTAGGGTTCCCCTTTTCTCATTAATTAGGGTTTCATGATTATATGATCTATCCAACCCTTAATTCATTAATCCATACCTCTGGGGCATTCAAAGATATCATATTTAATTATTCAAGAACATTACTTTCATCATATAGAATTAATGATCATCAATTCAAGGTATGAGTTCATTTCTCATCCACATCATGGTATGATTATATCATACACATCATTTGGGCTTAACTCCATTCTCAAGGTACATTAAATAGCACTCATCAAGGTGCAACAACTCATTACATTTCATTGTAATAGTTGCATAACACACTTCATATGTTTCTTACCCAAATATATTGGATTTGGAGTGTATCCAGGTATATAAACCCTGAAGTGTTGAATGTGATAACTATCGTATCTTGATGTATCACTTTCTCATCATTTCAGACTCTCTTGAGTTAACCAACTTATCTTGTATTAAGGTATTTCCCTTTTAATACATTCCATTACTAAACTCTCACCTTTAGCATATAATACATAGGCCACACATTAGAATTGTCCATCTATCTTTAATGATATGGACTTGTCTAATGCTAAAGACATTGTTTACAATTAGGTTACATATAATCAACCACATGAAATGTTTCACCTTTATAAGGTCATTTCTTTTATCTCATCATTAGGATTTCCTTGCATCCTTATTGAAAATTAGAATTATGAGCCATTGTCATATTGCCCAGGATTAGGGCTTTATGTATAATGGCTTACATTAGAGTCTCATATTCCTTCACCCTTCTTAGGGCCTCTCATCACAACATAACATCGAAACATTATGTGATGTTAGTTCTTAATCAGGGTTTCTCATAGAATCACCCTCAACTAGGGTTTCACATGGATTCACCCTCAACTAGGGTTTTACATGTCATTACATGACATCACCTTAAGTTTGATGCTCATATCACATCACCACATCAATGTTCCATATACCTCATTCTAACTTAGGGTTTCTCATAACATAACCCTAGAATAGGATTTCATTCAATTATTCATAATTAGATATTCACTATTCATCCCAATTAGGGTTTTACATCTCATTTCCTAAATTGGATTTCCACACATCACTACCCTAGATTAGGGTTATATCCTCACCCTGGATTAGGGTTACATTTAGAATTGCCCTCAATTAGGGTTGGAATTCAATAACCCTGTCAATTAGGGTATATATTCATGATTAGGGTTTCATGATCTCTCTACTCAAGGATCATACCCTTAATCACCACATGACTTATATTCATGTTATGAATTCATACTAACATCATCTCAACTTGATAAGGTCATATCATCCCTTCAATCAAGTACATACAACTATTAATGACATAGTGTACCAAGTCATTGATCCTATAGGTAATTAGGGTTCATCCCTTAATTGGAACTAATCACTTAGGTACTATTAGGGTTTCAACCTTTGTACCTTCAATGATCATCATTACTAATCATCATTGGATCAATTAATCATTCATCATCTCTATTCTCAAGAGATTCAATCACCTTGGACCTCCATTACATAAGGTATCCAATTGAATTGATCAATTGAGTCCTCAATTACAACAAGTGTCTAAGTGGATTAACCATTTGAGTCCTCAATCAACTTTGACTACTTGAGCCCCAAACGGTCTTGGTCCTTCAAGTTTCAAACGGTTTGAAACTGTTTGGTAAAGGTGGTGCTTGAGACCGTTTGCCCAAGCAAGTAGGTGAAGACCATTTGACAAAGTTTGACTTTTGAAACCGCATGGGCACAAATGGTTTGGGATCGTTTGTTCCCAAACAGTCTAGAGACCGTTTGGTCCCAAATGGTCTTGAGACCATTCGGACTCAAATGGTCTTGAGACCGTTTGGTCCAAACCTCCTCAAAACCGCATGGACCAAATATGGTCTCAACTACACCAATCGGTTTAGGGTTCTCAATATTGATTCATTCAATCATTGAATTCATGGAACCAATCATCAATTGGACCTATCCTCATACTTCAATTGAGTTAAATAGGTCAACCTTCAACTGATTTTACCCTCAATTGACCCTCAATTAGTCCTCAATTAGGGTTTGAATCAATTGAATTAGGGTTTGGAATCGATGATCCTTCAACACTAATCAATGCAAGATTAGTTACTTTGAAACCATTGAACCATCATCCAAATTGAACATGACCTAACCCCAAATGGTCTTGAGGTCGTTTGAATGACCACCAAATGGTCTTGGGACCGTTTTCCCATCACATCATCAAAATCCAAGTCAACAATTAGGGTTTGGATCATTGGATTGATCACCAAATCAGCAATTGATTACACTTTAACTTAGTATCATTGGATCATCAATTGCTTAACCATACTCACCCCTAGACCTCCAAATGGTCTTGGGTGACCTCCAAACGGTCTTGATACAGTTTGGATGAGCTCCAAACGGTCTTGAGACCGTTTGGCTCATCCAACCCTTGGATTCTAGTGAAAAATCATTAGGGTTTGAGCTATTGAGTTGATCATCAAATCAGCACTTAATTGCAAAGTGATTTGGTACCTTTAGACCTTCAATTGGTCAACCATACTTAAACCTAGACCTCCAAATGGTCTTGGGTAATCCCCAAACGGTCTTGAGACCGTTTGAGTGATTCCCAAATGGATTTGAAACAGTTTGGGTCAATCAACCCAAAACATCAACTCATTCCAATGCAAAATTAGCACTTAGCCGATTAGGGTTAACACCATATCTTTTGTCCTTAAATCACTTAACCATATCCAACACTAAACCTCCAAACGGTCTTGGGTGACCCCTAAACGGTCTTGAGACCGTTTGGGTGATCCCCAAACGGTTTTGAAACCGTTTGGGCTAATCCACCCAAAATCTCAAATCAACTCATTGGAATTTCAGCACAAATTTCAATTAGGGTTTGCCCAATTGGTTAGCCTTAAACTCATGATTCCTTGGGAATTAATCCATAAATTTTGGTGAGTCATTAATCAACATGAATAGGAACATGAATCTCAAACGGTCAACCCTTGGTCAACACTCTCAAATGGTTTTGAAACCATTTTCCCAAAAAGTTAAAATACTCAAGTTGAAAATCAGCACTTAATCCAGTTAGGTTTGCCTAATTGATTAGCCTTCAACTAATGATTCCTTTGGAATTAATCCATCAAATTTGGTTGGTTATCAACCAACATAATTAGGAACAGTATTTTAAAATGGTCAACCCTTGGTCAACTCCCCCAAACGGTTTTGAAACCGTTTGGTGAAACTGTTTGCTTCTAAACGGTTTGAAACTGTTTGCTCCCAAACGGTTTAGGAAACCGTTTGAGCAACTCAATGAAACCGTTTGGCTTTGATATTTGGTGAGGTGCTTGCTTATGATGATATCATCATCATCAAGCTATAAACCCACAAAACCTTCTGTGATTTCCATGGAGATCGCATCAATCAACCGAATCAATTATTGTAAAAGTAGAAATGATCATTATTAGTCTAACGGAAAACACCAAGATGGTTAGACACTCGGTTTGTTAGTGAGAGGTCCCAGGATCGAGCCCAGGCCACGGGATGAATAGAATGGCCAATTTTTTTTTAAATAAAAATAAAAAAAAAGAAATGATCATTATTAGATATGGAATTAAATGCAATAGCAAAGTTAGGGTTTCAAGATATAAAACCCACATCCAATTGAGCTCCAAAGCTCCATGTCCACGGAAACAATGGTTAATGCAACTCCTTTCACCATTCCAAGGCTCGTCCTCAAGGTTTGAGTGAAAAGGAATGGTTAGAATTGAAGAGGAGATCGAAATAGGAAGAAAATAATTTATTTTCGATTTCCACCATGGAATCAAGGTGAAATGGATCAAGAACCTTAACAACAGGTTGGGGGTCGTCCTCGTGATCCTCCCAAGCTCCCTTGGTCGTTTCCCAAGCAAGGATAAGAAGTGGGGTCGAAAAAATCTTCCATTTGGCTTGTAAAGGGTCTTTTTATAAGAAATTCAAGGAGAGAGAAAGTGCCTTATAAAAATTCATTTAATCCCAAAAATGTGGCCGCCTCTTCCCCCTTATCTTCCTTAGGGATGAGGATGTCGTTTTTTCCTTTTATCCCTCTCAATTATCCATGATTTAAAGAAAATCAAATCAAGCACCTTAAATCATATTATATTAATATCCATATGTGTGTGGATATTTCTTTTTCTTATAAAATTGTGTGTGAGTTATCCACTCCCTTGGATATTTTCGTGGTCCTTGCAAAGATCAAGGACGTCACACATACATCTGAATCCAACCATTTTAATTTTGTTTGAAGGCCCTTTAATTAATACATTTATTTTTGCCCTAAATCGAATTAGGGTTTCAATTAGGATTAAATCTTGATTATTTTAATATCAAGATTCTCTCTCCTCCAACTTAATTCAAATGAGGTGCCCCTCTCATTTTCTTTGCTCTACATGATGCCAAGAAACATTAGGGACATTATTGAAGTGGTAATTTGCATATTGAACCCTAGGTTTTGGGTAAATTGCACTTTACACCAAAACTAGGTTTTAATGCACAAACATTGCTTTATCAGCTATTTCTTGGTATTCAGGCTTCCATAAGCCATACCTCAGCACCATCTTCACTCTCATGATGCTTACACATATGAGGAACATATTATCATGCACAATTTGCACTTAAACCCCTCAACTTGTGTATTTTGCACATTAGTCCAAAACAAACAAAACATTGATTTCAACAATGTTAAAAAAGGACTAGAATTGCAACATGAGTTCCTCTTGAGGACTAATTACTTTTCATAAGATGAGATTAAGCATTTAATCACATTTCTTAATCAAAACACCTAGGGTTAAAGTATAACCCATGTCAGGGTTGTTACAAATTATAAACCCCTAACAAGGATTTCGTCCTCAAAATCCAGATAAAGGAAGACAGATGTATTTTATTCATCATACTATCTAGTCTTCACATAACATCTCCTTATTATGGAGACACCATAAAACTTTGGTCAGTACAAAGTGTTTCCATACAAGATTCTCATAGAATCAACACACAAGGCACATGCTCCACTGTTCCTCATCATTGACTATAGAGTCAACTTTGTGTCAAACAACACTTTCCTTGTTCAGAGAAACAACATACATTCTTTATTAATATCATGTTTATGTAGATCATAAACCCCTAACATATGATGTTCATATTGTTTTATATATTCAGACTAATTTCACTATTGACCACCCCAGGTAGCCAACCTAACCCATCTAATAACTCTCAGATACCAGAATCTTTCACCTTGGTATCTATCACATGTGTTGGAAACACATCATATATATCTCTTCCTTTCATCTTGGTGTTGACTCAAGGTCAATTAGGTCAATGTTGACTCATGTCTAAATTGACTAAACCCTTGTTTTGATGATGACTAACCATTCCACATATTGGTGTCTAATGCTTCTACATTGAGTGATTTCAGATTAGGTTTAGACACACTCCAAATGCCCTAACTTGCGCATATCAAATTGGAGAAAAGACAAGTCAAAATAGCTACAAGTGTGCAATTTGGGATCTCTATGTAAATGACCTTAGAATTGCTTTGTAATCACTTGTAATGATTGTATGACTTGTAATTAAGCTTAGAAAAATTATTGGGACACAAAAATCCATCATTTGTACGGTTAAACGAAAATTCCAAAATACCCATAACAG
Organism: Alisma plantago-aquatica; assembly: GCA_963693085.1. Taxonomy (NCBI): domain Eukaryota; kingdom Viridiplantae; phylum Streptophyta; class Magnoliopsida; order Alismatales; family Alismataceae; genus Alisma; species Alisma plantago-aquatica. Next base: position 804,247,372 of record OY856411.1, read on the forward strand.
GGATTTTGTCGGCCGAATTCCAAACTCGGCCGATCCATATATTCTGGGATTTTTGTTGGAATCGGCCGAGTTACAAACTCAGCCGATTCACCGTTCGGTCGAGTTCTAGCTAGGAAACTCGGCCGATCCACTGATCGGTCCAAGATGAAAGTCGACCGATCGGTCGAGTTTCTCAAAGGAAACTCGGCCGACAGTCTAGCTTTCAGCCTTGTCTTTTAGTGGTTCGGCCGAATTGCCTTTATAGAAACTCAGCCGATCAGACTGTACTGAAATGCAGAAAAAGCATTTCCAACCGTTGAAGACTTTGTTGGGACCCAAAATAGATCCGTTGCAACTTGTAAAACGGCTATTTTTCGTTCACAAGTGTTCCCAAAGGCTAAGAGGCATCCCCAGCTATAAATAGGACCCCTTGGGCTTCATTCCAAGGTTGAGCATTCCATGCAAACTCTTTGTGAGGTTCCTATTCTATAGTTGAGTGCTACCTATAGCCTCCTCTCTCTCTCTAAGCTTAATCACTTGCTACATCCATTAGAGTGAGTAGGAAATCTGTAAGAGAGCTAGTCCCATTTGTATATCTTGCGAAGCTCTCACTTCCACAACCTCCCCATCTCTCCATTTCAATCATGAAGATGAAGGTTCTCTCTCTTGTCTAAGAGAGGTGAAGAAGAACAAGGGAAGGTGTCCCTTGGTGAAGATCAAGGCAGAAGACTTGGAGCTAGAGTGGGTAAGCCCTTGGAGAAGGCAGAAGACTCAAGCTCAAGTGGGTAAGTCCTTGGTGGAAGCTTCTTCGAGTGAAGGTGAAGTCAAAGGCGGAAGATCCAAGAAGAGTGGGTAATTCCTGCAAGGCCAAAGACTTGTGCAAGAGTGGGTAAGTCCTTGGAGAAGGTCGAAGACTCTTGCAAAGTGGGTAAGTCCTTGGTAAGGTTGAAGACTCTTTGTATTGGATAGGTAAGTCCTTTGTTGGTCATGTGTTGTATGTCTTATTAATGAATATAAGAGTGCAATTGTTTGAAGTCCTAGAGGTTGACCTCTCTAGGCAAGTGGACTGACACACTTCTAGTTTGAAGTGTGGAACCACTCTAAATAGCTTGTCTAATTGGTGCATGTTCAATCGCTCTTATCCTTGCTATGCATGATTTAGTTGCACTCAAATTACCTATTTAGCAACCTTATATTGTCATATAATTTGAAGGTTTAATGAATTTTGTTTAAGTGCTTTCAGCTCTATTCACCCCCCCTCTAGAGCATCTAAGTCACCCATCTAGGATCCAACACTTGGAACATTAATTATTTCATATGTCCTCATCTTGGGACCAAATTCCAAGATAACTGATACTTTTCTAAGTATCCATTACATGAACACCTTTATCTTATGCAAATCAAGTGTCCTAAGACCCACTTGATTGCCATGTCCCTGAAAGGAAAGAAAACAAGGATTCATATTCCTCTTACTAATTCATGTATTTTCAACTATTCTTGAACCATTTACTCTTTATCTCATCCTAGGTTCCTTGCCTTTATCATTGGAATTTGTAAGGATGATTGCATGTCATTATCCCTTTCTTTATTATTATCTAGCATGTTTATGATCACCTCATGATCTCATCACATTTCCCATTTCCTCATTATGGGAAAGATCTTTATTATGCGGGCATCATTATTGAACATGGTTCATCTCCCTCATTCTTATTCTTATCTTATGAGGAGTACACTTTTAGTTCATCATACAACATGCTCATCTAAGATTATCCCAGACTTCTCTTTCTTATGCATAGGATATGACACATTTATTCATTCAATATTCCTAATTCATGATACTCATTAGATTGTCTCAGAATGACTACTTGATCAGAGCAATCAAAAAGACAAAAATCTAAGAGTTTCCATACCCACTTTATCATCAATAGTTGTATACCTGGCCAGGGTATATAAATACTGAGATCAAGTGGTATGCACTTTGTATACTATCATATTCCTCCTTTTCATATTATCACAAGCATAAGACTTATCATCCCTGAATTTCATTCAGGCACCTCTTCTGTACCTCATCATTTCTCAAGGAGGTAAGAACAACATAAAACATTTTTAATGTTTTACTGTGCAAAACATAAGTCCTCATAGGACTAATCAAGGAAAGTTCAATCATTTCCTTTCTCAGTTAATCTAGGAATTCATAAATTAACATATTTTCATGACATTATATTTTCTCACTTGTCATAATTCATGAATTATTCACTGCCTCAGGCTAACTCTTCCTTAAAGGTTGATTCAACAGGCTATGGTTGAGCACAGACTCAATTTAAGTCCAGAAATTCATCATTTCCTTTTGCTTCAACATGCTGATGCTAATTACAAATCCTATTGATATCTATAACATCATCATTGGGACTGGTAATCTAGGTTACACTGCCAAAACTTGATCCACTATATACATTATTGTTTCCCTAAGTTCTCCAACAGTAATACTTAAAGAAGGGTTTTCTTATTATAGTTGGATCAGCTAGGGGATTCTTACGCAATTGTCTCTCTCTTGCTTGTTCCCATGCACCTCTTCTTAGTGCAACATTGCTGCTCTCATCAGCAATCTCCTCATGTGACCCAGTCATCTTTAAGTTCTTCTTCTCTTATATGAGTAGAAGACACTATCAGATACATTGGATGATGCCAGAACAGACTCTACTACCTTAGTCCTATGTTTCTATAGACTCAACGAACCTAGAGCTCTGATACCACTAATTGTGATGACCGTATCGTGAAAATAGGATAAACTAATGCGGAAGCGAATTATTTGCAGCGGATTACTGAAAATCACTGAAAAATTAAAACTTTTTGCAAAGAGATCCTCACATAGGAAATCTTTTCCAACAAGAACCATTGCATAACATTTACATTATGGTTCAAACGTTCATAACCTGTACCATCTCTTTTCATAGATTACATCATCAACTGTCTTATAAACATCATATACAGACAGTATACAAATCTTGAGGCATCAAGCCAAAACCTCAGATTGATTCATAAAACACTGACTAAAAACTCTGAGGACCTGAGAGTACAGAGATGACACATAGGACTTTCTAACTACATAACTTGACAGGCAGTATCTCCACCTAAGATATTACTATTGTCCTTGCTGTCACTGCTGTTGTCTATTCCCAGTAATGAGATTCTGCTTCTTTGTCTGCGTCCACCTAAAAAGTTGGATCCCACGGGGGTGAGACAATTGTAAATTTCCCCAACGGGAGATATAACTCTCTGCCAAAACATTTCTATAGAAGTTTATTAAAATAAACTAAGCAGAAGGATTTATATATATATATATATATATATAATTAACAACATGTAAATCACTTGTATGAACAAAGTGAAGTAATCTCCTTTTTCAAGGATAATGTTGCATCTACTCATGGTAGACTCATAATTCATCCATATACTTGTAATGAATACAACAGATATGAACAACATCAATGAACTACAGATATATAACAGAAATGTAACATCAGCCAATGAATTTCCGTATTCAATCCTTAAGCAAACATGCTATACGGCTGATTTCATTTTACAAACACACTTATGCCCTGAGGAGATGAGATATACCGCTCATGCTCCAACCGACCACTGCGAAGTCGAAATCGGTACCATACAAGGTCAATGGAAGAGCCGGATTCCCATGACCTCCCACATCTCGGTCAACGCGAGATCACATGCAGGACATCTTGTGTCTCTGCTAAATATAGCTTTCCAGAGTATACTGGCAACTTCGCTATCAGAGTTACAGTGGCGTGTTGCACTCTCTTCGCAATCGTGAGATTTCGTGTTTATCTCCACTGATCCGGCATTAACATTATTGGGAGATGTGTATGACATCTAACCCAATCATCGGGAAATTCATGATACATCCATCTCGTCACATATAATGAAGGAATGAGAGATTAAAGTACATATCACATCAATTCCTACATTAGGACGTAAGCATATTTGCATCCATAACCCCCACATACTCAAAAGTATGCTCTCCAGGAGTTCCCTTATGAAAACATGTTTCACCATCATTTAACTACTGACAATGATGGATCTATGGTCAAGGCTCTACATGATATGATTTCACTTGATTAAATTAAGTACATTAGAATATTCTTTTAGCATCAGTCAAGTTTTCAACATAACTTATTACAACAATGCTATAAAGAGACATTTACTACTTTCATCAGATATTTATCAGTCTTTCAAAGACCTTGAGAACTCAGTCCCTCATTTCAAAACTGGGAATTCTCATCCCTTCACATTCTTATCACCATAATCATATGGTTTTGGGTATTCAAACCCTTAACTCATCATTGAGCATTATTACACCTTTTTCAGGTAACTATCACCTTCAGGTCATCTGACCAAGGCATTAATGATACTTGTTACACAAGCATCACACTTGGCTCACAAGGCCATGAAATATCTTGTCACCTCTTTCTAGGCAACAACTTACTCATATGACTCATAGAATCCTTACACATTGTTACTTTTACTAAGCAACAACAGCATTAAGGCTCATAATGCCAATCAACATTTATTATATAAATGTCATAGCTCAAATCTAGCTATGTTCATTATCTCATCATACATGCATGGTTATTAGGCATGATAACAGTCATACAAGATATTCATCACATCATGTGATACAATAGTAACATCATTATTCCTTTTTCCAGGAATTAGGGTTTACTATCAAACAGGGCTTATCATTCCCTTTACCCAAGTCAGGGTTAGGGTTCCCCTTTTCTCATTAATTAGGGTTTCATGATTATATAATCTATCCAACCCTTAATTCATTAATCCATACCTCTAGGGCATTCAAAGATATCATATTTAATTATTCAAGAACATTACTTTCATCATATAGCATTAATGATCATCAATTCAAGGTATGAGTTCATTTCTCATCCTCATCATGGTATGATTATATCATACACATCATTTGGGCTTAACTTTATTCTCAAGGTACATTAATTAACACTCATCAAGGTGCAACAACTCATTACATTTCATTATAATAGTTGCATAACACACTTCATATGTTTCTTACCTAAATATATTAGATTTGGAGTGTATCCAGGTATATAAACCCTGAAGTGTTGAATGTGATAACTATCATATCTTGATGTATCACTTTCTCATCATTTCAGACTCTCTTGAGTTAACCAACTTATCTTGTATTAAGGTATTTCCCTGTTAATATATTCCATTACTAAACTCTCACCTTTAGCATATAATACATAGGACACACATTAGAATTGTCCATCTATCTTTAATGATATGGACTTGTCTAATGCTAAAGACATTGTTTACAATTAGGTTACATATAATCAACCACATTAAATGTTTCATCTTTATAAGGTCATTTCTTTTATCTCATCATTAGGATTTCCTTGCATCCTTATTTAAAATTAGAATTATGATCCATTGTCATATTGCCCAGGATTAGGGCTTTATGTATAATGGCTTACATTAGAGTCTCATATTCCTTCACCCTTCTTAGGGCCTCTCATCACAACATAACATTAGAACATTATGTGATGTTAGTTCTTAATCAGGGTTTCTCATAGAATCACCCTCAACTAGGGTTTCACATGGATTCACCCTCAACTAGGGTTTTACATGTCATTACATGACATCACCTTAAGTTTGATGCTCATATCACATGACCACATCAATGTTCCATATACCTCATTCTAACTTAGGGTTTCTCATAACATAACCCTAGAATAGGATTTCATTCAATTATTCATAATTAGAGATTCACTATTCATCCCAATTAGTGTTTTACATCTCATTTCCTAAATTGGAGTTTCACACATCACTACCCTAGATTAGGGTTATATCCTCACCCTGGATTAGGGTTACATTTAGAATTGCCCTCAATTAGGGTTGGAATTCAATAACCATGTCAATTAGGGTATATATTCATGATTAGGGGTTCATGATCTCTCTACTTAAGGATCATACCCTTAATCACCACATGAGTTATATTCATGTTATGAATTCATGCTAACATCATCTCAACTTGATAAGTTCATATCATCCCTTCAATCAAGTACATACAACTATGAATGACATAGTGTACCAAGTCATTGATCCTATAGGTAATTAGGGTTCATCCCTTAATTGGAACTAATCACTTAGGTACTATTAGAGTTTACACCTTTGTACCTTCAATGATCATCATTACTAATCATCATTGGATCAGTTAATCATTCATCATCTCTATTCTCAAGAGATTCAATCACCTTGGACCTCCATTACACAAGGTATCCAATTGAATTGATCAATTGAGTCCTCAATTACAACAAGTGTCTAAGTGGATTAACCGATTGAGTCCTCAATCAACTTTGAATACTTGAGCCCCAAACGGTCTTGGTCCTTCAAGGTTCAAACGGTTTGAAACCGTTTGGTAAAGGTGGTTCTTGAGATCGTTTGCCCAAGCAAGTAGGTGAAGACCGTTTGCCCAAGTTTGACTTCTGAAACCGAATGGGCACAAACAGTTTGGGATCGGTTGGTCCCAAATGGTCTTGAGACCATTTGGACTCAAACGGTCTTGAGACCGTTTGGTCCAAACCTCCTCAAAATCACATGGACCAAAGATGGTCTCAACTACACCAATCGGTTTAGGGTTCTCAATATTAATTCATTCAATCATTGAATTCATGGAACTAATCATCAATTGGACCTATCCTCATACTTCAATTGAGTTAAATAGGTCAACCTTCAACTGATTTGATCCTCAATTGACCCTCAATGAGTCCTCAACTAGGGTTTGAATCAATTGAATTAGGGTTTGGAATCGATGATCCTTCAACACTAATCAATGCAAGATTAGTTAATTTGAAACCATTGAACCATCATCCAAATTGAACATGACCTGACCACAAACGGTCTTGAGGTCATTTGGATGACCACCAAACGGCCTTGGGACCGTTTACCCATCACATCATCAAAATCCAAGTCAACCAATTAGGGTTTGGATCATTGGATTGATCACCAAATCAGCAATTGATTACACTTTAACTTAGTATCATTGGATCATCAATTGTTTAACCATACTCACCCCTAGACCTCCAAACGGTCTTGGGTGACCTCCAAACGGTCTTGAGACCGTTTGGATGAGCTCCAAACGGTCTTGAGGCTGTTTGTCTCTTCCAACCCTTGGATTCTAGTGAAAAATCATTAGGGTTTGAGCTATTGAGTTGATCATCAAATCAGCACTTAATTGCAAAGTGATTTGGTACCTTTAGACCTTCAATTGGTCAACCATACTTAACCCTAGACCTCCAAACGGTCTTGGGTAATCCCAAAACGGTCTTGAGACCGTTTGGGTGATTTCCAAATGGTTTTGAAACCGCTTGGGTCAATCAACCCAAAACATCAACTCATTCCAATGCAAAATCAGCACTTAGCCGATTAGGGTTAACACCATATATTTTGTCCTTCAATCACTTAACCATATCCAACCCTAAACCTCCAAACGGTCTTGGGTGACCCCCAAACGGTCTTGAGACCGTTTGGGTGATCCCCAAACGGTTTTGAAACCGTTTGGGCTAATCCACCCAAAATCTCAAATCAACTCATTGGAATTTCAGCACAAATTTCAATTGGGGTTTGCCCAATTGATTAGCCTTCAACTCATGATTCCTTGGTAATTAATCCATAAAATTTGGTGAGTCATTAACCAACATGAATAGGAACAGGAATCTCAAAATTTCAACCCTTTTTTAACCCTATCAAACGGTTTTGAAACCGTTTGCCCAAAAAGTTAAAATACTCAAGTTGAAAATCAGCACTTAATCCAATTAGGTTTGCTTAATTTATTAGCCTTCATCTCATGATTCCTTTGGAATTAATACATAAAATTTGGTGGGTTATCAAACAACATAATTAGGAACAGGATTCTCAAACGTTCAACCCTTGGTCAACTCCCCCAAATGGTTTTGAAACCGTTTGGTGAAACTATTTGCTTCTAAACGGTTTGAAATCGTTTGCTCCCAAACGGTTTGGGAAACCGTTTGAGCAACTCAATGAAACCGTTTGGCTTTGATACTTGGTGAGGTGCTTGATTATGATGATTTCATCATCATCAAGCTCTAAACCCACGAAACCTGATGTGATTTCCATGGAGATTGCATCAATCAATCGAATCAATTATTGTAAAAGTAGAAATGATCATTATTAGATATGGAATTGAATGCAATAGTAAAGTTAGGGTTTCAAGTTATAAAATCCGCCTCCAATTGAGCTCCAAAGATCCATGTCCACGGAAACAATGGTGGATGCAACTCTTTTCACCATTCCAAGGCTCGTCCTCAAGGTTTGAGTGAAAAGGAATGGTTAGAATTGAAGAGGAGATCGAAATAGGAAGAAATCCATAATTTATTTTTGATTTCCACCATGGAATCAAGGTGAAATGGATCAAGAACCTTACCAACAGGTTGGGGGTCGTACTCCTGATCCTCCCAAGATCCCTTGGTCGTTTCCCAAGCAAGGAGAAGAAGTGGGGTCGAAAAAGCCTTCCATTTGGCTTGTAAAGGGTCTTTTTATAAGATATTCAAGGAGAGAGAAAGTGCCTTATAAAAATTCATTTAATCCCAAAAATGTGGCCGCCTCTTCCCCCTTATCTTACTTAGGGACGAAGATATCTTGTTTGCCTTTTATCCCTCTCAATTATCCATGATTTAAACAAAAGAAAATCAAGCACCTTAAATCATATTATATTAATATCCATATGTGTGTGGATATTTCTTTTTCTTATAAAATTGTGTGTGAGTTATCCACTCCCTTGGATATTTTCGTGGTCCTCGCAAAGCTCAAGGACGTCACACATACATCTGAATCCAACCATTTTAATTTTGGTTGAAGGCCCTTTAATTAATATATTTATTTTTGCCCTAAATCAAATTAGGGTTTCAATTAGGATTAAATCTTGATTATTTTAATATCAAGATTCTCTCTCCTCCAACTTAATTCAAATGAGGCGCCCCTCTCATTTTCTTTTCTCTACATGATGCCAAGAAACATTAGGGACCTTATTGAAGTGGTAATTTTCATATTGAACCCTAGGTTTTGGGTAAATTGCAGTTTACACCAAAACTAGGTTTTAATGCACAAACATTGCTTTATCAGCTCTTTCTTGGTATTCAGGCTTCCATAAGCCATACCTTAGCACCATATTCACTCTCATGATGCTTCCACATATGAGGAACATATTATCATGCACAATTTGCACTTAAACCCCTCAACTTGGGTATTTTGCACATTAGTCCAAAACAAACAAAACATTGATTTCAACAATGTTCAAAAAGAACTAGAATTGCAACATAAGTTCCTCTTGAGGCCTAATTACTTTTCATAAGATGAGATTAAGCATTTAATCCATTTCTTAATCAAAACACCTAGGGTTAAAGTATAACCCAGGTCAGGGTTGTTACAAATTGTCACAGAACTGTTTGTTACCCAAAGTCCACATTCCTAATGGCTAGATAGACAAAGGAGAGTGCACTAGGTTGTCCATCCGTAGAATGGCACAAATGTCTCAGATGCAATATATATGTAAAATTAGTAAAAATAAGAGTAAGAGATAACAAGATACTAAACATGGAGATAATAGATATGTACCCATTTATATGCCAAGAGTACTCATTGGTGTTTCATTTTAGATCTTAGAGTCTTGAGTGCAATGGATCTTCATTTGTCAACTACAAATTCAATAAACAAAATATATCAATGCAAGTGCATTGAGTATGCTATGAGAAACATGTAACCACAATTTTTGAGTAATATAAAAGTTAATTGTCTAGAAACATCATATTAAGAAAGAAGTAGAAATGAGGAGTGAAACACTTAATGACATTATTTTATGCAAAATGTGTTTTAACTGTATTGCCATTATACTCAACAAGATATGATGGCCATTGACCCACTTTCCATTGGAAGAGTCTGTAAGGGTGCTCAAGATTAGCTAACCCTTTTATTGACATGGTCTGCCTTATCTTGACATCTCAAGTAAGACGCAAAACCTTATGCCCTTACCTTGATAATACAAGTAGGTACACTAGGCTCGTATAAAGGACAAGTTCAATTATTTTCAAGGTCTGTTCAACATATTTCAAGAAAAATAAACGTATTAATCATAGGGAACAAGTAGCTCAAACGAGTAATTAACTAGACAAGCAGTCATACGAGCATACATACAAACAAGCAAATATCATAGTAGGTTCAAGCGATTAAGCGAACCTCATAAGTAGTGAGAAAGATATGATAAGATCTCTAGATATGGTCCAGCCCAAGTGGACCTAAGATAAAGGCATAGCATGGGGTCTTAGATCAGTAGGTTTGATTAAGATAAACATGATATGAGTCATGTGGATGTTTCCCTAGATCTAAAATTCACTTAGATCAAATGTAGATTCCAAAGTTCCAAACACAAATGTCATTATTCAATCACAGTTCAAGAATCAACATTAAGTCCTAGATCTAAGTGAATCATCCACATTTAAGAGTAATAATAAATAGAGATAAAGTCTGATTCATAATTGAGAAAGGATGAGATTTAGGTAATCATCATTATTCATAGTTCAACATATTAGATTCATTCAATGCAATAGTGTCCCATATCCAAGTCATAGAAGCATTAAGTAGGAAAAGTTAGGATGTAGATCTAAAACTTGATGATTCTACTGATTTGAACTAGATAGATGAAGGTAAAAGCATAAAAGTCACATTTCATCATGTGGAAATCAACTAGGTCAACTAGATCATTTTAATGTGCCAAATTGGGTCCTTTCAGATTTATATAGATAATCATGGTAAACTATGCACATAGAAGCAAGATGTTACTGATTTGGGGTCATACCTAGTATTCTAATCTTTAGTTTTCATCACATGTATAAGGTTCAAGATATAGATAATAAAAGTTCGTGCAATTCACATCATGTGGCATATTGCACAAGATAAAGCCAACACTAAATACAAGCACGATCAAAGTAGATTCCATGGCTCAAAAGAGTATTAAAGTTTACTGATGTAGAGGTTGGATGATCATTTAGTGATTAGATATGTCAAAGTCCCAACACTCAAGCAAGTAACATCATGTATAAGAAAAAAGGGCCACTTTTAGGTCAAAAGAGTAAAAGTGCACATTAAGTGTGATCTACTTCATGATTCAAGGCAACTGATGGTTAAAAGTTACTGTTTTGAAGTTTCAGAGGGATGTTTGAAGTTTCAACACTAGATGAGAGAAAGAAGCATCATTAAACCTTTAAAAGTGAATAAAGACACACTTTTTAGGATATCAAAAGAAATACTATTTGATTTAGGTTTTGAAAGTTGTTTCATTAGATAGGTCTCGTCGAGAAGGTTAAAATTCATATATTATATGCTACAAATAGCGAAGGGGAGCAAGAGATATCTTTTGGAACACTTGATTGAAACTTTATAAAAATCGCATCAAGAACATTAGCTAGGAGTGGTGGGCTGTTACCATTCATTAAATATCAGGAGCAATCCATAGATTGTTGATCCAACAGCCTGACTAGGGCCACACCACACACCTGTTCAGCTGGTTGGGAGATTAGTGGGATGAGGTTCTCCAACACTGCTGGTCACCCTGGGGTGACCACCAACAATTATGGGTCGCTCACCACCGCGCTTCATGCCCACACGTCAGGTCCCACAAGGATGCGTAGTCACAACCGATAGGTCCATGCGGGGAGATCCTATGACCTCTGCTTCATCACCCTCTCAAGGGGCTTCATGTGTGAGGTGGAGCATATGTAGCTGTGAGCTTTGCTGGAGCCGCACTGTGGCCTGGGAAGAAGACCTAGGTGGGCCCCAAAAATAGGCCGGTCGGATCACCCATGGTTCAAAAAAGGTTGGGGAGTGCTTCACATCGTCGGATGGTGGTTTGAGTAGGAACCCCAAAAACCCACCTCTGCGGAAGCATCGCAGAACAGTAGGAAGGGAGGTTTCTAAAAAGGAGGTGCTTATGGTTGAGAAGAATTGAGAAAAAAGTGTGGATGAGTAGGGGAGGAAAAACTATAGGATGAAAGAGGGGTAATTCCATCAAAAGGGGTGGAAATGGATTAGGTGAGTGGTGCCAAGGCTGGGTAGATGGATGTTGGTGACCATTGCACTGGGAGAATGTACGGAGGAAGGGGAATAGATATGGGTCGTCAGATGGAGGCTCGAATCCTCAATTACATGATCTAATAGTTGAAACTCCTTGCCCATATGGTTTAGATCTCTGATTGGCCCACTAACAGCAATCTGAATCATCAAGGAGCAAGGGAAAATGTAAATGTGCCGCGCACCAAGATTTTGGGCCCAATAGGGCTAAAACCAAAATAAAAGGGTTAAAACAAGGTTAACATCAAGTGATATTCAAATGGGCATATCTTACCCATACTAATTCAGAATTTGAGGAATTTTGGTGTGTTGGATACATAATTAAGAGATCTTCAACATGTGTACAAGAAAGGAGCACACAAGCACACTAGGATATGATCAAATTTCAAGGGAAAAGAAATGATGTGTGCCACAATTGAAAACGACATTAGGATCAAATTGAGTGTCACCAAGGTATCAATGGTACTCAGTAGTGGTCAAATATGCATCAAAACTACTCAAGACTTGGATTTGAGGCTAGAGACAGGATGAAGTATATAAGTAAGAGGAGAGAAAAGACTAGGCTATCACAATACAAATATCATCGAAATCCCTACAAAAGGCCCTTATTATACTTGGAATAACCAACAACTTGGTGCAAATAACACTAAGAGTAAAATGGATAGGCCATTCTGCAAACTCTAAGTGGTGACTAATGTTCCCAAACTATGGCTAGAAGTGATGTGTACTATCTATAGTAACTGTCAACCTCCAATTTTTCATATGGATGAAGACACTCCAAAGAAAAAATATCCCACCCCTTACTTTAATTCTTGGGTTGCATTTGACGACTTTAGGGAAATTGTAATTGAAGCATTGAAGAATGATGTATGGGGTAGTCCTATGTTCAAATAATATCATTTTCTCAAAGTTACAAAGAAAGCACTACAATCCTGGAACTACGAAAGACTAGGAGATTTGACTAAGAATAGAGAAAAAGAAGCTCTATTAGCTCAAGAAGAAGTTGATAATGATCCTACAAAAGAGTTGTTATGAACTTGCAAATAGAAAGAAATAGGAAAAACTCACTGCAAGATCTACTGTAGAATCCATATTTCATCAAAAATCTAGGGTGCAATGGTTAAAGTATGGCAATAAAAATTTAAAATTCTTCTATGCCTCTTTTAAGACAAGAAAAATTAGGAACCAGATTAAAACAATGACTCTCGATGGAGTACAAATCCAATGTTTTGAAAACATTAAGAGTACCTTTGAGCAACATTATACCAACTTATGCAAGGCTATAGGTCCTAACCGGTCACACCATGACTGGTTCAACATGCCTAAGCTAACTGAACAATAAACCTGACACGCGTATAATGTGTGTGTAATACGCAAGTGTACGTATCGAAGTAATATGGGATTATCAGTCCCAAGTTATCGAACACAGGGAGTTGTGAAGTTAAAGACTATTACTAATTAGGATTGATCAACTAAGATGAAAACAAGACTTTATTGGTTGTCTAATTAACTAAGAGAAAAAAGTAAATCTAACTAAGGTTGTTGTGATCAAGAAGGGATGAATTCCTTATGAATTTTGGTTTCACCACGGGAAACACTAAATCTAATCCCTAATTATTAATATAACTCCCTCCTAATCGTGAATAAAGAGCCTGTAGCTAGAAACTACCTCCTTCCGCAGTGTAATTCTCCTACCTAATCTAAAGTCAATTCCATTCTCAAAGTAATCGATTCATTAGTTAGGTACTTTTGGTTTAACTATGGGTAATCTCCTCCCATTTATGCCTCACCTTTCCCAAGGGACGTCGATAAACAGGTGAACCTATGTATTTCTAACCCTTAATCTCCTTTTCAGCAGTAATTAAGGATCTGATACGCTAATTGTGGTGATCAAGCACAATAAGGACATGCGATTTCCATAGATTCATATTCAAAAATTAAGAGGAAAATATATATTAACTCATAAGAATCAAACACAATGCATATCCGGGCTACTCCCGGGTCCTAAGGAAATACGATTTTTAGCCGAAAATAGACGACATGGTATCACAGTAAGTCGAAAAGATGTAAAACATTAATTTCGAGATACAGTAAGCTAGAGAAAGGGTTAAAGAGTGGATCTGGAGAAGATGGAGAGAATGTGCCATCGTTTCAGCCGCCAAAATGCCTCTGAGGTCTTCCGTGTAGGGTTCCTCTACTTTCCCCTCTCTTTTCGGCTGTTGTATCGTCCCCACGTGATAGATCTCTCAATTGCGGTTCTAATGGTGTCTTTTATAGCCGTCGTACATGTTTAGGTCAAGAGGAAACTTAAAATGTAATTTTTAATACAATATGTGTTAGATTTAACACATTAAAATTTGGTGTGCGGCGTCTAAGTCGATGGTATCGAGTTGGAAGTCGATGGTATCGACTTTTTCACAGTAAAACGTCCTTTTCCTTTTCAATCTGCAGCAAAAAATATTTGTACTCTGATGCCATGTCGATACCATCGAGTTGCAAGTCGATGGTATTGACTTTGCTCCAGTAAATAATAATTATCTGCAATAAAATAATCAATGAATAAAATCAAATAATTATTATAATAATTAAAACATATAAAATGCATGTAAAATACATGTAAAATATAAGAAATGATGCACAAGTGATTTTTACTAATTTGGTAAAATATGTATTAAAAAGATATTCAATTAAGCACAAATGACACAGAAAATAACCAAATTAGATATCAAAATAACAACAATTTATGCATACATCAAAACCACTCAACGAAAAATACGTCTCTGATGAGGAAATATTTGAGGTTGTGAAAAATGAATATGATGACAAGTCTCATAGCCATGATGGACTGAATGCCCACTTCTACAAAAGTTGTTGGAGCATTGTTGACAAAGATGTATATACAACAAGAAAAGATTTTTTCCTGAATGGTAGACTCCTAAAAGAGGCAAACAAGACCTACATCACAATAATTCCCAAGACAAAGTAAACTGAGAAGACTAATAACTAGAGATTGATCTCCATATGTAACTTTGTCTACAAAGTTATTTCTAAAATTATGGCAAATCGCTTGAGAGATATCCTACCATCCCTTATCAACCTTTACCAATGTGCATTTGTAAAGGCAAGGCATATTTTAGATGTGATTCTATTGGCAAATGATTTAATGCATGACTTTGAATGCCACATCTCTAGCAGCAAGCTATGTCTATTACTAAGGTATATGACACTATCAACATGAATTATATCCCATAGGTGATGAAAGATATGAATTTTCCTTCATGTTTGGCTACACTGGACCAAAGAATGCATGGATATTGCATCTTTTCAAGTCTTAGTCAATGAAGCTCCTACAAACATTATAAAAGAATCTAGGGGTATTAGTCAAGGGGATACCCTTGGTCCCTATCTGTTTTTCATTGGGATGCAAGGTCTCTCCACTATCTTCAATAAAGTTGTCAAAGATAACATCATATCCCCTTTGAAGTCTAGGAAATATTGATATTTCACATATCATATTTGCATACGACCTCCTAATTTTCACCAAAGCTTCCATCAAGGATGCTGAAGGAATAAAGAGTTGCATGCATTTATTAAGTTCTCCTTCAAGCTTGTAGTTAAATCCGATCAAAAGTCAGTTGTTCCTTAGTGCAAATGCACCAGATGATATTAGTTTTTGTTTGGGCATTGAATAATATGCCCTTCCAGTGTGCTATTTAGGTCTTCCTTTGTTCATAGGGAGACTCATGAGAAGTATGTGTTCCCCTTTAATAGACAAAATTAAAGCTAAACTGGATTCATGGAAGACAAAACTCCTTTCTATGACAAGAAGGGTAGAATTGGTGATATCCACCTTGTCATCCTATCACCTTTTTTGGACTAGGGTCTTCCCTCTCCCTAAATCTACTATGAATGAGATTGAGTGCTTATATAAAGCCTTTGTTTGGGGTGATGATGAGAGTACAAGACATTTCAACTCAATGTACTGAGAGGCAAAATTTAAACCTAAGATGGAGTGTGGCTTGGGAATAAGAAAAATAGAAGAATGGGATGGATTTGGAATGATGGATCTCCTATAGGACATTGCCAATGGTAAAAATATTTTGTGGATCAAATGGATTCACATCAGATACATAAAAAGTAATTCTATACAGACCTGCATCCGCAAACAATAACACAACTGGATGTGGAGAGTCATCATCAAACACAGAGATGCTATTCTTCATCTAGTTCAATTTGATGTTGTTTTGGGGGGATCTATATCCCTCTACGTATACCCTTGGGTGGAAGGAAAATTCCTCTAAGAATTCAAAGGGGATCAACTGAAGCATCAAAATGGTTTTAGTGTTACCGAAAAAAATTCAAAGACTTTATTAGGGAGGGTCCCTAGAGCATAGAGGTTCCGAAGATCTAGAAAAAATCTGTTGTGGTACTCAACTATATGACAAAGACCTATGCTACTTCAAGGGGATTCAACATTTCACCCTCAAGGGTGCCTAGGATCTCAGACGTACCCAGGATCCTAGAGTGGCTTGGGCAGAATACCTTTGGAAAGCAAAGGTGCTTAATTGAGTCAACGTGTTTGGTCAGAATTTTTTTCACAGAAAACTAGTTACTGATGCCTACATGTAAGGGCATGGATTCTCCATTGCCTCGAGATGTAGTCTATGAAATCAAGAAGTTGAAGATACGAACCACATTATGTGGAATTAAAGATTTGCAGAAGAACTATGCGTCAGATCTATGAGATACATTCCTACTACTCCATTCAATAGTGCTAAAATGCTTGCTGTTACTGATTGCAAACAACGGGTCATATGTATTCTCATCATATGCTATATCTGGCTGATGAGGAACCAGTGAATTTTTTAAGACATTAAACCAACTGCTAGTTCGGTTTGGAAAAGAATCAAACCCAAAATTTCTTTTCTTCTTGCATAGATAGTTCCTCTTTCTTCTTTTAGTCTTACTTTTCGTATACCAAAACATAACTTGTAAAACTGTTTAAATTTGGAATAGAAGAAGTTGCTTTTATATATATATATATATATATATATATATATATATATATATATATATATATATATATAAATATATATATATATGGGATTTATTTAATACCCGCGTGGGTAGCTACCCGCACACCCTTCCTGTCATATTTTTTTAATTTTTTTCATAATTTTAGAGTAGCATTTTATCTAGCTCCCCAAAAAAAATCATCCAAAAATAATATCATTTGCCCCCCCCAATCAAAAAACCAGTCCATATATTTACTGATTGTATATTTTCTGCGCAGTTACTTTTTTTTATCTCAGAGTTACTCTTGTGTACCATATAGTTACTCTGTTGTTCTTTAGAGTTACTTTTGTATACCATATAGTTATTCTTTTGGATGTGCGGGTAGCAAAAAATCAGACTACCCGCATGGCCAATTTAGTTCGGGCCTCTACAAAGATGTTTCTTTAAACAATAAAAATACACTATTTGGCTATAGCGTCATACCCGAGGCCAATAAATCCTGGAATTTATCTAGTAAAATATATGAGCATAATAAACATTGATATACAACAGCTGTTACACGTAACATTTCACATCAAGAGTTACTGTTACCTGACCGTTACTGGCCTTTATTCGGATTTATTTCTAGGTTCTATCCGTGAGTTGTGTATTACATAACGGTCGTTATTGAAAATTTAAAGTGTGTTATTTATATTCTTCTTCAGTGTAGTCGCAGAGTTTTTTGTAGGCTCGTATTGGATTGGTGTAAGTTATGAGTTCTGTGGAACTCATTTTATGGAAATTCTAGTTCAATTTTTGAAACTTAAGTTCCATTCATTTCCATATGATTAGTTTGTTGTAAGTATAAATGTGAAAATCATTAAAAATATTATTAATATAAGGATGACAAAGACAGAAAAAGAATCATATCTGTAAAAAATCATAATATTCTTAAATCATAATAACATCAACAAATAGTTATGGTACATATGTAGTTCTTTTAAAAAATATTTTATTATGATACAATTATAATCTTAATAAAAATATTATGGCTAAAATCACATCACAATATTTTTATTTTACTTTGTGTACACAAATTATTGTAATAATGTCCATATTTCATGTGCTTGTAAATATAAGTTTTGTTCATCATTGTTTAACACAATGTATGATATTAATTTTTATATTATTTTAATAGGGAATTTTTACTATAGTATTTGTGCATGGATATAGTTAATTATCATTTTTCACAACATATTGTTTAAACATGAAGAAAAAATATGTTAGGTAAATCACATTGTTTTCACATAGTGTGTTCTGTTTCTTTCTCATAATGTTTGTACATTTTATTTTATAAATCACACTGATAATGGTGGTTATGGTGTAAATATTTTACATAGTGTGATTATCGTGTATGATATTTTGTCATATTATGTTATTATTTTAGCAATGAACTATATCAACATCACTAATATTTCTAATCATAAATATTTATATGTGTCATTATGACGAATGAAGAATATAATTGTATAAAAAATATTGTTAGTTATCCTGGAACTCATTTTTCGCTCTTTTTAGAAGAGATCTCAAAAACTGTATTTTATATGTAAGTCTATAACTCACTGGAAGTCAGGGAACTCAAGTTCCAATACTTACTTTAAATTATTCATGAAAAACTACTTAAGGAACTCCAGTTCATAAGTTTTCCGGACCGACAAACCAATTGGAGCCGTAGTTAAAACCAAGTTTCCACTTTGAGGATTAACGGATGAAGCAAAATTTTACATGGTGCGGGGAACTATAAACCCATACATATGAACGAAATGGCAACAGTAACAAAAATTACTGATTAATCATCCATTTATAACTAATGGAAATCTGATAATAGTTTATACTAAGGTACACATACTCCCGATTGACCCCAAGTAATTTGTTTAATTGAGTGCAAAACTTGAGGTTTGATGGTGCAGATATGTTAATCGAGGCGAGATATGACTAGGAATTATCTTTTGTACTGTTTGTTCACTAGTTGGACATTTCTTCTTCCTTGAGGGTTGTTTGTGTGGTGCATGACGACAATAATGTGTACGTTGTTGTCCTACCACTCCCTGATTAAGACTTTTATCTAATCTATAACCAAACGATTGAGCTTCGCCCTTACGAAACTGTAGACCTGATTTGTATATCTATATGTATATCCTCAACTCGCGGTCCAACCAGACCCGCTGTTGTAGTTGAAGATGACAGAACTCGAAAACCATTTCAGGTTTGACAAGTATCGATTTTCGGATGGTGTATACGGGATGGGTAATGGTTTTGATAAATAGGATCCACATTGAATCCGCCGTGATATAATCATCATGCACCGACGCACCTGCGAAAGCCAAATGCTAAACTCGAAAATTGCGGTGTACTAAACAAAGAAGTGGTGGACGTAGGCGTTAAGAAAGGTTCCAATCATCTAAGCACGGTCCACCGGTGAACTGCCATGCTTCTAATGGTGGAAGTAGCAGTTGTCTAGTTGTACCAGCCGACGCAGCCCCTTCTTTATGTGGGGCAAGTAGGTGGATTATTAGTGGGCACTGCTCACTCGAACCAGTGCAGTGGTAGTAGAGTATACAAGTAGTTGAGAGATATAGTTATTATTCTCTAGTTACAGTTGAAACGAATTTCTCATTTCCGTTGACATAGTCCTAAAACAAGCAACAATTTCAAATTAAACATTGTTGACAATTTACCACGTTAAGTTTACCAGTTTAGTTAGAGTTCCAAGTTCCAACTAACAATGAACAAGGAAAATTATTTCATATATTTTTCTAATTATCTTCATTTCCATTGATTTTGTTCATTTTAACGGACGTTGATGAGCTGTCTATTAATATATTAATCGTAAAAGGGAACCACTAAAAACACAAAGTTTATTTTGTTGCATGTGTGCCTTAGTACGCATATAGGATCAAAGGCGTGTCCATAATTCCCTTGTTCTAAGTCCAGCTGATTAGGTTAAACCAAGTTGAACACATTTAAAAAAAGATATTAGCGTTAACTGTAGTGAACTAAGTCTTGTTGCTTATGCAAAAGAACTGGTTGGGGGGGGGGTTCTTTAATGAGTTAAAGGCTATCATGATTACCTTTTCGGCAAATTAAGAAATCAAATTGGAGAAAGGCTGACCTTGGTAAAAGTTGCACCATCTTTACCAACTAGACAAATTTATCCAGCAAATCAATGCTTGGGAAGTTGATATCCTCATTTTCTAGTGAAGATTTTACATAAATGGTGGTCTACCAACCTGCATGTTTAAAACCCAGAGCATTGATTTTGTTCTACTTCCATTTCAATGTGGCATTTGACCAATTTAAAACCAGTACCCGTGTTAAAGATTAAACGATCAAGTTAATTTCACACAGTTCATACTGAAGCATGCAGGATGGAGTAAAGTCGTAACAAGTTAGTCATAATTGAAGGTGCAGCTAGGTCACCTCCTTTCTAGGGAGAGTGAATACTTGTTGGATATTTTACTTATACATTGCTTCACACCCAAAAAAATGAGATACATATGAGATATCTTTGGATATGGAATTCTTCTTTCATTTCTTGACGGTGAAGTAAGACTAAGCTCATTAGATAATTATCCTAAGTCAAAACAAGTTGATAGAGATCCCTTACATTAGGAGGCCCACACGATGAGTTATTAACTTAGTGGTAGAACACACCGTTGATAATTGTGTCATTGTGCCTTGATCTTAAGGGATTTCAACCATATTGATTGTTCAATGTGCTCATCAACACCTAAGTCAGAGATGTGGATCATCTAAGACACACGATTTTGACGTACTCCTCATGTTCAAATCAAAACTGAAACCTAACTTCCCCACAAAAGGATAGGTGTAGCAATTAAGGTGAGATTCATTGTAGATCCAGATATCTATTCACTTGTAGGGTCTAGGTGGTCCAGAGGGGAGCATCATGGCGCCTCTCTTCTCAAAGACATATACATCCCTTAGCAGTGTTACGCCCATCCATCTCTAGAGCACATGTTGAGGTTTGATTACAATGGGCAAATTGTACATCTAACAATGCATCTTCATAAACCTAGAACTATGAGATCACTGGTTTCATTCTTGGGTGAAAGAGAGATCTTACTATTTAAGCCTTATTTACATGCTTTTACTAGTTGTTAAACCCACATCCCATGATTTACCACTAATCAAGAGATTAGAGCATAAGTTTGAGGATTCTACTTAATACAAAGTTCACTCCCAATTTTTTTTCTTTTTCCTTTATCTCAAACTCTCTTTTTTTCTCTTTTTGCATTCAATCACATAAACAAACTTTACAAGAGAATTAAACCTTGATTACATAAATATGATCTCAATATTAATGATACACATCCAGACATTCATTTTGTTCCTCACACTTTCATGTAAATACAACATTGTATCTAGATATTAACTCTATCATTAAGGAAACAAAGATACAAATCATCATTTAGAATTTTCTCTCAACTCTATACAAGGACCTAGAGTGATAGGGACTGATTGAACTTAACTAATCTCATACTTAAACTCCTGTGATAGATCTATGTTGATGCAATGCCATCTTCAGTCCATGAGGTATCCCTACAAACTGTGAGTAGAGGGATGAGCCTACTCGTTCAGTGAATGAGTACTTCAAAGAAACTATCTAAAACACTTATATAATTATAGATATACCTTTGAGCAACCGATATTAATTATAACAATAGTAAGCTTTAAAGAGACTGATCATTAACATACATAAATATGACAGAATACTCTAGACATCTACAAGAGTGAATCAATATATGAACATGCTTGATTAACCATAAAAGAAAACTAATAATCCAAAAACATACAAAGAATAATTGAAAAATTGCACACACTTGATTAACCTCTCATTCATCTTTTAATATATCAGTAGTAATATAAAAATATCTAAAAAAATCTCTCATTATTCTCTTTGTAATCTTTCATTAATATTGACTTGATCTTATTACTGAACTGACTACTACTATGTTGGCCAACTAAACATAACTGACAGATCTGACTACTGTACTCTTAATCTGAACTCAATTGAACTCAATTAACTTTTCTTTTACTTTGCCCCTAAACTCACTTGGATTATACCATCCAATGAAAAGCCACTACTGTGTGACTTGCCGTACAATTCTTAAGTTAAACCCGAGACCTTAAGGCTACATCTAACTACCTCAGTCTGTAGTGAGGTTGCCACGTCTGGACTAACAACAGCTAAACAATGTCTTTAAACTGTGGCCCCTTGTCCTGGGTACTCAGGACAGGTGCCTCTAGGCTAAAAAGCCTCGAATCTATGTAATGCGGTTCCACTAGGGCTGACACGAAAAACGGAGTAACTACCAGAAGAAGTAGGACCATAAGGACTATATACTTCAACTGGTGGGTACCACTAGATCTCCAGTTATTATTGGATACCCCTACTACTGATATAGTACCACCAGGATATTTGGTTATTGTTGGGTACTCTGCTATTATTCAAAAAACATGGAACTACTTGTTCCCAACGACTAGGTCGCGCTCCAGGTGATACTTTTCTGGGCTAAGTCTCTAGTCAATCACATGTTTCACTCTTACTAGTACATACCTCCTAGGAAGAGTTCTATGGTATTCAGGGCAACTATTACTGTTATAATTCTGATTAAAATCTTTCTCTTAGACTGATCTCTTTTAACTCTATATTTGCTGACTTCTTAGAGAACTGACATGATTTCACTGATATTACTTAGATGAATGCATACTATATTGATTACCCTTCTCGCATGGCTTCTTATTGCTGAAACGATTAACATACTAATCACCCTTCACTAAGGGTTTCTCATTTTCCATGCACAGAGAAGAATTCTCATATGTTCAAACAGATATCATGTCTAATGATTTAAACACTTACATTCAACATTTCTCATATTCATGCATGGCATAAACGACATCCCTATCTAGGGAAATGCTTTTTTATTTTCATAAATTACCATAAAACTTATGCATTTCATGTCATTTAACTCAGTTAGATATTTTTGCATCACAAATCAAAATGTGTATGCATATAAAATGATATTCAGCTAGAAAATCAAATTATCACATAAATGATTTCAATCAGTCATGCATATGAAACCCTAGTATGAATTTAATTAGCATTTCCAAGATATTAATTAAAATATCATGCATCATGAATATCCTTAAATAAATAAATTTATAAAAATAAAAAAATCACATCAGTTGAATTCATGAATCTATTCGCAAACTTCCAACTTTTCATTCATTTAGGGTTTCACCCTCTTTACGGATATATCAAGTAAATATTGATATCATCAAATGAAATACAAGATCTTATCTGAAATATATTTACTACTCATTTATATAAAACAATCACTTGTAACTAAGGAAATTCAACTAGACAAACCTCTTTATTCAATTATACAACAATTTTAGTCATCGCCAAAAACCCTAGATTTTGCTATTTTCATATAAACTATGCAATTACTTTGGGAATTCTCATTTAGATAATTTGTATAAATTTCAAGTATGTTTTATCAATTGAAATCCATCACAACATAGAAATAATTTTATTTCATATCATCTTACAAAAGCTAGGTCAAAAGGGCAGTTTAGGGTTTGTAGTCGCATACAAAATAAGTAAAGATTATTGATCATTTAACTCGCTTTCATACAATATACTATTTAAAGGAAGTACCCACTCATCCTAAGGTGTGAAAACACCTTAAAAACGTATCTCATTTCTGAAAATCTCAAATTCATATCAAAACCCTAGCCAATCACCGAATTCTTCTTCTTTTCAACCCGAAAACCCGAGAAATGGGGAATTATGAAGAAAGAGTCAGAAAAGGAGACAATTTGATACCATTTTGAATAAAATCATAGGAAAGATAGAATATTGACATGTGAGTGAAGATTCATCATGAAAGTCTATGGAAAGAAGCTAAACTTACTTTATTTCATCACATCTCAGATAGAGAAACCCTAGATCAGCAATTCCACCACTTTCTTCTCTCAAATCCTAACTCTCCCTCTCTCTCTTGGATTTTGTTTCTATGGAATGGATCACAAAATATAAGATATACTTCGGTGATGGCTTTCTCATATAGAGAAATTTAGGTGCATGGGTAATTTACACATTTACCCCTCACTATACTTTTTCTTATTTCAGCAGATTTTTGTGTTATAAAAAGTTACTATAATTCATTTATTTTAGAGGTTAAACGTCCTCCAAAAATTATGAAAATTTATCATGATATCTGAAATGTAATGAACGGGCCATTATAAATTTTATATCATTCTGAGTTACCAATAAAAAATTAAAATAAAATACTATACTATTAAACAACACTCTGTCAGCATTTCGGTCGAAGTATAGTTCGACCGAGAACAACATTCAAAGAACACATAAATATTCTGAAATTTTTCTAAAATATGTATTATTGAGTTATCCATATCATATTCAAAATTCAATTAAATAAAAAATTCGTAAAAAATACGAAAACTCATTTACCATGCTGCTATCCTTGTCAAATTATATAATCATGTACTATCAAAATCCTATTTTTTGCCGATTAGGGTTTACATTTATCAAACCCTAATTCTTCAAACTAAAATAATAATTAGAGTTTCTTCTTAGGTTTGAAGCATCACAATTGAGATACTATCATTAATCAAGTCTAAACGATGTTCAATCTAATCAAGCATGTAATCATTCAGGTAAACCCTAGCTTACCAATAAAGCACAAATGTGGTAATTTCAATTCTCACCCCCCTTAAAAAAGTTTCATCCCCAAAACATAAATATGCAAAAAAAGTATATTCAAAGTTTATTTTAAACTTCTGAAATCTTATTTGTCACTATACTCTTGTATTTCATATTTGAATATTATTTTCAATATTGAGTCATTTGTTTCTCTTCTAATCACGGCATATTTTAAGCTAGACTTCTCAATGATAGCCGAAGATTTTTGTCACAATAAGTAATAGGAAAGAGATTGATAAACAACTTTTTTTTCATACCATGGTGAGATGTTACCTCGGTACTGGTAATCTGATCCCACTATCTTAATTCATACACATCAATTTGTACTTATTTTGTACATCACATTAGAGTTATTAAACACAATTCACTTTTCTATTTTGAATTTCACTATTTTGCCACTCTAATAGAAAAGCACTCATGAACTGCAAGACTAGAAGTAACAACAATTGTATAAAACTAAGTCAGACTACTGACATGAATGATTGAAACCATAAAACACATTAGAATTTAGTATATTGCTCGCACATGTACAATTGAAGTCATATGTAAAACAAATTTCCATCCCTTGATAAGCCTTCAACCAACTATGCTTCTTTAAAACAAATTCACATATTGTTGAAAGCCATTTATTTTCTCTGATTTCTCTTCTTATCCATTACATCTTCTTCTTACTTATCCTTCTCATTTTGATCATCTAGAATAAACATCCCTAACAGTGAAACATTCAAGGTAAGAATAGATTATTCATCATTTTTGCTACCACTGCAAAAAAAATATTTTAGATTACACTTTGCTCATGTTGCAGTTCTCCTTTTGTTCAAATCACACTTCTTATATTTAAAATATTTATCTCTCCTTCACGTTTGCAAACTTTAAACCCATGGATACTATAACTGCTATTTTCTTCTCATATTGATGATCCCTAGATTTTATTTTATAGAGATGTTCATGATCAAGGTCAAATCACTATTGACATCCCTTTAACTGTTACAACCCTAAACTATCTAGGGTTTGATCCTTATAAAAAACCATGATGTTATTGTGACATGATTTTACTCCCCTATTTTGATATACAAACCTTAGCTCTCTTGAGGTTTACTACAGTCTTCCTTGTCTTTACCACTTGAATTTTCTTTATCTTACTTGATCATTTTGATATATTACTTTCTTGATCTACCCTAATAGGGTTTCATCATCATACACTACTACAGAAATAGCGTTCAGTGTCGCTTTTCTGGGCGTCGGTTATTTAGGAAAACCGACGCCTATCATATTAGGCGTCAGTTATTTAGGCAAACCGATGTCTATATTCGAAGACCAACCAGACACGGGTACCGCATTGTATTCAACGTCGGCTGAGTATAACCAACCGACGCCTAAAATCGCCCGCGAAATCCAATTTTTGAGCGAAAAAATTTTGGGTCACATACAACGTCGATGTTTTAACTATTCACCGACGCCTGTTTAAAATGAAATTTTGCGCGAAAAGTTCCACTTTCGGTGTCAGTTATCCTTGGATAACTGACGCTGATAACGGTTCCCGCCAATTAATTTAGGGTAAGATTGTCTAATTGGACGTCGGTTTTTTATTAGCAACCGACGCTGAAGATAATAGGCGTTGGTTTTCGTAGATTACCGACGTCGTTGACCAACTTAATAGACCTGATCACCCGGCTCTTTCCCCTTTCTTCCTGTTTCATCGCGAATTCTGTTGTTGTGCTCCACGCCCCCCGCCGCTGCTGTGCTCCACGCCCCCCGCTGTTGCTGCTGCTGTGCTCACCCGCCGCCACCACATCCTCTGCTGCTACCGCCGCCGCATCCTCTGCTGTTGTTGTGCTCCACGCCCCCGGTCGTTTGTTGCTGCCGCTGCCACTGCTGCTCTAGCTGCTCCATGCGCTGCTGCCGCCGGCGGTCCTCTGTGCGCTCCACGTCGCGTCCTCTGCCGGTCTGCCACTGCTGCCGCCGCTCTTCTCCACACTAGCTCCAGGTAGCGCTACCTCTTTGCTTCCTTCTCCCAAGCTATTTACCAACATGCAGCAAGCACGGCCATGGCTGTGTTGGCCAACCACGGCCGTGGCTGTGTTGGCCTACCACGGCCGTGCTGGACAGCACGGCCGTGGTAAGGCAACACAGCCACGGCCGTTACCACAGCCGTGCTGTCCATCACGGCCGTGGTAGGCCAACACAGCCACGGCTGTGCTTGTTGTTGGTAAGGATATGAACAAATTTTTATGTAATGTTTTATGTAAATCTTAGGATATGAACAAATTTTTTGCTTACATATATTTGTGCTTCTAATCCTAATGTTTGACTTAATTCAGTAAATTTTGATGCATGTTGAAATAAGATTTAAACTTGTCAATTCTAGCATCCTAATTTGATTTGATTAAACCTAACATTGATGAAACCCTAACATCAATTGTGATGAAACCCTAACATTAATTGTGATGAAACCCTAACATGTACATATCTATTATTATGTTTGTTGGCCTAGAAACCCGTCCAAGATTTACTCATTAGGAGTAAATCTTGGATAGTCCCCAGTTTGGGACTGTTCTTGAACACCTAATCTCACTTAGGATGTAAGTGTATAATGTGTATTGGGTTTTCGAGAAAATTTCGGCAGCATTTCCCCATTTGTTCTCTAAGTACATATGTACTTAGAGAACAACGGGGAAATGCTGCCGAAATTTTCTCGAAAACCCAATACACATTATACACTTACTAGTGAGATTAGGTGTTCAAGGATGGGATAGGTGGTACACATTTATTATATATAAGAATGGCATCACATGTGTTTGTTGGCCTAGAAACCCGTCCAAGATTTACTCATTAGGAGTAAATCTTAGATAGTCCCCGGTTTGGGACTGTTCTTGAACACCTAATCTCACTTAGGATGTAAGTGTATAATGTGTATTGAGTTTTCGAGAAAATTTCGGCAGCATTTCCCCGTTTGTTCTCTAAGTACATATGTACTTAGAGAACAGTGGGGAAATGCTGCCGAAATTTTCTTGAAAACCCAATACACATTATACACTTACTAGTGAGATTAGGTGTTCAAGGATGGGATAGGTGGTACACATTTATTATATATAAGAATGACATCACATGTGTTTGTTGGCCTAGAAACCCATCCAAGATTTACTCATTAGGAGTAAATCTTGGATAGTCTCCGGTTTGGGACTGTTCTTGAACACCTAATCACTAAATTATATATTGTTTGTATGGAGTCCGGCTTCATTGTAGATAATAGGAGTAAATCTTGGATAGGATGTAAGTGTATACCCTAATATTTTCCTAATATATACTTGTTTTCTCTTTGATCATAGAATGGATAGATCATGGATGTCCATTCGCAATTGCTGCACCCCAGAGTTTATATCTAGTCTTGATCAGTTTATTAGATTTGCCGAGGAACATAGGAAAAAACCTACAAATAGGTTCTACTGTCCATGTAGGCATTGCGGTAACAATTTGAAAGTCAACACTGGTGAGGAAATCAAAAGTCATGTCATGTACAACGGGATTGTACAAGGCTATACAGAATGGCACTGGCATGGAGAGATTTCAAACTCGAAACCAGTAGATGTCGATAGCAGTACTTGGGTGGAAGACAAAATTACCTCCGATGACGTAGATGTGAACGAACCAGTTCCAGTAAACATCGTTCATGCGATGCTGGATAGTTGTAGGGTAGAGCACACCGATCTACCTCCTATCTTTAGAAACATTGTGCATGATGCTGAGATACCGTTATACACAGGCTGTGCTAAGTTTACGAAGCTTAGCGCCGTGTTGAGATTGTATAAGTTGGAAGCTAACAATAGATGGAGCGACAAAAGCTTCACTGAATTGTTGACTTTGTTGAAAGAAATGCTTCCTGAAGGAAACAGGCTGCCAATCTCAACATACCGGGTAAAGAAAATGTTGTGCCCAATGGGAATGGAGGCCAAGAAGATACACGCATGCCCGAATGATTTTGTATTATTTCAAAAGGACTATTTAGATTTGAAAGATTGTCCAAAATGTGGTGCATCACGGTATAAATTGATGACTCCGGGGGAGTCCAAAACTGGTTCTCCTGCCAAGGTGTTGTGGTATCTACCTATAATATCACGGTTTCAACGCTTGTTTGCAAATCCGAAAGATGTGAAGAATTTGAGGTGGCATGCAGATGTTAAGAAAAATAATGATGGGATCCTACGACATGCGTCTGATTCCCCACAGTGGAAGAAGATTGATCTATTGTACCCCAAATTTGGTGAAGAAGATAGGAATCTAAGACTTGGGCTTTGTACAGATGGGATGAATCTGTACGGAACATTGAGCAGCTAACATAGCACTTGGCCAGTCATGCTTGTTATATACAATCTTCCTCCCTGGTTGTGTATGAAAAATAAATACATTATGCTGTCGTTGTTGATATCGGGCCCTAAACAACCCGGAAATGATATCGATGTTTATCTTGAACCTCTGATTGATGACTTAAAGAAACTTTGGGTTGAAGGTGTGATGACCTATGATGCTTCAGGAAGAGAGACATTTCGTTTGCATGCTATGTTGTTTTTCACTATTAATGACTTTCCAGCATATGGGAATTTGTCTGGATATAGTGTCAAAGGAGCTAAAGTGTGTCCTATATGTGAAGAAAACACTGATTCAATAAGACTAAAACATGGCGGCAAGACTGTATATCTTGGTCATCGAAGGTTTCTTTCAAAATTCCATCTATATCGTAGGTAGCGCAAAGCATTCAATGGATGGAATGATGAACGGAGTGCACCTAAACCTATACCAGGGGATGTTGTTTATGAAAGAGTAAAAGACATTGTCAATGAATTTGGTAAGAAATCATAATGTAGTATGGCCACACGGAGTGACAATTCTTCATTCAAGAAGAAGTCAATATTTTGGGATCTTCCTTATTGGAGTTCCTTGACAGTTAGGCAATGTATCGATGTAATGCACGTTGATAAAAATGTCTGTGATAGCATCATTGGTACTCTGTTAAATATACCAGGTAAGACTAAAGATGGGATAAAATCCAAACTGGACCTATGT
Organism: Alisma plantago-aquatica; assembly: GCA_963693085.1. Taxonomy (NCBI): domain Eukaryota; kingdom Viridiplantae; phylum Streptophyta; class Magnoliopsida; order Alismatales; family Alismataceae; genus Alisma; species Alisma plantago-aquatica. Next base: position 804,277,403 of record OY856411.1, read on the forward strand.
GAAATGGGAATAAGGTCAGAATTAACAGAATTACGTGAAATGGGTAATAAAAGGACATACTTAGCTCCCTCTCGTTACACGTTGTCTAGAAAGGAGAAGAAAGCTTTTTGTGAATGCTTGGTAAATGTTAAGGTGCCACATGGTTACTCATCCAACATCCGTAGATTGGTATCAATGAAAGATCTGAAGTTGATAGGTCTTAAATCTCATGATTGTCACACGCTAATGCAACAAATATTGCCCGTGGCAATTCGATCTATATTGCCGAAGCATGTAAGGTTTGCAATCACCAGACTTTATTTCTTTTTCAACAGTCTATGCAGCAAAGTTATTGACCCTGATACTCTCGATAATTTGCAAAGAGAAGTGGTTGTTACCCTATGTCAGCTTGAGATGTATTTCCCTCCTTCGTTCTTTGATATCATGATACATCTTGTTGTCCACTTGACTAGGGAAGTTAAAATGTTGGGACCAATTTTCTTGCATTGGATGTATCCCTTTGAACGATACATGAGCATTTTTAAAGGTGATGTTCGAAACCGTTATCGGCCTGAAGGGAGTATTATTGAAGGTTATGTGGCGAGAGAGGTTATGCATTTTTGTAATGAATTTCTAAGTGGTAATAACACTCCTGTTAATGACAAGAATATTGAGGAGGGCAAAGGAATTTTGGGATCACAGGTGAAAGTAATCAACCGTGAGCAGTTGGAACAAGCTCACTTGTATATTTTACACAACATGGACGAAGTGAGTGTTTATATCGAGGAACATACCAATTTCATCAAGAGACAACATCCTCAAGCAAGTTCAATGTGGCTTGCTAGAGAGCATAATAAGACTTTTACTAAGTGGTTTGAAGATAAAGTCTTACATCAACTATCTCAAACACCAAATGATATTACAGAAACTATCAAATGCCTCGCCTTTAAACCAAAACCGAATGTTATGTCTTATGAAGGGTTTGACATTAATGGGTTCACATATTACACAAAGCGCCAAGATGATAAGAGTGTCGTCCAAAACAGTGGGGTCACTCTTCAAGCGTCGACTATGTATTTTGCAAGTGCAAAGGATAAGAGTCCACGTGAAGCTAAAATGTCATATTATGATTTCATTGAAGTCATATGGGAGTTTGACTACATAGATTTCAGAATTCCTCTCTTTAAATGTAATTGGGTTGATAACACCAAAGGAGTTATAGTGGATGAATTGGGTTTCACTTTGGTGAACTTTGAAAAGATTGGCGAGAAGGGTGAACCATTCATATTGGCATCACAGGCGAAACAAATATCCTATATCGATGATCCTGCAAATGATAAATGGTCGGTTGTTCTTCATGGTAAAAGACAGTTCATTGAAGATCCTATAGATGAAGAAGAGTACTATGATAAGTTTGATGACTCCAGTCCATTCTCAGTTGGGTTGCCAAGTCCACAAAATATTGAAGCTAATGATGACTTATATGTGCGCGGAAATCACAATGAAGGATTGTTAATTGATAAAAGATCACAATTTTAGAGACATGTATGTTTATATTTTTTAACAAATGCTAGTTAATACAAATGCTAAATGTTTGCCTTTTTCTGGTTAATACAAATGCTAAATGTTTGCCTTTTTCTAGTTAATACAAATGCTAAATGTTTTCCTTTTTAATGACATTTTCAGATGGTTGACCATGATGAGCATGATGTCCATGATGAGCATGAAGTCCACGATGAGCATGCTGTCCATGATGAGCATGGCAAGGATACCAATGTAAGTTCTAAAAACATATCCTGTATTTCTATAAAATTCATTATCTTCTAGTTATGTCATATATCCCATATTTCTATATTGCGCTAATTTAGTGGGTTTGTTTTTGTCAAGTTTTAGGTTGATGATGCACATGTACCCACTGAAGCACTGGAGCAACTTGATGCGCAACACCAAACACTTAATAAGAAAAGGGGCATCACTCTATTGAAGAAGTTAATAGCACTGAGTGGTAGTGGATCCAAATTGGTTGTGGAGTTTGATAATGGAGTAAATGCAATTGGAGTGAACCGCAATAATTTTGTAAACTATCTTGGGTGTGTCACTCGAAGCCATTGTGGCGTTAAGTATGATAATTGGCATAAAGTTCCTCAGGGGAAGAAAGACTTGATATGGAAGGATTTATGTGTGAGTTATTATTATTTGCAATTCTATTTTGTAGATTACAAATTATATTATTTGCAATTCTATTTTTGGATACTAGTTAATAAGAATTCTATTTTACAGAATTTGTTTGCATTGGATGAGAAGCTGCATCGTAAAAGCGTGATGCAATGTGCTGGAAAGATGCTTAGGAACTATAGGACAAATCTGAACAGAGAATACATAAAAGATGGTGATAAGAAGAAGAAGTCAGCCCTTGAGTAGTGGAACTTCTTGGACAAAGAAGATTGGGACAATTTTGTTACTTCAAGAAAATCTGAAGAATTCAAGGTATTAGGCATCACTCCCAATTTAATTAATATATGTTGTATTCACCTATTCAAGATTAACATTTAGTGCTAGTAACCAAATCATTAATGTGCATACTAACTAGGCCCTCAGTGACGCGCAAAAAGTAAGGCGTGCAGTGAATGAGCATGACCACACTATGGGTCCAAAGGGTTATGCAAGCGTTCGCCAAAGACTACAGGCGGAGTCTGCGGCTACTCAGGAGTCTGCTCCTACTCAGGAGTCTGCCACACCCATGCCTCGCCATGATATCTGGATAGCTGGGAGGCAAAACAAGAAGGGTGAAATAAAGAAGCCCGTAATTGCTGAGGCGGCTGCGAAAATGGTAAAATACAACTCTTAGAGCAATCGTTTGAATATTGATTATTTGTGGTGTTAACTTACCAATTTCTGTTGATGGTGATTAGAGGGAGCTGCACGAGAAGAGGAAACAAGGCACGTTCCTCCCTCAGGGCACAAGGGATGAATTGACAGTTGCTCTGGGTAACCTAGAGCATCCTGGATGTGTTAGGGGTGCAGGCGCTGGTGTGGGCATCAAAGCATTCTTTGGGCCATCCCAGCGCAAACCCAGAGTGGGACTTTCACAAGAAGAGGTAACCTATTCTTTTTTTAGAATGTTACTGCAAAAGGGAATTCAATAATAAGAAGCTAATGTTTCTTTTATCCATGTATAGGAGAATAAGAGAGTCGAGGATATAGTTGCTAAGAAGGTCAATGATATAGTTGCTGAGAAGGTCAAGGAAGAAATAGTGTGGTGGCAAGCATCTCAGGCTTCCAATCAGCCTATGGCGACCTACTCTTCTCCTGATGCACAGACTGCGAGTAATCCTGGAGACCCATCGCCTAGCACGTCTGCTATAAGTATTTTTTATGACATTGTAGCTAGTCTTTTCAAGATGATATGTTTGAAAGGTGATATGTATATATGTATAACATTCTTTACATAAATTTGTAGGCATTGAAGCCATGCCGCTTAAGAATGCAAGACTATGTTGTTGCAGAGGCGCAGGCTTACCAGTCCCTTCCTGGGGCAACATTTCATGGGACTCCAATGTCACAGGGCTACGTTCGAGTGAGCCCGATATGTGTATTACCCGATTGGAGGGAAGATGCATTGCCATATGCCCACCCAGATATTGATACACTTGGTGAGGCAGAAGGCGGGGTGATATTGTGGCCCAAAGTAGATGTCGTCTACACTACTGAAATTGTAAGACAACATTACATTACTTTAGATTGTTAATGTGTATATATATGAGGTCAACTGATCTGAAATTATATATACAGGTTAAAAAGAAGACACCCGGAGCACCTAGGCCTCCACCTCCACTTCCTGCATTACCAAGTTGGGTTCCAACTGACCTAAAATACCCGTTAGGTCCTGCTTGTAGGGGAATGGCATGTTGGCTACGGGCACATAATATACATTGCCCTATAATTGTTTCTTTAGAAGCAGATTATGCAGGTCAATCATACGATAGCTCTTTAATTATACAAGATATTATTGAGTTGTTTATGTATGATTGGCTGAATACATCAATGATAGAGACATTGATAAGGTGAGATCTTGTTTATACATCCATATACCTTGTGTAAGATCCGGTGATCTGGTTTCTTATATATTAATGCATACATAATACATATTTTGCAGCTACTTAGTCGAAGATCAATGCAAACAATTTGCATTTGATCATGTGGGATTTTTGATTCCATCATTGATTAGTATGGTAGCTAAAGACCCAGATAGTGTTCAACAATATTGTATAGATGCTTTTATAGTTTTCGGTCAGCAAAAGAAGACGATAATAATAGCTCCATTCAATGTCAAGTAAGTTTACTTTATTTATAATTTGGACTTAAGAAAATTCCATTTTTATTGTGCATTTTGAGTTATTAATTTTTAACTTTTTTACCTCTAGCGGTAGACATTGGGAGTTACTAGTTATTGTCCCCGGGACATTCACTGTTTATTATCTAGATCCTGCGGGAAGTACATTGAACACTACAATTGGGCACATATTGAGAATGCCATTATTCTGGTGAGAAATATTTCATTTTTATATTCGTTAACATCTGTTATTACATTACTATTTAATTATGCAATTTAATGTGTTACATTAACATGTAGGGGTTTAGATGCATTCAAAAATGCTAGAGGAAATGTCCCAAGGAGAAAGAACCAGCCAATAATTTGGGAGAACGTAAAAGTAAGTTCCCGACTCCAATGTATATATTATTTATGTGAACTGTGCTTAGTTGTATTTTTTAATATTTTGTATGTTTCAATTTATAGTGCGCTACACAAGACAACGGCTGGGCATGCGCATACTATGTGATGCGATTTATGCAGATGATTATCCGGCATACCGCATTGGATATTAATACCATACATGAGGTATTATATATAGTCTCATTAGTTAGTATGAAATATATCAATCTTATTTTTATATTATTACTTATATATATACATCATTCTCTTTGTAGGTGTTTAAAACTGACCACACTATAGGTAAACGCTTAAAAAATGTACATGCTCCATATACGATGGAAGCATTAAATGAAATAAGAGAAGAATGGGCAAAAGCCATACAAGCAGTGGCGATTGTAAGATATAATTGGGATGATGATAGCGATGCTGAATGATATTTTGTAAATGAATATTTCTGAATGTTTATACATGTCTGAATGTTTCTACATGTATATGAATGTTTCTACATGTGTGAATGTGAGAATTGAATTGATGTCTGAATGTATCTACTTGTGTGAAAAAATATTTGTTGATTTTGCAGGTTTGTGGCCTGTTTGTAGGCTGATATCAATGGATGTCGTAAACCTACAGTTCAGAAAACTGAATTGTAGGTTCTCATCCTGCTGACCAGCCACAGCAGGCCTGCAAACTAATAAGAAAAAAAAATTAAAGTATAGGCGTCAGTTATTTATAGAACATCGTCATCAAAGGCCTACAACGTCGGTTATTGGATAAAAACCGACGCCTAATATGGCAAACAACCCGACCGTGCAGGATAGCACGACAGTGGTGGAAAAGGCGTCGCTTATTAGTATAAAATTGACGCCTATAGTACTAAATACGGCCGTGCAGTGAAGCACGGCCGTGTCGTCTGGGTGTATGGCGGCGGTTGTTAAGTTGTTAACTGACGCAGAAAGTGTCCTAAGTGGTGCTCTTTTTTGTGGCACGAACCTTATAGAGGTCGGCCAACTATATATAACTGACGCCTATATGTCAGATTGGCATCGGTTAGAAAACCGACGCCAAAGAGTTCAACCTTTAGCGGCGCCCACATAGGCGTCGCTTGAAAACCGTCGCCAAAGGGGGTTAAACAACCGACACCAAAGGCTGTTTCTGTAGTAGTGATACGATGTGTCATTAGTATATTCAATAGTTGTGTCTCTCATGACGGTTGTGTATCATTTATGATTTATTTCCTTATCCCTTCATCCCATGTTACACTCACTAAGGAGGATACAGAAGAGGAACCGATTTTGAGACATAGAATTATAATCTTCGAGTATTCACTTAACACAGATTCTCATATTAGTCATCATCAAGGAGACTAGGCTATTTCACATTTCCTCACATCTCACAATCTCTCTCTTTTATCATCTATATTACTCCCTCATGTTTCAGCCCCTTCTTTATTTTCTATCATCGGCTACCTGTTTACTACTCTTCCCTATGCCATTATTTATTTTTACTTATCTCTTATGATCATGTTTCTCACTCTTGTGTATAATTCCATATTCCATGCCATATAAACTTTCTTATCATCCTTTTACTTTTATCTAGTTGAAATTCTAATTCCATATTCTCCCTACTAGTTTCATCTTATGCATGATACATTACATGTCCTTCATTTCGAATCAAATGGCTGATGTAGGGGTTAACTATAGTTTCCTTTCAATCAAGCCTTTATATTCTAAATATAGTTTACCTTTGTATGAGTTGTTCATTCATTTCGTAGTTTTGTTCTTCTTTTAAGAACTAGTTCCATTTCATCACTAGGAACCTATTGAACACACTTGATGTCAACTAGGTTGCTACTAAATAGAGACATTGAATCAAAAGCTAGTAAGGATGAATACTTTAAACTTTATGATAAAAGTACACATTCCATGCTCTTCGTTGTATCATGTAACCCTTCTTTATAAATCAAACTCATCATTTCCATCACTTCTTTTTTGTTCATCTTAGTTTCTCATGCTAGTCTTCTAATTTACATGTTTATCTAGTTCTCTTCACTTTCATTCTTCTGAACTTCACTTCTATGTACTTATTGCATACTTTACTCTTTTCTCCTATTTTCTTTTTGTTGTAGAATACATAAGTATATTTTACTCGATTATATGATCCATTCATTCTAATTGATTCTTTCTATATTGGCTTTCCATGTAGTTTTCTCTTATCTTTCCTTGATTTTAGATTGGATAAAGTGCCACAATTAGTTATATAGTTCAGTTTTCTTTATCCATCCTTTCTTCTTCATTTTGTATGTTACATACTATTGTATGTCTTGCATCTATATCCCTCTTCCTTCATTCCCAACTTAGGGTTTCTTATCTGAGGCCCCAAAGTTGGATCTCAGATATCAATTCTAATTGATTCTTAACTATTCTAATCTTTCCCTTACAGTTCAACATCTTAGTGTATGTACATTCTCACTATGATGTGGGTCTAATTTATCCAGAGTCTTCTCTTATTATATTATTAATAGGAGTCTTCAGATCCCAAACACATCCTACCAGCCGGACTAGGCCAAACCTGCAGTCTTGAAGCCAAGATCTACTCAGGATTAACCAAATCCTATTCATCTCAAACATGTGGAAAGAATACCCAATTAGGGTAGACTCATTTAAACATAACTTACTGTCTACTTGATACAAAGAATAACTAAATCAACTTCATCATACACAACATTCAAAAACAACCATATTTATATTCTACAAACCGATAATCTGAATTCATATATAAGAGCATTTCAATTGATTCCAATCAAGGAAGAAATATAAAGCAAGAGTTGTATCACATTCTATTATTATGCTCAATTCACTCATTTCTTTCCAGTCTTCTAACCCTAATATTTCTAGGGTTTCTCTCTAGCCTATCCTTCCTCTGTATACCTAACCAGGGCATCTAGAGAAGAATAGATAGAGTAGCTTGATACTGGTCAACCTAAGTAATTAGATACCGGGCCAGGGTATCTAAATACTTAGACCCCCCCAAAGCTATAAACGCATCACCTCCTAACTGCCACACTAATAACTCTGACATTCTATCTGAATGGTCCCTAACAACTCATCCTAAGCTATGATACCAAGTTGTTACACCCACATCCCATGATTTACCACTAATCATGAGATTAGGGCATATGTTTGAGGATTATACTTAATACAAAGTTCACTCCCAGTTTTTTTTTATTTTTCCTTTATCTCAAACTTTTTTTTCTCTTTTCGCATTCAATCACATCAAAAAACTTTACAAGGGAATTAAACCTTGATTACTCAAATATGATCTCAACATTAATGATACACATCCAGACATTCATTTTGTTCCTCACACTTCCATGTACATACAAATAATAACTAGATATATACTTTATCATTAAGGAAACAAAGATACAAATTATCATTTAGAATTCTCTCTCACTCTATACAAGGACCTAGACTGACATAGACCATATGAGCTTAACTAATCTCATACTTAACTCCTGTGGCAGATCTATGCTAATGCAATGACATCTTCAGTCCACGAGGTATCCCTAAAAACTGTGAGTAGATGGATGAGCCTACTCGTTCAGTGAATGAGTACTTCAAAGAAACAGTCTAAATCACTTATATAATTACAGATATACCTTTGAGCAATCGATATCAATTATAACAATAGTAAGCTTTAAAGAGACTGATCATTCACATACATAAATATGAAAGAATACTCTAGACATCTACAAGACTGAATCAATATATGAACATGCTTGATTAACCACAAAGAAAACTAATAATCCAGAAACATACAAAGAATAATTGAATAACTTCACATATTTGGTTATCCTCTCATTCATCTTATAATGCATCAGTAGTAATATACAAATATCTAAACATTATTCTCATTATTCTCTTTGTAATATTTCATTAACCTTGACTTGACCTGACTATTGAACTGACTACTACTATGTTGGCCAACTAAACATAACTGACAGATCTGACTACTGTACTCTTTGTCTGAACTCAATTAACTTTTCTTTTACTTTGCTCCTGAACTCACTTGGATTGTACCATCCAAGCAAAAGCCACTACTGTGTGACTTACCGTACAAGTCTTAAGGTAAACCCGGGAACTTAAGACTACTAATGTAACGCCTGGGCCCACTGCCTAAGGCTCTAGCAGAGTTTCGAGAATGATGATTGGCCCCACAGACCACCACTAGCCTTAAGTGCGTGGTTTCTTCTCACTCATGTGCAAGCCAGGATAAACTTCTTGGCTGGTCATTCATCCTAGTACTACTCCAAGCTGAGCACGCTTAACCATAGAGTTCTTTAGAGATGGACTCCCAGAAAAGGAGGTGCACCTTGGTGATATGGGTAGTCCAATCATTCCTTATAAGATCATTTTATCCAAGGCCTCAAATCTTGGGATGCTACAATATCTCCAACTTAGACTTTTGATTCCTCGTCAAGGTTCAACTATATTACCTCACAATATCGCCCCATTTCAGTACAGACCCTGAATTTTAGGCCTTGGATAAAATGATCTTATAAGGAATGATTGGACTACCCATATCATCAAGGTGCACCTCCTTTTATGGGAGCCCATGTCTAAAGAAATCCATAGTTAAGTATACTCAGCTTGGAGTAGTACTAGGATGGGTGACCAGCCAGGAAGTTTATCCTGGCTTGCGCATGAGTGAGAAGAAACCACGCAGTTAAGGCTAGTGGTGGTCTGTGGGGCCAGTTGTCATTTTTGAAACTCTGCTAGAGTATTATGCAGTGGCCCCAGGCGTTACACAACTTGACATTGTGAGACCATGCAGTGACATGCATTGTAGAATTCCACTTCATATAGCAAACAAAATTGTTTGATTGGTGAAGGGAAGTAACATTATTCAAAAATAGACCTGCCGCATACTTATATTGATATATTTGTTTGGTTTCATTTGTTGGACTATTGTTAGTTGTTAAGTACATTTCTAGTTGGGAAGACATATAAAGCACACTTTCTACCTACATATAAAAAAACCAACTATAAGTGTTTGGATTTAAGTAGTCTCAACTCACTGTTGGAAAACAAACCATACAACTGTTTTAGATATGTAGAAAATGATTGACAATCGATTGTGCCCAAATTGGAAATAATTTAATTCTATTCTCGGTTAATTCCTGAGACCTATTCCCCTTTTTTTGGGCTCAAATTCTGGTCGTTGTTGATTAATATATGTCCATGACACCACAACAAAACAAAACAATTTACATCACAAACTACTTCATACCAAACAAAAACAAGTGAAAGATGTGGTATGGAACTTGTTTGAACCAAGTAGATAATAGTGTAGTTAGTTCGCTTTGAGTTCATTTCTCATTTTGGAAAATATTAAGAGAAAAAAAACTCCAAGAAACCAAATAGGCCATATAAAAGTAAATCTTTTAAATGGTATCATATTCTTATTTTTGGGTTTAAGTTATGTTGTATATTTTTTTCCTACAGTTGCAATAGTAGGAATACCATTTTGACTAGTGAGGAAAAGGGTACCACCAATCAGGTACTATTTGGATATAGTTTAGAAAGTCATTTCTATTCTTTTTTATTTCTGAAATTGGATTTTACTATCATTTACGATATCATTTGTTTCATGATACTAGCATTTCTCATGACCAGTGACGGATCGCATATAGGGCTTGAGGGGGCCACGACCCCTCCCCCCCCCTATTTTTTAGAAAAAAATTAATAATATGATTCCATGTTGGAATTAAAAAAAATATTGTGTGAGATAATGTTGACGCCTCCCCGTTAATGGTAAATATCATTATTAGTTATTTAGATATGTGTCATATTATAGTTACCATTAACATAATTGACCTATAAAATATAATTGAATAACATAATGAATGTATATTGACGACCAAGTGTATTTTTCTTAGAGCGTTCTATTTCAACGAGTATGACACAATAATAGAATATAATTATAACTGATTCATTTAACATTAAAGTATAAATGAAGCTAATAGAAAATTGTAATTCAGAAATGTATAGAGATGGAATGAGGTTCAATTCAATCTGAATAGATCACATAACTTTCAAATTGATTAGAAAATGCCCAACAATTAGAATAGGAAACTTATAACACTTATCTAAACATCAAATTTACATCTCATCAATGACAATCATAATCACACTATTATTGGATACTCTTTCAATTATGTCAATTTATTAGAGACAAGATTGTGTTCAGTTTGGTGTGTGGTGAATGAAGGAGATTGAGGAGAGTAAAAAGGAGTAGGGATGAGATGACATAATTATTTTATTGTTTGATTTGTTTGATGAATAAAGAAAGTTAATGATGCAATAAATGTAAATAAAATGTGTAAATTGTATATGTACTCTTATATTCATTTTGAGATACACAAATATTTTTCTCTGTATCTCAATAAATTTAGTAGTCAATTCTTACCAAAATATCTTTGTTTCCACCATACTTGAAACTTTTTTCCTCCAAATTAAGTACACAATTTAGCCAATTATCTTTCTTTTCCTCCATGTTTTCACTTAAATTTCTTCCGGTTTTGATATAAATTCCATTGATGATTTCTCATTTCTACCAAAAATTCCTATCGCTCGTGTATAAATTACACCATGGTAGTCGTAATAATAAAAAATTACTACCACTCATGTATTATGAGTGCAGGCGGCCGATGGTCAAATTTGTTTCAGTCTCGACCGGTTTATGATTAATGCCGGGATAAAAAACCAAAATAGCACACTTTGATAAAATATGTAATGAAATAGCACCAAATCAATCTTAATTCCCGAAATAGCCCACTTTCAAGAGAAAGCGCCAACATTTTTGGCGTTTTACTGTTTGCAGGACCAAAAGCGCCAAAAAAATAGCGTTTTCAGTTGAAAGCGCCAAAAAAATGGCGTTTTCACTTGAAAACGCCAAAAACTAGGCGTTTTTCAATTAAAAACAAAAAAAACAAAAAAAACGCCTACTTTTTGACGTTTTTCAACTGAAAACGCCATTTTTTTGACGCTTTCAACTGAAAACGCCGGCGCTTTCTCTTGAAAGTGGGCTATTTCGGGAATTAAAATGAGTTTGGTACTATTTCAGTACATATTTTTATCAAAGTGTGCTATTTTGGTTTTTTATCCTTAATGCCGCGCGTGGAGTTGGACCCAACAATGGCAAAACATAAAACTATGCATCGCATATCTGAAAAGGAGAGATTCCTGAGATAAATGGGGCCCAGACGATTTATACGGAGTTAAAGTACATTACTTGGCAGGGAATGGTCGAGGTTAATGGCAGTCGTACAAGTGCTACAAGTACTAACATACGGCCTACGTTACCCCCACTTGGAAAGGCAACAGCCAACAGACAGTAGACACGCAAGAGGCGGTGTTGGTGGTGGGTGAAGAGGTAGGTCCGAGGGTGGTGATGGACGGCCGACGTGTCGTTTTTGTTAACTATGTGGGGATGGGAGTGAGAGTGGGCGTAGTTGCCTAATCCCAATTTATATTCTGGGAAGTAAGCTATTTGTTATATCCCTACTACTCGCAAGATCTGCCCCCACTCTTGTTAGCTGAAAGAGAAAAAGGAAAAATCAGTGGAGGACACTCGAGTCTCCTCTCCACTCATCACTTGTGTATAAGCAGAGGGTATAGCGGCAAGTAGTAATAGGGGTGGCCACACCCCTTACGATGATTCGATCGCCGAACCCTCTTACGAAAGCTGTTGATACTTGACGGCGTACAGGTTTATTGCTTCCATCGTTTCTCACCTCCCAAGCACCATATACCCACCACCCAAAAGCAACTGCTCTTTACTCCCCTCAGCCTCTCCTTCTTCCTACTTGCAATCATCTTAAGTCCTCTCCAGTTTCTTGATCAGTTGGTTTCTTCCACTTGTTTATCTCGTTCAACTTCCGTTCACACTCCATTTCTTAAAGGAAAACTTCCGTTCACTCTCCATTTCAATTTCAGGTAATAAGTAATATGTATAATACTATTGTCCCTTGGACATCACGTCATGTTGGGGTTAAACAGCTTTCGGTCCAATTAACTAATTCCAAGCCAACGCGACTCTAAACATGATCAGACAGAGCAGAAGCAACCTAATCAAAGTAGGAAAATTATTCGGTCGCGCGATACAACTCACGCGCAGGTTACACTCAGACCCAACGGTGGTTTTGGAAGAAAAAATGAAAAGTTTTGCCGTTTTGAAGGTGGTATTGACAAGCTGGGCAGGTGGTGAGGTGGCGGTGACATTTTAGGGTAATTTCATATTGACGTGGAGGAGTTTTTATTGGGTAAGGTGGTTGGTGGAGGTTACGTAATGGAGAAAAATAAATTTATTTTACGTATAACGTTTGAACCGTGAGGAATTTTTTGACGAAATAAAAACCATTAGATTCGTTATAAAAAATACAAGTCAACAAGACCACTGTTGATATATTTTTGAGAGAAAAATAAAAAAAGTAGTATCTAAAGTTGGGCGCATTTATCCATGTTCATTGAGTTCTGGGTGGCATTATCTTATTTTGGGTATCAAACATCCATTTTTGGGCGCCCTTATCTTGTTTTGGGTATCAAATATCTATTTTTAGGTGTAGTTATTCATATTCATTGAGTTATGGGTGTCATTATCTTGTTTTAGGCGTCAAACATCCATTTTTTGGCACCAATATCATGTTTTGGGTGTCAAATGTCTATTTTTGGGCGCAGTTATCCATCCATTGGGTGCCATTATCTTGTTTTGGGCGTCAAACATTCATTTTTGGACGCTATTATCTTGTTTTGGGTGTCAAATATTCATTTTTGGGCGCATTTATCCATGTTCAGTGAGCATTTATCCATGTTCATTGATTTCTGGGTGCCATTATCTTATTTTGGGTGTCAAACATTCTTTTTTAGGCGCCATTATCCTATTTTGGGTGTCAAATATCCATTTTGGGGCGCAGTTATCCATGTTCATTGAGTTTTGGGTGCCATTATCTTGTTTTGGGCATTAAACATCCAGTTTTGGGTACCATTATCTTGTTTTGGGTGTCAAATGTCCATTTTTGGACGCAGTTATCCATTCATTGGGTGCCATTATCTTGTTTTGGGCATCAAACATCTATTTTTTGGGCGCCATTATCTTGTTTTGGGTGTCAAATATCTATTTTTGGGTGTGGTTATCCATGTTCATTGAGTTCTATACTTCTGGGTGTCAATGAACCATTTTGGGCGTCAACTAACCATTTTTTAGTATGAATAACCATTTATGGGTGCCATAGTTGGTTGTCAATTAATCTATATATATCATTTTTGTATTTTTTTCTCAAAAATATGTCAATATTAGGCTTGTTAGATTACATTTTTCGTAACGAAACCAACGATTTTTGTTTCATTAAAAAATTCTTTACGGTTCAAAATTTATAAGCGAAACAAATTTATTTACCTATTGCATAATTCCAAAAAAAACACCCAATCACCATCTTCCACGTGGTGCGGTTTGGGGGCTGGTTTGAGGCTGGTTTCAGCCGCACGTGAAACCAGGTGTTACCGGCGTGAGCGTCACCGAAGCTTAGTTCATCAAAGTAGAGCTCCCCACCCCACAAGCAGTTAGTAGGTGGATAATTCCAAATCTTAGAATTTGACCTCTCTAGGTATAAGAGAGACGACCTTCGAGTCGAAGCCAACCTAAACAATTACCTTCTAATTGTGGTTATACAGTTTCTCTCATGTTTGCTTTCTATTTTAGTTTTTTCTTACAACTTGTAATATAATTTGAAAGTCTAATAAGTTTGTTTAGTTTCTTATATCTCAATTCACTCCACCCTCTTGAGATGATAGATTCTATAATTAACAAAACCTTCATATTCTTCTTTTTAGACATTATCTAAGTTGACAAAAAAAAATTCTTTGATTTATAAGATGAAATTACTCTATCACAAAATGTAGGTGATAGAGCAACATATGATGAATGTAATCTCTAATATATGATGCAAGCAACTTGGGATTGTAAGACCATGTAGTGACATGCGTTAGGGAATTCCATTTCATATAGAAAACAAAATTGTTTATAGATGTAGGGAAGTAACATTATTCAACAACAGACATGTTGCATACTTCTATCGATATATTTTCTTGGTTTCACTTGTGGGCAAGCACGGTGATTACTTCAGTTTCATTTGTTGGACTATAGCTAGTTATTAAATTCTCGTTAGTTGGGATGACATAGAAAACACCCCTCTAACTACATATAAAACAACCCAACTACAAGTGTTTGGTTCTAAGTAGTCTTGACTCTCTGTTGGAAGACAAACCCAACAACCCTTATCAATATGTAGAAAATAATTGACAATTGACTGCGCCCAAATTGGGCACAGTTCAATTCCATTCTTTGGTACCATTTGAGACGTGTTCTCGATTTTAGTGCTCGTGTACAACATGGCTGATGTTTTAAGATTGGACATTGCCCATTGATATATGTCTTGGACACAACAACAACAAAAGACAATTTAGGTCACAAACTACTTCATACCAAACAAAAACAAGTGAAAGATATGGGTTTGGAACTTGCCCCAGCCAAGAAGATGACAATGTAGTTAGTTCTCTTTGAGTTTCATTTCTTTTGGAAAAAAATAGGAGAAAATAAATTGCAAGCAACCAAATAGGCCCTAATAAATTAAGGTGATTTTTTAATATGATATCATATTCTTATTTTTAGGTTTAGGATATGTTGTACGTTGTATTTTTCTACAGTTGTAATAGTAGAAACAACAATTTCACTACTGAGGCAAAGAGTACCATCAACCGGGTAGTAATTTTGATATACTTTAGAAAGTCATTTCTATTCTTGGATAGTCTAAATAGTCTTTTCTATTTGTGAAATTGGATTTTAAAACCATTAATGATATTATATGTGTTATGATACTAGCATTTCTCATGACCCCAAATGTTATTCACATACATATACTCTTGCTTACACAAGGAGATGGTCTTTAATAAAATAGGGAGAAGAAAGATGCTCCAATGTAATGTTGATCACGCACATGGATTGGAAACATGTGCCTGCGGTCATTACACTATGTGTCTTATGAGTGCAGGCAGTCAATGGTCAAATTTATTTCGATCTTGATGGGTCTTTGAGTAAGAAAAATTCTAAACACATTCAGTTACCCACCCGATGGTACTCGGAAGTTGGAAAAATATGACATTTAATGTGTGGCACAGATGTTCCACCTGCAACAGAATTTTTGTATTATTGTTCATACAAAAGTCATGCAAAATTTGAAAATATTTGTTGTTTTCCAATTTCTTCCGGTCTAGATTCTTTCTCAAATACGCACATATTGTACATACATTTGCTTATATTTTTATTTATAATTTATTTCATATGCTATGTTTAATGTCGTTATATATATACACCAATATATATTCATTTTTCTCAAGATGTACAGTAGGATTCTTGTGGTTTTGCTCATGCAAATTCATTGTGATTTTTTTACTCAAGTTTTATGTACAATGCAAGTTGTTCAATACAAGACATGTAGTATTAACATCTTCTCATAATCTTTCTTATGCATATAGTGCTTAACAATTCCTTTTTAAATCTGAATGAAAAGTCTACCATTACAGTGCATGACATGTAGTACATAATGTACAGTACTAGACATACAGTACGAGATGTACAACAATAACATCATCTGTCAAAATTACGTAGAAAAAGTACATTACTAACAGACACATTGTACAAGAAGTACAATATTACCCAAATGCAATACTTTCATAAACCACATAAAGTACCTCAAAAATCACGTACAACATAATCTCAATAGCTACATACAATGCCTACATGAACTAATTTACATTTTACTAAAAGACATACACATGTAACTGACCTATTTTCTGGGTATAGTACATACACATTACAATACCTCATGTATTGTAGATGATTTATTTTACAACTCATTACAATACAAAATATATGGTACAAGAAGTGCAGTACAAGAGGTAGTGTACTAACATTCGGCGATGCATGAAGAATATATGATGCTTAGGTTCAACACGAACGATGCGCTCCGACACAATTAGCAAAATTTTTTTTGAGAATTAGACGTACTGCACTAGTGCGGGAACGTTCGTGGGTAGAATGAGGCTGAAGAAAGGAATTAATTTGGGAATCTTCGGCTTCCACATGAAGTTAATTCGTGTGAAGTTAATTCCTATTAGATAAAACGGCTACAACTAGACTTTTGCGGACTCCCGAGAAAACGGATAGTGTAACCGGATATAGAAGTGACTGTATGTAGCATAACTCATATACAAAATTTAAAACTACACATCCCATATCGGAGAAGGAGAGAGTCATATGACTAATGGGACCCACACTGTTTTGAGTGGACTTTCTACCCTGAACCAAGCAGACGATTTAGGGAAATAAAGTACATTGCCGGCCAGGGAAATGGTCGAGGTTATTGCTTCCATCGTTTCTTACCTCCCAAGCACCATATACCCACCACCCAAAAGCAACTGCTCTTTACTCCCCTCAGCGTCTCCTTCCTACTTGCAATCATCTTAAGTCCTCTCCAGTTTCTTGATCAGTTGGTTTCTTCCACTTGTTTATCTCCTTCAACTTCCGTTCACACTCCATTTCTTAAAGGAATACTTCCGTTCACTCTCCATTTCAATTTCAGGTAATACGTAATATGTATAATACTATTGTCCTTTGGACATAACGTCATGTTGGGGTTAAACAACTTTCGGTCCAATTAACTAATGCCAAGCCAATGCGACTCTAAACATGATAAGAAGCAACCTAATCAAACTAGGAAAATTATTCGGTCACGCGCGATACAACTCACGCGCAGGTTACGCTCAGGCCCAACGGTGGTTTTGGAAAAAATGAGAAGTTTTGCCGTTTTGAATGTGGTATTGGCAGGCTGGGCAGGTGGTGAGGTGGCGGTGGCATTTTAGGATAATTTCGGAATGACATGGAGGGGTATTTATTGGGTGAGGTGGTTGGTGGATGTTATGTAATGGATAAATAAATTTGTTTTACGTATAACGTTTGAACCGTGAGGAATTTTTTGACGAAATAAAAACCATTGGATTCGTTATAAAAAAGGCAAGCCAACAAGACCAATATTGATGTATTTTTGAGAGAAAAATAAAAAAAGTAGTATGTAAAGTTGGGCGCATTTATCCATGTTCATTGAGTTTTGGGTGGCATTATCTTATTTTGGGTATCAAACATCCATTTTTATGCGCCCTTATCTTATTTTGGGTGTCAAATATCTATTTTTAGGTGTAGTTATCCATACTCATTGGGTTATGAGTGTCATTATCTTGTTTTAGGCATCAAACATCCATTTTTTGGCACCATTATCTTGTTTTGGGTGTCAAATGTCCATTTTTGGGTGTAGTTATCCATCCATTGGGTGCCATTATCTTATTTTGGATGTCAAACATTCATTTTTGGGTGCCATTATCTTGTTTTGGGTGTCAAATATCTATTTTTCAGTGCGTTTATCCATGTTCATTGAGCATTTATCCATGTTCATTGAGTTCTGGGTATCATTATCTTGTTTTGAGCGTCGAACATCCATTTTTAGGTGCCATTATCTTGTTTTAGGTGTCAAATATCTATTTTTGGGCGCAGTTATCCATGTTCATTGAGTTCTGGGTGCCATTATCTTATTTTGGGCATCAAACATCCATTTTTGGGTGCCATTATCTTGTTTTGGGTGTCAAATATCCATTTTTGGACGTAGTTATCCATTCATTGAGTGCCATTATATTGTTTTGGGCATCAACCATCTATTTTTGGGCGCCATTATCTTGTTTTGGGTGTCAAATATCTATTTTTGGGCATAGTTATCCATGTTCATTGAGTTCTATACTTCTGGGTGTCAATGAACCATTTTGGGCGACAACTAACCATTTTTGGGTATCAATAGTCATTTATGGGTGCCATAGTTGGTTGTCAATTAACCTATATATATCATTTTTTTATTTTTTTTCTCAAAAATATGTCAATATTTGGCTTGTTAGATTACATTATTAGTAACGAAACCAATGGTTTTTGTTTCATTAAAAAATTATTTACAGTTCAAAAGTTATAAGCGAAACAAATTTATTTACCTATTGCATAATTAAAAAAAATACTCAATCACCATCTTCCACGTGATGTGGTTTGGGGGTTGGTTTGAGGCTGGTTTCATCCGCACATGAAACCAGGCGTTACCGGTGTGAGCGTCACCGAGGCTTAGTTCATCAAAGTAGAG
The DNA here is from genome assembly GCA_963693085.1 of Alisma plantago-aquatica. Lineage (NCBI taxonomy): Eukaryota > Viridiplantae > Streptophyta > Magnoliopsida > Alismatales > Alismataceae > Alisma > Alisma plantago-aquatica. Next base: position 804,296,383 of record OY856411.1, read on the forward strand.
TTCCCCACCCCACAAGCAGTTAGCATGTGGATAATTCCAAATCATAGAATTTGACTTCTCTAGGTATAAGAGAGACGACCTTCGAAGCCTAAATAATTATCTTCTAATTGTGGTTATACAGTTTCTCTCATGTTTGCTTTCTATTTTAGTTTTTGCTTACAACTTGTAATATAATTTGAAAGTCGAATAAGTTTGTTTAGTTTCTTATATCTCAATTCACTCCACCCTCTTGAGATGATAGATTCTATAATTAAAAAAACCTTCATATGCTTCTTTTTAGGCATTATCTAAGTTGACAAAAAAAATTCTTTGATTTATAAGATGAAATTACTCTATCACAAAATGTAGGTGATAGAGCAACATATAATGAATGTAATCTCTAATATATGATGCAAGCAACTTGGGATTGTAAGACCATGTAGTGACATGCGTTAGGGAATTCCATTTCATATAGCAAACAAAATTGTTTATAGATGTAGGGAAGTAACATTATTCAACAATAGACATGTTGCATACTTCTATCGATATATTTCCTTGGTTTTACTTGTGGGCAAGCAAGGTGATTGCTTCGGTTTCATTTGTTGGACTATAGCTAGTTATTAAATTCTCATTAGTTGGGATGACATAGAAAACACCCCTCTAACTACATATAAAACAACCCAACTACAAGTGTTTGGTTCTAAGTAGTCTCGACTCTCTGTTGGAAGACAAACCCAACAACCCTTATCGATATGTAGAAAATAATTGACTATTGATTGCGCCCAAATTGGGCACAGTCCAATTCCATTCTTTGGTACTATTTGAGACATGTTCTCGATTCTTGTGCTCGTGTACAACATGGCTGATGTTTTAAGATTGGACATTGCTCATTGCTATATGTCTTGGACACAACAACAACGAAATACAATTTAGGTCACAAACTACTTCATACCAAATAAAAACAAGTGAAAGACATGGGTTTGGAACTTGCCCTAGCCAGGAAGATGACAGTGTAGTTAGTTCTCTTTGAGTTTCATTTCTTTTGGAAAACATTAGGAGAAAATAAATTGCAAGCAACCAAATAGGCCCTAATAAATTAAGGTCATTTTTTAATATGATATCATATTCTTATTTTTAGGTTTAGGATATGTTGTACGTTGTTTTTTTCTACAGTTGTAATAGTGGAAACAACAATTTCACTACCGAGGCAAAGAGTACCATCAACCGGGTAGTAATTTTGATATACTTTAGAAAGTCATTTCTATTCTTGGATAGTCTAAATAGTCTTTTCTATTTGTGAAATTGGATTTTAAAACCATTAATGATATTATCTCTGTTATGATACTAGCATTTCTCATGACCCCAAATGTCATTCACATACATACACTCATGCTTACACAAGGAGATGGTCTTTAATAGAATAGGGAGAAGAAAGATGCTCCAATGTAATGTTGATCACGCACATGGATTGGAAACGTGCATGTGGTAATTACACTGTGTCTTATGAGTGCAGGAAGTCAATGGTCAAATTTATTTCGGTCTTGATGGGTCTTTGAGTAAGAAAAACTCTGAACACATTCAGTTATCCACCCGCTGGTCTACTCGGAAGTTGGAAAAATATGACATTTAATGTGTGACACAAATGTTCCACCTGCAACAGACTTTTTGTATTATTGTTCATACAAAAGTCATGCAAATTTTGAAAATATTTGTTGTCTTCTAATTTCTTCCGGTCTAGATTCCTTCTCAAATAAGCACATATTGTATGTACATTTTCTTATATTTGTATTTATAATTTATTTCATATGCTATGTTTAATGTCGTTATATATATACACCAATATATATTCATTTTGCTCAAGATGTAAAGTACGATTCCTGTCGTTTTTCTCATGCAAAGTCATTGTGATTTTTTTACTCAAGTTTTATGTACAATGCAAGTTATACAGTAGAAGACATATAGTATTAACGTCTTCTCATAATCTTTCTTATGCATATAGTAATTAACAATTCCTTTTCAAATCTGAACGAAAAGTCTACCATTACAGTGCATGACGTGTAGTACATGATGTACAGTACTAGACATACAGTATGAGATGTACAACAATAACATCATCTGTCAAAATTACATAGAAAAAGTACATTACTAACAGACACATTGTACAAGAAGTACAGTACTAACCAAATCTAATACTTTCATAAACCACATAAAGTACCTCAAAAATCATGTACAATAGTATGTCAATAGCTACATACATACAGTGCCTGCATGAACTAATTTACATTTTATTAAAAGACACACACATGTAACTGACCTATTTTTTGGGTATAGTACATACACATTACAATACCTCATGTATTGCAGATGTTTTATTTTACAACTCATTACAATACAAAATATATGGTACAAGAGGTAGTGTACTAACATTCGGCGATGCATGAAGAATATAGGATGCTCAGCGCTTCGGCAGAATTAGCAAAAAAAAAATTGAGAATTAGACGTACTGAACTAGTGCGGGAACGTTCGTGGGTGGAATGAGGTTGAAGAAAGGAATTAATTTGGGAGTCTTCGGCTTCCACATGAAGTTAATTCGTGTGAATATAATTCCTATTTGATAAAACGGCCACAACTAAACTTTTACGGACTCCCGAGTAAACGGATAGTGTAACCGGATATAGAAGTGACTGTATGTAGAGTAACTCATATACAAAATTTAAAACTACACATCCCATATCCGAGAAGGAGAGAGTCATAAGACTAATGGGACCCACACTGTTTTGAGTGGACTTTCTACCCTGAACCAAGCAGACGATTTAGGGAGATAAAGTACATTGCCGGCCAGGGAAATGGTCGAGGTTAATGGCAGTCGTACAAGTACGAACAACCGGCTGCTACACGCTTACCCCACTTGGAAAGGCAACCGCCAACAGACGGCAGAGACGCAACAGGTGGTGGTGGATGTTTCTGTTAGCTGTGGGGTGGGATTGAGGATGGGAGCAGTTGCCTAATCCCGATTTCCTTATCCAGGGAGGTAGCTACTAGCTACTTGCTACCGTACTAATTAATCCCAAGACCTACCCACCATAATTTGCCCGTTCCACTCACTCGTTAACCCCTTAACCCCATAGTTGTTAGCTGAAAGAGAGAAAGGTAAAGGAGAATACTCTCCTCTCCACTCCATTTATCACTTGTGTATTGTTTGGTTGGGTGCAAATGTGTGAGTTTGCAATATAAAATTGTATATCAAACACATACTTTGACATTGGACGACACCCTAGCTACTAAACAGGTGTTAACAGAAAGCTTAGAGTGGCAAGTAATAATCGGCCGACCACATCCTTTGGAATTGAATTTGATGTGTCGATTTTGGTTCTTTGCCTTATATCTTTTTCTGACGATGATACGGTCGCTGAACCCGTTTACGAAAAAGAGGCTTGGTCGATTAGTAGTAGTAGTGACTGTGAGGTACCCAGCGATGAGGTGATGCCTCAACCACTCAAAGCTATTGATACCTGGCGGCTTACAGTTGATTGCTCTTTGTTTGTACACGTTCCAAGCAAAACGTATACCCACCCAACCAGGAGCAACTGTTCCATATACCCACCTCAACTTATCCTTCTTCCTATTTCCCATCATCTCACCTCCTCTCCATTACCCCTGCTTCTCTTGGTCAGTTGGTTTCTTGCACTTGTTCATCTCCTTCAACTTTGCGTTCACACTCGTCCATTTCAATTTCAGGTCATACTAAATATGTATATATTTTGCCTTGAAGACATCACGTGATGTTGGGGTTATACAGCTTTCGGTCCAATTAACTAATGGCTATCCATGAAGCCAACGCAACTCTTAACATAACCAGACAGAGCTAAACAAGAAATCAAGAGAAGCAACCTAATCAAAAAGTAGAGCCCCCACAAGGTCTAAGCAGCCAGATAGCTCGACATCATCTGGGCAATTACCGTGATTCCCACTCCCTTTCCCCACCATCTGGCTGGCTTGTCTTGTACACACCCACACAACACTGGCACTCCCTTTTCGTGAAGCAACGAAAGCCAACTCACTTACTCCCAACTCATAACCCAACCAACCAGCTAACCAAAACAACTGCCTCTTTTATGTCGTGCTTTGTACATGTCGTTTCTAAGCTTATTCGTTGACCAGTGGTAATTGTAAACGGCAACCTAGCTAGCTGTTAACATGTCTGCGGGCGGGTGCATGCATTCATAACTGGCAACAAGTTAAGCAAGACTTTGGGCATCGAGGTCATTAATTATTATGAAAGAAATGGTACTTGAGATCTAAATTGCAACTGTGACATGAATTATGATGATGGTAATTACTGAATTATATACAGGACGCCAAACCAATGGAGAGGCAACCAGCTCTCTGGCGTAACCTATGTTGATTTAAAAAGAAGAAAATGAATGGAAAATATGCGTGTGACAAGAAGAAAAAATAATATGAGTGGATGCATAGCAAAGTGCGTGAATCTCGTTTGGTCCCGCTCCGCGTTGGGTGGCGTGGCCTCGTCATGTGCTGGCTGCTGGGTCTAGTAGTGACAATCCACCAGCGGAGACGCCGAGAACAGCATGGGAGGCCGCTTGCTTGGAACCGAGAAAGGAAAGGTGGGTGGTGGTAGTGATGCTGGTGACGCCGCCTTGGGAAAGTCGGCGTCTTCGGAGGGAGCGGGGAGGTTGAGGTCGAGTGGGAGGACGACTGATTTGGTTGTCGGCTCAGCTGGTTTCTGGAATGGTAATAGTACTTGTTGGGATAATTGGGACGGTGGTGACGCTGGGACTGCTGCCGCTGCTCTGTGGCGTCTCATGTGGCCACCTAGAGCTTGCCCCGATTGGAATTCGGATCCGCAGATGGAGCACTCGTGAATCCTAGCCGTCGCCGTTGACTTGTTGTTTGTGATGGTGCTGATGTTGTTGTGAGTGATTTTGCTTGGGGTACTGGAAGCAGTCGTCGTCGTCGGCTTGATTTGTGATTCCAACATGGATGGCCTCTGTTCCTGTTGTGGGCGAGCAGTCGTCGTGGTCGGCTTGATTTGTGATTCCAACATAGATGGCCTCTGTTCCTGTTGTGGGCGATGATGCTCATCGATCATCACATGCTCCAGAGGCCTTGTCTTCTCCTCCGACTCAAGAAGAACATCATGATGGCCGCCAACACCATAACAGGATTCGACCTTGGGCTTCTTGTGGCTTGCCCTGTGTCCTCCGAGCGCCTGGAATGTTGAGAAGCACCTGCTGCATGTCTTGCACTCGTAAACATAGAACCCGGCCTTTGTAGACGCACAGCCGGACGTCTCGGCGAACCTCCTGCTGGTCGCCCTGCCGGCGTTCCCAGTGGCCCTCTCTTCGTGCTGCTTGATGTTGTTCACGGCTGCTCCGTTCGGATCGCCCTGTGCGAGTAGGATGAGGCAGTTGGCCATGTCCTCCTCTTCTTCAGTTATGGCGCCGCTTCCGCCGGAGTAGCAGGAATTCGAGGCGGACGAGGTGGGCGTGGGTTGCTGGTGAGCTGCTGACGGCGGGGACGTCCTTGGGCGCTTGGTGCGCTTGCCCTTGGCGATGGTATGGGCGGAATTGGCGCCATGTTGATCCTGATCCCGGCCGGCCTCGGTGGTGGTTGGCGCCTCTTGTTGATGATGGAGAGGAGAGCGAACGACGATAGGGATAGCAGGCGGCGGCGACGACTCCTCTGCCGCAACAGGGAGAGCAGGCGGCGACACGAACGCGATGCCTTCCCCCATATCCATTGAAGAGGAAGAAGATGAATACATGGGCAATTCGAGAGGGTTGGGATCAGGCAAGGCGGTGGTGGCTAGTGACCTGCCGCTGAGAGATGAGTTGGGAGTGGGTAAGTAGAGAGAGATGATGATCAGTAGGGGACTAAAGGATGAGGGCGAGAGCTCTACTTGGTAGGGGAAGTGGGAGAGTGTTACTTGTTGTGTGAGGCCACAGGGGTTTGAGTGATGGGAGTATATATATATACGACGAGACGTGTTTGGAGTGGCAGCAATGCAAAGTAGTAGCAACAAGTAAGGATCAACAAGACGCCAGGCAGGCAGGCAGCTACAGAGAGGTGTGGCGGGTGCGGCGTGATATGCAATGGCGGTGCTAACTTCTCTACCGTTTACCGTGGGGTGGGGTGGGGTGGGGTGGGGCCGTTATTACCATTTATTTTCATATGGCGAACGAATTTTGACCCTTTTCCTGTGCTTTTTTGCCCTTTTAGGTGGTTGGTTACAGAGACGTGGAGGTTGAGAGATGGAAATGGATGCCGAGAATCAAGAAATCCAAAGAAAGAACAAGTTTATGGAGGAAGGAAGAGTCAAAACTCGAAACTCAAATAAAATAAACAAAATAAAATTTCCTGCCGCTGCACTTTGTGCCTGAGCATCGAAGCCGGCGAGTTTAGCGAGGAACACGTGTGACCTGCCCCCTCCTCTCTTCCCACGCTTATAATCCCCAAGTTGGCAAGTTATTGGTTGCTTGTTAATGACTGCAGCTCAAGTATTCTCTCCTCTTCCATTGCAAAGCCCCTCACTCAAGCCACACCAGTCCAACCTAGCTGCTTGCTTGCTGGACTGTGCTGTGCTGTACACAATTGGCGTGCCGCCAATCTACTACCGTGTATCACAGATTCACAACACAAAATTATTAAGGGAGACCGCGCCATCATTCAATGGATTTTCTTCTGTCTGAGTCTTGAATCTTCAAGTCCAATGATCAATTAATGTATCAATTATCACATGAATCCAGGACAACCATTCTCCTGTGTATATGTTGCCTGGCCGCACAGTGCCTTTCTATGAGTAAACCTAATTAAGTCTGACACTCGCATTTCCTCCTCCTTCATTTTTAAATTTTCATCTGTGCTGTCCACAGCTACCTCGATGCCTTCCTAATTAATCTGGATTATTAGACACGACAATAAACCAACTAATCAGCTCTGTGTGAATTGTCGCACCTCCCTTGAGTCTACTTGGCATATATACTCTTCTCTACTAATCTCGACCATATAAGCGGCCAAGCATATCCACCCGCCCTTGTGTATCACCAGATTCGCAACACACAACTGGAGGGCCCAGAAGCAACATAATTGGGGAAACTGATCACTTTGTTAGTACTAGGAGTAAGTCTTAACACCCATAATGCTTCAGATTCATTCATGTTGGCCTGCCCACAGCTACATACGTGCCTTTCCTAATCAAATCCGGATTACCCAGGAAAAGCAACCAAATCAATCACCTCTGGAATTTACTTGGCTTACTCCTTCATCCACAAAGTCACCAGCTAAATCAACCAGGCATGGCTATTGTTAGCTCGGCTTGACATATGGCAGCTCCTTGAAAGCTACACTTATCTAAACAGAGACTAATGACTTGAACACCACCACCAGGCCAAGCTGCGAGCTTTCATTCTCACACTACCTAGTTGCTTGTAGATGCAAATTAGAAGCTAAACAAAGAAAACGGACGGGTTCTTTAATTGACCGAGAGATAGATAGATGCACACACCATCATCATTTGGAAGGAGGAGAGTTGGACAGCAAACCTTGCGCGCACGGACCACCCTCTCACTCCCCCACCACCATACCCCCTCCCTATACACGTACGTTACTTGCCATAACTAGAACACTGTGCAATACAGAGCAGAGAGCAACGGGGACAGGTAACCGGCAGCATATACGGAACGGGAACCAACTACCATATACAATGGCCACGTCAAACCCACTCTCCTCCACTGGGTAGTGCTCCAGTGCTGTGGAGTGGAGTCAGTGTTTGTGTTGTTCACTAGCTCTCTGCCTTTTCTTTTCTTTTTTTTCTGTTTCTCGATCGCCTTTTTATTAAACATCACTCCTGCCCACTAATTCTGCCATAACACCGCACGACGCAACAGTTCAGAGTGTGTGAGATACCGAATGTAAGATAGATAGAGAGATATGGGTGGGCTCAGATGTGTCCCGGCCGGCCGCCGCTTTACATCACGAGAATCCTACTGTTTCCCTACTACAACCGCAAGTCAGGATTGCGAAAGAGAAATCAAACAGAAAAGGAAGGCGTGGAGAGCAAAGAGGGAGACGTTAGGACCCGTTATGAATGGTGTGTGTTAGCAAAAGGATTGGGTATCCTGTCCACTGCTGGTGGGTGCCGTTCTACTCCTAAGCAAACACGCTCTCTTTCATTACTTCACTCCCCCATAAAACTGAGAAACACACATTTCTAGATATGCAAAAAAAAATGCTTAATGATGTAAAACCTCATAAGACAGGGACATTTGAAAGAATCATGCAATATGATATTGGATAGTTCTTTCTCTTCGTAACATTTTCAATTTTTTTTGATTCCGTCTTTCAAGTACATCTCCTTTTAAATATTCCCCCATTTTTTTTAGAAGCACCAGCGAATTTAAAGCAACTCACACAAACAACAATGAGACGTACGAACCAGTGAGGACTCGCGGCGATTACGCAGATGAACTTTAATATCTTTCTATTGGTACCATATCTTTATCTAATAAGAAATAAAGGAGAGATAATATTGAGCCGATCAGTCCTTTTGTCATCCCCGTAAAGAAAAAAAATACATGGAACATGGAAACAGAAAGAAACACCAAACTATTACATTAAAGAATATATACAAAGAATATCACATTCAAGAAAGGACATGCCATACTATTTCCTTCAACCTTTCGACTTAATAATGCATGATTCTTAGCTTAAAAATTAAATCACTTTTTTTTTCTATTTCTATTATCAACATAATATGATTCATATTTTAATTCTAAAAAACGACATGTTTTGAGGCATTCTTCATCAAAGAAGATGCATTGTTCCATTTGGGACAATGCGTCACCTCGAGAAATGTGTTGCTACCACAAAAAGGTGATATGTCCCCAACTAGGACAGAAATGCGTCCACAAATGATGACGCTTTTTTTTTTAATGATGATACCATGTACGCTTTATTTATACATATTCAATTACTAAATTACCATACTATACATCAATATATATATATATATATATATATATATATATATATTTGTGTTTATTATATATTTATAATAATGTTAAAAATAAAAAAATTAAGGCATACTATAATTCATAAATACATAATATTTATAAGTTTAAGTAAAAGTGTCTAAAATTAATAGATACAATACTAAAATGATATAATAAATATAAAATTAAAAATATATATTAAAAAGTATATATATGTATATATATAACTTAGAGGTTGAGAGTCAACACAGATTCTGATGGCACTTGGAGTCGGGGTTAACAACGGAGATTCAAATTATTTATACAACCACAAATTGTAGCTACTGCAGATGCAAAGAGAGTAGTCTAACTATGTCAACAATCCCGAAAAGAAATTTTTAACGAACTCTGTTATCAATTTTATACAAAAAATTATTAGCTTTGGTAGAGACATAGGCTGAGTGTTTGATATTACAGACATAGTGAGACACATAAATGATATAACGGACTGCCTTTCATAACAGGGAAAGACCTTAAGGGTGGATAATGGAATCAAGATAGTTGGCTTGATTGATGCTGATTTTTTGAAAGAAGTTCAATACGAGAATCATATGAAGGTTATTTGATCATTTATAACATTTGTGTCCTAAACATTGTAATATGTAGCTTCTTTGTAAGTTCATTTCATCAAATATCTTTCAAATTCCGTTTTGTGTGTGTATAAATTTACAAACAAAAAAAATAATAGAATCAATTATAACACATCTTGATACACGCTATATATAAATGTAAATGTATTATTAAAGAAATCTTCATACACATTATATATAAATGTATATATCTTTCAAATTCCGTTGTGTGTTATTTTAAGTATGTAATTGAATGTATATAAGTTAATATTTATTATGGTCATCAAGTAATTTTATATATTTAATGAAAAAACATACATTCTTATACAAAAACAATACGTCCCCACCGGATGCATTTCTCGATTGGGGACAATGCCTCCTAGTAGGGGGCGTAATGCTTTTCTAAAGTAGTAATGTGTCTCGTGCGAGGACACATTGTCCCCACCGGGAACAATGCGTTCTATTTTTAGACGTATTGCCTTAGAGACATGTTATTTTGTGAATTGAAATGTGCATGATGTTATACTGGTAATAAGAATAGTAAAAAATGCTATATGTATTCAACAAAAAATGGGGGATTTATAAGCCTATTAAAATTGTCCGAATTTATGAATTCAAATTTGTCCAATCTAAGAAAAAGATGGGTATGGATTTGATGTGTTTGTTACAATCCAAGTCAGTTCTTGATTCAAGATTGTGTGTCTATTTTTACATCAGGTCCGGTCTGAGTTTGTAAACATCCCCCGTCTTTTGAACCCCCACTAATAGGGATGAGCATAGGGCCGGGTCACCCGGGTTTTGGTAAGCACTTGCCCAAATCCGTATTTTTAACTGGGTTACATGCCGGGTTTAGGCCCGAGTAAGGTCTGGAAAACTTGGCCCATACCCGACCCATGTAATAGAGCTAGGTTTTGGGTTGGATTCGGGCCGGCCCGGTTAACATACTAAATGATGATATTTCTAATATATACATAGAAAAAATTATAACATGATTATGGAATGTATCAATAGATACATGTAATCTATATGTATTATCTGATAATCCAATATACTTGTTAATTGTAATGTAGACACAACAGATGAAAAGAATATAATCTAGATCAGACGTTTAGAATCATAAGATATATTCAATCAATTTATGTAATATTTTTTTTGATGATGAGGAACCCCTCCCTAGAAAGGCCATTATTGGACCCGATCCAGTCAAAGATAAACCCCGTAACAAGCTGCATACTCTGGAGGCACCGCAGTACTTTCAATAACATGGGGCATTGTTTATGAAATATATTTAAAATAATCTAAGCATTAATAGGATATCTACAAATACCATTGACTAGAAGATGCATATTTTTATTTCAATTAATCTCCTAGCAATGCCCCACTTAGATGATTTTTAAAAAACATTTAATGGAAGTAGTATAAATCCAATATCTAAGACTACACTTTTTTGTAAATTATTATGAAAATGTTAAACAAAAAATATATGCGCACACCTTAGATTTACTCTTGTGCATTGCTCTTTTCATCTTATCAATGTGATTCCTAAATGTTTTCAACTGAATATAATTCGATGACTTTATAGTCAAATGTATCTTACAGAAGAAATATATTATATACAAACATGGGATTACGTATACATATGTGTATAACTAATCTAAGTATTTGAGTGTTTGGGCCTGGGTTTACCTTGGCTCTGACTCGATCCATTTACAAATCTGGGTCAAAATCTTAGGCCCGACCCACCCACATAAATTACATAGATTGGGTCTAAGTCGGGTTATGCGGGTTGGGACATGGTTCATATTGGATCGGCGGCTCGGTCCAATGCTCATCCCTACCCCTAGCTAACTCAAAGCTACAAATTGCCTTCAACTCATGCAAATAACAATCACACGTACTGACCAGTAGTGACGAAGCCAAAAATTTGTTATAGGGGGGCACCGTATAAATATGAATCTAGAACATATGTCAATTATCTATTGGCAGTTTCAAAGGAACAAAGAGTTATATCTATTGGCAGTTTGAGAGGAATAAGGAGTTAGAGGGAAATAGAGAGTCTTCATTGGGACTTGGGAGTGGACGTACATGGGAAGCCGAATGGACGTAGAGACGGCTGGGATCATGCATACGAGAACATTTCCTACGGATCCGGGACGGGTAGGGCACTCCTATTGGCGTTTCTCTGGTGGCCGCTAAAATCGGAAAGTTTACCTACAAGTTCCTTTTTTTAACTTGGCAACGGGTAGGGCATGTGCCCTCCTGTGCCCACATGTGGCTACGCCAATGCTGACCAGAGGTTTCACGACCCTTTGGCAAATGGACTTTGATATCTTTATGTTGGTACCTTGTTTTTCTCTAATAATAAGCAAATATTGACTTGTATAATTGATTTGTCTCTACATAATTATTAAACATTTTAAAAGTTTGATTCTATTTTAATCATATAGCTAATCATATCATTAACATCATGATTTATTTTTTTTGTAAAAATTGTTGATTTTGGTTTTCATACTAGGCCCAACTTTTTGTCACCCCCTAGGAATGAGAAAGCCAAAATGACATGGTACATGGAAACTGAAAAGAGCACTAAAATATTACACTAAACAATAAATTAGCACAATCCTAGTCTAAGATTGTTGTAATTTACATTGGATGCAAATGTAACATAAAAACAACTCCAAACTATATGATCATACGAAAAACAAATTTCTACATATACAACTGAAGTTGGAAGGTTAGGTATTCAAAGAAATTACACACAATACTAAGTATACAATAAACTTCTTGATCGGTCGAGTTGGACTAGAACCACCAGTACCCGACTAGTTAGTGTCGTACTTCCATTAACTAGTACCACTACTGGGAGAATACTAAGTCGATACATGACTAGTACCACTACTGGGTGAACAATCTCATTCCATTCTTTTATCATTGACTCATCTTGACACATCTCTTGTGATTTCTAGGTGAACTTTGCTCCTTTGTACTTAATTTGGATGATGTCGGTATGCAAATTGATATCTATATACAATGAACTTTTGGTAAAAAGTTAGTGTGGATACTTCTATCTACAATGGAACACTAATTTTTTCCTTTTCCCATGACGTCACCGCTCTAGGTGATGACTCTCTCAGTCAACATCAGTGAATCGCCTGTTTCACCCTTCTCAATAGAAACTACCGTGAAAATTTCTACAATGTTTTGACCACGAATTACTTCTGATTATTACTTTCATTTACACCAAATATTGTTCCTGATATCCCATTCACTAAATGGACTCAAATATGATTTATAACTGATCACACAGTTAACTGGCCTAAATTCATCAAATGTACTAAATTAGGGAGTCATATACCGTCCATTGATTTTTAGAAAGTATGATTTATGTGATTTAATATCCTAAATGGAAACAAAATAGTAGCATATGATCAAGTATAGCTCATTCAATTAGTTGATGTAGAAGAACAACTAACGTTAAAGATACAATGGTTATCATTCCCTTACTTTTCTTATATTTATTCCTTTTTCTTTATATAAAAATATATTGATATCATGGCTAACATTATATAACATGAGTTACGTCGAAGTTATCTTATATCAAAGAAGCTATATAAAGATTATAATTGTAATTTTTTATTAATCTTTAAAGCAAAAGGTGTATTTTAAAATTCAATTTTAATCTTCATTATGTGAGAAGTAATAATCTAATTAAAATTGTACTAGTTCTATTTTCCATGTGTATAGTCCATGCTTTGTTCCAGTTTTCTTAGAATATCACTCAAAAAAATAAAATTATATGTTTACATACATTTTGTAGAAATAGATTATATAAATTACAATATTAAAATATATTTTCATCTTACATGTGTGACACATTTGTTTTTACTAGTATAAAAATTCATCTTTTATGCTAAAATGATAAAAAATAAATGAAACAAGAAAGGGTAGAGGATATTACATGTACAAAAGAAACTCATTAGTTTTTAATTTCGTTGAAAAAAATAGAACTACATTCATTCTATTGGTTGTAGAGTTTTGAAGGAAGGGGCAAAATAGATATATAATTTCTCAACAAAATTCTTAGTCAATAGATCTGTGGTAACCATAAAATGTCGATATCTTAAAGACAATGAAAGGATATCAAGTATACCTCGGTGCACACTAGTTGTCCAAATGAAAGACACGTCTCATGTTAGTGTAATACTTGCACTTTTGGATCTGAATCTGACATGACTGTTGTCTTTGCTATCTTATCATTGGAGTAACACATTATCTTCTCCTTAGAGAAGTTACTTGTCCTTACACCTCTGTATAAATACATTGGCATCTACATCATCCACACAGTTGCCATAACTCTTAAAGTATCATTTTGGTTTCTAAGAGGAAGAAGAACTCGAAGTCATCGAGATGCTAGTATCGCCTAGTATCCTTGTCCTCTTTTGTGGAATCAAAACTCATTAGGCAGTGCTGACATTGGTTGTTGTCCATTGATTAGTATCTTTGTCAGTTGTTTTTCATATAAGTATCATCAGTTTTTGGTTATTGGTTTCTAGATACTTGATTAGTTGATGAGTGCGCATGGTTTTGATTAGTTTATGGCGTACAAGATTCTCATTACTCGATGGAGCACCATATATTCATTGATCTTTGGCTGGTAGGATTTCCTTCAATTGATGACTGATAGAAATAGTGGATAATGTTAATCGATGGAAATTCAGTTTTTGTAGGGGGAAACTATTGGATTGGGTTATCATGCATGCGTTGATGAAGATTTTTTTTCTATCTCCCATTTATTACATATAACTGCTTATGATAGAATTTTCCGTAATTGAAGGAAAATGATGGAAGTCACATTGAATTGGAAATAATGAAAATTGAGATGGGATTCAATTATGAATGTGATTTGTGACATCGTCTTACTTCAAATGATATTTATGAATGCTAAATTATTTTAAATGATTCATAATTTAGGAGTTTTCTTGTTACATTTTGCATTTTTAGCAGCAAATCCTAGTTTTCTACAAATGCAATCAACATGACCTAACTTTTGAATTATCAACATGAGCCCCTTTAATATCAATAAAATAACTAATGATGAGATGATAAAATATTATATAATCTAGTTAGGTGCATTAAAACCTTGTAAACCCCCCCCCCCCCAATATTTATGATAGGTTAGGGGGACAACTTGACGGGCGAGGCCATAACTCTTAAATTGAGGTTGAAAAAAAGAGGTTTAGAGTATATATATCCCAATTCAAGTTGTGCCATGAAAAATATGTTATAGATATTTGGCATGTGATATGTAATGAGGTACAACCCAACCTTATAATAAGGTTTGGAAATGACATGCTATTGATTAATAGGATCCTGACTATAGACATGGTGGGCCTAGGACGTGTTACTTGTCATTGAATCACTCACGAAAGCTTAAGACACGGGCAGTTAGTTACACACATTGCACACTACAATGACTTCAATTTGTTTAGGTACCACTCAAGTGGTTTCAAGACATACGATAAATTAATTACGAAAGTGGCTGGTAGGATTTCCATCAATTGATGACTGATAGAAATAGTGGATAGTGTTAATCGATGACAATTCCATTTTTGTAGGGGGCAATTATTGGATTGGGTTATCAGGCATGCGTTAATGAAGAATTTTTTTCTAACTCCCATTTATTACATATAATTGCTTATGATAGAATTTTCTGTAATTGAAGGAAAATGATGGAAGTCACATTGAATTGGAAATAATAAAAATTGAGATGGGATTCAATTATGGATGTGATTTGTGACATCATCTTACTTCAAATGATATTTATGAATGCTAAATTATTTTAAATGATTCTTAATTTAATATTTTTCTTGTTACATTTTGCATTTTTAGCGACAAATCCTAGTTTTCTACAAATGCAATCAACATGACCTAACTTTTGAATTATCAAAATGAGCCCCTTTAATATCAGTAAAATAACTAATGATGAGATGATAAAATCTTATATAATCTAGTTAGGTGCATTAAAACATCATAAACCTCCCCCCAATATTTATGATAGGTAAGGGAGACAACTTGACGAGTGAGGCCCCAACTCTTTAATTGAGGTTGAAAGAAAGAGGTTTAGAGCATAGATATCCCAATTCAAGTTGTGCCGTGAAAAATATGTTATAGATATTTGGCATGTGATATGTAATGAGGTACGACCCAGCCTTATAATAAGGTTTGGAAATGACATGCTATTGATTAATAGGATCTTGAGTATAGCCATGGTGGGCGTAGGATGTGTTACTTGTCATTGAATGACTGACGAAAGCCTAAGACACAGACGGTTAGTTACACACATTGCACACTACGATGACTTCAATTTGTTTAGGTACCACTCAAGTGGTTTCAAGACATACGATAAATTAATTAGGAAAGCCAATTGTGTTGTCGTATTTATACCATTCTTGTTTTTATATGATTTCTTTTGTTACCAAGTACAGATGCTACAATCATATTTCCTATTGTTAGGATTTTGTCTATTATCCTAATTGGATAGGAAATACTATCTAACAATATTAGGAAAGTGCAATTATGTTAGATTTGGAGTCCAAGACATTATTTCCTTACCTTTTTGTATTGTCATTTCCTAATCCCTATAGAATAGTTGTATCCTCTTGTACTTTCTTATCAGGCGTCCCTATCTATAAATAAGGATCGACACAGTTAGAATACAGTGCGCCGATGTGTGGGGTTCCAATGTTTGGTAACTTCGGTTGTGCCAACAGAGAACAACATCGTGTGTCAATACAGAATGCCACAAAAGATAACCAAAGAAGGGAGAGAACGAGAGTGAGTTACTCGATTCAGTTGTGGGCACGAGATTGTGAGGGAGCGACATTCCTTTAAATCTTTTTGAGGTTGCTTAATAGAATTCTACGATCTTCTTCATCAATCATGTTTTCAGCTTGGTTATCTATTTGATGGTTATTGGCTTTGTCGATGTGGGCAGTCATAGATTTTGTTGTGCATGTCTGGACTGTATCTCGTGTGACATTTTTCTTGGGCTTGAAGCTTCCGCATATACCTTCGAGTGACATCAGAGCAGGATTCATGCGAGATCTTCAGAAAGCATTGGTGCACAGAAAAGCATGACGACTTTGACAACTACCGCTGCAGGCGATCTAGTAGTAAATCTTGATGACAATATTACCGAATCAGGAGGGCATGAATCCAAAAGTTGTGAAATATCAACGTGAGGTGGAGTCATGTTACTCACTTGCAAGGGGCAAGTGTCCACAGGGGCTACCTAGTTTCATCCACTGGTTGGATTTTTTCTAACCAAAAGTGGAGTGGCTAAAGAGAGGTATGCCGACATGGAAGGCGTAGATGAAGCAGTAGCATGGGTGGTGGGTGTCATGAACCTGAAGATTGCTACATGGGTTCAACTCTCATGGGTAGTCTGCTGCGAGATTGCAATCTCGGTAATAAATTTTAATAGGTGCAGAGGTGAAGTTGTCAATTGTTGGAAGGAGGAAGACGTGGTAGGACCAACCATGCGGTATTATCATACAGGTGCAGATCTGAGAAGGAAAAACCCTATGGCATAGGGGACAAAGGTGCGAAGGATGCAGTTCTTCCAACCACAGGTGGAGGCGGTGTAGTTTCTCAAACTGTAAATCTTGAGGAGCACTCACATGAGTCACATTTGCTGGCGTCAGTTAAAAATAAAACACCGATGCTAATAAACTACGATGTTGGTTTAACATGACAACCGACACCTATATGTGAAGGTCAGCCGCTTTACAAAAGATACGAGTATCACTTTTTCTTTAACGTCGGCTGGTCGAAATAAAAATCGACATCCAAAATCACCTGCGAAATACAATTTTTTAGGAAAAAAATTGCCTCCAAAATTTTCAATTTGACGTCAGTTGTATAAACACCGACGACTCATGTTCCGTGCCAAGCCCTGCGAAATTTTTATCCCCCCATATGTCGTCCGTTGTTTAAAATACAACTGACGCCTAAATATCCCTCGAGAGGCAAAAAATTATACCTTATTTGGCATCGATTGTTTCACAGGAACCGACGAGGATGTGTGTTTTGAGTGTTGTCCCCGCGAAAAAAATTTCCCCCCAATTTGCCTAATCGGCGTCGGTGTTAGGGAAGAAACCGACAACTATGATTGTAACTCAAGAATAATTTTTTTTTCAGCGTATGTGGATAGACGTCGGTTATGATATCTTGAAACCGACGATGAACGCACCCCTCTCGATATTTGTTTGAAGTTGTAGATGGTGTTAAGCGTCGATCAATAACTGACACCGGTAATTAACTGAATAGCACCCACGTGAGCCAGACTCTTCCCATTTTCTGTTTCAATCTCGATTCTCTATTGCCGCTCAAGCTAGGTCTCGTGATTATATGTTGCTTCTCGCCGCCGCTGCGGCAGTGGAGAGGAGCTTGCTGCCGCCACTGTGGAGAGGACCTCGCTGCCGCCACTGTGGCGAGGAACTGCCACTGAGGAGATCACCGCCACCACTTCATTTTAGTCACCGCCGCCGGTCTAGTTCAGTTGCCACCACCGCCGCTCCAGTTTAGTCGCCACCGCCACCGCTCTCTTACTAAATCATCTCCGCCAATGACCACAACCACATCCCGCCATCCTGCCACCGCTCACCACCTGCTTCACCACAACTTCAATCATCTTCGCCTCCACCTCCGACCACCTCCACCTATGGCCACAACTACGACCACATCCACAACCACAACTACAACCACCTCCACAGCCACAACTGTGACCACTTCCACCTCTGGATGCCACCACTACAGCCTGCTCCACCAATGCGGTGAGTTTTCTGTATGATTATTATTGATTAATTAGGGTTGATTAATATTGATTAATAAGGGTTAAATAAGGAATGAATGAACTTAGTTCAATATATAATTGTTCTCCAAAATTGTGCAGTTGATTAATAACGATTAACTAGGGTTAATGATGTCTGAATGAATTTAATAAATTGTTATTGCTTTATTTCTCTCTTGTTAGTGATTGATTTAACTTATTTCAATATATAATTGTTCTTCAAAATAGTGTAGTTGATTATTAAGATTGATTTGGGTTAATGATGAATGAATGAACTTATCCACATGGAAGAATGAATTGAATTAAATGATGTTACAAAAAACCTAGGATATGAACGACGATACTATGATTGTAGGTATATGAATGACAACATATATATATGTATTTTGTTAGCCTAGAAACCCGTCTGAGATTTACTCATTAGGAGTAAATCTTGCATAGTCCCCAGTTTGGGAATGTTCTTAAATACTTAATCTCACTTAAGATGTAAGTGTATAGTGTGTATTTAGGTTTCATGATGTTTCCTCAGCACTTCCCCATTTGTTCTCTAACTACATATGTCGGTGGACATTTGCCCATGTACATCGGTGTACTTGGAGAACTGCGGGAAAATGTTGTCGAAATTTCTTGAAAATCGAATACACATTATACACTTACTAGTGATATTAGGTGATCAAGAATGGGATAGGTGGTACACATTTATTATATATAACACCCTCAACCCTAAACTTCTAACCATAAACCCTAATCTTTTAATCCTAAACCCTAATATATACTTGTTTTCTCATTGATCATAGAGTGGATAGATCATGGATGCCCATTCTAAATCACTGCACCCTAGAGTTTATTTCTGGTCTTGATCAGTTTATTAGATTTTCCAAGGAACATAGAAAACAATCTTGAGATAGGTTCTACTATCCATGTAGGCATTACGGTAACAACTTGAAAGTCAGCGCTGGTGACAAAATCAAAAGTCATGTCATGTGCAATGGGATTGTACAAGGCTATACATAATGGCACCGGCATGGAGAGATTTCAAACCTGAAATCAGTGGATGTCGATAACAGTGCCTGTGAGGAAGAAGAAATTGCCTCCGATGATGTAGATGTGAACGAACCAGTTCCAGTAGACATTGTTTATGCGATGCTGGATAGTTGTGGGGTAGAGCACACTGATCCACCTCCCATGTTTAAAAATATTGTGCATGATGTTGAGAGACCATTATACACAGGTTGTACTAAGTTTACGAAGCTTAGTGTTGTGTTGAGATTGTATAAGCTGAAAGCTAACAATAAATGGAGTTAAAAAAGCTTCGCGTCATTGTTGTCTTTGTTGAAAGAAATTCTTCCTAAAGGAAACAAGTTGTCAATCTCAACATACCAGTTAAAGAAATTGTTGTTCCCAATGGAAATGGAGGCCAAGAAGATACATGCATGCTCGAATGATTGTGTATTATTTCAAAAAGACTATGTGGATTTGAAAGATTGTCCAAAATGTGGCCCGTCAAGGTATAAAATGATGACTTCAGAGGAGTCCAAAACAGGTTCTCCTACCAAGGTGATGTGGTATCTACCTATAATATCACAGTTTCAATGCTTGTTTGCCAATCCAATAGATGTGAAGAATTTGAGGTGGCATGCAGATGTTAAGAAAAATAATGATGGGATCCTACGACATGCGTCTGATTCCCCACAATGAAAGAAGATTGATTTATTGTACCCTAAATTTGGTGAAAAATTTAGGAATCTAAGACTTGGCCTTTGTACAAATGGGATGAATCTGTACGGGACATTGAGTAGCCAACATAGCACTTGGCCAGTTATGCTTGTTATATACAATCTTCCTCCATGGTTGTGTATGAAAAATAAGTACATCATGTTGTCATTGTTGATATCGGACCCTAAACAACCTGGAAATGATATCAACATTTATCTTGAACCTCTGATTGATGACTTAAAGAAACTCTGAGGTGAAGGTGTGATGACCTATGATGCTTCACGAAGAGAGACATTTCGTTTGCACACTATATTATTCTGCACTATTAATGACTTTCCATCATATGGGAATTTGTCTGGATATAGTATCAAAAGATCTAAACCATGTCCTATATGTGATGAGAACACTGATTCAATATGACTAAAACATGGCGGAAAGACTGTATATCTTGGTCATCAAAGGTTTCTTCCAAAATTCCATCTGTACCGTAGGTTACACAAAGCGTTCAATGGATGGAATAAGGAACAAAGTGCACCTAAACCTATACCAGGGGAGGTTGTTTATGAAAGAGTAAAAGACTTTGTCAATGAATTTGGTAAGAGATCACAATGTACCATGGCCACACAGAGTGACAAATCTTTATTCAAGAAAAAGTCAATATTTTGGGATCTTCCTTGTTGGAGTTCTTTGGCTGTCAGGCATTGTATCGATGGCATGCATGTTGAGAAAAATGTCTATGATAGCATCATTGGTACTCTGTTGAATATACTAGGTAAGACTAAAGATGGGATAAAATCCAGAATAGACCTATGTGAAATGGGAATAAGGAAAAAATTAACAGAAATAGTTAGTAGAAATCGGAGAACATACTTACCTCCTGCTTGTTACACGTTGTCTAGAAAGGAGAAGAAAGCTTTTTGTGATTGTTTGGTAAATTTTAAGGTGCCATAGGGTTACTCATCCAACATCCATAGATTGGTATCAATAAAAGATCTAAAGTTCATAGGTCTTAAATGTCATGATTGTCACACTCTAATACAACAAATATTGCCCATGACAATTTGATCTATACTGTCAAAGCATGTAAGGTTTGCAATCATCAGACTTTGTTTCTTTTTTGACAGTCTGTACAGCAAAGTTATTGATCCTGATACTCTCGATAAGCTACAAAAAGAAGTGGTTGTTACCCTATGTCAGCTTGAGATGTATTTTCCTCCTTTGTTCTTTGATATCATGGTACATCTTGTTGTCTACTTGACCAGGGAAGTGAAAATGTTGGGACCAATTTTCTTGCATTAGATGTATCCCTTTGAATGATACATGAGAATTTTTAAAGGTGATGTTTTGAAACTGTTATCGGCCTAAAGGGAGTATTATTGAGGGTTATGTGGCGAGAGAGGTTATGGATTTTTGTAATGACCTTCTGAGTGGTAATGACACTCCTATTAATGACAAGAATATTGAGGAGTATTCTGGCAAAGGAATTTTTGGATCACGGATGAAAGTAATTAGTCGTGAGCAGTTGGAACAAGATCACTTGTATATTTTACACAACATCGACGAAGTGAGTGTTTATATCAAGGAACATACCAATTTCATCAAGAAACAATATCCTCGAGTCAATTCAATGTGGCTTGCTAGAGAGCATAACAAGACATTTATTAAGTGGTTTGAAGATAAAGTCTTACATCAACTATCTCAAACACCAAATAATCTTGCTGAAAATATCAAATGCATCACCTTCAAACCAAAACTGAATGTTATGTCTTATGAAGGGTTTGACATAAATGGGTTCTCATATTACATAAAGTGTCAAGATGATAAGAGCGTCGTCCAAAATAGTGGGCTCACCCTTCAAGCATCTTCATTATTTTTTGCAAGTGCAAAGGATGAGAGTCCACATGAAGCTAAAATGTTATATTACGGTGTCATTGAAGACATATGGGAGTTTGACAATGTAGATTTTAAAATTCCGCTCTTTAAATGTAATTGGGTTGATAACTCCAAAGGGGTTATAGTGGATGAATTGGGTTTCATATTAGTGAACTTTGAAAAAATTGGCAATAAGGGCGAACCATTCATATTGACATTACACGTGAAATAAGTATTTTATATCAATGATCCTACAAATGATAAATGGTTGGTTGTTCATCATGGTAAATGACAGTTCATTGAAGATCATATAGATGAAGAAGAGTACTATGATAAGTATGATGACTCGAGTCCATTCTCAGTTGGGTTGCCAACACCACCAAATATTGAAGCTAATAATGACTTGTATGTGTGCAAAGATCACACCGAAGGAATATTAATTGATAAAAGATTGCAGTATTAGAGGCATGTTTTTATTTTTTTTATATGTTTTATTTTTCTGAATGTGAACTTTACAATGTTTTATTATCTTCTAGTTATGTTAAATGTTAAATGTTAAATGTTTGATTTTTTAATGACACTTTTAGATGTCTGAGCATGAGTATGATGACCATGATGATGATTACCGTGAGGATGAGGATATCAATGTGGTGCCTCACAATGTAAGTTTTTAAAATATATCCTATATTTCTATCTATATGTCTATTTATAAGTTATATCCTGTAAGTGTGTTTTTTTTTCAAATTTTAGGTTGATGATGTACCCCCTAAAGAACTTGGGGCACTTGATGAGCAGTGAAAAAAAATTAAAAAAGTGAGAGGCATCACTATGATGAACAAGTTACTACAACAAAGGGGCAATTGACCCAAATTGGTTGTGGATTTTGATCATGTAGGAAATCCAGTTGGAGTCAACCGCAACTCGTTTATTTCATATCTTAGGGTTCTTACTCATAGCCATTTTATTCTTAATGTAGAATCTTGGTATAAAGTTTCTAAGGGGAAGAAGGACTTAGTATGGAACGAACTATGCGTGAGTTATTATTATTTGCAATTCTATTTTGTAGATTACTAATTTTTAGGATACTAGTTAAATATATGAAATTTTGTAGAGTATATTTGAACTGGATGAAAGCATGCATCGTAAATGCATGATGCAACACTGTGGGAGGGTCCTAAGGAACTATAGGACAAATCTCACCTGAGATTACATACGAGATGCTAAGAAGAGGAAGAATTCAGTCACTGAGTAGTGGAATTACCTGGACCCCAATGACTGGGAGGAGTTTGTTGCCAAAAGAAAAACTGATGAATTCAAGGTATTAAGCGCCACTCCCAATTTAATTTATATACATTCTTATGTATTCACCTATTCAAGATTGCCTTTAGTGTTACTGACCAAATCAATGTGCTTACTCACAAGGCTATCAACGATGCTCAAAGAGAAAGGCATGCACTGAATGTGCACGACTACATGATGGGTCCAAAAGGCTATGCAGGCGTTCGCCAAAGACTATAGGTTGCTACTGTTGTTGAGTCTGCTGCTACTTAGAAGACCGGGGAGTCCTCTACTATTACTCCCGCACCTCTGCCTCGTCATGCTGTGTGGATAGTTGGGAGGAAAAACAAGAAAGGACATATAACCAAACCCGCAACTACTGAGGCATCTACCAAAATGGTAAAATTCAACTCTCAGAGCAATCGATATTGATTATTATGTTTACTTACCAATTTCTATTAATGGCGATTGGCGGGAGCTTCACGAGCAGAGAAAGTAAGGAAAGTTCATCCCTGAGGGCACAAGGTATGAATTGACAATTTCTCTTGGTAACTTCGAGCATCCTGGACGTGTTAGGGGTGCAGGCACTGGTGTGGGCATAAAAGCGTTCTTTGGGCCATCACAGTGCAAACATGTCCCAAAAGTAGGATTTCTAAAAGCTGAGATAACATATTATTTTTTGAGAATGTTATTGCTAAAGGGAATTCAATAATCAAAAGCTAGTGTTTCTTTTTTTCCATGTATAGGTAGATGAGTTAATTAATAGGAGAGTCCATGAAGTAATGAGCGAGTGGCAGGCATCTCTTACTGCCACTCAGACAGTACATGTGGTGTGCCACTCTTCTCCTACTATAGAGGTAGTTGGGAGTAATCCTGTAGACCCACCACCTAGCACGTCCGTTGTAAGTATTTTTATGATATAGTAGCTAGTATTTTCAAGATTATATGTTTATGTATATATGTATATAACATACTTTACGTAAATTTGTAGGGGTTGAAGCTATGCCATCTAAAAAGCAAAGAATTTATCATTGCAGAGGTCGATGCTTACCCACCCCTTCCAGGGGACAGATTTCATGGTACTACAGTACCATATGGTGCGGTTCGTGTAAACCCAAGACTTGTACTCCACCAGTGGAGGCATCATCCATTGCCATATGTCCACCCAGATTCTGAAACGCTTGGTGAAGAAGAAGTTGGAGTGATATTGTGGCCCGAAATGGATGTCGTCTATACTGATATTGCATGGTAAATTTACATTATGTTAATTTTTTAGCGTGTATATACGAGTTAGTCAATTGATCTGAAATTATATATATAGGTCAAAAGGAAGAAACCCACTACAGCTCGACCTCCACCTCCACCTCCTCCTGAAGTACCCAGTTGGCTTCCAAGGGACCTATACGACTCATTAGGTCCTAATTGTTAGGGTATGGCAGTATGGATAGGTGAACATGACCCAAATTATCCTATAAATGTTTCTATTTCAGTGGATGCTGCAGGAAAATCATATATAACAAAATATTTATACAAGATATTTTGGAGTTGTTTCATTATGACTGGCTGAATACATCTATGATAGAGCTATGGATATGGTGAGATCTTGTTTATATATCCATATACCTTGTTTTATATATGGTGATCTGGTTTCTTATATATTAATGCATACATAATACATGTTTTGCAGCCACTTACACACGGTCTGTAAAGATTTTTCATTTTCCCATGTGGGATTTCTAGTTCCATCTTTGATCAGTCACGTAGATAAATAACTTTCATCAGTTACCTCATACTACTCTATCGTTTTTAAATATTTTGGTAAAAAAAAGAAGACGGTGATTATAGCTCCATTCAATGTTGAGTAAGTTTACTTTGCTTATAATTTGGACTTACAAAAATTACATTTTTATTGTGTATTTTGAGTTATTAATTTTTAACTTTCTTACCTCTAGTGCTAAGCATTGGGAGTTACTGGTTATTGTCCCTAAGACGTGGACTGTTTATCATCTAGATCCCTTGGGGAAGGAATTAGACTCATTATATGGACACTCAATGAAAATGCCATTATTCACGTGAGATGAAATGATCATCATCAAACTGACAAACAAATCATTACTAATTAAGTGAAATAAACATAATCAGTGGATTAACAAAAGTCACTAAAATTTAAAACCATTTTGCAAGGAGATCCTTGATCAAAAAACTTTTACTGAAAGATCCAAAACCCATACCTATCTTGATTTAAATTGTGCAACATTGTTTCAACTCATCTTGAGGACAACATATAATAGTTGCTCTATCAAAATACATACTGGAGCAACATAAAACCTCGAGGCATACAAGCCAAAATCTCATATTGTTCATGGAACCATTACGAACCAACTCTAAGGACCTGAGAGTACAGAGACAACACATATGCCTTCTATCTACAAGACACGACAGATAGTACACTCAAACTAAGTTGTCACTACTACCTCAGATGTTGTTCCTCCTCTGCAGAAAGATCTTCACCGCTTCATACTTGTCCACCTAAAAATTGTGGATCCCACAGGGTGAGACAATTGTCCCAGTGAGAGATATAACTCTCCACTGACCATATTATTATTGATGATAAACATTATAAAAGCTGAGTAGGGTTCTTTTATATTAACAGGCAGGATTAATCATTATATGAACATAATAAGATAATCTCCTTTCTTAAGGAGAACATTGCATCTACCCTTGGTAGAGTTTATAAATCATCCATCTGCTTTGTAAGGAAGGTAAAGATACATAAATAACATCTATCAACTAAGATGTATAACTAAATTGTGCATCAAACAATGTTTTTCATATTCGATCCTTAAGTAGATATGCTACACAGCTGAATATATTTTACAATCACACTTATGCCCTGAGGAGATGAAGCATACCCCGTTCATCTCCAACCGACCACAAACTTCTCACAAGTCAGTACCATATAAGGTCAATGGAAGAGTCGGTTGCCAAGACCTCCCTTGTCTCAGTCCGTACGAGAGAACTTAGGCTTAGTAGGACATCTAGTGTTAGTTGCAATATAGCTATGCCAGGGTACATAGGCATCCTCTCTTAGAGCTACAGTGTCAACTGTGCTCTCTTAGGGGAACATCTACGACAACCGTCCCCATTTATTGAGTTATGGTCACTTAGGCACCATACTCTGAGCCATGATCACATAGGCACCATGCTATGAGCCACGAGTTAGTTCACTGTGCTCTATTGAGACATTCTTATGAAATTACTGAGTCATGGATACTTAGGCTCCATGGCCCCACATATAAAAAATATGCATTCCGGGTTATGCCGCGGAGAACCCGTTTCACCATTCAGCAAATTCTGACACTGTTGGATCTGTGGTCAGGGCAATGTTTTATGGTTTCTAGTGATATATTACGTGCATTACAACATTCTTTTAGCATCAAACAAGTTATCATTATCAATCACAACAAATGCTACAAAGAAAGAGTAATACATCTATCATGTACTTTTCAAGTCTTTAAAACACATTTAGATACTTGGTACTTGGGATCTCAGACCATTATCACATTACTGGGGATCCTCATCCCTTCATATCATTATCATCATGATTACTGGATCTGGGTATTTAAACCCCTATATCATCACATAGTATTATTACCTCTATAACAGGTAACTATTACCTCATGGTCCTCAGACCAAGGTATTCATTTTACTTGTTGTACAAGTATTTCACATAGTTCAATTAATTATCTTGTCACCTCTCATTAGGCAACAACTATACACATGGCTCACAAGGGCCATTAAACATCTTGTCACCTCTCACTAGAAAACAACTACACACATGGCTCATAAGGCCATTAAACATCTTGTCACCTCTCACTAGGCAACAACTATACACATGGCTCACAAGGCCCATGCAATAAGAGAAATACAACCTTCCCATTATTAGGGTTAGGGTTTCCCTTTATAGAAGAATAGGGTTTCAAGTTTATATTATCAGTGCAAACCCTAATTCATTTCTCCACACATTTTAGGAGCATATATTGATATCATAAGTATGCAATCATACTTATCTATTTTCATCATTTATCATTAAATGATTATCAACACAAAGTATGAGTTTCTCTCTCATCTTCACTAGGATATTCATTATCTCATACTTTTGGTTCAATCCTCCTCTTGAGGGATATTAGTCCATCATTAAAAATTCACATCATATTTTGATTAACACTACATTCAACATATGTCGCTCAATCAATTACTCATGATTGGAGTGTCTCTATGATATTGGTTATCAAGATGTGTGTATTATCATATTATACTTTAAACCACATTCTTTACTTCATGTCATGTATCCATATCGGGCATGTGGTATAACCACATCATTATGTCATGTTTTAGGGTGTATCCCCTAATTAACATATCATCATGTACCCATATCGGATGGACTATCACTTAGATCTTATCATTTCAAATTAGCTTTGTATCGGGTACGAGTGTAACGACCCAGACCTGGGTTATGAGGTAACCCTGTTTGTTTTGGATAAATAAGTTTCTCAAAACTTTAATATAATCCTATAAGGTGTTTTGTTATCATGTGACACACTTATGTTCCAAATTTGGTCCTGATTGAATGTTGTTTGAGCAATGTTCCTTTGTTTTGGACCAAAGTGCAATTTACCCAAGTTGAGGGGTTAACTTGCAAATGTTACATGATAAAATGTTCCTCAAGTGTTGAAGAATCATAAGAATGAAAATGATGAAGATGTATGGCTTGTAGAAGTTTGAGCACCTAGAAAGAGCTTATTAAGCAATGCTTGTGCATTAAAACCTAGTTTTGGTGTAATGTGCCATTTACCCAAAACCTAGGGTTCAATATGAAAAATACCACTTCTAGAGAGTCCCTAATGTTTCTTGGTATCAATTAGAGAGAAGAAAATTAGAGGAGCATCTCATTTGAATCTCTTTGGGGGAGAGAGAATCTTGATATTAAAATAATCAAGATTTAAGCATAATTGAAACCCTAATTCAATTTAATGCAAAAATAAATATATTTATGGAAGTGCCCTTCAATCAAAAGTGTGATGGTTGAATTTATATAAGTATGGACGTCCTTGTGCCTTGCAATGGCACCAAAATATCTAAAGTATGTGGAGAGCCCACTCACATTAGTTAAAGAAAAAGTAATATCCACTAATTTTTGGATATTATTATTATATTGATTAAGGTGCTTAAATTGTTATCTTTTAATTCATGGATAAAGAAGAAAATTTTGAATGGGAGGATGATGGCTTCATATGAAATGAAGTGAGGGGGATAAGTGACACCAATTTAGGGAATTGAAGGATTTTTATAACACTTTCTCTCTCTTGAATTTCCCTTATATACACTCCATTCTTTCACCCACATGAAAGGCTTTTTCAACTCTTCTTTCTTTCCTTGATTTGGCTGAACACAAGGGATCTTAGTAGAAATAGGAGGAGGTACCCCAACCTGTACGTGAGCTCATTAATTATCTTCATCCTTGATTTCATGGTGGAAATTGAAATTCAATGCTTATTTTCTTCTTTTCTCCATTCAATCTTCAAGTTTAGCCATTCTTTTCACTCAAAGACTTGAGGACGGACCTTGGGAAGTTGAGAAAGCTTCATTCACCATTAGAGACGTGAAGCTTGAAGCTTGGATTCAACTTTGAAGGTGGGTTATATAACTTGAACCCTTAAATGTTATTATTGATTTCAGTTCTTCATCATATGTTGAATCTTTCTTCTTTCCTGAAATTCCTTTTGATTAAGTTGATGAAAACACCATAAGAATCACAGTAATTTTCAAATATTTGAAGCTTGAAGAAGATGATGTCATCTTAACACACACCTCAATAAATATCATGAGCAAACAATTTTCAATTTTGATGACCAAACGGTCTCAAAACTGATTGGTGATCAAACGGTCTCAAGACCGTTTGGGGTCAATTGATGGTATGGATGGATGAAGGTCCAATGGTTCCAATTGATCTAATCACAATGGTTATAGTGATGGATGATCCATTGATTAGAAACCCTAATCGATTGACTGAAGAAACCCTAAATTGATTCAAACATTTTCAAGGTGGAATGATCAAACGGTCTCAAGACCGTTTGAGGGCAAACGATCTCAAGACGGTTTGAGGTCAAATGGTCCCAAGACCGTTTGAGGTCAAGAGGAGTCATGGATGGATGGAGATCTAAGGGTTACATTTTGATCTACTCTCAATGGCTCAATTGATGAATGATTCAATGAAGTAAACCCTAATTGGTTGGTTGAAGGAAACCCTAAATGATCCTTTTGGTTTCAAGGTAGTTTGGACCAAACGGTCTTGAGACCGTTTGAGTCCAAATGGTCTTGAAACCATTTGGAATCAAACAATCTTCAAACCATTTGAGATCAAATGGTCTCAAACCGTTTGGAGGTCCAATCGGTTTCAAGGTTGATTCATCCAATCAGTTTCAAATGTTGATGGGTCCAATCGGTTTCAATGCACATATGATGAAACGGTTTCAAGGGTTGAATGCCCAAATGGTTTCAAAACCGTTTGGAGGATAAACGGTCTCAACCCTAGATGCCCAAACGATTTCAAAACCTTTTGGAGGGTAAATGATTTCAAAACCGTTTGGAGGTTGAATGCAACCAAAAGCGTTTGAAGACCTAATGTGATGAAAGATCAATTAACCCCATGATTGTTAATGATGTATATCAAAGATAACTACAATGGTTGTACCTTTAAGGTACTAGGGTGATTAGTACCCTTAGAGGGGTTAAACTTTGATGCTTATGGAAGCAATATCTCAATACACTATGCTAACCCTAAATGTATGTACTTGAAAGAAGGGTTGGCCTAATCTAATCAAGCTTGACGTAATCAACATCCTAGAGAGGATGAGAGAGAGAGAGGAATTCATACATGTATAATAATCATGTAGTGGTTAAGCCTCAACACTTTCAACATGAATAAAATATGTAATTAGGGTATGATCCTTGATAAAGAGATCATGAAACCCTAATCGAGAAGGTTGATGAGACCTAACCCTAATTTAGGGCAATGCTAGGTAAAACCCTAATCTAGGTTGATGCCATGTGAAACCCTAATGTAGTGATGTGATGTGAAACCCTAACCCGAATATAGGGTGAAGGTATGTGAAACCCTAATTTTTGGGTTATAGTGCATGAAACTCTAATCTTGGGCAATATGACGATAAATCGTAACCCTAATTTTGGAATATGGGTTGAGAAACCTTAATTTTAGGTAATGCTATGTGAAACCCTAATATAGAGTGATGTTATATAAACCCTAATTGATAAATATGGGAAACCCTATTCCTAATAATGGAATAGTGACTAATATATTGATAAGTGAAACACCTAAAGTGGTTGATAATGGATAACCTTATATCAATAATGCCTTAACCCGAGATGAGTCAATATCATTGATATTGGTTGAATAATTCAAATAAGTGACTTATGACCAATACATTACATGATAAATGTGATGAACTGGTGCAAAAAGTATTAGGATGGGAAATACCCTAATAAAAGATAAGTTGAAGAACTTAAGTAAGATAAAAGTGATGAGGAAAGTGACACATCAAGACATGATAGATATCATATTCAGTACCTCAAGGTTGATATACCTTAATGTACCTTAAATCCAATATACTTGGATGAGTAACACATGAAGTGTGTCATGTCAATTGTTACATTGAGATGTAATGCACTTTAATAAGTGTAGGCTAACATACCTTAAGAAAAGGTTAAGCCAAGTTAATAAAATATGATGTAATCATATTCTGGTAAAAATGAGAGAGGAACTCCTATCTTGTGTTGATAATTCATTTAATGATAAATGATAAGAATAAATACGTATGATTGAATACTTATGTTATCAATGTTGGGTCCTAGCTGTGTGGAGCAATGAATTAGGGCTTGATCATTAATAATATGATCTTGAGAACCTAAATGGTTAATAATGGAAAACCCTAAACCTAATGAAGGGTGATGATATGTAAGAGAAACCCTAATCGATAACGAAGGGAAACCCTAACCCTAATGATGGGAAGGTTGTAATTCTTTTGTTATATAAACCTTGTAAGGCATGTTAAATACTTAAATAAAAGTATAATGTGCAATGGCCTTGTGAGCCATGTGATAATTTGTTTCCTAGTGAGAGGTGACAAGATACTTAATAGGCCTTGTGAGCCATGTGAGATGCTTGTGTAACAAGTATCCTGAATACCTTGGTCAGATGACCTAGAGGTAATAGTTACCTGATAAGTGGTAACCATGTTTAGTGATGAACTAAGGGTTTGAATACCCAGATCCAGTAAACATGATGATGATTTTGAAGGATGTGAATTCCCAGAAATGAGATAAGGGATTGAGATCCCAATGTTTTATAAAGTTTTGAAAAGTACTTGATAGATGTATTATACTTTCCTTTGTAGCATTTGTCATAATAATTCATGTTTGAAAACTTGACTGATTCTAAAAGAATACAATAATGTACTTAATTAATCAAGTGGAATCTTATCATGTAGTGCCCTGGCCATATAACCATCAGTGTCAAGATTTGCTGGATGGTGAAATGGGTTTCTCTCCGACATAACCCGGAAGGCATATTTTTGAATATGTGGGGGTGATGTGCGAAAATATCTGTACGCCCTAATGGAGGAATTTATTTGAGATAAACATTAAATCTCTCAATCCTTCATTATATATGTCGGGATGGATGTATCACTAAACTCCCGATGTCGGGATGGATGAATAACGAATATCCCGATAATATTCAATGCCAGATTGATGTGAGATAAACAAGAGATCTCTCGATTTCGAAGAGAGTGCAGCCGCCGCTGTAGCTCTATAGAGAAGTTGCCAGTATACCCTGGAAAGCTATTTAGTAGAGACACAATATGTCCTACATGGAATCTCGTACTGACCGAGATAAGGGAGGTCATGGCAGCCGACTCTTCCATTGACCTTGTATGGTACCAATTTCGAATTCGCAATGGTCAGTTGGAGTATGAGTGGTATACCTCATCTCCTCAGGGCATAATTGTGATTGTAAAATGTAATCAGCCGTATAGCATGTTTGCTTAAGTATAGAATACAAAAATCATTGGCTGATGTTACATTTCTTTAATAAATCTTTAGTTGATAGATGATATATTTATGTTTCCTTACATTCATTGCAAAGCATATAGATGAGTAATAAATCTACCATGGGTAGATGTAATGTACTCCTTAAGAAATGAGATTATCTTATTCTATTCATACAATGATTAATACTACTGTTAATATAAAAGAACCCCTGCTCAATTTATTACTGTTTAAACTACAATAATAATGTTTCTGGCAGAGAGTTATAAATCTCGGTGTGACAATTTCAATTGTCTCACCCCCGTGGGATCCAACCTTTTTAGGTAGACGCGGAAGAAGAGGCAGAAACCCTATAGCAGGGGAAGAGCAGCAGCAACAACAATAGGGACTACAGTGATATTCCAGGTGGAGGCGCTGGTTGTCATATTTTGTATAGAGAGTCCTATGTGTCGTCTCTGTACTCTCAGGTCCTTGGAGTCAGTAGTTAGTGCTTTTAATGAATCGATCTGAAATTTGGGCTTGATGCCTCGAGGTTCTTATGCTTCCTGTGTATAGTTTTGAGAGAGCAATTGATGCTTGTAATCCTCGAGAAGGGATGGTACAGGAAATGTACTTATGAACCAGGATGTAAATAAAATACATTGGTTTTTGTTAAAAGAGTTTTCCTGTGTTTGGATCTCTTTGAAAAAGGTTGTAATTTTTAGTGATTTTTGTTAATCTGTTGTTAATGTTTTCTTCTGCGCTCATCATTATCTGATGTTTGGGGTCTGTCATCACAATTTAGTGATATCAGAGCATAAGGTTCATTGAGTCTACAGAGACATAGGACTAAGGTGTTGAGTCTATTCTAGTGTCCTCTAGTATATCTTATAGTGAATTCTGCTCATGCAGAAGATAGAGTAAAGCTTAAAGATGTCTGGACTACTTAAGGAGTACACTACTGAGAGCAATGTTGCTGCACCAACAGAAGGTGCAAAGGACCAGGCAAGAGAAGAACGACTGCCTGAGAACCCCCAAGATGATCCAACTATGATAAGCAATCCTTCTTTTGATATCACTATTGGGCAAACTAGGACAACAATGATGCATATAGTGGACCATATATTAGCAATACAACCTAGATTACTAGACCCCAATGATGAAGTTTTGGACTCCAACATGATTCTTAATCAACATCAGCATGTTGAAGCAATAGAAAATATTAAAAGAAACAGGTTACAACCCAAAATCAGGGTTTGCTATGGGTGTAGACAGCCTGGACATATCAAAAGAGATTGTCCAGAAAAGGATAATGAGGAAAGAATTAAGAAAAGACCTATTCAAACTCAGGGACATAGGACTAGTAGTTTCAAGAAGGGGAAGTTTTTGGCACCCCTGATACAACCAAGGTCTAGTGTACTAGGGAAAGGGCTACCCAGAAAGGGTAAAGGACCTTTTAGACCATATCAAGAGATTATAACCTGTCACCGATGTAGATAGGTAGGACACCTAGCAAGGGATTGTCCAGTTGGAAACACAAATGTAACCCAACCACTGAGGCAGAGACATCAAGGTCATCAGAGGAAACCGTTTTCTAGTGACACTCGAGGACGTGGATAGACGTCCCAGGCAGGATCAACTATATAAAATAACAAAGCACAAAGTCAACATCAGGCAACGACAAGATTCTATGAAAAGAATCAGCCTAAGGCAGTAACCAAACTGCAAGATGAGGCAGGTCAGATGAAACAGTTTCATTATAATATATTATTTCACGATTTCATGTGTTAAATATAAGAAAGTAGTTGTTTTTTAGCTTCCTTTGACTAGTCATATGAGGACACAAGAAAGGTGAGGACTTATATTTTACTCAGTATTCTTTTAAATGCTTTATAATTTCTCTTATCTTTGTGAAAAGGGGATAAGGTATATAGAAGTGATACCTGGAGAAAATCCAGGAATGTTAAATCATGTACTTATAATGATAGGAAAAGTAAGGAACATGATAGTAAATAAAGTGCATACTACCTAATCTCAGTACTTGTATACCCTGGCCAGGTATATAATTATTGGGGATAGGGCAAGTATGAAACTCTTAGATTGTTATCTTTCTGATTACTCTGATCAAGTAGTCATTCTGAGACAATCTAGTGAGTATAATGAAATTATGGTATGGACATTTGTATCACATACTATGTGCATTAAATGGAATATGAGATGATCTCAGATCAATCTATATATATGAGGAAATGAAAAGTATAATCCTCATGATAAGAGAATGAGAACAAGGGAGATGATCCTTGTCTAATAAAGCATGTGTGAATAGTAAAGATCTTTTCCCATGACGTAGAAATGGGAAATGTGATAAACTCACAAAAGGACTCATGAACAGTTGAAAGTTCATGCTATAATTAGAGGAGATGATAATCCCTTCTCTTTGATAAACAACCCTGGGTGATGATGAGGTGATAAGAGTAATATGTTTCTTTGGTGTCCTTTGCTTTTAGGGAAATGGCAATCAAGTGAGTACTATGACACTTGATGTGTATGGATTAGAAATAATTCAATAATGGATACTTAGAAAAGTATCAGTTCATCTTTGACTCTGGCTCCAAGATAAAGATATGTATAACAAATAATGTTCCAAAGATGGAAGAAAGATACTTTTTTTATATGTGTGGCTATGGTAATAACAACAGAGAGATGGAATTGATGATAATGTGATGTGTTTTGACACATGTCATGGATACCAAAGTAAGGAATTCTGGTATCTAAGAAATACCAGGTGGTATGGAAAAGTAAAAGCATAACTCCTAATTAGATGACTTATGTGGGTTATCTTGAATAGCCAACTGTGAAATTAGTCTAGTTACATAAAATAGTATGAACATCGTATGTTAGGGGTTTATAATCTGCATAAATATAACATCAATAAGGATGTATTAATTGAAGGAACAATTGTAGAATCTTTGTGGGAAAAGCTAATCAGGCTAAAAATAATTCCTTAGAATATCCCTATCTAGATCTGTTAAAACAACTTATACATAACATCTAGAGATACTTCTAAGATAAGTTCTTAATTGGTAAGTAACCTTCCTTTTATGAAAAAGAGTATGTACAACTAATAAGATAGTTGGTACAAGTAGTAAGAAAGTTTAGTGTTGTGACAATAGTTTGGATGACACACCATATGTATAAAGAGACTTTTAGTCCAAGTGGGTGACTAAATGTAACTCTGGTCTTTCCTTGGCAGTAAAATGCTTAACTGAATGAGGAATATGGAAGACTTCTCAAAATTAAAAAATCATGTCACATAAAGTTATAAGTTGAGAAAGGTGATAAATCAGTGAGGTTTGACACCTGAATTAAATGAGGTACGTATAATGTATCTTTGACTAAGAAAAGTGTTATTTGACACAGAGTTGACTCTACAATCAATAATGAAAAAGATGGTGGAGTATGTGTCCTATATGACAGATTCTATGATAACCCTATATGAAAGGACTTTGTGAAGATCAAAGTTCTATGACATCTCCATGACACTAAGATGTTAGTTGGAGGCTCGATGATATGATGAATAAATAATATATGTCTTCCTTTACCTACGATTTCGGGGACGAAATCCTTGTTAGGGGTTTATAACTTGTAACGACCCTGACCTGGGTTTTTAGGTAACCCTATTTGTTTTGGCTAAATAAATTTCTTAAAACTTTAATATAATCCTCTAAGGTGTTTTGTTATCATGTGACACACTTATGTTCTAAATTTGGTCCTGATTGAATGATGTTTGAGAAATGTTCCTTTGTTTTGGACCAAAGTGCAATTTACCCAACTTGAGGGGTTAATTTGCAAATGTTACATGATAAAATGTTCCTCAAGTGTTTAAGCATCATAATAATGAAAATAATGCATAGGTATGTCTTGTGGAAGCCTGAGCACCCAGAAAGAGCTTATTAAGCAATGTTTGTGCATTAAAACCTAGTTTTGGTGTAATGTGCAATTTACCCAAAAACTAGGGTTCAATATGCAAAATACCAATTATAGAGAATCCCTAATTTTTCTTGGTATCAATTAGAGACATTACAATCAGAGGGGCTTCTCATTTGAATCTCTTTGGGGGAGAGAGAATCTTGATATTAAAATAATCAAGATTTAAGCATAATTGAAACCCTAATTCAATTTAATGCAAAAATAAATATATTAATGGAAGTTCCCTTCAATCAAAAGTGTTATGGTTGAATTTATATAAGTATGGACGTCCTTGTGCCTTGCAATGGCACCAAAATATCTAAAGTAAGTGGAGATCCCACTCACATTAGTTAAAGAAAAAGTAATATCCACTAATTTTTAGATATTATTATTATATTGATTAAGGTGCTTAAATTGTTTTGTTTTAATTCATGGATAAAGAAGAGGATTTTGAAGGAGAGGATGATGGCTTCGTATGCAAGGAAGTGAGGGGGATAAGTGACACCAATTTAGGGAATTGAAGGATTTTTATAACACTTTCTCTCTCTTGAATTTCCCTTATATACACTCCATTCTTTCACCCACATGAAAGGATTTTTCAACTCTTCTTTCTTTCCTTGCATTGTCCGAACACAAGGGAGCTTAGAAGCAACAGGAGGACGTACCCCAACCTATAGTTGAGCTCCTTAATCATCTACAACCTTGATTGCATGATGGAAATCGAAATTCAATGCTTATTTTCTTCTTTTCTCCATTCAATCTTCAAGTTTAACCATTCTTTTCACTCAAAGACTTGAGGATAGACCTTGGGAAGTTGAGAAAGCTTCATTCACCATTTGAGACGTGAAGCTTGAATCTTGGTTTCAACTTTGAAGGCGGGTTATATAACTTGAACCCTTAAATGTTATTATTGATTTCACTTCTTCATTATATGTTGAATCTTTCTTCTTTCCCGAAATTCCTTTTGATTAAGTTGATGAAAACACCATAAGAATCACAATAATTTTCAAATATTTGAATCTTGAAGATGATGATGTCATCTTAGCACACACCTTAATAAATATCATGAGCAAGCAATTTTCAATTTTGATGATCAAACGGTCTCAAAATTGTTTGGTGATCAAACGGTCTCAAGACCGTTTGAGGGCAAATGGTCTCAAGACCATTTGAGGTCAAACGGTCTCAAGACCGTTTGGGGTCAATTGCTAGTATGGATGGATGAAGATCCAATGGTTCTAATTGATTTAATCACAATGGTTATAGTGATGTATGATCCATTGATTATAAACCCTAATTGATTGATTGAAGAAACCCGAAATTGATTCAAACATTTTCAAGGTGGAATGATCAAACGGTCTCAAGACCGTTTGAGGGAAAACACTCAAGACCGTTTGAGGTCAAACGGTCTCAAGAGCGTTTGAGGTCAAGAGGAGTCATGGATGGATGGAGATCCAAGGGTTACATTTTGATCTACACTCAATGGTCCAATTGATGAATGATTCAATGAAGTAAATCCTAATTGATTGGTTGAAAGAAACCCTAAATGATCCTTTCGGTTTCAAGGTAGTTTTCACCAAACGGTCTTGAGACTGTTTGAGTCCAAACGGTCTTGAAATCATTTGGAATCAAACGGTCTTCAAACCATTTGAGATCAAACGGTCTCAAATTGTTTGGAGGTCCAATCAGTTTCAAGGTTGATTCATCCAATCAGTTTCAAATGTTGATGGGTCCAATCGGTTTCAATGCACATGTGATCAAACAGTTTCAAGGGTTGAATGCCCAAATAGTTTCAAAACCATTTGGAGGGCAAACGGTCTCAACCCTAGATGCCCAAACGGTTTCAAAACCGTTTGGAGGGTAAATGATTTCAAAACCATTTGGAGGTTGAGGGGCCAAAACCGTTTGGAGGTTCAATGAACCAAAATCATTTGAAGACCTAATGCGATAAAAGATCAATTAACCCCATGATTGTTAATGATGTATATCAAAGATAATTACAATGGTTGTACCTTTAAGGTACTAGGGTGATTAGTACCCTTAGAGGGGTTAACATTTGATGCTTATGGAAGCAATATCTCAATACACTATGCTAACCCTAAATGTATGTACTTGAATGAAGGGTTGACCTAATCTAATCAAGCATGAAGTAATCAACATACTAGAGAGGATGAGAAAGAGAGGAATTCATACATGTATAATAATCATGTAGTGGTTAAGCCTCCACACTTTCAACATGAATAAAATATGTAATTAGGGTATGATCCTTGATAAAGAGATCATGAAACCCTAATCGAGAAGGTTGATGAGCCCTAACCCTAATTTAGGGCAATAATAGGTAAAACCCTAATCTAGGTTGATGCCATGTGAAACCCTAATGCAGTGATGTGATGTGAAACCCTAACCCTAATATAGGGTGAAGGTATGTGAAACCCTAATTTTTGGGTTATAGTGTATGAAACCCTAATCTTGGGAAATATGATGATAAACCATAACCCTAATTTTGGACTATGGGTTGAGAAACCTTAATTTTAGGTAATGCTATGTGAAACCCTAATATAGGGTGATGTTATGTAAACCCTAATTAATAAAGATGGGAAACCCTATTCCTAATAATCGAATAGTGACTAATATATTGATAAGTGAAACACCTAAAGTGGTTGATAATGGATAACCTTTTATGAATAATGGCTTAACCCGAGATGAGTCTATATCATTGATATTGGTTGAATAATTCAAATAAGTGACTTATGACCAATACATTACATGATAAATGTGATGAACTGGTACAAAAAGTATTAGGATGGGAAATACCCTAATACAAGATAAGTTGAAGAACTTAAGTAAGATAAAAGTGATGAGGAAAGTGATACATCAAGACATGATAGATATCATATTCAGTACCTCAAGGTTGATATACCTTAATGTACCTTAAATCCAATATACTTGGATGAGTAACACATGAAGTGTGTCATGTCAATTGTTACATTGAGATGTAATGCACTTTAATAAGTGTAGGCTAACATACCTTAAGAAAAGGTTAAGCCAATTAATAAAATATGATGTAATCATATTTTGGTAAAATTGAGAGAGGAACTCATATCTTGTGTTGATAATTCATTTAATTATAAATGATAAGAATAAATACGTATGATTGAATACTTATGTTATCAATGTTGGGTCCTAGCTTTGTGGAGCAATGAATTAGGGCTTGATCATTAATAATATGATCTTGAGAACCTAAATGGTTAATAATGGAAAACCCTAAACCTAATGAAGGGTGATGATATGTAAGAGAAACCCTAATCGATAACGAAGGGAATCCCTAACCCTAATGATGGGAAGGTTGTAATTCTTTTGTTATATAAACCTTGTAAGGCATGTTAAATACTTAAATAAAAGTATAATGTGCAATGGCCTTGTGAGCCATGTGATAATTTGTTTCCTAGTGATAGGTGACAAGATACTTAATAGGCCTTGTGAGCCATGTGAGATGCTTGTGTAACAAGTATCCTGAATACCTTGGTCAGATGACCTAGAGGTAATAGTTACCTGATAAGTGGTAACCATGTTTAGTGATGAACTAAGGGTTTGAATACCCAGATCCAATAAACACGATGATGATGTTGAAGGATGTGAATTCCCAGAAATGAGATAAGGGATTGAGATCCCAATGTTTTATAAAGTTTTGAAAAGTACTTGATAGATGTATTATACTTTCCTTTGTAGCATTTTTCATAATAATTCATGTTTGAAAACTTGAATGATGCTAAAAGAATACAATAATGTACTTAATTAATCAAGTGGAATCTTATCATGTAGTGCCCTGGCCATATAACCATCAGTGTCAGGATTTGCTGGATGGTGAAACGGGTTTCTCTCCGACATAACCCGGAAGGCATATTTTTGAATATGTGGGGGTGATGGGCGAAAATATTTGTACGCCCTAATGGAGGAATTGATGTGAGATAAACATTAAATATCTAAATCCTTCATTATATATGTCGGGACGGATGTATCACTAATCTCCCGATGTCGGGATGGATGAATAATGAATCTCCCGATAATATTTAATGCCAGATAGATGTGAGATAAACAAGAGATCTCTCGATTTCGAAGAGAGTGCAACCGCCGTTGTAGCTCTATAGAGAAGTTGCCAGTATACCCTGGAAAGCTATTTAGTAAAGATACAAGATGTCCTACATGGAATCTCGTACTGACTGTGATAAGGGAGGTCATGGCAGCCGACCCTTCCATTGACCTTGTATGGTACCGAATTCGACTTCGCAATGGTCAGTTGGAGTATGAGTGGTATACCTCATCTCCTCAGGGCATACGTGTGATTGTAAAATGTAATCAGCCGTATAGCATGTTTGTTTAAGTATTGAATACGAAAATCATTGGCTGATGTTACATTTCTTTAATACATCTTTAGTTGATAGATGATATATTTATGTTTCCTTACATTCCTTGCAAAGCAGATAGATGATTTATA
This sequence comes from Alisma plantago-aquatica, assembly GCA_963693085.1. NCBI lineage: Eukaryota > Viridiplantae > Streptophyta > Magnoliopsida > Alismatales > Alismataceae > Alisma > Alisma plantago-aquatica. Next base: position 804,337,264 of record OY856411.1, read on the forward strand.
AATCTACCATGGGTATATGTAATGTACTCCTTAAGAAATGAGATTATCTTATTCTATTCATACAATGATTAATACTACTGTTAATATAAAAGAACCCCTGCTCAATTTATTACTATATAAACTACAATAATAATTTTTATGGCGGAGAGTTATATCTCTCGGTGTGAAAATTTCAATTGTCTCACCCCCGTGGGATCCAAACTTTTTAGGTAGACGCGGAAGAAGAGGCAGAAACCCTATAGCAGGGGAAGAGCAGCAGCAACAGCAATAGGGACTACAGTGATATTCCAGGTGGAGGCGCTGGTTGTCATATTTTGTATAGAGAGTCCTATGTGTCATCTCTATACTCTCAGGTCCTTGGAGTCAGTAGTTAGTGCTTTTAATGAATCGATCTGAGATTTTGGCTTGATGCCTCATGGTTCTTATGCTTCCTGTGTATAGTTTTAAGAGAGAAGTTGATGCTTGTAATCCTCGAGAAGGGATGGTACAGGACATGTACTTATGAACCAGGATGTAAATAAAATACATTGGTTTTTGTTAAAAGAGTTTTCCTGTGTTTGGATCTCTTTGAAAAAGGTTGTAATTTTTAGTGATTTTTGTTAATCCGCTATTAATGTTATCTTCTGCACTCATCATTATCTGATGTTTGGGGTTTGTCATCACAATTTAGAAATATCAGAGCATAAGGTTCATTGAGTCTACAGACACATAGGACTAAGGTGTTGAGTCTATTCTAGTGTCCTCTAGTATATCTTATAGTGACTTCTGCTCATGCAGAAGATAGAGTAAAGCTTAAATATGTCTAGACTACTGAAGGAGTACAGTGCTGAGAGCAATGTTGCTGCACCAACACAAGGTGCAAAGGACCAGGCAAGAGAAGAACGACTGCCTGAGAACCCCCAAGATGATCCAACTATGATAAGCAATCCTTCTTTTGATATCACTATTGGGCAAGCTAGGACAGCAATGATGCATATAGTGGACCATATATTAGCAATACAACCTAGATTACTAGCCCCCAATGATGAAGTTTTGGACTCCAACACGATTCTTAATCAACATCAGCATGTTGAAGCAATAGAAAATGTGAAAAGAAATAGGTTACAACCCAAAATCAGGGTTTGCTATGGGTGTAGACAGCCTGGACATATCAAAAGAGATTGTCCAGAAAAGGATAATGAGGAAAGAATTAAGAAAAGACCTATTCAAACTCAGGGACATAGGACTAGTAGTTTCAAGAAGGGGAAGATTTTGGTACCCCTGATACAACCAAGGTCTAGTGTACTAGGGAAAGGGCTACCCTGAAAAGGGTAAAGTACCTTTTAGACCATATCAAGAGATTATAACCTGTCACCGATGTAGATAGGTAGGACATCTAGCAAGGGGTTGTCCAATTGGAAACACAAAGGTAACCCAACCACCGAGGCAAAGACATCAAGGTCATCAGAGGAAATAGTTTTCTAGTGGCACTCGAGGACGTGGATAGACGTCCCAGGCAGGATCAACTATATTAAATAACAAAGCACAAAGTCAACATCAGGCAACGGGAAGATTCTATGAAAGGAATCAGCCTAAGGCAGTAACCAAACTGCAAGATGAGGCAGGTCAGATGAAACAGTTTCATTATAATATATTATTTCACGATTTCATGTGTTAAATATAAGAAAGTAGTTGTTTTTGAGCTTCCTTTGACTAGTCATATGAGGACACAAGAAAGATGAGGACTTATATTTTACTGAGTATCTTTTAAATGCTTTATAATTTTTCTTATCTTTGTGAAAAGGGGATAAGGTATATAGAAGTGATACCTGGAGAAAATCCAAGAATGTTAAATCTTGTACTTATAATGATATGAAAAGTAAGGAATATGGTAGTAAATAAAGTGCATACTACCTAATCTCAGTACTTGTATACCCTGGCCAGGTATATAATTATTGGGGATAGGGCAAGTATGAAACTCTTAGATTGTTATCTTTCTGATTACTCTGATCAAGTAGTCATTTTGAGACAATCTAGTGAGTATAATGAAATTATGGTATGGACATTTGTATCACATACTATGTGCATTAAATGGAATCTGAGATGATCTCAGATCAATATATATATATGAGGAAATGAAAAGTATAATCCTCATGATAAGAGAATGTGAACAAGGGAGATGATCCTTGTCTAATAAAGCATGTGTGAATAGTAAATATCTTTTCCCATGACGTAGAAATGGGAAATGTGATAAACTCACAAAATGACTCATGAACAGTTGAAAGTTCATGCTATAATTAGAGGAGATGATAATCCCTTCTCTTTGATAAACAACCCTAGGTGATGATGAGGTGACAAGAGGAATATGTTTCTTTGGTGTCCTTTCCTTTTAGGGACATGGAAATCAAGTGAGTACTATGACACTTGATGTGTATGGATTAGAAATAATTCAATAATGGATACTTAGAAAAGTATCAGTTCATCTTGGAATCTGGCTCCAAGATAAAGATATGAATAACAAATAATGTTCCAAAGATGGAAGAAAGATCCTTTTTTTATATGTGTGGCTATGGTAATAACAAAAGAGAGATGGAATTGATGAGAATGTGATGTGTTTTGACACATGTCATGGATACCAAAGTAAGGAATTCTGGTATCTAAGAAATACCAGGTGGTATGGAAAACTAAAAGCATTACTCCTAATTAGATGACTTATGTTGGTTATCTGGAATAGCCAACTGTGAAATTAGTCTAGTTACATAAAATAGTATGAACATAGTATGTTAGGGGTTTATGCTCCGCATAAACATAACATCAATAAGGATGTATTAATTGAAGGAACATGTAACTACCCCGCCTCCCGATAACCCCCAATTAAGGAAGACCGAAAGGTCGATGCCGTTATCCAATTAACAGGATCAAAGGTTCGACAAATAATCAATAACAATTATGAAATTCTACTAACTAACTAGAATTTGGTATAAAATTAAAACTTTACTTACCTTTGAAAACCTTGGAAATCTATCTATCCTGGTCTTGAATTATTCTATCTAATCCTCCTTGCACCTTATTTCTTTTTTCGCAATGTGTCACATTACTATTTGTTCTTTCAATTGTTGTTCCTAAAACGCCGACAAACAAAACATCGGTCAGTATATCGAAATATACTGGTATGTGGGAACAACCAAAATCTTGCAAATATCGCTAAAAATTTAATAATCACAATCAAATTAATTAACAAGCCAATTTACACTTTTCAGTATGACATTCTCCACCACTTTTGCCCTAACCCTGGCATACCCACCTTAGGGTGCCCTTTGCCAATGACTTATGGCCACCTTCTCAATCCCGAGCTTGGTGCCTGGGGGTCACCACTCATGGTGCCCACTAGTCATGCAATATCATAGGCCACCTTCTTGGTGCCTGGGGTCACCACTCAAGGTGTCCATTAGTCTACCCATCTGGGCCTGACCTTTGGCATCATCCATTAGGGTGGCTTGTAAGTGCGAGAATCCATACTTCTATTTATTAATGTGATAATCATAGTGACTTTATGATTTGCAAGTATGAACATCCAATAGATAATTTGCATTCAATGCGATTAACCATCCGAAAAATCATCGGGAAACTAAGGCGGTTATTCATAATTAACCACATACCTGATCCAGAGCAACTTGATTGTCCAAGCAATAAGGATAAAGAATCAATCAACAAGCAATCAACAATATCCTGAAATTAATGCATACGATCCAAGTGTTATAGTTTATCCAGAACATTCTAAAGCTAGACTTGGATTCCACCTTAGGCTTTCTAGACCATACTAGGGTTTTATTAGGGTTTTTGCCTCCATAACGCTTTTATCATATTAAATGCGCTCTTAGTTCATAAACCCTAAATTCAACATCATAAGCCCAATTAAAGTCGATCATTTCTCTTTTATACCAAAATTACCTTCTTTATCCTTTTAAGTTATTTCAAGGTCATTAGACTCAATTATCACCTTTATTTTCTTTCGGATTAACAACTCATAATTCATTATGGTCTAATTCCCATATGAACCCCATTTATTATTAATTCTACCTTGATTCAATTGAAAACCCTAATTTCAATATTAATGTTGTTTTTCCACAAATTAGGGACTTTAATGCTTGAAATAGCTTAGATTCAACATATTCCACTTTAATCATAAAATTAGTCAATTAAAGCCATTAAGAGTCGAATTTACCAACACTAGGGTTTCAAGGCCCATTAAAGTATTATTCATGCACATTAAACTCGAAATTAAACTAATTACATGAAAATTCATCCTTTTGTTCCTAATGTGCCCTTTCATCATTAACAGGTTAATACTAACCCTAATCACCCATTCAACCCTTATAAATATGTTATTCATCTCAAAAATAGGGTTCTTTAAACATTAACACATTAAAGTTGATATCTTCCATTACTTTTCGAATTGTAGGAGGAATTAGCTTTTAAAAATATTTTTATTGGATTCCTCTCATTTTTCTGAGCAAAATTGATGATACTTATCAATCCAAGCTACCGATTTTTAGATATGAATTTTACAAAAAAGCACTTACTTTGGCCAATAAGGAGGCGCCACGTAGCCTCTCCCATTTAACACATGCTTGCCTTGTTCAGAAACATTTTGAATTGTCCGTTCTGCCCTCCTTTAAGTGGCTCGACGCTTCATACCCCAGTGGGTATTTCCGTCTAATGACCGAGGGGTCATCCTCTACCTTCAGCCAGCCACACAGCGCCGACCCTAGCCGCCCTAGGCGCAGCTCTACCTTCTCTTCTGGGCCGTGAACCTCGCCGGGAACTCCTCCATTATCTCCGCCGCTATTGGGCGCACCTGGGGTACCCTCAAATCTTGGCTAGAACGGCAGGGTCGGTCGGGGCACACCTGCAACTTGCTGCTGCAAGTGCAGTCGTATCGCGACCATGGCACGTTGTATAGGCCACAGTGATGCCAGCTTGACCTGGTATTGACCTCGTGGCATCCCCCGACCTCCATCGAAACCACTACCTAGACTCCTTTCTACCCCATGGTCAGTTGCTCCCCCCTGTTAGGGTTTGGAACGTAAGGAGACATGAAGTAGACGAGGAAGAGAGTGGGAGATGCGGAATCTCTCTGGAACTCGTCCCAAAGGGTCTACCCCTTTTATAGAGGAGGGTTTTCGCACCCTAAGATGTTTATTCAAGGGAAACAAATCCTTTTCCCATTTGGAAAGTGATTCCTTCATTAGATCACACATTTTCTCTCTCCTTTAATATATCCTATTTCTTGAATAATTAGTAATTCGAAATTCGTCTTAATTATTCTCTCTTTCCTTACTTTTTAATCCATTTACACAGATTCCTATTCCCCTTTAGTATACATTACTTTATTTTTAACCATACCTTCTTAATTCATTAATAATGTATTACATTATTTTTCTTCATTGATATTTTCTCTTTCCTCTTTCTTCATTGGGATTCCTTGGATCCCAAGAAACTTTATGATTTAGAAATTTCTTCGTAAGGATACTTATTATCCTTCTAGATGCATCTAAATGCATTATTTCTCATTATTATGTTGATTTCTTATTAAAATATCCCTTTTTGAGGATTTCTCTTTATTTCTCTTTTATTTTCCTCATTGGCATTCCTTTTATCATTAGGAATCCTTGGAATACGAAATTCCACTAAGGATTACTCAAATATACTTCTTTTCCCTTGTTTCCTATATTTTAACATTGTTTTCCAATTTCTTTCTGAATAAAGAAATACTTATTTGATCTTTTCTTTTCTTATTGCCTTTTCTTCACAATCTTGGACTCCTTGGCACCCAAGGAACCTAAGAGGCACGAAATCCATCATTGGATTACATTATTTTGCCTTCTAGAGGTTTCCACATTTTTCTTTTCTCAAATTCTCAATTATTTGAAATTCCTCTTGATTGGGCCCAATAGCCCATAAAGCCCACAAAGCAAACAATCAAGGCTATTGTAAATGGAATCCATTTATTCAATACAAGTTATATCATTATTTGTCCAAATATCTTTAATATGAGAAATTACATTTCTCACCTATTGAACCCAAAAATTGGGGTTATAACATCCTTCCCCTCTTATAGGAATTTTGTCCTCAAAATTCAACTAAGCAAACAATTGAGGATAAGACTTTTCCATGTCCATCAGGGCTCCCATGTGGCTTCACCCTCTCCATGGTGCTTCCCAAGAACCTTCATCATCTCATATTCTTCCATTTGAGTTCTTTTTTACCTTGGTATAACATACCCTCATAGGTGACTCAGGACATTTCAGCCTCTCAAAAGCTGAATAGATTCAGGGCTCAGCACATGGCTTGGGTACCTCACACAGTGCTCTAGATCGGACTCATGTAACACATTACTCATCATGTTATCCTGAGGGGCAAGGCTAAACACAACCATCTCCACCAATCCATATCAAATGGATCCATATATCGGGGACTCAACTTTCTCAGCTGTAGCTTGGAGGGGTCAGATTTTTACATCACGTATTCTCCCATAGTGAACTGCATGTCAGTCTGCTTTGCATTTAGCTCGTGACTCAAGTCACCACTAGGATCTCTCTCAGACATTGCATGATCAAAGAGACTTCATCTGCACACACTATGGTTCTTTTCTGACCTTCGCGAGGCCTCCTTCACCAACATCATCTTAATGAAGTGGTGACCGACACAACCTCTCTATAAGACTTCTTGCATCCCGATAAAGGCTATGGTGGTTAACATCACATTTTAAGAACTGTCTCTATGTATCACCCTGAATGAGCACACATGCTCTCATCAGACCCTCTAGTCTGGATCATACTGTCCATTAGTATGGGGTGATAAACTATACTCTCATCGAGTTCTTCATGTATCCTCTTCCACCTCATGGAAGTGAACCTTTGTCATACCCAAGAACTTTTGAACTTGCATCACGATGTGGTTGAACCATCCCTCTCCCTTAAGTAGTTCAACTGAATCTGTCCAGTGACAGTGCTCTTCTTTTCTCACGTCATCTAGGTAAGGCGACCCATATTGCATCTTGACCTTCCATGGTTTAGGGGAGACTCACAACATCCACAGTGATGAACTCCCATTCCCTCTTGGGAACTCTTTATACGTTATATCCATGTACTGGGTTACTGGTGTTCGTCCTTCGCCTCCTATCTTGCATGGCCACATGCTACATGCAACTTTATTTTAAGCATCCAAAGTGCTACTATCACTTACTATCTTTGTAGTTTCATGATGTATGGTGATCATGATTTCCTCAAGATCGATTCCCCAGAAGCCCTAAACCACTCTCATCAGGGTTTTATCACTTCCCTTTCCAAAGAAGTACACTTGAGGCTCTAAACCATCCTTTCATTATGTCAAGGGTCAAACAACCACTAATTTTATTCAACAACTCTCGTTATATTGGAGTATTAGCCAAACTTATCTTAAGGTTAGCCTAACAACCTCAACTTCTTCTAGTTTCCAGCTAATCCAGGCAGCTATACCTCAACCAGAACATTCATTACCACTTCTTATCCTTAGGTGTTAGGTATTGTTGAGAACATACACCTTCATGTATTCCACTTATCATCTCATCTCAAACTCTAAATTTGCCTTCATCAAGAAACTCTCAGTTCATCCTCATGGTGATCAAACTCAACCTTGGTATGTTATCCACTCCACAAGGGTATGTTATCCTCTCTGTCCTCATACCTCATAGCAACGTTCCAACTCACATCATCTTTATCCTTGGTTTATGGCATGTGTACTGTCCTATCTCTCACTCCCATAATAAGAAGAAATAAGCATTTGGCGGCCGTCCAAATACAGAGTTCTTCCCATTCCAGGAGTAGAGATGGTACATCCCACCTTGACAGTACACCTTCAAATCTAAGTTGAAACGTGCCACATATGTCTCTACATCACAACCATCATGATATCCAAAATCACTTCCATGGAAACTGGTCTCAAACTTAATTGGTCCAAGCACAATCCTTAGTCATCTCCTCTAGGTCTATAGGGTGCCAACACTTTTGGGGTCATCCCTTTTCCCTTATGCAACCAGAGAGTGCCCTACTCATCTGCCCTTTGGGTCCCATGAGTTCATGAAGGTGATCAATATCCTAACCCATTGCCCTTAGACATTAATAGCTGTTACCTCCCGACCCTATGGTCATGTGCAACTAGGGAATTAGGAGACTCCTTCTTCCATCGGTCTTATCCCTACCTGACCCTAGGATAGACTTAGGATTCTATTATTGTATACGTCCAACATAGAAACTTACCCAAACAATCATCATCTCTCTTCTTGCATTCATGGGCTGACTTTCATCCTTTCATAAGGGTCATGGTGACCTGCCTACCTTGGTCGAGCCCCATACCGGTTACCTCCATGGTAACACATCCACATGCACAAAGAGATGGCTATCTATGGGTCTATAGGTTCATTCTCATGCCATGTACTCTTCACTTAGCTTCTCAAGATCCTACGAAACCTCCTTAGGTTACCTCAAAACCAACCAAACTGGTAAACTCCCTACCAAAGGGTCGCTCTCCCAGGATGGGAGGAAACTACACCTTTATAACAAAGGTTACAAGCATTCTTAGGGTTTACATCCATATGAGCATGCTTATACCAACAACTACTAAGGCACAAGCGTACCTACAAAACCATGCTAGGTCACACTTGTTCTCATCCCCAACATTACATCAACTTAGTTGTGAGGGGTTCATCAAACATACCCTTAACGTAAGGGATTTCCTTTACCTCTACACATGAGGAGTACCATGCTCAAAACTATAGACTCAAATATCATCATGAGCATCAGATACACTGCTTCCCCTCTTAGGCCTAGGAACCCTAGGTTTACTTTTGGGTATCCAACTACATGCTCAACCTCTTAACCACGAATCCAGCATGTCCAAGGTATGTCATGTACTTCCATGATCTTTCTACTCGAGCAACGCTTTGGAGTTGAGTCCTCTTCCAGGGCAACCAACTAGGTATAAAGCCTCACAACTGGTTACTTAAACCTCCTCAGGGTTTAAAGCACTCTTTGTCTCATCCAACAGGTAACCACTTATACCATGGGTACTAGAAGCATCGTCCTCTCTCTAGGTTTTGGTTCCTCTAAAGGCAACCAAGCTATCATCAGCCTCCAGGAATCAAGCACAAGGCAACCACTATCATCCACGTAGGTCGCATCATCCTTAATTCCCCACTATTCCTCAAGTTTCGGGGTTTTAGACTTCCAACCTCCTTGTTGGGGTCCTGCTTCCTCTCTCTCTAGAGCTAAAACCACCTCCAACCATACCTTCTAGAGGTCCCTTCTCCATGGAGGCTGATGCTCTCAAGAAAACCCCTATGTGGTTGAAGCCTATGCTCAACTCATGTTTGGCTCAAGATTATTCATATCTCTTTATGCTTATCTCATAAGCCATCCATCATGCCCTTCTAGCCAGGGTTTCAACCTACGACCGTACCACTGACGTACTCTGGGTGCATGCTATACCCTACTTGCACAAGCCCATAGGGTAACTATAGGTTCTCCTCTGACCTCATCCATGAAGGAGCTATCCTTCACTATGGCATGCACGACCCTCTCCAGGGTTGGGTCGCCAAAGGTACTAGGTCATCTACCCTCTCATGGCTTGTGTGGCAAACCAAAGGAATATATATCCAAACACTTAGCCTACCATGACATCTAACTCATCATGTCATCTCTCTCTCTCTCTCTAATCTTCACTTAGAGTTAGGGTTAATATCATCCTCAAGGATGTGCTAGGTCTCTACTTTTAATGGAGGTCTCTACCTCCAAGACTAATCCTCTCTACTCATCCTCCAGACAAGGAGGTCTATCCTCTGGTCTCTCCTGAGGGCAAAGAGAACTTGTGTCATACGACCTAAGCATGTATCTATTCTTTAGTTTGCGCTTAATCTATTAAGCTTATGTCCATGACATCTTATTTACATGCTTTTTATTAATTTGGTGGAGGATTCCTTATACCTTATTAACTTTTCCCATACCTCAAGAGGGTGAGGTGAGGAGAGAAAACCCTAATCCTTAAGGTCCTTAACAGAATTTGAGTTGAGAAGGGATGAACAAGATGAGAGAGTCCTAAAGGTATCTTATTTCGAATCATACCCTAAGACTTTGGCCAGGCAGTCACACGGATTCGGGAGTCCTCGTATTTCGACTAGCGGTGCGGAGGAAACTATTGCCAGCCCCCGGCCGTGATCCTTTTCTAGACACCTCTGTCTTTCAGATAATCCTCTAATAACTCCCTTGGGTTCTACATAATTTGTAAAATTTAATAATTATTAAAGATTACTTGAGGAACCTATGCTCTGATACCAATTATAATGACCCCACCTCCGGGTAACCCCCAATTAAGGGAGACCGAAAGGTCGATGTCGTTATCCAATTAACAGGATCAAAGGTTCGACAAATAATCAATAACAATTATGAAATTCTACTAACTAACTGGAATTTGGTATAAAATTAAAACTTTACTTACCTTTAAAAACCTTCGAAATCTATCTATCCTGGTCTTGAATTATTCTATCTAATCCTCCTTGCACCTTATTTCTTTTTCCGCAATGTGTCACTTTACTATTTGTTCTTTCAATTGTTGTTCCTAAAACGCCGACAAACAAAACGTCGGTCAGTATATCGAAATATACTGGTATGTGGGAACAACCAAAATCTTGCAAATATGGCTAACAATTTAATAATCACAATCAAATTAATTAACAAGCCAATTTATAGTTTTCAGTATGACATTCTCCACCGCTTTTGCCCTAACCCTGGCATACCCACCTTAGGGTGCCCTTTGCCAATGACTTATGGCCACCTTCTCAATCCCGAGCTTGGTGCCTGGGGGTCACCACTCATGGTGCCCACTAGTCATGCAATATCATAGGCCACCTTCTTGGTGCCTGGGGTCACCACTCAAGGTGTCCATTGGTCTACCCATATGGTCCTGACCTTTGGCATCATCCATCAGGGTGGCATGTAAGTGCGAGAATCCATACTTCTATTTATTAATATGATAACCATAGTGACTTTATGATTTGCAAGTATGAAATACATCCAACAGATAATTTGCATTCAATGCGATTAACCATCCGAAAAATCATCGAGAAACTAAGGCGGTTATTCATAATTAACCACATACCTGATCCAGAGCAACTTGATTGTCCAAGCAATAAGGATAAAGAATCAATCAACAAGCAATCAACAATATCCTGAAATTAATGCATACAATCCAAGTGTTATATTTTATCCAGAACATTCTAAAGCTAGACTTGGATTCCACCTTAGGCTTTCTAGACCATACTAGGGTTTTTGCCTCCATAATGCTTTTATCATATTAAATGCTCTCTTAGTTCATAAACCCTAAATTCAACATCATAAGCCCAATTAAAGTCGATCATTTCTCTTTTATACCAAAATTACCTTCTTTATCCTTTTAAGTTATTTCAAGGTCATTAGACTCAATTATCACCTTTAGTTTCTTTCAGATTAACAACTCATAATTCATTAAGGTCTAATTCCCATATGAACCCCATTTATTATTAATTCTACCTTGATTCAATTGAAAACCCTAATTTCAATATTAAGGTTGTTTTTCCACAAATTAGGGACTTTAATGCTCGAAATAGCTTAGATTCAACATATTCCACATTAATCATGAAATTAGTCAATTAAAGCCATTAAGAGTCGAATTTACCAACACTAGGGTTTCAAGGCCCATTAAAGTATTATTCATGCACATTAAAATCGAAATTAAACTAATTACATGCAAATTCATCCTTTTGTTCCTAATGTGCCCTTTCATCATTAACAGGTTAATACTAACCCTAATCAACCATTAAATCCTTATAAATATTTTATTCATCTCAAAAATAGGGTTCTTTAAACATTAACACATTAAAGTTGATATCTTCCATTACTTTTCGAATTGTAGGAGGAATTAGCTTTTAAAAATATTTTTATTAGATTCCTCTCATTTTTTTGAGCAAAATTGATATATTATACTTATCAATCCAAGCTACCAATTTTTAGATATGAATTTTTACAAAAAAGCACTTACTTTGGCCAATAAGGAGGCGCCACGTAGCCTCTCCCATGCAACACATGCTCACCTTGTTCAGAAACATTTTGAATTGTCTGTTCTTCCCTCCTTTAAGTGGCTCGACGCTTCATACCATGGAGGGTATTTTCGTCCAATGACCGAGGGGGTCATCCTCTACCTTCAGCCACCCGCACAGCGCCGACCCTAGCCGTCCTAGGCGCGGCTCTACCTTCTCTTCTGGGCCGTGAACCTCACCGGGAACTCCTCCATTATCTACGCTGCTATTGGGCGCACCTGGGGTACCCTCAAATCTTGGCTAGAATGGTAGGGTCGGTCGGGGCACACCTGCAACTTGCTGCTGCAAGTGCAGCCATATCACTACCATGGCGCATCGTGTAGGCCACGGCGATGCTAGCTTGACCTGGTATTGACCTTGTGGCATCCCCCGACCTCCATCGAAACCACTACCTAGACTCCTTTCTGCCCCATGGTCAGTTGCTCCCCTCTGTTAGGGTTTGGAACGTAAAGAGACATGAAGTAGACGAGGAAGAGAGTGGGTGATGCAGAATCTCTCTGGAACTCGTCCCAAAGGGTCTACCCTTTTATAGAGGAGGGTTTTCGCACCCTAAGATGTTTATTCAAGGGAAACAAATCCTTTTCCCATTTGGAAAGTGATTCCTTCATTAGATCACAAGTTTTCTCTCTCCTTTAATATATCCTATTTCTTGAATAATTAGGAATTCGAAATTCCTCTTAATTATTCTCTCTTTCCTTGCTTTTTAATCCATTTACAAGGATTCCTATTCCCCTTAAGTATACATTACTTTTTTTTAACCATACCTTCTTAATTCATTAATAATGTATTACATTATTTTGCTTCATTGATATTTTCTCTTTCCTCTTTCTTCATTGGGATTCCTTGGATCCCAAGAAACTTTATGATTTCGAAATTTCTTCATAAGGATACTTATTATCCTTCTAGATGCATCTAAATGCTATATTTCTCAATATTATGTTGATTTCTTATTAAAATATCCCTTTTTGAGGATTTCTCTTTATTTCTCTTTTATTTTACTCATTGGCATTCCTTTTATCATTAGGAATCCTTGGAATACGAAATTCCACTAAGGATTACTCAAATATACTTCTTTTCCCTTGTTTCCCATATTTTAACATTATTTTCCAATTTCTTTCTTAATAAAGAAATACTTATTTGATCTTTTCTTTTCTTATTGCCTTTTTTTCACAATCTTGGACTCCTTGGCACCCAAGGAACCTAAGAGGCACGAAGTCCATCATTGGATTACATTATTTTGCCTTCTAGAGGTTTCCACATTTTTCTTTTCTCAAATTCTCAATTATTCATCAATTATTTGAAATTCCTCTTTATTGGGCCCAATAGCCCATAAAGCCCACAAAGAAAACAATCAAGGCTATTGTAAATGGAATCCATTTATTCAATACAAGTTATATCATTATTTCTCCAAATATCTTTAATATGAGAAATTACATTTCTCACCTATTGAACCCAAAAATTGGGGTTATAACAGAACAGTTGTAGTATCTTTGTGGGAAAAGCTAACCAGGCTAAAAATAATTCCTTAGAATATCCCTATCTAGATCTGTTAAAACAACTTATACATAACATCTAGAGATACTTCTAAGATAAGTTCTTAATTGGTAAGTAACCTTCCTTTTATGAAAAAGAGTATGTACAACTAATAAAATAGTTGGTACAAGTAGTAAGAAAGTTTAGTGTTGTGACAATAGTTTGGATGACACACCATATGTATAAAGAGACTTTTAGTCACAAGTGGGTGACTAAATGTAACTCTGGTCTTTCCTTGGCAGTAAAATGCCTAATTGAATGAGGAATATGGAAGACTCCTCAGAATTTAAGAATCATGTCACATAAAGTTATAAGTTGAGAAAGGTGATAAATCAGTGAGGTTTGACACCTGAATTAAATGAGGTACGTATAATGTATCTTTGACTAAGAAAAGTGTTATTGGACACAGAGTTGACTCTACAATCAATAATGAAAAAGATAGTGGAGTATGTGTCCTATATGATAGATTCTATGATAACCCTGTATGAAAGGACTTTGTGAAGATCAAAGTTCTATGACATCTCCATGAAACTAAGATGTTATTTGGAGGCTTTATGATATGATGAATAAATAATATATGTCTTCCTTTACCGAGGATTTTGGGGAAGAAATCCTTGTTAGGGGTTTATAACTTGTAACGACCCTGAATTGGGTTATGAGGTAACCCTATTTGTTTTGGCTAAATAAATTGATTAAAACTTTAATATAATCCTCTAAGGTGTTTTGTTATCATGTGACACACTTATGTTCCAAATTTGGTCCTGATTGAATGCTGTTTGAGCAATGTTCCTTTGTTTTGGACCAAAGTGCAATTTACCCAAGTTGAGGGGTTAATTTGCAAATGTTACATGATAAAATGTTCCTCAAGTGTTTAAGCATCATAAGAATGAAAATGATGCATAGGTATGGCTTGTGGAAGCCTGAGCACCCAGAAAGAGCTTATTAAGCAATGTTTGTGCATTAAAACCTAGTTTTGGTGTAATGTGCAATTTACCCAAAAACTAGGGTTCAATATGCAAAATACCACTTCTAGAGAGTCCCTAATGTTTCTTGGTATCAATTAGAGACATTAAAATCAGAGGGGCTTCTCATTTGAATCTCTTTGGGGGAGAGAGATTCTTGATATTAAAATAATCAAGAATTAAGCATAATTAAAACCCTAATTCAATTTAATGCAAAAATAAATATATTAATGGAAGTTCCCTTCAATCAAAAGTGTTATGATTGAATTTATATAAGTATGGACGTCCTTGTGCCTTGCAATGGCACCAAAATATCTAAAGTAAGTGGAGATCCCACTCACATTAGTTAAAGAAAAAGTAATATCCACTAATTTTTAGATATTATTATTATATTGATTAAGGTGCTTAAATTGTTTTCTTTTAATTCATGGATAAAGAAGAGGATTTCGAAGGGGAGGATGATGGCTTCGTATGAAAGGAAGTGAGGGGGATAAGTGGCACCAATTTAGGGAATTGAAGGATTTTTATAACACTTTCTCTCTCTTGAATTTCCCTTATATACACTCCATTCTTTCACCCACATGAAAGGATTTTTCAACTCTTCTTTCTTTCCTTGCATTGGCCGAACACAAGGGAGCTTAGGAGCAACAGGAGTACATACCCCAACCTATATGTGAGCTCCTTAATCATCTACAACCTTGATTGCATGATGGAAATTGAAATTCAATGCTTATTTCTTCTTTTCTCCATTCAATCTTCAAGTTTAGCCATTCTTTTCACTCAAAGACTTGAGGATAGACCTTGGGAAGTTGAGAAAGCTTCATTCACCATTTGAGACGTGAAGCTTGAATCTTGTTTTCAACTTTGAAGGCAGGTTATATAACTTGAACCCTTAAATGTTATTATTGATTTCCCTTCTTCATCATGTGTTGAATCTTTCTTCTTTCCCAAAATTCCTTTTGATTAAGTTGATGAAAACACCATAAGAATCACAATAATGTCCAAATATTTGAATCTTGAAGATGATGATGTCATCTTAGCATACACCTTAATAAATATCATGAGCAAACAATTTTCAATTTTGATGACGAAACGGTCTCAAAATCGTTTGGTGATTAAACGGTCTCAAGACCATTTGAGGGAAAACGGTCTCAAGACCGTTTGAGGTCAAACGGTCTCAAGACCATTTGGGGTCAATTGCTGGTATGGATGGATGAATATCCAATGGTTCTAATTGATCTAATCACAATGGTTACAGTGATGGATGATCCATTGATTATAAACCCTAATCGATTGATTGAAGAAACCCGAAATTGATTCAAACATTTTCAAGGTGGAATGATCAAACAGTCTCAAGCCCGTTTGAGGGCAAACACTCAAGACCGTTTGAGGTGAAACGGTCTCAAGAGAGTTTGAGGTCAAGAGGAGTCATGGATGGATGGAGATCCAAGGGTTACATTTTGATCTACACTCAATGGTCCAATTGATGAATGATTCAATGAAGTAAACCCTAATTGATTGGTTGAAAGAAACCCTAAATGATCCTTTCGGTTTCAAGGTAGTTTGCACCAAACGGTCTTGAGACCGTTTGAGTCCAAACGGTCTTGAAATCATTTGGAATCAAACAGTCTTCAAACTGTTTGAGATCAAACAGTCTCAAACTATTTGGAGGTCCACTCAGTTTCAAGGTTGATTCATCCAATCAGTTTTAAATGTTGATGGGTCCAATCGGTTTCAATGCACATGTGATCAAACAGTTTCAAGGGTTGAATGCCCAAATAGTTTCAAAACCATTTGGAGGGAAAACGGTCTCAACCCTAGATGCCCAAACGGTTTCAAAATCGTTTGGAGGGTAAATGATTTCAAAACCGTTTGGAGGTTGAGGGGACAAAACCGTTTGGAGGTTCAATGAACCAAAATCGTTTGAAGACCTAATGCGATGAAAGATCAATTAACCCCATGATTATTAATGATGTATATCAAAGATAATAACAATGGTTGTGCCTTTAAGGTACTAGGGTGATTAGTACCCTTAGAGGGGTTAACATTTGATGCTTATGGAAGCACTATCTCAATACACTATGCTAACCCTAAATGTATGTACTTGAATGAAGGGTTTACCTAATCTAATCAAGCATGAAGTAATCAACATCCTAGAGAGGATGAGAGAGAGAGAGAGTAATTCATACATGTATAATAATCATGTAGTGGTTAAGCCTCCACACTTTCAACATGAATAAAATATGTAATTAGGGTATGATCCTTGATAAAGAGATCATGAAACCCTAATCGAGAAGGTTGATGAGCCCTAACCCTAATTTAGGGCAATTCTAGGTAAAACCCTAATCTAGGTTGATGCCATGTGAAACCCTAATGCAGTGATGTGATGTGAAACCCTAACCCTAATATAGGGTGAAGGTATGTGAAACCCTAATTTTTGGGTTATAGTGTATGAAACCCTAGTCTTGGGCAATATGATGATAAACCATAACCCTAATTTTGGACTATGGGTTGAGAAACCTTAATTTTAGGTAATGCTATGTGAAACCCTAATATAGGGTGATGTTATGTAAACCCTAATTAATAAAGGTGGGAAACCCTATTCCTAATAATGGAATAGTGACTAATATATTGATAAGTGAAACACCTAAAGTGGTTGATAATGGATAACCTTTTTTAAATAATGCCTTAACCCGAGATGAGTCCATATCGTTGATATTGGTTGAATAATTCAAATAAGTGACTTATGACCAATACATTACATGATAAATGTGATGAACTGGATCATAAAGTATTAGGATGGGAAATACCCTAATACATGATAAGTTGAAGAACTTAAGTAAGATAAAAGTGATGAGGAAAGTGATACATCAAGACATGATAGATATCATATTCAGTACCTCAAGGTTGATATACCTTAATGTACCTTAAATCCAATATACTTGGATGAGTAACACATGAAGTGTGTCATGTCAATTGTTACATTGAGATGTAATGCACTTTAATAAGTGTAGGCTAACATACCTTAAGAAAAGGTTAAGCCAAGTTAATAAAATATGATGTAATCATATTCTAGTAAAAATGAGAGAGGAACTCATATCTTGTGTTGATAATTCATTTAATGATAAATGATAAGAATAAATACGTATGATTAAATACTTATGTTATCAATGTTGGCTCCTAGCTGTGTGGAGCAATGAATTAGGGCTTGATCATTAATAATATGATCTTGAGAACCTAAATGGTTAATAATGGAAAACCCTAAACCTAATGAAAGGTGATGATATGTAAGAGAAACCCTAATCAATAAGGAAGAGAAACCCTAACCCTAATGATGGGAAGGTTGTAATTCTTTTGTTATATAAACCTTGTAAGGCATGTTAAATACTTAAATAAAAGTATAATGTGCAATGGCCTTGTGAGCCATGTGATAATTTGTTTCCTAGTGAGAGGTGACAAGATACTTAATGGGCCTTGTGAGCCATGTGAGATGATTGTGTAACAAGTATCCTGAATACCTTGGTCAGATGATCTGGAGGTAATAGTTACCTGATAAGTGGTAACCATGTTTAGTGATGAACTAAGGGTTTGAATACCCCGATCCAGTAAACATGATGATGATGTTGAAGGATGTGAATTCCCAGAAATAAGATAAGTGATTGAGATCCCAATGTTTTATATAGTTTTGAAAAGTACTTGATAGATGTGTTATACTTTCCTTTGTAGAATTTGTCATAATAATTCATGTTTGAAAACTTGACTGATGCTAAAAGAATACAATAATGTACTTAATTAATCAAGTGGAATCTTATCATGTAGTGCCCTGGCCATATAACCATCAGTGTCAGGATTTGTTGGATGGTGAAACGGGTTGCTCCGCGGCATAACCCGAAAGGCATATTTTTTAATATGCGGAGGTGATGGGTGAAAATATCTGTACGCCCTAATGGAGGAATTGATGTGAGATAAACATTGAATATTTCAATCCTTCATTATATATGTTGGGATGGGTGTATTACTAATATCCCGATGTCGGGATGGATGAATCACGAATCTCCTGATAATATTTAATGCCAGATTGATGTGAGATAAACAAGAGATCTCTCAATTTCGAAGAGAGTGCAGCCGCCACTATAGCTCTATAGCGAAGTTGCCAGTATACCCTAGAAAGCTATTTAATAGAGACACAAGATGTCCTGCATGGAATCTCGTACTGACTGAGATAAGGGAGGTTATGGCAGCCGGCTCTTCCATTGACCTTGTATGGTACCAATTTCGACTTCACAATGGTCGGTTGGAGTATGAGCGGTATACCTCATCTCCTCAGGGCATAAGTGTGATTGTAAAATGTAATCAACCGTATAACATGTTTGGTTAATGATTGAATACGAAAATCATTGGCTGATGTTACATTTCTTTTATACATCTTTAGTTGATAGATGATATATTTATGTTTCCTTACATTCCTTGCAAAACAGATAGATGATTTATAAATCTACCATGGGTAGATGTAATGTACTCCTTAAGAAATGAGATTATCTTATTTTGTTCATACAGTGATTAATATTGCTATTAATATAAAAAACCCCTGCTCAGTTTATTACTGTTTAAACTGCAATAATAATGTTTCTGGCGGAGAGTTATATCTCTCGCTGGGACAATTTCAATTGTCTCACCCCCATGGGATCCAACCTTTTTAGGTAGATGCAGAAGAAGAGGCAGAAACCCTATAGCAGGGGAAGAGAAGCAGCAGTAGCAATAGGGACAGTAGTGATATTCTAGGTGGAGGCACTGGTTGTCATATTTTGTATAGAGAGTCCTATGTGTCGTCTCTGTACTCTCAGGTCCTTGGAGTCAGTAGTTAGTGCTTTTAATGAATCAATCAGAGATTTTGGCTTGATTCCTTGAGGTTCTTATGCTGCCTGTGTATAGTTTTAACAGAGCAGTTGATGATTGTAATCCTCGAGAAGGGATGGTACAAGACATGTACTTATAAACCAGGATGTAAATAAAATACATTGGTTTTTATTAAAAGAGTTTTCCTGTATTTGGATCTCTTTGAAAAAGGTTTTAATTTTTAGTGATTTTTGTTAATCCGCTGCTAATGTTTTCTTCCACGCTCATTATTATCCGATGTTTGGGGTCTGTCATCACAATGAGCTAGGTGATTGACCCCATATCGGGTATAAGCTATGTGCTTGGTGTCATTTCATGCATAAGCTATGCACCATATCGGGGATAGAGCATGTGCCTCCTCATATATCATTTGAGAGGTATATATACAAGATATCATATCAGTTTCCCTTCAAGATCATCATATCGGGTAACATATCGGGTTACCCTGTTAGGTAGACCCTTAGGCTCATAACCCCCTTCATTCCTTCAAGGATCAACCTTTTCATATAGTTACTTGACAAACTAGGTATCTTATTATACAACAATACATTACACAAAGGGTAAGGCATATTGGGTTTCAATCCCTCATCTAGGGTTTTCCACTAGATTAGGTACTTTATATCATATTGTACATGAAGTATGAATTGAACCTCATATCATTCACAAGATAGGAGTAAGTGCTATTCCCATCAACAAAGAGATATCATCCATATCGTTCATGTGGTATCACTCACCACTTATATCGACATACCCATCACCTAGGGTTACTCAACTCTATACTGTTCAAAGTGTTCTCTATCTCTTTATCGTGCAAGAGATATAGTCTTGAACTTGTATCGTGCATAAGGGGTAAGTAGGTGTGACACTTCGTTTGAATAAAACATTATTAACTTAGCGGAAGCGATCACTAAGCAACAGATTACCGAAAATCACTAAAAATTAAAACCATTTTATAGAGAGGTCCACACATAGAAAAACTCTTTCACAAAGAACTGAAGTAATTTAATTACATACTAGTTCACAAGTACATGTCCTGTATCATCTTTTTCCGAGAATTACAAGCATCAACTACCTTGTTAAACTAAACACATGCAGTATAAAATCTCGAGGCACTGAGCCAAAATCTCGAAAGCACTAACTACTACTGTGAGGACCTGAGAGTACAAAGATGACACATATGACTCTATGTACATCTATACAAGGCATAACAACCAGTGTCTCCACCTGAGAATTCACTACTGTCTCTGCTGTTGTTGTTGCTGTTCTTCACCTACTGAAGGATTCCTGTCTCCTCGTCCGCGTCCACCTAAAAATGTGGTTCCCACGGGGGTGAGACAATTGTAAATTGCCCCAGCGAGAGGTATAAATCTCTGTCAGAAACATTATTATTGCAGTTTAATAAGATAAATCTGAACAGAGGAATCATATTTGTTTAATCAGTAGTTAATTCATTGTATAACAGATTAGAACATTATTCTTATCTAAAGCATTGCAGCTATAACCTAATAGAGCAGCATGTCACTTATCCAATAAGGAATGTGAAGAACCTGTATAACATTTATCCACTATACTAAGAAGGATAATATCAACCAATGTTTCTCGTATTTCAACTTTATGCAAATACACTACACGACTAATTATATTTTACACATCAAGTGTCAAACTGCAATTATCTTGTCAGGGTATATTGACGTCTTCACTATATAGTTATAGCCGCAACATATACACTCTTCAGGCTTAGATCACATAGCTAATGCCTAGCATTGTTTTGTGGGGTCATGGCCTATAGCCATACTCTTTCAATAAAGTATTGGGATCCTAATCCCTCATCTCATCAGGTACATTTCTTTTTTTTAACAAGTTCATCATCATGATTATAGAATATGAGTATTCAAACCTTTAGTTCATCATAGAATACTTGTTACCACTTAACATGTAACTTAATACCTTCAGGTCATCTGACTAAGGTAATCATCATTCTTGCTACACAAGCATCCTACATAACCCACAAAGCTCATTTCATCTCTTGTTACCTCTTTGAAGGCAACAAGGCATATTATGGTTCATTAACAACTTTAATAAAAGGAACATCATATCTCATACCTGGCTATGTTTATCTTCTCAGGATACCTGCATGTTTAGTACTTCATGAAAATAGTTATAATGCTTACATATTAGCACCATGCAACACAAAGTAATACCACTATTCCCTTTTTAGGGTTAGGATTCCTCTTACATATCATCACCCTCCATTAGGGTTTTTCCACAAATACCATTTAGGTTCTTAAGATCATATTATTAATAATTGAACCTTAATTCATTGCTCCACACAGCTAGGAGCCAACATTGATAACATAAGCATTTAATCATGCTTATTTATTCTCATCATTTATCATTAAATGAATTATCACACAGGAAATGAGTTCTCTCTCAACTTTACCAGAATGTGATTACATCATACTTGATTAACTTGGCTTAACCTTTTCTTAAGATATGTTAGCCTGCACTTATCAAAGTGCATTACTTCATAATATAACAATTGTCATGACACACTTCATGTGTCACTCATCCAAATATATTGGATTTAAAATACATCAAGGTGTATAAATCTTAAGGTGCTGGATGTGATATCTATCATGTCTTGATGTATCACTTTCATCATCACCTTTATCTTACTTGAATTCGTCCACTTAGCTTGTATTAGGGTATTTCCCATCCTAATACTTTATGCATCAACTCATCACATTTATCATGTAATATATTGGTCATAAATCACTTATTTAGAATATACAACCATTTCCAGTGATATGGACTCATCTTTGAGTTAGGAACTATTAATACAAAGATTTCTATTATCAACCTCTTTAGGTATTTCTCTTATCAATATATTAGTTACTATTCCATTATTAGGAATAGGTTTCACATAACATCTTTCCACATTTGGGTTTCACATAACATCCTTCTATATCAGGGTTTCACATAGCATTACTTGAAATTTGGGTTTCACATCACATCACCCAGTGTTGGGGCTTCACATAGCATTACCCTGTATTAGGGTTTCATAAACCTTTACCCTATTTTAGGGATTACGGTTTACCATTCACATCCAAGTAGGGTTTCTCATACCTATTTTAGGGTCACATCCAAGTAGGGTTTCTCACCCTAGATTAGAGTTTCACTCAACTTTGCTCTAAATTAGGGTCAGGGCTCAATAATCTTTTCAATTAGGGTTTCATGATTTCATTATTATGGATCAAACCCTAATTACATATTTTATTCATAATGAGAGGATTATGGCTTAATTATATAAGCATTCCTCTCTTTCCTTCTCTCTCTCATTCACTCTAGGATGTTAAGTACTCCAAGATTGATCTAGGTCAGCTCTTCATTTAAGTACACACAGTTAGGGTTAATCATTATAATCACCTTTGTTTTAAAACATCAATAATCAAGTAGCTAATTGACCTTTAATCATATTAGGTGTCCAAATGGTTTGACCAATTGAACCTCAAATGGTCTTGGTCACTTAGACCCCAAACGGTCTTGGTCATTCAGACGTTGAATGATTTGAAACCGTTTAAGCAAAACAATAATGAAACCGTATGGAAAATTTACACTTGAAACCACTTGGGTCTCCAAATGGTTTGAGACCGTTTGGACTCAAACAGTCTTAAGACCATTTGGTCCAAACTCTCTCAAAACCAAATGGACCAAAAAGGTCTTCCATCACTTTATCAATTCAGGGTTTCAATCATTAAACCATCTATCAATTGAACTACTGATTTATTCTTCAATTGAACCATTGAATCACCCTTCAATTGGACATTCAATTAGGGTTTTGAACCCAATTGAACTAGGGTTTATAATCAAGAAACCATCAATTAGGGTTTTGAAATCGAGGAACCATCAATGGTTGACATTGTGGAACTAGTTCAATTGAAATCATTGGATTATCATCAAACCATGACATAACCTGACCTCAAACGGTCTTGAGGTCATTTGGATGACCTCCAAACGGTGTTGAGACCATTTGACTTAAACCATTATTAAAATTTATGAAAATCATTTAGGGTATGCATCATTGAATCAATCATCAATTTAGCTATTGATTGTATTTTAATTTGATATCACTGGACCTTCAACCATCCAATCATACTTCATTATAGACTTCAAAATGGTCTTGGTTGACCTCCAAATGGTGTTGAGACCATTTGGGTGACCTCTAAATGGTCTTGAGACTGTTTGGGTTAGTCAACCCAAACATTAAATCAATCAATTGAGAATTTCAGCACTTAACCCGATTAGGGTTTGCAATTGGTAGATTATCCAATCATAGAACTTTTAGAAATCAATCAATTAAATCTATTAGATCATTATTCAACACATCAGAAACCCCCCTCAAACGGTCAACCCCTTCCATTCGGTCAACCATTCCAAACGGTTTGAAACCCAAACTTCCAAATAGTTTGCAAACCGTTTGGTCTCCAAACTGGTTGGTGAAACCGATTGGACCAAAATTATGAAACCGTTTGCAATAGATATTTGTGGAGGTGCGTGCTTATGATGATGTCATCATCATCAAGCTATAAACCCATGAAGCTTTATGTGATTTTCATGGTGATTGCATCAATCAACCAAATAAAATTTCGGGAATAAAGAAGGAATCAACAATTGATAAAGATATGGAATCAATAACAAAGTTCAAGGGTTCAAGTTATATAACCCGCCTTCAATTGAGCTTCAAAGCTTCAACCTCCACGTCTTTAATGGTGAAAGCAACACCTTCAACTATCCCAAGGTCATCCTTAAGCTTCGAGTGAAAAGGAATGGCTAGAATTCAAGATGGAATGGAGATAAGAAGAAATCATGCATTGATTTTCGATTTCCACCATGGAATCAAGGTGAAAGAAGGTCAAGAACCTTGCCAATAGGTTGGGAGTCGTCCTCCTGTTTCTCCAAGATCCCTTGGTCGTTTTTGTAAGCAAGAAGTGAAAGTGCTTTCGAAATTAGCCTTTCAACTCATGGATAAAGGAGCATATATATGAATTTTATTGAAAATTCATTTAAGAGAGAGAAAGTAGGGATTATCTCCTCCATTTACTTGCCACTTGCTCCCTTCCATTCCTTAGGTACGAGGCTATCTTCCTTTCCTCATATTCCTCTCAATTATCCACTATTTAAAGGAAAACAAACTAAGCACCTTAAATCATATTATAATAATATCCATAAGTGAGTGGATATTTCTTTTTCTTATAATAATGTGAGTGGGTTCTTCACATCCTTAAGATATTTTCGTTGCCTTTGCAAGGCACAAGGACGTCCACATATATGGATTTCAACCAACACAATTTTGGTTGAAAGGTACTTCAATTAACATATTTATTTTTGCATTAAATTAAAGTAAAGTTCCAATTATGCTTAAATCTTGATTATTTTAATATCAAGATTCTCTCTTCCAAAATGATACAAATGAGACGCTCCTCTTATTGTATTTGCTCTAAATGATTCTAAGTAATATTAGGGACTATTTTGAAGTGGTAATTTGCAATTTGAACCCTAGGTTTTGGGTAAATTGCTCCTTACACCAAAACTAGGTTTTAATGTCCAAACATTACTCAACATGCTCTTTCTTGTTATTCAGGCTTGTAGAAGCCATACAACTGCATCATACTCACTCCTTTGATGCTTCAACATATGAGGAACATTTTTACATACACAATTTGCAATTTAACCCCTCAACTTGGGTAATTTTCATTTTAGTCCAAGACAAGTAAAACATTATTTCAATATTATTCAAAAAGGACTAAAATTGAAATATAAGTTCCTCTTGTGCCATAATTACTTTTCAAGAGATAAGAGAAAGCATATAATCAACTTTATTAAGTAAAACATCTAGGTTTAAGCATAACCTAGGTCAGGGATGTTACAATAGGTATCTCCCATATCGTGCAAGGACATAGCACATATCATGTATGAGCTATCATCTATTTTCATATCAGGTTAACCCCATCTCGGGTTTCATATC
Source organism: Alisma plantago-aquatica (assembly GCA_963693085.1). NCBI lineage: Eukaryota > Viridiplantae > Streptophyta > Magnoliopsida > Alismatales > Alismataceae > Alisma > Alisma plantago-aquatica. The sequence goes on from OY856411.1 coordinate 804,362,828, forward strand.
AGGTTGAGGTGTTCAAACCATATTGGGTTACACCTTATATTTAATCCATATCTTATATTGTGCATAGATGTACACTCAATCCATCATGTCGTGCACCGGATGTGTTCTTCAAGATATCATGTATAAGTATGTATTACATGATTATATAGGGCAAGGAATACTTGCTAACTTACTTATATTGGGTTACTCAAATTAGGGTTTCATACTGACTTATAAGTGTACATTAAACCTTGTATCGTGCATAGAGTCTATACTTGACTTCCTATCATGCAAGAGGTTTATGGATACCAGCATATCGTGTTCCAAGATATGAACTTCACCTTAATATCGTGCAAGGAAATGAAATCTTCAATTCATATCGTGCAAGTGATATTTTTACATACCCTATTATGACCCACTCCAAAGCTAACTAGTAAGTTCAATGATCACAACATCATTAAGATGATTAATTTAAGTAAGCACAACACTTAGTGCATCATTTAGTTGATTAAGTTGAGTTAAGTACTCATAGATGTAGTTAGTTCTTTGATCTAGTGTTACATTCTAATTAGCATGTTTTCATGCCTTGAGAAGGTAGAGAATTTTGTGCTTGAAGCTTTACAAAAAGAATCATTCGATTTGGACCTTCGAGTCAATAGTTATGACATTTTTATGTTTCTTTGGGCTTGGATGCAATTTTCTAGTAATTAGCTATTTCTTTTTTTTTCTTTTCCCTTTCTCCCTTATCTTCTTCCCTTATAGAATAGGGGCCGCTTGAGCATTGCCCAACCCGTCCGATAGAGCAGCAACATAGGGCAATTTGAGGGGGGCGATCTTTGGCCCCTTGGCTCCGTTCAGCAACACCCGCCCTTCCGTCCTCCTTCCTCCTTCCTTCTTCCTATATTCTTTGCACTAGAAACGCCCTAGCACCCAACCTGCTAGGGGCAGCACCCCAGCAAGCAACAACAATTCAGCAGCTACAACAATGGCTAGGAAGCCATCTTGGCACAAGCAACGACAACCCTGCCTCCGCCCACCTTCCTTATCCCTTTCCCTCCTCATCCTCACCTCAGCCATGCCCTAGGGTGGCGCCCCTGTGGCTGTGGCCAAGCAGCAGTAGCTGCTGCGAGAAAGCAATGGCTAGAGGGTGTTGTGGGTGAGTAGCACCATGAAAGCAACTCCGTCGAGCTCCGCTTGAGGTCTAGATCAGGGATCCATAGCCCTAGACCCAAGAAACAACACCCACCCAAGGTTCCTCTCCACCTGTGCGTGTGTGAGTCATTTGTTTGCAACAGATCTGATCCAGGATGTCCCAAGGAAGAATAAGACCCTACTGATGCCCAGAAATAGGTCCCTAGACGCGTTTCCAGTCAAATAGCGATCACCTCACCTACTATGAGTAGAATCTCACTCCCAAATGCAAGAATAGCTCTAATAATCAGACGTTTTGGTTATAATCGGCGTTATTCGCGGATGTCATCATTTACCCAGGTGCCAGGTAGTGTCAGCGTCGTTTAATTCCTAAATTGCATGTTTATTTATTTACGTTCACACGATGCTAATTATTTGATAGATGTGTGTGAATTAGATTAGTGAAATTACACAATTTATCGAAACCTAAATTACTCAGTTAATGGTTGAAAACAATAGCACATGACCAGTAACTGGACAGTTTGGGTATAAACCCAGGCTGCATGATTTTAGTAATTAAATTGATGCACGATTACAAAGAAATGACGATGACATGAAAACGTTCAAGAAAACCTAGTTGCACGCTCCCTAGTATACTTAATGCGAGTAGTTTTATAACTATACAAATTGACACATTTTCCAAAGAAATTAATTGAAATTCTCAATTAACATTAATAATTCATTCCATAATAAGTAATTTAACTCTTAATTGAGTTATGTGATACACAAATCATGATTAGGGTTTATGTGCATGATTTTCAAGGAATTACAGATAATTTACAAATGCTACTGACGATTACTCATATATCGAGTAATTAACTCTGTTAGTGCGTTATGATGTTCAATTGTATGATTTCAGTGTATATGTGCCAAGTTGACCTGAATTCTATTTATTTAAGAATTTTAGTCTGCCTGCATGCATAATAATGTTGATTTCTCAATAAATTACAAGTGGACATGTATTTAGTTTATTTAAGAACTTGAAATCTTCCTGCATGCTTAATATGTCGAATCTCTCAACATTTGCAATGCATGAATATACTACTCTATCAAATTTAGAATGATATTCATGTCATGTTATAAAGTTCAAATAAATAAACACGGTACCATAGTGATACTAGAGTCGAGTAAAAGGAAGATAAATGTGCAATGTAGTAAAAGCTTTTCTAGAATAATAAAATAATAGATTTAAGGGCCCTGACACCGTAGAATCCCTATGAGAGGATTGTTCCTTAGGGATGAAATGACCTACCCTGGCAGTGCGTCCAGTATACGGGGGTCAAAATGAACCCACTGAGTGTGCAGGGAGACAAAGCCCTTGAGTAAGTCTCCTAAGAGAAGATAGGTTACCCAACACGAACCGGATATCTCAGTGGTAACCCAGAGATACCCATAAAGAGTACCAAGTTGAGGCCCACAAACCGTCTCAAAACCTCCACATGTGTACTCATCCTAGAGGAGGAGTCCAATTTATGACACCGTAGGAGTGCTGATGTTATGACCCACATCATAGTTAACTAGTAAGTTCAATGGTAATAACATCATTAAGTTAATTGAGATAAGTTAAGTGCTCAAGATGCGATCAGTGCTTTGATCAAGTGAGACAGTTTAATTAGCATGATTTCATGCCTTCACTTTGTAGAGGATTTTGCGCTTGAAACGTTGCAAAAGAAATCACCTCAATCATACACTTGAGGCGAGAGTTATGGCATTTTCTAGAACCTTGGGCTTAAGATGCAATTTCTCCATTTTATTGGCCTTTTATTTCCCTTTTTCTCTTCATACCTTATCTTCTTCCCCGATAGAATAGAGAAACCACTGAAAGCAGCGCCCAGGTTAGTCAACTGAACAATAGAAAAGGGGGATCGAGTGGGTGATTTCTTGAGCCCTTGGCTTCGTCCAACAGTACCCTGCCTCTGCCCACTCCTCTCCTTCCTTTCTTCTTCCTCATCCTTGCCCTAGCAATGCTCTACCAAGCAGCAGTAGTAGGATACCTAATAGTAGTAGCTGGTTAGCTGTAGGGTGCCGACTAGGAGCCGCCTTGGGCACGTTCAACACTCAAAATCGGTGCCAATAGCTCCATCCTTGAAGTCCCAGCAAGCTTCCGCAACACCACACCTCTATTGCGCTACCTGTGCTTCAATTTAGCAGGGGTGGCACCCCATCTTTCTAGAGCAGCAACTGCTGCAATGATGTGTAGGGGCCATCTTGGCACAACAAGGCACCATGTTAACGGCTGCCTCGACTCTGATTTGGAGGTCTATGCTTGAATCCGTAGCCACCTAGCTCTGATTCAGCACCTAGCTCAATTCTTCTCAACCTGTACGTGAAGAAACAACTACTGTGTGTAGCAAGTTCGAATTTAGGGCTATTCAGAGGTTGAAGACAACCCGTGGACACATTTCTAGTCGTATTCAGACGTCTCGAATCACTGTGAGTAGAATCTCACTTCCCAAAGCACGATTTAACTCCATGAAACAAACAATTTTAGTTTGATCTGCATTATTCACGGATAATAGCGCTTACATAGGTGTCAGGAAGGGATAGTGTCGCCTGACTTTTATTTCACTATTTGATTCATCACATTTTTCATGATTTGGTTTATTAATTGATGCATATGGTTATGGTTAGTGGAATTATATGGTTGATTAATACCTAAATTACTCAATTAAAGGTTGAAAACAATAGCACACAACTAGTAATTGGACAGTTTGGGTATAAACCTAGGCTGCACGATTTTAGTAATTCAATTGATGCACGATTACAAAGAAATGACGATGACATGGAAACGTTCAAGAAAACCTAGTTGCACACTACCTACTATACTTAATGCGAGTAGTTTAATAACTATACAAATTGACTCATTTTCCAGAGAAATTATTTGAAATTATCAATTAATATTAATAACTCATGCCGTAATAAGTAATTTAACTCTTAATTGAGTTATGTGATGCACAAATCTGATCTTGGGTTGATGTGCATGATTTCCGAGGAATTACAGATAATTTATAAGTGCTACTGATTGTAATATCCCTGACCTGGGTTAAGGCTTAGCCCTAGATGTTTTGCTTAAGCAAGTCATTTGTATTCTTTTGTTTATCCGTTGAAAAGTTATTAAGGCTCAAGAGGAACTTATGTTTCAATTTTAGTCCTTTTCGAATAATGTTGAAACAATGTTTTACTTGTTTTGGACTCAAGTGAAAATTACCCAAGTTGAGGGGTTAACTTGCAAATTTCACATGATAAAATGTTCCTCAAGTGTGAAGCATCATAAAAATGAAAATGATGCATAGGTATGGCTTTCACAAGCCTGATCACCAAGAAAGAGCTTATTAAGCAATGTTTGTGTATTAAAACCTAGTTTTGGTGTAATGTGCAATTTACCCAAAACCTAGGGTTCAATATGCAAAATACCACTTCTAGAGAGTCCCTAATGTTTCTTGGTATCAATTAGAGACAATAAAATCAGAGGGGCGTCTCATTTGAATCTCTTTGGGGGAGAGAGAATCTTGATATTAAAATAATCAAGATTTAAGCATAATTGAAACCCTAATTCAATTTAATGCAAAAATAAATATATTAATGGAAGTGACCTTCAACCAAAAGTGTGACGGTTGAATTTTTATAAGTTTGGACGTACTTGTGCCTTACAATGTCACCGAAATATCTAAAGTGAGTGGAGAGCCCACTCACATTAGTTAAAGAAAAAGTAATATCTACTAATTTTTTGATATTATTATTATATTGATTAAGGTGCTTAATTTGTTTTCTTTTAATTCATGGATAAAGAAGGGGAATTCGAAGGGGAGGATGATGTCTTCGTATGCAGGAAAGTGAGGGGGATAAGTGGCACCAATTTAGGGAGTTGAAAGATTTTTATAACACTTTCTCTCTCTTGAAATTCCCTTATATACATTCCATTTTTCACCCACATAAAAGGCTTTTTCGGCTCCTCTTTCTTTACTTACTTTGGCCGAACACAAGGGAGCTTAGGAGCAACATGAGAACGTGCCCCAACCTGTAGGTAAGCTCCATAGTCATCTTCAACCTTGAATTCATGGTGGAAATCAAATTTCAACACTCATTCTCTTGTTTTCTCCATTCAATGCTCAACCTTGATCAACCTTTGCATCTAAAGACTTGAGAACAGACCTTGGACAGTTGAGAAAGCTTCATTCACCTTTGAGGAATTGAAGATTGGATTCAACTTTGAAGGCGTGTTATATAACTTGAACCCTTAAATATCATTATTGATTTCATTTCTTCATCATATGTTGATTCCTTTTTCATTCCCAAACTTCCCTTTGATTAGTTGATGAAATCAGCACAAAGATCACAAAAAATTTCGAAGGTTTGTAGCTTGAAGATGATGATGTCATCTTAGCACACACCTCAATAAAAATCATGTGCAAACAGTTTCATCTTGATGAACAAACGGTCTCAAGACTGTTTAGTGATCAAACGATCTCAAGACCGTTTGAGGGCAAATGGTCTCAAGACCGTTTGGGGTCAATTGCTGATGTAGTTGGATGAAGATCCAATGGTTGTAATTGATCTAATTAAAATGGTTCCAAGAATGGGTGATCCATTGATTACAAACCCTAATCGGATTGATTTGGTTGAAACCCTAAATTGATTGGGTCGATATCTATGTTGAATGGCTCAAACGGTCTCAAGACCGTTTGAGGTCAAGAGGAGTCATGGATGGATGGAGATCCAAGGGTTACAAGGTGATCTACTTTCAATGGTCTCAATATTGGATGGTTCAATGAGTGCAAACCTTAAATTGATTGATTGGAGGAAACCCTAATTTATCCATTCAGTTTCAAGGTGGTTTGGACCAAACGGTCTTGAGACTGTTTGGGATCAAATGGTCTTCAGACTGTTTGGAGGGCAAACGATCTCAAAACCGTTTGATGTTCAATCAGTTTCAATGATGGGTTTTTTATTCGGTCTCAAGGGTAATTTGATCAAACAGTTTAAAGGGTTGAAAATACCAAATGGTTTCAAAACTGTTTAAGAGCAAACAGTCTCAACCCTAGATGCCCAAACGGTCTCAAAACAATTTGAAGGTTAAGGAGGCCAAAACTGTTTGAAGGTTCAAAAGTATCAAAATCGTTTGGAGACCTAATAGCCTCAAAGCTATGAAAGATCAATTAACCCTATGATTGTTAATGATTTTTATCAAAGATAATAACAATGGTTGTACCTTTAAGGTACTAGGGTGATTAGTACCCTTTGAGGGGTTAACCTTTGAGGCTTATGGAAGCAATTTCTCAACACACTATGCTAACCCTAAATGTATGTACTTGAATGAAGGGTTGACCTAATCAAATGAAGTTTGAAGTAATCAACATCCTAAAGAGGATGAGATAGAGAGAGGAATTCATACATGTATAATAATCATGTAGTGGTTAAACCTCAACACTTTCAACATGAATAAAATATGTATTGAGGGTATGATCCTTGATAAAGAGATCATGAAACCCTAATTGAGAAGGTTGATGAGCCCTAACCCTGATTTAGGGCAATGCTAGATGTAACCCTAATCTAGGGTAATGATGTAACCTTAATCTAGGGTGATGATATGAGAAATTTCAATTTAGGGTAATATAATGAAAAACCCTAATTTAAGAAAATGCTTCATGAAACCCTAATTTCAGGTAATGCTATGTGAAACCCTGATATAGGATGATTTCATGTGAAATCCTAATCTAGGGCGATGTCATGTGAAACCCTAATCTAGGGTGATGTCACGTGAAACCCTAATCTAGGGTGATTTCATGTGAAATCCTAATATAGGGTGATGTCATGTGAAACCCTAATCTAGGGTGATGTCATGTGAAATCCTAATCTAGGGTGATGTCATGTGAAACCCTAATACAATAATGTGATGTGAAACCCTAATGCAGTGATGTGATGTGAAACTCTAATCCAGGGTGATGCTATGTAATGCTATATGAAATCCTACCCTAATATAGGGTGAAGATATGTAAAACCCTAATTTTGGGTTATAGTGCATGAAACCCTAATATTGGGCAATATGATGATAAACCATAACCCTAACTTTAGACTATGAGTTGAGAAAACCTAATTTCAGGTAATGCTATGTGAAACCCTGATATAGGATGATGTTATGTGAAATCCGAATGTAGGGTGATGTTATGTGAAACCCTAATATAGGGTGATGTTATGTAAACCCTAATTGATAAGATGGGAAACCCTATTCTTAAAAATGGAATGGTGACTAATATATTGATAAGTGAAACACTTAAAGTGGTTGATAATGGATAACCTTATATCAATAATGCCTTAACCCGAGATGAGTCCATATCATTGATAATGGTTGAATAATTTCAATGAGTGACTTATGACCAATACGTTACATGATAAATGTGATGAACTAGTGCATAAAGTATTAGGATGGGAAATACCCTAATACAAGATAAGATGATGAACTTAAGATAAAGGTGATGAGGAAAGTGATACATCAAGACATGATAGATATCACATCCAACACCTCACGGTTTATATACCTTGATGTATCCCGAATCCAATATACTTGGATGAGTAACACATGAAGTGGGTCATGTCAATTGTTACATTGAGGTGAAATGCACTTTGATAAGTGTAGGCCAACATACCTTAAGAAAAGGTCAAGCCAAGTTAATAAAGTATGATGTAATCATATTCTGGTAAAGTTGGGAGAGGAACTCATATTTTGTATTGATAATTCATTTAATGATAAATGATGAGAATAAATAATCATGATTGAATACTTATGTTATCAATGTTGGCTCCTAGCTGTGTGGAGAAAAGAATTAGGGCTTGATCATTAATAATATGATCTTGAGAACCTAAATGGCTAATAATGGAAAACCCTAAACCTAACACTAGTACATGAATGGTATGTAGCATTGGTTTTTTTAAGCCTGTAGCGTCACTTTATAACCGACTCCTAAGTTGCCGTCTCTATAGAATTTGCTCTATAGCGTCAGTTTATTTGACCAAAAAAACCCGACCTTACAGAGTAAACACCGATGCAAAAGGTTGTAAAAAATCTGACCCAGGCGAAAAAAGGAGCCTGTAAGGTCGGTTATTCCAAAAAAACCGACTCTGTAAACTCTCTCGGTCGAGAAAATTGTCGACTGAAAATATTTTCGTTCGACAATTTTCTTGACTGAGAGAGTTTACAGGGTCGGTTTTTTTGGAATAACCGACGCTTAAAATTGAATAAACATTTCAGTGTACCCCTTGGTCGAGAAAATAGTCGACCGAAATATTTCGGTCAACAATTTTTTTCGACCGAGAGAGTTTACAGGGTCAATTTTTTTGGAATAACCGACGCTAAAAATTGAATAAACATTTCAGTGTACCCCTCGGTCGAGAAAACTATCGACCGAGGGGTACACTGAAATGTTTATTCAATCTTTAGGGTCGGTTATTAAAAAAAAACTGACCCTGTAAACTCTCTCGGTCGAGAAAATTGTCGACCGAAAATATTCCGGTCAAAAATATTGTCGACTGAGAGGTACACTGAAATGTTTATTCTATCTTTAGGGTCGGTTTTTATAAATAACCGACCTTATAGAGGACCTTTAGGGACGCTAGAAGTTATATTTCAGTCGAAAAGTTTCTCTACCGAGGATTACACTGAAGTGGTTATTCAATCTTTAGGGTCAGTTATTTAAAAAACCGACGCTAGAAGTTACGATTTTTTTTTAAATTTCTACAGAAAATGAAATAGAATAGAAGAATAAGAAGATTCATATATTCTGGGAGAGGGGAGCATTGATGCTCAACCGTCACCATTCAAAACCACACATTCATGACAAAAATGATTCATAATCACATCATAATTTACAAAATGATAGATTGCAAGTCTGAGATGATATTAATCAGATACAAAAGTAAATATGAAAGAGTACTCAAACCACATACATAAATGGAGCTGACATATTTAATCCAATGCTATATTGACTCCATATAGAAAAGAATCTGACCACTCTTCTCAGAATTCATTCAAGTCCACAAGTGTGTAAGGCTGAATTGTAAAGATCTGTAACAGAAAATGCACATGCTAATATTTTATAAAATGATTACAATCACTTGTAAATTTATGATGTTATTCTTTATTACCTGACTTATGGTCTGAATGTCATGTGATGCTTGTTTTACAATAGCTTGCATATATTTCATTACATAGTAGCCACAAGCCCAATCATTATTTTGCATAGGACACTACAAATAACGAATTATACTTAATGTTAGTAAACTACTATAAACAACAATTGAGATAAGACTATAAGAGTTGACATATTAGAATTGAAAATTAATACATATAAGACTAAGCAGTTGTCAAAGTAGCTACCTTGACATTTTTCAAAGTCAATGTCTTTAATTTTGTGGGTATTTGTCCTCCAGCATCACAAAAAGCCTTTATACCCCTATCAATTAAATGATAGTTGGTAAAATAGAAATTCTAAATAGAAATATCATATTGAAGCATTGACTAAATTTATGCTCCATAGCTGAAAATTTCAGTTTGTGACTCCTTGTTGTTTTACCCATTGGGTCAAGATAATAAAGAGTCATCAATTTAGGGGCAATCACCACTAATTCCCAATGTCTAGCTCTGAGTAAGAATAAAACAAACATTAAAATAAATAATTTTATTCATTATTAAAATTATATTGAATAATAATACTTACTGGACGTTAAAAGGAATTAGGATAATTTCCTTCCCCTCACTAGCAAAATATTTGAATGTAGTAGAGAAGTACTCATTCACATCCTCAAAATTTGTCTCCACTTAACTAGTGATTGAAGGAACTAAGAATCCAACATTCCTTATATCAAGGTTTGTGATCTCAGTATATAAATGGTTGTAAAACATTTGTAATTATTTCCATATATAGAACTAGGCTAAAAATGTGTATTGGAATTATATATATATATCGATAGATCCTTACCTTATCCATACTTCTATTATCGAAGTATTTAGCCAATCATACCGGAACAACTCTATAATATCATCAAGAAAAATAAAATTCTCAAAGTCCCTCCCAGCTGCATCTTCTGTTAAATTGACCAACATATGTGATCCCGAGCTTTGGTTGGCTAAGTATCGACACAAACATTTACATTTGCTTCCCAATTCGTTGAATGTAGCTTCAGGAATGAAAGATGGATTGGGCATAGGAGGACGACTAGTAGAATTTTTATTTTTTGGTTTACAAACCTATTAATTAAATTACATACTTATGTTACACGAGTTCATATATGCAGTCAAATATGAAAATATGGTACAAATAAGGTATACCTTGTTATTGATAACCAAGTGTCTAGGCCAACCCACCATAGCACCCTCAGCTTCTTCAACTGTACTATATTCAGGATTAGGTATGGGTAGTGGTTTGTCCCCCATTCCGTCATACACAAGATGGATGGACACATGACAAATGTCATCAGTAATTTGTTGGCAATGCAATGTACCACCAAGGTTGTACACCTTGCCCGCTGCCACAACATTATATTCTGGAACCTCCACTACAAGTTTACCAACCTAGATTGAAATAATATGTTATATAAGAAGTATTAGAACAGATACCTGTTACAACTATATATATTATCGTATATATATCATACTAATAACACAACATATAGAACAAAAACTTACTGCTGATTGTTGTGGTGGGTCATCGAGAGTGCTCCCATGACCTTCTACAACTGGAGCATGGGATTGTACCTCATCATTTGAGAGACGCACAGTATGAATAGGTTGAGAAGGTTGAGTAGGCTGAAATGAAGACATTATTTCTTTTACTGTAGCATCCAACTCATAAAAACAAGATTAACTAATGCGGAAGCGTATTATTTGCAACAGATTAACACAAATCACAAAAAAAAATTAAACCTTTTGCAAAGAGGTCCATACACAGGAAAACTCTTTTATCAAGAACCAATGTATATCATCTACATCCTGGTTCATAAGCATATCACATGTACTATCTCTTCTCGAGAATTATATTCAACAATTACTTTGTCAGAATTATACTTAAGCAACTCAAAATCTCAAGGCATCAAGACAAAATCTGAGATCGATACATTAAAAGAACTAACTACTAACTCTGAGGACCTGAGAGTATAGAGACGACACATAGGACTTCTATCTACAAGACACGACAGACAGTACACTCAACTTGAGTTGTCACTGCTGTCCCTGCTGCTATTGATGTTCTTCCTCTACAAGATATTCTCAGTCTCCTCCGTGCTTGTCCACCTAAAAAAATGTTGGATCCCACAAGGGTGAGACAATTGTAATTGCCCCAGCGAGAGATATAACTCTCCGCCAAAAACATTATTATTGCAATTTAATGATATAAAACTAGGCAGAGGATAAGCAGTTTAAAGCATTCTCATCTTTTAAAGCATTGCAACTATTTATGATAGAACAATAAATCATCTATCCTCTTAATAAAGAATAGTAAGAACATGTAAATCATTTATGTACCATATAATTTCAACATCTCAAGCTTTTCCTTATTATCCTAATATGTCACCCATGATTCATTCTTGTTTTCATCTGTTGGCCTTAGCCAATCTGTTAACAAATATTGAATTATTCCAGACATATACATCATCATATTCTATCTAGGCATTGGACTATGCCAATCCCTTGGTTATAGGCTTCATGGCTCTGCCAGGTATTGGCATTTAACCAATCCTAATTACACCACCAGGCATTGGACTCTACCAATCCTGATTACACAACCAGGCAGTGGACACTAACCACTCCTGATTGTAGGCTTCATGCCTCTGCCATGTATTGGACTTTAACCAATCTTGATTACACATCCAGGCAGTGGACGCTAACCACTCCTGATTACAGGCTTCATACCTCTGCCAGGTATTGGACTTTAACCAATCTTGATTACACAGCCAGACAGTGGACTCTAACTACTCCTGATTACACAGTGAGGTAGTGGACTCTAACCACTCCTGATTACAGGCTTCATGCCTCTGCCAGGTATTGGACTTTAACCAATCCTGATTACACAGCCAGGTAGTGGACTCTAACCACTCCTGATTACAGGCGTCATGCCTCTGCCATGTATTGGACTTTTACCAATCCTGATTACACAGATCATGGGATATAAATTCCTTTAACTCATCATTGATCATCACATCCTTCTCTAGGATCTGAACCCTGAGGTTAGCCTTCATAACTTTTCACATTCTTCATTGAATACAATTGTTCCTTTTATTAAGTTTATTAAAACGTTATCATTTCTTACAATAAACTTTTATAATCATCTTGGTACCTTTCACTATGCCACAATTGTTCTCATGGCTCATAAGACCCATAAAATATCTTGTCACCTCTCACTAGGCAACATCTAATCATATGGCCCACAAGGCCATTAAACATCTTGTCACCTATCACTAGGCAACATCTAATCTTATGGCTCACAAGGCCATTACACATCTTGTCACCTCTCACTAGGCAACAATAACATATCACCTCATGTAATACAATAGTAACACCACTATTCCCTCAATAGGGTTAGAGCTTACTATTCACGTCACACTAGGGTTTCTCATGTCCCCTTTACCTAATTTAGGGTTAGGGTTTCCCATCTCACATTAATTAGGATTTCATATTTATCAAATCAACCTTAATATATTGCTCCACATCTCTAGGAGCATCCATTAACATCTCGAGTATTCAATCATGTTTATTACTTTTAACATTTATCATTAAATGATTATCAATACAAGGTATGAGTTCATTTCTCATCCTTATCATGGTATGATTACATCATACTCATTAGTTTAGCTTAACCCCATTCTCAAGGTATATTAGCCTATTCTTATCAAAGTATATCAAACTCATTACAATTCATTGTAACAATTTACATAACATACTTCATGTGTTTCCTATCCAAGTATATTGGATTTGAGGTACATCAATGCTTATCAACCTTGGGATGCTAAAAGTGATATCAATCATATCTTGATGTATCACTTTCCTCATCACTTCCAACTTACTTGAGTTATCAACTTATCTTGGATTAAGGTATTTCCCATCTTAATGCTTTCATCCACTAACCTATCACTTTTACCATGAAGTGCATAGGTCACACACAAGAATGGTCCAACTATCTTCAATGATATGGACTCATTTTAGGTTAAGGCATTGCTTACTATAAAGTTGCCTATGATCAACCATTTGAGATGTTTCATCTTTATAAGGTAATACCCACTATTTTATCATTAGGGTTCTCTTATTAGGGTTATGGTTTATCATCATATTGCCTAAGATCAGGGTTTCACTTATTATAACTCAAAATTTGAGTTTCACATACCTTCACCCTATATTAGGGCTCCTCATCATACCATTGCATAGGGTTTCACATGGCATCACCCTCAATTAGGGTTTCACATGACATCACCCTCAATTAGGGTTTAAATTCAATTATCCACAATTAGGGTTTTCTATTCATCCTAATTAGGGTTTCCATTCAATTACCCATAATTAGGGTTTACTATATCATCACCCTAAATTAGGGTTACATCATTACTCTAGACTAGGGTTTCACTCAGGATTGCCCAAATTTTAGGATTATGACTTATTAACCCATTCGATTAGGGTTTCATGATCTCTTTACGAAGGATCATACCCTAATCACATATTCTTCATAATTAATACTCATGTATGAATTCCTTTCTATCATCCACTCAACTTGATTAGGTTACATCAACCTTTCCATCAAATATGTACACCTATGGTTGACATAGTGTATTGAGACATTGCTTTCATAAGCTTTTAGGGTTAACCATTCTAAAGGTACCGATCATATAGGTACTTTAGAATTTCAACCTTTGTACCTATCATTGATAATCATTATTATCAACCATTGGATCAATGGATCAATCATCACCTTAAATCTCCAAATGATTTGATCACTTTAGATCTCCATTCGGTTTTAGCATTTCAACACCAAATGGTTTTGAAACTGTTTGGGCATCTTGGGTTTCCTTCAACCAATAAATTAGGACCATTGGATCAACGTCCAATTACATCAGCAAGTATCTCCAACTGGTCTTAAGATCAATTACCCATTTGATCTTGAGAGCAATTACCCATTCGGTCTTGAAATCAATTATCCATTCAGTTTTGTAACCGAATTAACTCAATCGGTTTTGAAAACCGGTTGCCCATGTTGAGGTGTGTTCTTAAGATTACATAATAATCTTCAAGCTAAAAACTCACGAAACTTGCTGTAATTTCCATGGTGATTTCACCAATCATTCAAATAAAATTTCGGGAATAATGAAGGAATCAACAATTGATAAAAATATGGAATCAATAACAAAGTTCAAGGGTTCAAGTTATAAAACCCGCCTCCAATTGAGATTCAAAGCTTCAAGATCATGTCAAAAATGGTGGATGCAACTCTTTTCACTATCCCAAGGCTCGTCCTGAAGCTTTGAGTGAAAAGGAATGGTTAGAATTGAAGATGGGATCGAGATATGAAGAAATCATGCATTGATTTTTGATTTCCACCATGGAATCAAGGTAAACGAAGGTCAAGAAGCTTACCAACAGGTTGGGGGTCATCCTCCTGTTGATCCAAGCTCCCTTGGTCGTTTTTGCAAGTAAGAAGTGAAAGTGGATACGAAATTCCCTTTCAACTCATGGATAAAGGAGCATATATATGAATTTTATTGAAAATTCATTTAAGAGAGAGAAAGTAGGGATTATCTCCTCCATTTCCTTGAAACTTTCCTCCTTCCCTTCCTTGGTTACGAGGTTATCCCCTTTGCCTCATATTCCACTCAGTTATCCTTGAATTAAAGGAAAACAAATTAAGCACCTTAACCCTTATAATAATAATATCCATAAGTTAGTAGATATTTCTTTTTCTTTTAATAATGTGAGTGGGTTATCCACTTGCTTGAGATATTTTCGTTCCTTTGCAAGGCACATGGTCGGCCATTATTTTGTAAAATCATCCCTCTCCTTTTGGTTGAAGGGATCTTCAATTAATATATTTATTTTTGCTTTAAATTGAAGTAAAGTTCCAATTTATGCTTAAATCTTGATTATTTTAATATCAAGATTCTCTCTCCTCCAAAGTGATCCAAATGAGGCACCCCCTAATTTTATTTTCTCTACATGATTCCAAGAAACATTAGGGACTATTTTGAAGTGGTAATTTGCATATTGAACCCTAGGTTTTGGGTAAATTGCACATTACACCAAAACTAGGTTTTAATGCACAGACATTACTTTTTCAGCTCTTTCTTGGTACTCAGGCTACCACAAGCCTTACCTCTGCATCATCTTCATTCTCCTGATGCTTCAACACATGAGGAACATCTTATCATGTAACATTTAAAATGTAACCCCTCAACTTGGGTAATTTGCATTTTAGTCCAAAACAAGCAAAATAATGTTTCAACATTATTTGAAAAGGACTAAAATTGAAACATAAGTTCCCCTTGAACCTTAATTACTTTTCAAGAAATAAGAGCAAGCATATAATTAACTTTATTAAGAAAAACACCTAGGGTTAAGGCATAACCCAGGTCAGGGATGTTACATTTACTTTCTGTGCTACTAATGCTTCAACCTCCTCTTGTGTAAGACCTCCTACACGACCTCTTTTAGATTGCGAAGCGATAAAATTAGACTTGAATCCTATGCCATCTCCTAATCCCCTAACACGGCCAGGATGCTCCTTCGTACCAAGAGCAACTGATAGTTCATCCATGTGGCCAGTTGGGATGAACTTTCCTTCCTTCCTTTGCTGGTGGAGATCAATCTATTCATAGTTAATAAAAATATTAAATCACAATATCAATTAGATAAAAATAAATCTAAGTTTGTGGGAGTTACTCTTTACTTAGTTGGGATAAACCTACCATCTTTTGTGCCACCTCCTTAGTTGCAAATTTCACCTGCTTGATTCTTTCTAGCATCAATCCATGTCAAGTGTTGGGGTGGACGCTCAACTTGAGTTGTACTAGATTCTTCTTCAGAAGAGGATTGCTTCTCTTATAGTTGGCGGCGGAAGGCATAACCATCAGGCCCCAAGCGATGGTCATGAACATTTTTGGCCCGTCTTTCCTTTTGAGCCTAGTGCATAGCCTGATCATTTAAAATGAGGTATTGCAATTTAGACTTGGCAAACATGTATAAAAAGATTCACCTCCTTAATTGTATAAAATTAAAGATTCATACAATACATCACAATCTTTATTACCTGAAACTCTTCCGATCTCCTAGCTGCAACAAATCTTTCCCACACCTCAAGATCTATAAAAATATATACATCTGTTGCTTTCTTCTTTTGTTTAGGATTATCTATAAATTCCCTTACGAGATATGTCTTAAAACCCCTCCATCGTACACCACAACGTTGTAGCACTCTTTTCTTGTGATCTTGTTTCATTTAGATGAAAAACACCCTATACATACAAAAGAAGCAATTAATAATGTTGTTTTGAAAAGGAATTAATTCCAAGCAAACTAAATTAGAATCAATAGATAAAAAACATATTAAAATAATATCACTTCCACTCACAGATATATCTTTCCATATGAGGTCTTTTTTGGCATTAGGAACATCATGCCAATTTTCTATATATATTGGCACCTTACTGCGTGCGGTCACCCCTATGTAATGCTTGAAAGCTCCAGCATGTTCCCTAACAGGTGCTCCTGTGATATCAAACTGGACTGGAAATTTGTCCCCTTTATCCCTGAGCTCCTGCAGCCTACGCATCAGTGTGGGACCTCTAATTTTCTTAGCATCACCACTACCATCCTCATGGTGCTCATGCTCATGCTCAGAATGTTCATCTTCACTCGCCATTTTAGAACCTGCAAGTATACATGATAAAAAAAAGTGATAATAAAAGCACAAGCGATAAGGTATAATGATATATGATGTATATTAAAAAGATTACTTGCTTGAATGATAATAAAATAAATAATTCAAAGAATACATGCCTTTAGTATTGGTTGAGTTGTTAGTCAAGTAAAATTCCTTCAACATGGTCATGACATTTATAATATTCATCACTTTTATCTTCAACATTTACACTTGGCAAACCAACTGAGAATGGACTAGAATCATCATACTTTTCATAGTATTCTTCTTCATTTATAGGATCTACAATAAACTGTCTTTTTCCATGAAGAATGACAGACCAATTTTTATTTGCAGGGTCATCTATATAGAATACTTGTTTTGCTTGTCTTCCATGATAAATGGCTCATCATTCTCACCAATATTTTCAAAATTCACCAATTTGAAACCCAACTCATCCACTAAAACTCCTTTGTTGTTGTCAACCCAATTACACCTAAAGATAGGAACTCTGAAATTTGTATAGTCCAATTCCCATATGTCCTCAATGATGCCGTAATATGACATCTCAGCTTCACATGGTCTTTTATCTTTGGCACTAGCAAAATACAATGAACAAGCTTGAACAGTGACCCCACTATTTTGGACCACACTACTTTCGTCTTGACGCTTTGTGTAGTATGAAAATCCATTTATGTCATAAACTTCATATGACATGACATCCATTTTTGGCTTAAAGGCGAGCCATTTTATGTTCTCAGCAACATTATTCGGTGATTCAGATAGTTGATTAAATACTTTCTCTTCAAACCACCTAATAAATGTTCGATTATGCTCTCTTGCAAGCCACATTGAACTGGATCGCAGATGATTTCTCTTGATAAGATCATTGTGTTATGTAATGTAGCTACTAACTTCATCGATGTTGTGTAAAATATACAAATGCGCTTGTTCCCACAACTCACGACTGATTCCTTTCACTCGTCCTCCCAGAGTTCCTTTGCCACAATAAGATCCAGTGTGATGGGAATTTTTTAGATCGCTAGAAGTTTTATTGCAATTCAAAAAATCATTACAAAAGTCCATCACCTCCCTAGCCACGTAACCCTCAATAATACTCCCTTCAGGACGATAACGATTCCGAACATCACCTTTAAAAACAATCATGTAGTGTTCAAATGGATACATCCAATGTAAGAAAATTGGACCCAACATCTTCACCTCCCTTGTAATATGTACTACAAGATGAACCATGATATCAAAAAATGAAGGAGGAAAGTACATTTCAAGCTGACACATGGTAACAATTACATCTTTCTATAATTTATCGAGAGTATCAGGATGTATCACTTTGTTGCATATTTCATTGAAGAAGAAACATAGTCTTGTGATTGCAAACCTTACATGCTTCGACAATATAGATCGAATAGCCACAGGTAAAATTTGTTGCATTAAGGTGTGACAATCGTGAGATTTGAGACCTATCAACTTCAGATCCTTCATTGATACCAATCTACGAATATTAGAAGAGTATCTTTGTGGAACCTTAATATTATACAAGCACTCACAGAAAGTCTTTTTCTCCTTCTTTGACAAAGTGTAATAAGATGGTGGTAAATATGTGCGACGACCCCTGATCTCCACTGATAATTCTTTTCTTATACCCATTAATTCTAAATCTTTTCTAGATTTGATGCCATCTTTAGTCTTTCCTGGTATGTTCAATAGCGTACCAATGATGCTATCACAAATATTTTTTTCAACATGCATGACGTCAATGCAATGTCTAATTGTCAAAGATCTCCAATAAGGAAGATCCCAGAATATTGACTTCTTCTTTTATAGAGATTTGTCACATGCGAGTGGACGACTACTTGAACTCTTTCCAAATTCATTAACAATATGTTTCACCCTATCATATACAACATTTCCTGGTATAGGTTTAGGAGCACTTCGTTCCTCAATTGACCCATTAAAGGTTTTGCATTGCCTTCGATAAGGATGCACTAGTGGGAGAAATCTCTGATGACCAAGATATATGATTTTACCACCATGTTTCAGTCTGATTGAATCAGTATTTTCTTCACAAATAGGACATGCTTTGTATCCTTTTATGCTATGTCCAGACAAATTTCCATAAACTGGAAAGTCATTAATCGTGCAAAATAACATAGCACACAAATTGAAGATCTCTTTACGTGAAGCATCATATGTCATAATACCTTCTTCCCATAGTTTCATTAGGTTATCAATTAGAGGTTGAAGGTAAACATCAATATCATTTCCAGGTTGCTTGGGACCTGATATCAATATTGACAACATCACATACTTATTTTTCATACACAACCAAGGAGGAAGATTGTATATAAAAATCATAACAGGCCACATGCTATGTTGGATGCTTAATGTACCATAGTGATTCATTCCATCTGTACAGAGTCCAAGTCTTAAGCTTCTTGGTTCTTTACCAAATTGAGGGTATAATAAATCAATTTTCTTCCATTATGGTGAATCAGATGTATGTCGTAGGATGCCATCATCATTGGCCTTTAACTCCCCATGCCAAGACAAATTTTGCGCATCTTCTGTATTAGCAAATAAGCGTTGAAATCGTGGTATTATTGGTAGATACCACATCACCTTGGCAGGAGAGCCATTTTTAGCCTTAGCTGAATTTGTGGTCTTATACCTTGACGCACCACATTTTGGACAATTTATCAAATTACTATAGTCCTTCTGAAATAACACACAATCATTTGGACATGCATTAATCTTCTTAGCCTCCATTCCTATTGGGCACATTTTTTTCTTTGCTTGATATGTTGAAATTGGAAGCTCATTGCCTTCAGGAAGAATTTCCTTTAACAAAGACAATAGTGAAGTGAAACTCTTATCGCTCCACCGATTTTGAGCTTTAAGAGTATATAATCGCATCACAACACTCAACCTCGTGAACTTAGTACAACCCTTATATAATGGTTTTTTAGCATCATGGACAATGTTTGCAAATAAAGAAGGTGGATCAATGACATTATCCCGACAACTACGTAGCATCTCATCAACCATATCATCCTGAATCTGGTCATCTTGAATCGGTTCAACATTAACATTATCATCATTATCTATATCTTCTATGCCACAACTATTAGTATCCACATTTTTTGATCCATAATTAAATTTCTCTCCATGCCAATACCATTCATTATAACCTTGCATGATCCCATTGCATATGACATGATTCTTAATTTCCTCACCAGTATCAACTTTCAAATTGTTACAACAATTTCTAAATGGACAATATAGCCTATCTATAGGTAGTTTCCTATGTTCCTCAACAAATCTGATAAATTCATCAAGACCTTTGGCAAGCTCTGGACTGCAACGGTTCTTGATAGACATCCAACTTCGATCCATTTTCTATATCACATTAAAATTAATTATAAAACTAACCATTTAATATTGATACTATAATATATAAGTTTTTATTGATAGGAAGTTAATTACTTATATACTAAAGTGTACCACCTATCCCATTTTTGAATATTTAATCTCACTAGTAACTATATAATGTATGTTTAGTTTTGAAGAAAATTTCAGCAACATTTCCCCTAAGTTCTCCAAGTACACTGATGTAAATGGCAAATAACCACTCACATATGTACCCAGAGAACAAATGAGGAAATCCTACTGAAATTTTCTACAAAACTAAACATACATTATATAGTTACATCCTAAGTGAGATTAAATATCCAAAAATAGTCCCAAACTGGGGACTACCCAAAGTTTACTCCTAATGAGTAAATTTTGAACGGGTTTCTAAGTTAATATATAAATGCATTATTTTCATATTTATATATTAAGTTAAACATCATGCATCAACCCTAAAGTGTCAATCTAGGAGTACACATATCATGCATCAACCCTAAAGTGTCAATCTAGGAGTACACATATCTAGGAAAAACAATATAACTGTGTAGTTAAAGGAGCGCAGGTCCACTCTCGGTCGATAATTAGTCAACCGAGAGCCCACCTGCGTGCGGCGTCCAGGTCCACTCTCGGTCGATGAATTCTCGACTGAGAGTGGACCTGGAAGCTGTGTGCAGGTGGACTCTCGGTCGACAATATTGTCGACCGAGAGTGGACCTGGTCGCTACCTTGGCAGTGGGAATGAACTCGGGAACGAGGGAAGCGGCGACCTTACTTGGAAATGGCGACGACCTTCATGGAGGATGAGACGACCTTCACGGAGAGGCGGCGACCTTCGTGGAAGTGTGGAGAGGCGGCAACGATGATCTCTCTTTGCTGAAAGGAGGCAAAGGCGTTGGTGGCACGGAGAGGTGGCAAGGGCTTCACAGACACCACGATCCTCTTCGAACATGACGACGAGCTTCTTGGTAAAGGCTTTGGCGGCGTGGCAACACTAAAAAGTGATGATGCGGGAGAGAAGCAGAGAAGGTATCAGCAGCAGAATGACACAAGGAGATAAAGAAGAAAAGGTATCTGTGCCGCGGGAGAAAAAAGAGAATGAAATTTTTGTTTCGCGGGAGAGAAAGACTAGGTTTCGGCCATTTCACAGAGAGACACGACCTGTAACGTCGGTTAAAACAAACAAACTGATGCTAGAGATAAGCGGTGCCCGTGTCGGGTTATTTAAAAACACTAAAACTCATTTTCGGTCGATGAATTTGTCGACCGAGAGGTTATCGGTCGACAAATTCGTCGACCGAGGGGAGCTCTAGGGTTAGTTAAAAGTAAAAAACCGACGCTAAAGGTGTTTATACATGCATGAACTAAACTTGATCCAAAATTCATTTCGTTCGACAATATTGTCGACTGAGGAGCCCTCTAGGGTCGGTCGGTTATAAGGCAAAAACCGACCCTAAGGTGCTTATACACGTGAAATCTGGCTCCTTCTCGGTCAACGAATTTGTCGACCGAGAGGTTATCGGTCGACAAATTCGTCGACCGAGGGAGCTCTAGGGTCGGTTAAAAGTACAAAACCGATGCTAGAGGTTCTTATACATGCGTGAACTAAAGTGGATCTAAAATTCATCTTAGTCGACAATATTGTCGACTGAGGAGCCCTTTAGGGTCGGTTATAAGGAAAAAACCGACCCTAGAGGTGCTTATACACGTGAAATCTGGCTCCTTTCGGTCGAAGAATTTGTCGACCGAGGGGAGCTCTAGGGTCGGTTAAAAGTAAAAAAAACTGACGCTAGAGGTGCTTATACATGCGTGAACTAGATACAAAATTTGTCTCGGTCGACAATATTATCGACCGAGGAGCCCTCTAGGGTCTGTTATAAGGAAAGAACTGACCCTAGAGGTGCTTATACATGTGAAATCTGGCTCCTTCTCGGTCGAAGAATTTGTCGACCGAGAGGTTATCGGTCGACAAATTCATCGACCGAGGGGAGCTCTAGGGTTGGCTAAAAGTAAAAACACCGACGCTAAAGGTGAACTAAACTGGATCCAAAATTCATCTCAGTCGACAATATTGTCGACCGAAGGGACTTCTAGGGTCGGTTATAAGGAAAAAATGACCCTAGAGGTGCTTATACATGCGTGAAGGCAAATTGGATTCAAGATGTCTCCCATGTTTTTTGTAGACATATAAGGTCGGTTATTTGGAAAAACTAACCGTATAGATCGAAGCGCAATGCCAAAATCGAGCAAAGTTTTGCCGCGGGAAACTGTAATTGGCTTTCTAATCCAATTGTCTATAAGGTCGCTTATTTTATGAAAACTGACCCTATAGAGATACACTACAAGGTCGGTTATTTTAAGAAAAGCGACCCTAGTGGTCTTAAGTGGTGCCCGCATTTTTTATAGACATATAAGGTCGGTTATTTAGAAAACCGACCCTATAGAGTTACACTACAAGGTCGTTTTTTTAAGAAAATCGACCCAAGAGGTCTTAAGTGGTGCCCACCATTTTTTAGACATATAAGGTTGGTTATTTGGAAAAACTGACCCTACATGTAGTGACGTTATAACCCATTTCTGTACTAGTGTAATGAAGGGTGATGATATGTAAGAGAAACCCTAATCGATAAGGAAGGGAAATCCTAACCCTAATGAGGGGAAGGTTGTAATTCTTTTGTTACATAAACCTTGTAAGGCGTATTAAATACTTGAATAAAAGTATAATATGCAAAGGTCTTGCGAGCCTTGTGAATAAGTTGTTACCTAGAGAGAAGTGACATGATGTGCAATGGCCTTATGAGCCATGTAAATAAGTTTTTGCCTAGAGAAAAGTGACAAGATGTAACAACCTTATGAGCCATGTGATAATTTGTTGCCTAGTGAGTGGTGGAAAGATACTTAATGGGCCTTGTGAGCCATGTGAGATGCTTGTGTAGCAAGTATCATGTTTACCTTGGTCAGATGACCTGAAGGTATCAGTTACCTAATAAATGGTAACAAGTGTTCTTTGATGAACTGAGGGTTTGAATACCCATATTCCATAATCATGATGGTGAGATGTTAAGGGATGAGAATGCTCATGATGTGAAAAGGGATTGAATCCCAATGTTTTGAAAAGTACTTGATAGATGTATTATACTTTTCTTTGTAGCATTTGTCATAATAATTCTTGCTTGAAACATGACTGATGCTAAAAGAATATGGTAATGTACTTAATTAACCAAGTGAAATCTCATCATGTAGTTCTCTGGCCATATAACCATCAGCGTCAGAATTTGCTGGATGGTGAAACGGGTTGCTCTGTGGCATAACCCATAATGCATATTTTTGAATATGAGGGGGTGATGGGCGAAAATATCCTTACGCCCTAATGGAGGAATTGATGTGAGATAAACATTAAATCTCTCAATCCTTCATTATATATGTCGGGGTGGATGTATCACTAATCCCCCGATAATAGGATAAATGTATCACGAATCTCCCGATAATATTAATGCCGGATCGATGTGAGATAAACATGAAATTTCTCGATTGTGAAGAGAGTACAACCGCCACTGTAACTCTATAGCAAAGTTGCCAGTATACCCTGGAAAGAAATTTAGTAGAGACACAAGATGTCCTACATGGAATCTCGTACTGACCGAGATAAGGGAGGTCATGGCAGCCATCTCTTCCATTGACCTTGTATGGCACCGATTTCGACTTCGCAATGGTCGGTTGGAGTATGAGCTGTATACCTCATCTCCTCAAGGCATAAGTGTGATTGTAAAATGTAATCAGCCGTATAGCATGTTTGCTTAAGGATTGAATACAAAAATCATTGGTTTATGTTACATTTCTTTATGCATCTTTAGTTGATAGATGATATATTTATGATTCCTTACATTCCTTGCAAAGTAGATATATGATGTATAATTCTACCATGGGTAGATGCAATGCTCTCCTTAAGAAAGGAGATTATCTTATTCTGTTCATATGATGATTAATACTATTATTAATATAAAAGAACTCCTCCTCAGTTTAATACTGATTATCTATAATAATAATATTTCTGGCAGAGAATTATATCTCTCGCTGGGAAAATTTTCAATTATCTCACCCCGTGGGATCCAACTTTTTAGGTAAATGTAGAAGAAGAGGCAGAAACCCTATAGCAAGGGAAGAGCAGCAGTAGCAACAACATGGACAATAGTGATATCTTAGGTGGAGGCACTGGTTATCATGTTTTGTATAGAGAGTCCTATGTGTCGTCTCTGTACTCTCAGGTCCTCAGAGTTAGTAGTTAGTACTTTTAATGAATTGATCTTAGATTTTGTCTTGATTCCTCGAGGTTCTTATGCTCCTTGTGTATAGTTTTAACATAGCAGTTGATGCTTGTAATCCTCGAGAAGGGATGATACAAGATATGTCCTTATGAACCCGGATGTAAATGAAATACATTGGTTCTTGATAAAAGAGTTTTCCTATGTTTGTATCTCTTTGTAAATAGTTTTAATTTTTAGTGATTTTTTAGTAATCCACTGTTAATGATCACTTCCGCTTAGTCAATGACGTAGCATCTATCATAATCCGATGTTTTGGGATTTGTCGTCACACTGACGATTACTCATATATCGAGTAATTAACTCCGTTAGTGCATTACGATGTCCAATTGTATGATTTCAGCGTATATGTACCAAGTTGACCTGAATTCTATTTATTTAAGAAATTTAGTCTGCCTGCATGCATAATAATGTTTATTTCTTAGTAAATTACAAGTGGATGTGTATTTAGTTTATTTAAGAACTTGAAATCTGCCTGCATGATTAATATGTCGAATATCTCAGCATTTGCAATGCTTGAATAAACTGCTTTGTCAAATTTAGAATGATATTCATGTCATGTTGTAAAGTTCAAGTAAATAGACTCGGTACCATAGAGATACCAAAACCAAGAATAAATAAGAGAGAGATGCAATGTAGTAAGAGCTTTTCTAGGATAATAATATAATAGATTAAGGACCCTAACACTGTAGAATCCCTATGAGAGGTCTGCGCCTTAGGGATGAAACGACCTACCCTGGCGGTGCATCTAGTCTACGGGGGTCGGAATGCACCCACAGAGCATGCGGGGAGATGAATCCCTTGAGGAAGTTTCCTAAGAGAAGATAGGTTACCCAACATGAACCGGAAGTCCTGGTGGTAACCCAAAGGTACCCACAGAGTGTACCAAGTTGAGGCCCACAGAGCGTCTCAGACCCTCCGCCTGTGTACTCAGCCTAGATGAGGAGTCCAGTTTATGGCACCATAGGAGTGCCGAGGCCAGAGATCCAATTTTCCTATTACAGACCAGGACAATAGTCAGACTTAGCTATCTCGAGGTGTCGGCTAAGTCTTGTACGGTGGGATCGTAGTTTGCTACGAGTCTTCATATGTAGAGTACACTACATATGACCAGGGTATAAGATAAAATATGTTCATATAGGTTCATAGAGTTTCTATAAGTTAAAGAGTTAAGAAAGGTTTGAGTTAGTTTTGCAACAGTTGTCCTTTAAATGAAATTTTAGTATTTTTTGTTAATTAATTATATCTACAACTTTGTATCAATTGTTATCATATTGAAATGTTGACATGTCTTGTTGTTTAAATTATATTGCTAGATCTGCTCAGTATAGTATTATCTTGTATTTTATTCCAATTAATAAACATAAAATGAGTTATCTGCGATGGTTGGGTGAAATTCTATTCACTGATCCAGTAGCTCACCAACCTACTGAAACATTTTTTCGGTCAGCGTCAGCATGAGGAAGCTTAAGGATCGTATCACCCAAGTTCTTAGAAGGTAGTTCGTAGTTAGTTAGAGGTCTCTTAGTCCTTTCCCCTTGGTCATTGGACATGTTGTATGGTAGAGAGAGAGAATGAAATGTAATATGTAGTTTAGTTTTCAATTAATTGTTGCACTTTATATTCCGCAAGTAAGATGTAATATGTTGTTTAAACTCTGAGGTATCTTTTAAGATTTAGACACAATAAGTTTTCTTCTGCAAGTTTAAGTAACATTTCAGTATTGTCCAAATTACAAGATTCTCCTTTAGGTAAATATTAAGTGATTAAGAAAAGAAAAAGTTAAGGGTGGTTTACTGAGGGTGACTCCCTGGTCTTCAGGGTCATTAGAGATGGCACGGGGTAGGAGGCATCATAGTTAATTTGGTATCAGAGCATAGGATGAGTATGCAGTTACTCTAAGTCAAGGTCAGGGGACGATAAGAGACTAATAGGATTAGGACTTAGGTGTTTTCCTTATAACTACAATTTTCTAACAGGAAGTTATCTATTATACTATTGCTGATGGAAGGAAGAAGACGTGGTCATGAGGACCAAGCTGAGAGTCACATTGGACCTGACCCTCAAGTGATGGGTCCAAGTGGTGGATTTTATGTGAATGAGGCATCAAGGATGTACAAGATGTTTCTTGAAACCAAGGAAAAGTATAAGATGTAGAGGTGAGCTTCTACCTCGAGCAACAAGGACCTGATGTGATGCTATGAGCTGGTTAAGAAGCTTGGAGGTACTGAGTTCAATGGAACTATGGACCATGCAGTGGCAGATGGATGGCTAAGATAGTTAGAGAAAGTGTTCCGTCTGATGGAGCTATCTGAGTAAAGACAAATCAATCACCCCGTTTATTTGCTTAAAGGTGATGCAGAGCTTTGGTGGCATGGAGTGGATATTCAAAGGAGGAACACGATATTGACTTGGAAGGATTTCGTTGATGAATTCCATCTTAAGTACTACCCACCTACTTTTTTGAGTGAGAAAATAAGACAGCTGCAGAATATCAGACATGGAAGTATGACAATTGGTGAATATGAGAAACATTTCACAAGGTTGGCAAATTTCTATCCGCAACTTGTTCCTAATGATGTAGAAAAATACATAAGATTTCAAGAAGGATTAAGGTCATAGATTAGACACACCATTTCAGCCATTGGTTGAAGAGATAGAGAAAACTTTGTGGAATTTGTGGAAGCAACGAGACATGTAGAAGAGTCAGTTAATGCTGATAAGCAATCTGAGAGTAAGAAAAGATCTGGAGACTTTATTAGAAGGGGACAAAGCAGTGGTGGATACAGAGGAGGTGGTGGCTTCTTTTTGAAGATAGGATAAGGACTTGGCTATTTTGGTAGACAAGGATCTAGTTTTTCATCAAGTAGAGGAAGACCTAAATCTAGAAGATGGAGTACACAGTCTACATGGACACCTACAAATAGGTCTTTAGGATCTTCAGTGTTAGTGATAGGACCACAAAGACGTGATGCATCCAAGTGTGATATCTATGGAAGACCACACTCAGGACAGTGTTGGGGAACATGGTTTCAAGGATGTCATCAATGTGGACAGATGGGACATTTCAAGAGGAATTGCCCCCAATTATAGTAGTCAACATCACAGGGTTCTCAGTCACAATATCAGAATGTCCCAATACAAGATCCAGTTGGAGGACCTGGTTCCTCTGTAGCTTCAGGTTCCCAAGGTGGTGCAGCATCCAATGCTAGGGAAGGACAATGAGGACATCGTGGGAGAGGAAGAGCTTCAGGACGCTTCTTCTCTTTGGCACCACAAGAAGGTATTATTTCTTCTCGAGTATTTACAGGAGGAATGCTTTTCTTTAACAACATTTCAATTATAGTTTTGATAGATCTGAGTGCTACTCACTCATTCATACAATGTTCTTTAGCTTATGAGCTTAACCTGTTAACCCAGGAGTTACTGATTGAGTTTTTGTTGAGGGTTCTGTTAGGTGAACCGACAGTGTTGATAGAGTTTTGTCCCGGATGTTTGTTGATTTTTGGTTGTTACACCATTGTGGTTAATCTTATACCCCTAGATGTTAAATCTTTTCAAGTTATCTTGGGTATGGATTTCCTAGAGACGTATTGAGTTCAACTCGACTGTTGGAAGAAGGAGGTTGTCTTTCCACAAGGTGGATTTTCTTGTGTCTTTACTGGAGACAGGAAGGTTTTGCCTACATGTATCATAACATCCACTGTAGCTGATAAGATGTTGCAGAAAGGTTGTGAGGCATTTTTGACACATGTAATAGATACTAGAGCTGAGAAGAGCACAGTTAGCCTATGGGATGTGCTAGTGGTCTGTTAGTTCCCAGATGTTTTCCCAGATGAGTTGCCAGGTCTACCTCCTTAAAGAGAGATAGACTTTGAGATCCAAGTGTTGCCAGGAAGTCAACCTATAGCTCTACCAGCCTACAGAATGTCACCTGCTGAGTTGAAGGAACTAAAAATCTAGTTACATGAATTACTAGATAAGGGTTTCATTCGACCTAGTTCTTCTCCATGGGGAGCTCTGGTCTTGTTTGTGAAAAATAAAGATGGTACTATGATGTTATGTATAGACTACAGACAGTTGAATAAGATCACTATCAAGAACAAGTACTCGCTGCCAAGGATAGATGACTTGTTTGATCAGTTGTGTGGAGCAATGATTTTTTTAAGATAGACTTGAGATCTGGGTATCATCAATTGAGGATAAAGGCTTCAGATATTCCTAAGTCGGCTTTCAGAACAAGATATAGGCATTATGAGTTTCTACTCATGTTGTTTGGATTGACTAATGCACCAACAACTTTCATGGATATGATGAACTTGATTTTCAAGCCGTTTTTGGATCAGTTCATAGTAGTTTTCATAGATGACATTTTGATTTACCCCAGAGATGATGAGCAGCATGAGCAACATCTGAGGATAGCATTACAATTGTTGAGAAAACACCAGTTATATGCTAAGTTAAGTAAGTGTGAGTTCTGGTTAGCTGAAGTGTCTTTTCTTGGACATGTCATCTCAGGAGATGGAGTAAGTGTTGACCCTAATAAATTCGAGTCTATTCTACAGTGGGAGCAACCTGAGACTCCTACTGAGATCAGAAGCTTCTTAGGATTGGCATGTTACTATATGAGGTTCATCCAAAAATTTAGTGTTGTAGCGTCACCTCTGACACGCTTAACGAGAAAGAATTCACCATTTGTCTAGTGAGACAATGATGAGAAGAGTTTTCAGATCTTGAAGAAGAGGTTGACTACAACACCAGTGTTGATCCTGCCCGAGATAGGTAAAGGTTACACAGTGTTTTGTGATTCTTCCAGGAGAGGCTTAGGTTGTGTGTCGATGCAGGAAGGCAAGGTAGTAGCTTATGCATCTAGACATCTTAAGAAGAATGAGGAGAATTACCTGACTCATGATTTCGAGTTAGCTACTGTAGTTCCTTCTCTTAAGACATGGCATCACTATCTTTATGGTGAGGCATGTTAGGGGTTTACAGATCATAAGAGTTTGAAATATATTTTCACTCAGAAGGATCTGAATCGTAGACAACAGAGATGGTTAGAATTGATCAAGGATTATGATGTGATGATAGATTGTCATCCTAGAAAGGAGAATGTGGTAGTAGATGCTCAGAGCAGAGAGTCAAGTTCAACAACTGATGCATTCTGTGTGGCATGCTTCAAGAGAGACCTGCTAGTAGAGATGTGAAAGTTGAACTTAGACTTAGGGGTGATAGAGCAGAGTGGTTTGATTGCATAGATGCAAGTCAAGCCTATTTTTTATGATCAGATCAAGGAACTTCAGCAAAGTGTCAATGAGTTACGGCAGATCATGCAGAACATGACAGAGGGAAAAACACTAGAGTTCAGGTTTTCAGATGATGGTTTGTTGTATCAACATGATAAGTTGTGTGTACCTGGAGATAGTGATTTGAAAGAACAGATTCTTGAGGAAGTGCATGCATTGATGTACACTATGCATCCAGGTAACACTAAGATGTACAAGAATCTCAAGGAGTTGTACTGGTGGTCAGGTATGAAAAAGGATGTAGCTGAGTACGTGGCAAGATGTAGTGTGTGCCAGCAGGTTAAGGATGAGCATTAGAAACCTGCATGTCCCTTGCAATCTCTTCCTATACCAGAGTGGAAGTGGGAACATATCACAATGAATTTTGTGGTAGGGTTGCCTAGGACACCTAGATGTTGTGACTTGATATGGGTGATTGTGGATAGACTAACTAAGTCTGCTCACTTTCTTCCTGTCAAGTCAACCTTTAATGTCCCGAAGTTGGCTAAGATATATGTGGATGAGATAGTTAGGCTGCATGGTATCCCTATTTCAATTATATCATATAGAGATCCTAAGTTCACATCTAGGTTTTGGAATCAGTTGCATTGTGCTTTAGGCACAAAGATGAGATTCAGTACAACTTTTTACCCGTAGACGGATGGTTAGTCAGAGAGGACCATTCAAATTCTTGAGGACATGCTGAGAGTATGTGTCTTGCATTTCAGTGGAAGTTGGGAAGAACACTTGAGCCTTATAGAGTTTGCATACAACAATAGTCACCATTCCAGTCTTGGTATGTCCCTGTATGAAGCTCTGTATGACAGAAAGTGTAGATCACCTGTATGTTGGTACGAGGTGGGTGACAAAGAGATTCTTGGACCAGAGATAGTGGATTTGACTATAGAAAATATTACAGTGATTAGAGAACAGTTGAAACCTGCACATGATAGGAAGAAGAGTTACGCTGAGAAGAGATGTAGACCTCTTGAGTCTGAGGTTGGTGATGAAGTGTATCTGAAGGTTTCACCATAGAAAGGAGTGTTGAGGTTTGGCAAAGAGGCAAACCGACTCCTTGGTTTATGGGCCCATATCTTGTCATTGAGAGGATTGGACCTGTAGCCTATAGGTTGGATTTGCCATCCAAGTTGGCTAATCTACATGATGTGTTTCATGTGTTGATGCTGAAGAAGTGTTACCCTAGTACATAGAAGATAGTGGACCCAGAACCTGCACAACTCAGTCCAGATGTAACCTATGTTGAAGGACCTGTACAGATAGTGGATCGGAGGATCAAGAAGCTCAAGAATCGTGAGATACCATTAGTGAAAGTCATGTGGAGGAACCACAACCTAGGGAAGCCACGTGGGAGCTTGAGTCATATATGTGTAACAAGTTTCATTTTCTCTTTTAGTAATTTTAGCATGAAATACTTATAAGGGAGGGAGATTGTTATGACCCACATAAAAGTTAACTAGTAAGTTCAATGATAACAACATCATTAAGTTAATTGTGATAAGTTAAGTGCTCAAGATGTGATCAGTGCTTTGATCAAGTGAGACAGTTTAATTAGCATTATTTCATGCCTTCCCGTTGTAGAGAATTTCTCTCTTGAAACATTGCAAAAAAAATCACCTCAATCGGACACTCGAGGTGAGAGTTACGACATTTTCTAGAACCTTGGGCTTAAGATGCAATTTCTCCTTTTTATTGGCCTTTTATTTCCCTTTTTCCCTTCATCCCTTATCTTCTTCCCCGATAGAACAGAGCAACCACTTAAAGTGGCGCCCAGGTTAGTGTCTGAACAACAGAAAAGGGGGATCGCGTGGGTGATTTCTTGATCCCTTGGCTTCGTCCAACAGTACCCTACCTCCGCCCACTCATCTCCTTCCATTCTTTCTCCTCATCCTTGCCCTAGCGGCACTCTACCAAGTAGCAGTAGCAGGCCGCACAACAGCAGCAGTCAGCCAGCTATAGGGCGCCGGCCAGGAGACACCTTGCGCACAACTAGCACTCGAAATCGGCGCCAATAGCTCTGTCCTTGAGGTCCCAACAAGCTTCCGCAACATCCTGCCTCTATTTCGCCACCTACGCTTCAATTTAGTAGGGTCTGCGCCCCATCTTGCTAGAGAAAAAATAGCTACAACGATGGCCAAGGGCCATCTTGGCGTAGCAAAGCACCACGATAACGGTCACCTCAACTCTGATTTGGAGGTCTATGCTTGAATCCACAGCCACCTAGCTCCGATTCAGCACCTAGCTCAGTTCTTCTCAACCTGTACACGAAGAAATGACTATTGTGTGTAGTAGGTTCATATTTAGGGCTATTTGGAGGTTGATGACAACCCATGGATGCATTTCCACTCGTATTCAGACGTCTCGAATCGCTGTGAGTAGAATCTCACTTCCCAAAGCACGATTTAACTCCATGAAATGGATGATTTTGGTTCGATCCTTGGATAATAGCACTTACCCATGTGTCAAGCAGTGACAACGTCGCCTGACTTTTATTGCACTATTTGATTCATCACATTTTGCATGATTTGGTTTATTAATTGATGTGTATGGTTATGGTTAGTGTAATTATATGGTTGATTAAAACCTAAATTACTCAGTTGAAGGTTGAAAATAGTAGCACACGACCAGTATTTGGACAGTTTGGGTATAAACCCAGGCTGCATGATTTTAGTAATTCAATTGATGCACGATTACAAAGAAATGTCGATGACATGGAAACATTCAAGAAAACCTAGTTGCACGCTACCTACTATACTTAATGCGAGTAGTTTAATAACTATACAAATTGACATGATTTCCAAAGAAATTATTTGAAATTCTCAATTAATATTAATAACTCGTTCCATAATAAGTAATTTAACTCTTCATTGGGTTATGTGATGCACAACTCTTATCTTGGGTTGATGTGCACGATTTCTGAGGAATTACAAATAATTTGCAAGTCCTACTGACGATTACTCATATATCGAGTAATTAACTCTGTTAGTTCGTTACGATGTCCAATTGTATGATTTCAGTGTATATGTGCCAAGTTGACCTGAATTCTATTTATTTAAGAATTTTAGTCTACCTGCATGCATAATAATGTTGATTTCTCAGTAAATTACAAGTGGGCATGTATTTAGTTTATTCAAGTACTTGAAATCTGCCTGCATGCTTAATCTGTCAAATCTCTCAGCATTTGCAATGCTTGAATAAACTTCTCTGTCAAATTTAGAATGATATTCATGTCATGTTGTAAAGTTCAAGTAAATAGACTCGGTACCATAGAGATACTAAAACCAAGAATAAATAAGAGAGAGATGCAATGTAGTAAGAGCTTTTCTAGGATAATAAAATAATAGATTAAGGGCCCTGACACCATAGAATCCCTATGAGAGGTCTGCGCCTTAGGGATGAAACTACCTACCCTGGCGGTGCGTCCAGTATACGGGGGTCAGAACGCACCCATAGAGCGTGCAGGGAGATGAAGCCCTTGAGGAAGTCTCCTAAGAGAAGATAGGTTACCCAACATGAACTAGAAGTCCTGATGATAACCCAGAGGTACCCATAGAGCATACCAAGTTGAGGCCCACAGAGCGTCTCAGACCCTCCGCCTGTGTACTTAGCCTAGAGGAGTCTAGTTTACAGCACCATAGGAGTGCCAAGGCCAATGAGCCAGTTTTCCTGCTGCAGACTAGGATAATAGTCAGACTTAGCTATCTCGGGGTGTCACCTAAGTCTTGTATGGTGGGATCGTAGTTCGCTACAAGTCTTCATATGTAGAGTACACTGCATATGATCAGGGCATAAGATAAAATATGTTCATATAGGTTCAAAAAGTTTCTATAAGTTAAAGAGTTAAGAAAGGTTTGAGTTAGTTTGACAACAATTTTCCTTTAAATGAAATTTTAGTATTTTCTGTTAAATAATTGTATCTACAACTTTGCAACAATTGTTATCATAATGAAATGTTGACATCTCCTGTTGTTTAAATTATATTGCTAGATCTACTCAGTATAGTATTATCTTGTATTTTATTCCAATTAATAAACATAAAATAAGTTATCTGTGATGGTTGGGTGAAATTATATTCACTGAGCTAGTAGCTCACCAACCTACTGAAACATTTTTTAGGTCAGCGTCAGCACGAGGAAGCTGAAGGATCGTATCACCCAAGTTTTTAGAAGGTAGTTCGTAGTTAGTTAGTGGTCTCTTAGTCCTTTCCCCTTGGTCCTTGGGCATGTGGTATGGTAGAGAGAGAGAATGAAATGTAATATGTAGTTGAGTTTTCAATTAACTGTTACACTTTATATTCTGCAAGTAAGATGTAATATGTAGTTTAAACTCTGAGGTATCTTTCAAGATTTAGAAATAGTAAGTTTGCTTCTGCAAGTTTAAGTAAGATTTTAGTATTGTCCAAATTATAAGATTCCCCTTTAGGTAAATATTAAGTGATTAAGAAAAGAAAAAGTTAAGGGTGGTTTACCGAGGGTGACTCCCCAGTCTCTGGGGTCATTAGATATGGAACAGGGTACGTGGCATCACAGCCGAGGCTAGAGAGCCAATTTTCCTATTGCAGACCAGGACAGTAGTCAGACTTAGCTATCCTGGGGTGTTGTCTATGTCTTGTACGGTGGGATCGTAGTTCGCTATGAGTCTTCATATGTAGAGTACACTACATATGATCTGGGCATAAGATAAAATATGTTCATATAAGTTCACATAGTTTCTTATAAGTTAAAGAGTTAAGAAAGGTTTGAGTTAGTTTCACAGCCGTTGTCCTTTAAATGAAATTTTAGTTCGCATCAGTTGTCCTTTAAATTAAATTGTAGTATTTTCTATTAATTAATTGTATCTACAGCCTTGCATCAATTGTTATCTTAATGAAATGTGGACATCTCCTATCATTTAAATTTATTGTTTAGATCTTCTCAGTATAGTATTATCTTGAATTTTATTCCAATTAATAAACATAAATGAGTTATCTGCAATGGTTGGGTGAAATTCTATTCACTGAGCCAGTTGCTCACCAACCTACTGAAACATTTTTTACGTCAGCGTTACCACAAGGAAGCTGAAGGATCGTATCACCCAAGTTCATAGAAGGTAGATCGTAGTTAGATAGAGGTCTCTTAGTCCTTTCCCCTTGGTCCTTGGGCATGTGGTAAGGTAGAGAGTGAGAGAGAATGAAATGTAATATGTAGTTTAGTTTTCAATTAACTATTGTACTTTATATTCCACAAGTAAGATGTAATATGTTGTTTAAACTTTGAGGTATTTTTAAAGATTTAGAAATAGTAAGTTTGCTTCTGCAAGTTTAAGTAAGATTTCAGTATTGTCCAAATTATAAGATTCTCCTTTAGGTAAATATTAAGTGATTAAGAAAAGAAAAAGTTAAGGGTGGTTTACCGAGGGTGACTCACCGGTCTCTGGGGTCATTAGAGGTGGCACGGGGATCGAGGCATCCTAGTTAGTTTGGTATCAGAGAATAGGTTGAGTATGTAGATACTCTAAGTTAAGGTTAGGGGACGATAAGAGACCAATAGGATTAGGATTAGGGTGTTTTCCTTCCAACTGCAATTTTCTAACAGGAAGTGTTCTGTTATACTACTACAGATGGCAGGAAGAGGACGTGGTCATGAGGACCAAGTTGAGAGCCACATAGCTCCTGATCCTCAGGTGATGGGTCCAGGTGGTGGAAATGATGTGGATGAGTCATCAAGGATGTACAAGATGTTTCTTGAGACCAGGGAAAAGTATAAGATGGAGAGGCAAGCTTCTACCTCGAGCAGCAAGGACCTGATGAGATCTTATGAGCTGGTTAAGAAGCTTGGAGGCACTTAGTTCAATGGAACTACAGACCCTATAGTGGTAGATGAATGGCTGAGATAGTTAGAGAAAGTGTTCCATCTGATCGAGCTATCTGAGGACAGACAAATCAATCACGCAATTTATTTGCTTAAAGGTGATGCACAGCTCTGGTGGCGTGGAGTGGAAGATAAAAGGAGGAACATGATATTGACTTAGAAAGATTTTGTTGATGAATTCCATCTTAAGTACTACCCACCTACCTTCTTGAGTGAGAAAATAAGACAACTATAGAATATTAAAAAAGGAAGTATGACAATTGGTGAATACGAGACACATTTCACAAGGTTGGTGAATTTCTGTCCACAACTTATTCCTAACGATGTAGAAAAGTGTAGAAGATTTCAAGAAGGATTAAGGTCAGAGATTAGAGACACCGTATCAGCCATTGGTCGAAGAGATAGAGAAAACTTTGGGGAATTTGTGGAAGCAACGAGACATGTAGAAGAGTCAGTTAATGCTGATAAGTAGTCTGAGAGTAAGAAAAGATCTGGAGACTTTATTAGAAAGGGACAAAGAAATGGTGGATAAAGAGGAGGTGGTGGTTTATTTTCAAAAATAGGATGAGGACTTGGCTATTTTGGTAGACAAGGATCTAATTTTTCATCAAGTGGAGGAAGACCTAACTCCGGTAGATGAAGTACACGGTCTACATGGACACTTCCAACTAGGTCTTCAGGATCTTCAGTGTTAGTGACATGACCAAAGAAGCGTGATGTATCAATGTGTGATATCTGTAGAAGACCACACTCAGGACAGTGTTGGGGAACAGGGTTTCAAGGATGTCATCAATGTGGATAGATGGGACATATCAAGAGGAATTGCCCCCAGTTACAATAGTCATCATCATAGGGTTCTCAATCACAATACCAGAATGTCCTGAGGTAGGCTCCAACTGAAGGATCCAGTTCCTCTATAGCTTTAGGTTCCTGAGGTGGTGCAGCACCCAGTGCTAGGGAAGGACAATGAGGACATCGTGGGAGAGGAAGAGCTACAAGACGCTTCTTCTCTTTGACACCACAAGAAGGTATTGTTTCTTCTCGAGTAATTATAGGAGGAATGCTTTTCTTTAACAACATTTCAATTACAGTTTTGATAGATCGGGATGCTAATCACTCATTTATACAACATTCTTTAGCATGTGAGCTTAACCTATTAACGCAGGAGTTACCGGTTGAGTTGTTGTTGAGGGTTCCGTTAGGTGAATCGACAATGTTGACAGAGTTTTATCCTGGATGTTTGTTGAATTTTGGTGGTTACACCATTGTGGTTAATCTTATACCCCTAGATGTTAAGTCTTTTAAAGTTATCTTGGGTATGGATTTCCTAGAGATGTATCGAGTTCAACTCGACTGTTGGAAGAAGGAGGTTGTCTTTCAATAGGGTGGATTTTCTTGTGTCTTTTCTAGAAATAGGAAAGTTTTGCCTACGTGTATCATATCAGCTGTAGTACCTGATAAGATGTGGCAGAAAGGTGTTGAGGTGTTCTTGGCACATGTAGTAGATACTAGAGCTGAGACGAGCACATTTAGCTTATGGGATGTGCCAGTGGTCTATGTGTTCCCAGATGTTTTCCCAGATGAGTTCCCAAGTCTACCTCCTGAAAGAGAGATAGACTTTGAGATCGACGTGTTGCCAGGTAGTCAACCTGTAGCAGTGCCAGCCTACAGAATGGAATCTGCAGAGTTGAAGGAACTCACGATTCAGTTACATGAATTACTAGTTAGGGGTTTCATTCGACCTAGTTCTTCACTGTGGGGAGCTCCAGTCTTGTTTGTGAAGAAGAAAGATGGTACTATGAGGTTATGTATAGATTATAGATAGTTGAATAAGATCACCATCAAGAATAAGTACCCATTGCCAAGGATAGATGATTTGTTTGATCAGTTGCGTGGATCGACGATCTTTTCTAAGATAGACTTGAGATCTAGATATCATCAGTTGAGAATAAAGGCTTCAGATATTCCTAAGTAGGCTTTCAGAACAAGATATGGGCATTATGAGCTTCTAATCATGTCGTTTGGACTGACTAATGCCCCAGTAGCTTTCATGGATATGATGAATTGAATTTTCAAGCCGTTCTTGGATCAATTCATAATGGTTTTCATAAATGACATTCTAATTTATTCTAGAGATGATGAGCAGCATCTGAGGATAGCGTTACAGTTGTTGAGACAACAACAACTATATGCTAAGTTCAGTAAGTGTGAGTTCTGGTTAGCTGAGGTGTCTTTTCTTGGACATGTCATCTCAGGTGATGGAGTAAGTGTTGACCCTAAGAAAGTTGAATTTGTTCTACAGTGGGAGCAGCCTAAGACTCCTACTAAGATCAGAAGCTTCTTAGGATTGGCAGGTTACTACATGAGGTTCATTCAGAACTTTAGTGTTGTAGCGTCACCTTTGACACTCTTAACGAGAAATAATGCACCGTTTGTCTGGTCAGACAACTTTGAGAAGAGTTTTCAGATCTTAAAGAAGAAGTTGACTACAACACCAGTGTTGATCCTGCCCCAGATAGGTAAAGGTTGCACAATGTTTTATGATGTTTCTAGGAGAGGCTTAGGTCGTGTGTTGATGCAGGAAGGCAAAGTAGTAGCTTATGCATCTAGACATCTTAAGAAGAGTGAGGAGAATTACCCAACACGTGATTTGGAGTTAGCTACTGTAGTTCATGCTCTTAAGACATGGCGTCACTATCTTTATGGTGAGGCATGTCAGGTGTTTACGGATCATAAGAGTTTGAAATATATTTTCACCCAGAAAGATCTGAATCTTAGACAGCTGAGATGGTTAGAATTGATCAAGGATTATGATGTAACAATAGATGATCATCCAGGTAAGGAAAATGTGGTAGCAGATGCCCTCAGCAGGAAGTCAAGTTCAATAGATGATGCATTCTCTGTGGCATGTTTCAAGAGAGACCTGCTAGTAGAGATGCAGAAGTTGAACTTAGACTTAGGGGTGACAGAGCAGAGTGGATTGATTGCACAAATGTAAGTCAAGCCTACGTTTTATGATCAGATCAAGGAACTTCAGCAATGTGACAATGCGTTATAGCAGATCATGTAGGACATGACAAGAGGAAAAAGACCAGAGTTCAGGTTTTTAGATGATGGTTTGTTGTATTAGCATGACATGTTGTGTGTACCTGGAGACAGTGATTTGAAAGAAGATATTCTTGAGGAAGCGCATGCATCGATGTACGCTATGTATCCAGGCAACACTAAGATGTACATGAATCTTAAGGAGTTGTACTGGTGGTCAGGTATGAAAAAGGATGTAGCTGAGTACATGGATAGATGTAGTGTGTGCCAGCATGTTAAGGATGAGCATCAGAAACCTATAGGTACTTTGCAATCTCTTCCTATACCGAAGTGGAAGTGGGAACATATCACAATGGATTTTGTGGTAGGGTTGCCGAGGACACGTAGCGGTTGTGACTTGATATGGGTGATTGTGGATAGACTGACTAAGTCTGCTCACTTTCTTCCTATTAAGTCAACCTTTGATGTCTCGAAGTTGGCTAAGATAAACATGGATGAGATAGTCAGGCTGCATGGTATCCCCATTTCAATTATATCAGATAGATATCCTAAGTTCACATCCAGGTTTTGGAATCAGTTGCATCGTGCTTTGGGCACAAAGTTGAGGATGTATACATCTTTTCACCCGCAGATGGATGGTCAGTCAGAGAGGACCATTCATACTCTTGAGGACATGCTGAGAGCTTGTGTCTTGCATTTCAATGGAAGTTGGCACTACTACAGAAATGCCTTTTAGTGTCGGTTGTTTAACCCCCTTTGGTGTCAGTTTCCGAGCGACGCCTATGTGGGCGCCGCTAAAGGTCGAACACTTCGGCGTCGGTTTTTTAACTGACGCCTATTTAACGTACAGGCGTCGGTTGTTTATAGAAAACCGACACCAAAAGGGTTCGCGCCACAGAAAACGACGTCATCTAGGACACATCCTGCGTCGGTTATCTACTAAAAGACCGACGCCTATATGGAATATAGCGTCGGTGTTTAATTGGTAACCGACGCAGAAAGTGTCCTAGATGATGCTGTTTTCTGTGGCGCGACACATTTGGTGTCGGTGATCAACTAAACAACTGACGCTATATGTATTATAGGCGTCGGTTTTACACGAACAGCCGACGCTATTTCCAGCACGGCTGTGGCCACATTAGGCGTCGGTTTGGTTCACAAAACTGACGCTGTAGGTCTTTGCTGACGGTTTTCTATAAATAATCGACGCCTATATCTTTTTTTTTCATATCAGTTTGCAGGCCTGCTGTGGCTGGTCAGCAGGATGAGAACCTACAGTTTAGTTTTCTGAACTGCAGGTTTACGACATCCATTGATATCAGCCTACAAACAGGCCACAAACCTGCAAAATTAACAAAAAAATTTCACACAAGTAGATACATTCAGACATCAATTCAATTCTCACATTCACACATATAGAAACATTCAAATACATGTATTAACATTCAGAAATATTCATTTACAAAGTATCATTCAGTATCGCTATCAACATCCCAATTATATCTTACAATTGCCACTGCTTGTATGGCTTTTGCCCATTCTTCTCTTATTTCATTTAATGCTTCCATCGTATATGGAGCATGCATATTTTTAAGCGTTTACCTATAGTGTGGTCAGTTTTAAACACCTGCAAAGAGAAAGATGTATATATATAAGTAATAATATATTTCATACTAACTAATGAGACTATATATAATACCTCATGTATGGTATCGATGTCCAATGCGTCATGTTTGATAATCATCTGCATAAATCGCATCACACAGTATGCGCATGCCCAGCCATAGTCTTGTGTAGCGCACTATAAATTGAAACATACAAAATAATACAACTAAGCACAATTCACATCAATAATATATACATTGGAGTCGGGAACTTACTTGTACGTTCTGCCAATTTATTGGCTGGTTCTTTTTCCTTGGGACCGTTCCTCCGGACTTTTTGAATGCATCTAAACCCCTACATTTTAATATAACACAGTAAATTTCATAAGTAAATAGTAATGTAATAACAGATGTTAACAGATACAAAAATGAAATATTTCTCACCAGAATAATGGCATTCTCATTACGTGTCCAATTTTAGTGTTTAATGTACTTCCCGCGGGATCTAGATAATAAATAGTGAACGTCCCGGGGACAATAACTAGTAACTCCCAATGTCTACCGCTAGAGGTAAAAAGTTAACAATTAATAACTCAAAATGCATAATAAAAATGGAATTTTCTTAAGTCCAAATTATAAATAAAGTAAACTTACTTGACAATGAATGGAGCTATTATTATTGTCTTCTTTTGCTGACCAAAAATTGTAAAAGCATCTATATAGTATTGTTGAACACTATCATGGTCTTTATCTACCATACTAATTAATGATGGAATCAAAAATCCCACATGATCAAATGCAAATTGTTTGCAATGATCTTCGACTAAGTATCTGTAAAACATGTATTACGTATGCATTAATATATAAGAAACCAGATCACCAGATCTTACACAAGGTATATGGATGTATAAACAAGATCTCACCTTATCCATGTCTCCTGAGTAGCCGCAGACTCCGCCTGTAGTCTTTGGTGAACGCTTGCATAGCCTTTTGGACCCATAGTGTGGTCATGCACATTCAGTGCACGCCTTGCTTTTTGTGCATCACTGAGGGCCTAGTTAGTATGCACATTAATGATTTGGTTAGTAGCACTAAATGTTAATCTTGAATAGTTGAATACAATGTATATTAATTAAATTGGGAGTGACGCCTAATACCTTGAATTCTTCAGATTTTCTTGAATTAACAAAATTGTCCCAATCTTCTTTGTCCAAGAAGTTCCATTGTTCAAGGGATGACTTCTTCTTCTTATCACCCTCTTTTATGTATTCTCTGTTCAGATTTGTCCTATAATTCCTAAGCATCTTTCCAGCGCGTTGCATCACACTTTTACGATGCAACTTCTCATCCAATGCAAACAAATTCTGTAAAATAGAAATGTTATTAACTAGTATCCAAAATAGAATTACAAATAATAGAATTTATAATCTACAAAATAGAATTGCAAATAATAATAACTCACGCATAAATCCTTCCATATCAATTCTTTTTTCCTCTGAGGAACTTTATGCCAATTATCATACTTAACACCACAATGGCTCCGAGTGGTACACCCAAGATAGTTTACAAAATTATTGCGGTTCACTCCAATTGCATTTCCTCCATTATCAAACTCCACAACCAATTTGGATCCACTGCCACTTAGCGCTATTAACGTCTTCAACAGAGTGATGCCCCTTTTCTTGTTAAGTGTTTGGTGTTGCACATCAAGTTGCTCCAGTGCTTCAGTGCGTACATGTGCATCATCAACCTAAAATTTGACAAAAATAAACACACTGAATTAGCCCAATATAGAAATATAGGATATATGACATAACTAGAAGATAATGAATTTTATAGAAATACATGATATGTTTTTAGAACTTACATTGGTATCCTCGCCATGCTTGTCATGGACAGCATGGTCATCATGGACTTCATGCTCATCATGGACATCATGCTCATCATGGTCAGCCATCTGAAAATGTCATTAAAAAGGCAAACATTTAGCATTTGTATTAACTAGAAAAAGGCAAACATTTATCATTGGTATTAACTAGAAAAAGGCAAACATTTAGCATTTGTATTAACTAGAAAAAGGCAAACATTTAGCATTTGTAGAAACATACATGTCTCTAAAATTGTGATCTTTTATCAATTAACAATCCTTCATTGTGATCTCCACGCACATATAAGTCATTATTAACTTCAATATTTTGTGGAGTTGGCAACCCAACTGAGAATGGACTGGAGTCATCATACTTATCATAGTACTCTTCTTCATCTATAGGATCTTCAATGAATTGTCTTTTACCATGAAGAACAACTGACCATTTATCATTTGCAGGATCATCGATATAGAATATTTGTTTCGCCTGTGATGCCAATAGGAATGGTTCACCCTTCTCGCAAATCTTTTCAAAGTGCACCAAAGTGAAACCCAATTCATCCACTATAACTCCTTTGGTGTTATCAACCCAATTACATTTAAAGAGCGGAATTTTGAAATCTATGTAGTCAAACTCCCAAATGTCTTCAATGACACAGTAATATGACATTTTAGCTTCCCGTGTACTCTTATCCTTTGCACTTACAAAATACATAGTCGACGCTTGAAGAGTGACCCCACTATTTTGGATGACACTCTTATCATCTTGGCGCTTTGTGTAATATGTGAATCCATTAATGTCAAACCCTTCATAAGACATAACATTCAGTTTTGGTTTAAAGGTGAGGCATTTGATAGTTTCCGTAATATCATTTGGTGTTTGAGATAGTTGATGTAAGACTTTATCTTCAAACCACTTAGTAAAAGTCTTATTATGCTCTCTAGCAAGCCACATTGAACTTACTCGAGGATGTAGTCTCTTTATGAAATTGGTATGTTCCTCGA
The DNA here is from genome assembly GCA_963693085.1 of Alisma plantago-aquatica. Classification (NCBI taxonomy): domain Eukaryota; kingdom Viridiplantae; phylum Streptophyta; class Magnoliopsida; order Alismatales; family Alismataceae; genus Alisma; species Alisma plantago-aquatica. The sequence goes on from OY856411.1 coordinate 804,406,297, forward strand.
TATAAACACTCACTTCGTCCATATTGTGTAAAATATACAAGTGAGCTTGTTCCAACTGCTCACAGCTGATTACTTTCACCCGTGATCCCAAAATTCCTTTGCCCTCCTCAATATTCTTATCATTATCAGGAGTGTCATTACCACTGAGAAAGTCATTGCAAAAATCCATAACCTCTCTCACCACATAACCTTCAATAATACTCCCTTCAGGCCGATAATAGTTTCGAACATCACCTTTAAAAACGATCATGTATCGTTCAAAGGGATACATCCAATGCAAGAAAACTGGTCCCAACATTTTCACTTCCCTAGTCAAGTAGACAACAAGATGTACCATGATATCAAAGAACGAAGGAGGGAAATACATCTCAAGCTGACATAGGGTAACAACCACTTCTCTTTGCAAATTATCTAGAGTATTAGGGTCAATAACTTTGCTACATAGACTGTTGAAAAAGAAACAAAGTCTGGTAATTGCAAACCTTACATGCTTCGGCAATATAGATCGAATTACCATGGGCAATATTTGTTGCATTAGAGTGTGACAATCATGAGATTTAAGACCTATCAACTTCAGATATTTCATTGATGCCAATCTACGGATGTTGGATGAGTAACCATGTGGCACCTTAACATTTACCAAGCATTCACAAAAAGTTTTCTTTTCCTTTCTAGACAACGTGTAACAAGCGGGAGGTAAGTATGTTCTTTTATTACCCATTTCACGTAATTCTGTTAATTCTGACCTTATTCCCATTTCACGTAGGTCCAGTCTGGATTTTATCCCATCTTTAGTCTTACCTGGTATATTTAATAGAGTACCAATGATGCTATCACAGACATTTTTCTCAACGTGCATTACATCGATACAATGCCTGACTGTCAAAGAACTCCAATAAGGAAGATCCCGAAATATTGACTTCTTCTTGAATGAAGAATTGTCATTCCGTGTGGCCATACTACATTGTGATTTCTTACCAAATTCATTGACAATGTCTTTTACTCTTTCATAAACAACATCCCCTGGTATAGGTTTAGATGCACTCCGTTCATCATTCCATCCATTGAATGCTTTGCGCTTCCTACGATACAGATGGAATTTTGAAAGAAACCTTCGATGGCCAAGATATACAGTCTTGCTGCCATGTTTTAGTCTTATTGAATCATTGTTTTCTTCACATATAGGACATGCTTTAGCTCCTTTGACACTATATCCAGACAAATTCCCATATCATGGAAAGTCATTAATAGTGCAAAACAACATAGTGTGCAAACAAAATGTCTCTCTTGCTGAAGCATCATAGGTCATCACACCTTCAGCCCAAAGTTTCTTTAAGTCATCAATCAAAGGTTCAAGATAAACATCGATATCATTTCCGGGTTGTTTAGGGCCTGATATCAACAACGACAACATAACGTACTTATTTTTCATACACATCCAGGGAGGAAGATTGTATATAACAAGCATGACTGGCCAAGTGCTATGTTGGCTGCTCAATGTCCCGTACGGATTCATCCCATCTGTACAAAGCCCAAGTCTTAGATTCCTATCTTCTTCACCAAATTTGGGGTATAATAGATCAATTTTCTTCCACTGTGGGGAATCAGACGCATGTCGTAGGATCCCATCATTATTTTTCTTAACATCTGCATGCCACCTCAAATTCTTTGCATCTTTCGAATTTGCAAACAAGCATTGAAACCGTGATATTATAGGTATATACCACAACACCTTGGCAGGAGAACCAGTTTTGGACTCCCCCGAAGTCGTCAATTTATACCGTGACGCACCACATTTTGGACAATCTTTCAAATCTACATAGTCCTTTTGAAATAATACACAATCATTCGGGCATGCGTGTATCTTCTTGGCCTCCATTCCCATGGGGCACAACATTTTCTTTACCTGGTATGTTGAGATTGGCAGCTCATCTCCTTCAGGAAGCATTTCTTTCAACAAAGTCAACAATGAAGTGAAGCTTTTGTCGCTCCATCTATTGTTAGCTTTCAACTTATACAATCTCAACACAACGCTAAGCTTCGTAAACTTAGCACAGCCTGTGTATAACGGTATCTCAACATCATGCACAATGTTTCTAAAGATAGGAGGTGGATCGGTGTGCTCTACCCTACAACCATCCAACATCGCATCAACAATGTCTGCTGGAACTGGTTCGTTCACATTTACGTCATCAGAGGCAATTTCTTATTCCACCCAAGCACTGCTATCGACATCTACTGGTTTTGATTTTGAAATCTCTCCATGCCAGTGCCATTCTGTATAGCCTTGTACAATCCCGTTGCACATGACATGACTTTTGATTTCCTCACCAGTGTTGACTTTCAAGTTGTTACCGCAATGCCTACATGGACAGTAGAACCTATCTGTAGGTTTTTTCCTATGTTCCTCGACAAATCTAATAAACTGATCAAGACCAGATATAAACTCTGGGGTGAAACGATTACGAATGGACATCCATGATCTATCCATTCTATGATCAAAGAGAATACAAGTATATATTAGGAAACAAGTATATATTAGGAAAAGATTAGGGTATACACTTACATCCTAAGTGTATAATGTGATGTCATTCTTATATATAATAAATGTGTACCACCTATCCCATCCTTGAACACCTAATCTCACTAGTAAGTGTATAATGTGTATTGGGTTTTCAAGAAAATTTCGGAAGCATTTCCCCGCTGTTCTCTAAGTACATATGTACTTAGAGAACAAACGGGGAAATGCTACCAAAATTTTCTTGAAAACCCAATACACATTATACACTTACATCCTAAGTGAGATTAGGTGTTCAAGAACAGTCCCAAACCGGGGACTATCTAAGATTTACTCCTAATGAGTCAATCTTGGACAGGTTTCTTGGCCAACAAACACAATAATATATATCTACAATGAAGCCGGACTCCATACAAACAGTATATAATTTAGTGATTGTTCATTCTTATTTATACCAATGTACAAGTAATATAAAGAACAATGATTGTTCACTTTCTAGGCCAACAAACACATGTGATGTCATTCTTATATATAATAAATGTGTACCACCTATCCCATCCTTGAACACCTAATCTCACTAGTAAGTGTATAATGTGTATTGGGTTTTCAAGAAAATTTCGGCAGCATTTCCCCACTGTTCTCTAAGTACATATGTACTTAGAGAACAAACAGGGAAATGCTACCAAAATTTTCTCAAAAACCCAATACACATTATACACTTACATCCTAAGTGAGATTAGGTGTTCAAGAATAGTCCCAAAACGGGGACTATCTAAGATTTACTCCTAATGAGTAAATCTTGGACGGGTTTCTAGGCCAACAAACACAATAATAGATATGTACATGTTAGGGTTTCATCAATGTTAGGGTTTAATCAAATCAAATTAGGATGCTAGAATGGACAAGTTTAAATCAAATTAGGGTTTAAATCAAATCAAACACGGCTGTGGCTGTGTTGGCCTACCATGGCCATGTTGGGCAGCACGGCCTTGGTAGGCCATTCTTCTCAGTTCTCAGTGAAAGAAGTAGAACACTAACTAGTCTTAGGTTTTGAAGTCAGAGCAGCAAGCAGAGCAGAGCAGCGGGCGGCAAGGAAGAAGACAAGGAAGAAGGTGCTACGGCTGATACCTTGTGAGCAGCGGAGGCAAGGAAGAAGACAATGCCGCAGTAGGGCGTGAGCAAGGAGACGCAGAGCAGCAGCAAGGAGGAAGGAGCAGGCGGCGGCGGCGCAAGGAGGAAGGCGGCGGGCGGCGGCTGTGACGCAGAGCAGCAGTAGGGATCGTCGGCGGTGAGCGAGAAGCAGCAGGCACCAGGCGGCGATTTTGGGAGAGCGGCGACGAGCAACACACAGGAGAATCGATGAAATAGGATGAAAGGGGGAAGAGTCGGGTGATCGGGCCTCTATTAAGTTTGTCAACGGCGTCGGTTATCTATGACAATCGAGGCCTATTATCTTCAGCGTCGGTTGATCGTAAAAAACCGACGTCCAATTAGACAATCTTTACCCCAAATTAATTGGAGGGAACTATTATCAGCGTCGGTTATACAAGGATAACCGACACCGAAAGTGGAACTTTTCGCGCAAAATTTCATTTTACATAGGCGTCGGTGAATCGTTAAACAACCAAAGTTGTATGTGACCCAGATTTTTTTCGCTCAAAAATTGGATTTCGTGGGCACCTTTAGGTGTCGGTTGGTTATACTCAGCCGACGCTGAATACAAAGCGGTACCCGTGTTTGGCTGGTCTTCGAATATAGACGTCGGTTTGCATAAATAACCGACGCCTAATATTATAGGCGTCAGTTGTCCTAAATAACCCACGTCCAGAAAAGCGACACTGAACACTATTTCTGTAGTAGTGTGGGAAGAACACTTGAGCCTTATAGAGTTTGCATACAACAATAGTCATCATTCTAGTCTTGGTATGGCCCCTCATGAAGCTTTGTATGGTAGAAAGTGTAGATCACCTATATGTTGGTACGAGGTGGGTGACAAAGAGATTCTTGGACTAGAGATAGTGGATTTGACTACAAAAAAGATTACAATGATCAGAGAACAGTTGAAAGTTGCACATGACAGGCAAAAGAGTTACACTGATAAGAGACATAGACCTCTTGAGTTTGAGGTTGGTGATGAAGTGTATTTGAAAGTTTCACTATGGAAAGGAGTGTTGAGGTTTGGCAAGAGAGGCAAACTGACTCCTAGGTTTATGGGCCCATATCCTGTCATTGAGAGGATTGGACCTGTAGTCTACAGGTTGGATTTGCCATCCGAGTTGGATAATATACATGACGTGTTTCATGTATCGATGCTAAAGAAGTGTTACCCTAGGACAGAGAAAATAGTAGATCCAGAACCTACACAACTCAGACCAGATGTAACCTATGTTGAAGGACCAATACAGATAGTTGATCGAAGGATCAAGAAGCTCAAAAATCACGAGATACCATTAGTGAAGGTTTTGTGGAGGAACCACAACCTAGAGGAAGCCACGTGGGAGCTTGAGTCAGAGATGCGTAACTAGTTTCCTTTTCTCTTTTAGGAATTTTGGGAAAAAAATCTTATAAGGGAGGGAGATTGTTATGACCCACTCCAAAGCTAACTAGTAAGTTCAATGATCACAACATCATTAAGATGATTAAGTTAAGTAAGAACATCACTTAGTGCATCATTAAGTTGATTAAGTTGAGTTAAGTACACTGTGCTTGAAGCTTTGCAAAAAGAATCATTTGATTTGGACCTTCGAGTCAATAGTTATGACGTTTTTATGTTTCTTTGGGCTTGGATGCAATTTTTCCAATAATTAGCTATTTCATTTTTTTTCTTTTCCTTTCTCCCTTATCTTCTTCCTCGATAGAATAGGGACCACTTGAGTGGTGCCCAACCCATCCGATAGAGCAACAGTAGAGGGTGATTTGAGGGGGGCAATCTTTGGCCCCTTGGCTCCATTCAGCAGCGGCCCTTTTGTCCTTCTTCCTCCTTCCTTCCTACTCGATTCTTTGCCCTAGCAACGCCCTAGTGCCCAACCTGCTAGGGGCGGCACCCCAGCAAGAAGCGGTAGCTCAGTAGCTGCAACAATGGCTAGGAAGCCATCTTGGCACGAGCAACGACAACCCTACCTCCGCCCACCTTCCTTCTCCCTTTCCCTCCTCATCCTCACCTCAGCCACGCCCTAGGGCGGCGCCCCTATGGCTGCGGCCAAGCAGCAGAAGCTGTCGTGAGAAAGCAATGACCAGATGGTGTTGTGGGCGAGCAACACCATAAAAGCAACACCGTCGAGCTCATCTTAAGGTCCATATCAGGGATCCACAGACCTAGCCGCGAGCAGCAACACCCAGCCAAGGTTCCTCTCCACATTTGCATGTGTGGGAGCCATTTGTTTGCAACAGGTCTAATCCAGGCTGTCCCAAGGTAGAAGAAGACCCTGATGATGCCTGGAAACTGGTCTCTGGACGCGTTTCCAGTCGAATTACAGTCACCTCACCAGCTGTGAGTAGAATCTCACTCCCAAATGCAAGAATAGCTCTAATAATAAGACGTTTTGGTTGAAATTGGCATTATTCACGGCTGTCAGCGTTTACCTGGGTGTCGGGTAGTGCCAATGTCGTTTAATTCCTAAATTGCATGTTTTATTTATTTATGTTCGCACAATGCTAATTATTTGAATGATGTGTGTGAATTAGATTAGTGAAATTACACGATTTATCAAAACGTAAATTACTCAGTTAAAGGTTGAAAACAGTAGCACACGACCAGTAACTGGTTAGTTTGGGTATAAACCCAGGCTGCATGATTTTAGTAATTCAATTGATGTACGATTACAAAGAAATGACGATGACATGAAAACGTTCAAGAAAACCTAGTTGCATGCTCCCTACTATACTTAATGCGAGTAGTTTAATAACTATAAAAATTGACACATTTTCCAAAGAAATTAATTAAAATTCTCAATTAATATTAATAACTTGTGTCATAATAAGTAATTTAACTCTTAATTGAGTTATGTGATGCACAACTCAAGATTAGGGTTGATGTGCATGATTTTTGAGGAATTACATATAATTTACAAGTTCTACTGACGATTACTCATATATCGAGTAATTAACTCTGTTAGTGCGTTATGATGTTCAATTGATTGATTTCAGCATATATGTGCCAAGTTGACCTGAATTCTATTTATTTAAGAATTTTAGTCTGCATGCATGCATAATAATGTTGATTTCTCAGTAAATTACAAGTGGACATGTATTTAGTTTATTTAAGAACTTGAAATCTTCCTGCATGCTTAATATGTTGAATCTCTCAGCATTTGCAATGCTTGACTATACTGGTCTATCAAATTTAGAATGATATTCATGTCGTGTTGTAAAGTTCAAATAAATAGACACGGTACCATAGAGATACCAGAGTCGAGTAAAAGTAAGAGAAATGTGCAATGTAGTAAGAGCTTTTCTAGAGTAATAAAATAATAGATTTAAGGGTCCTGAAACTGTAGAATCGCTACGAGAGGTCTGCGCCTTAGGGATGAAATGACCTACCCTGGCGGTGCGTCCAATATATGGGGGTCAGAGCACACCCACAGAGTGTCCAGGGAGACACCCTTGAGGAAGTCTCCTAAGAAAAGATAGGTTACCCAACACGAATTGGAGATCCCGATGGTAACCCAGAGGTACCCACATAGCGTACCAAGTTGAGGCCCACAGAGCGTCTCAGACCCTTTTCCTGGTTACTCAGCCTAGAGGAGGAGTCCAGTTTATGGCACCATAGGAGTGGCAAGGCCAGAGAGCCAGTTTTCCTGTTGCAGATCAGGACAGTAGTCAGACTTAGCTATCTTGGGGTGTCAGCTAAGTCTTGAACGGTGGGATCGTAGTTTGCTATGAGTCTTCATATATAGAGTACATGGCATATGATCAGGGCATAAGATAAAATATGTTCATATAAGTTCACAGAGTTTCTTATAAGTTAAAGAGTTAAGAAAGGTTTGAGTTAGTTTTGCAGCAGTTGTCCTTTAAATGAAATTTTAGTATTTTCTGTTAATTAATTATATCTACAGCCTTGCAGCAGTTGTTATCTTAATAAAATGTTGACATCTCCTATCGTTTAAATTATATTGTTTAGTTCTGCTCAGTTAAGTAGTATCTTGAATTTTATTCCAATTAATAAACATAAATGAGTTACCTGCAATGGTTGGGTGAAATTCTATTCACTGAGCCAGTAGCTCACCAACCTACTGAAACATTTTTCAGGCCAGAATCAGCACGAGGAAGCTGAAGGAACGTATCACCCAAGTTCTTAGAAGGTAGATCGTAGTTAGATAGAGGTCTCTTAGTCCTTTCCCCTTGGTCCTTAGGCATGTGGTATGGTAGAGAGTGAGAGAGAATTAAATGTAATATGTAGTTTAGTTTTCAATTAACTATTGTACTTTATATTATGCAAGTAAGATGTAATATGTTGTTTAAACTCTGAGGTATTTTTCAAGATTTAGAAATAGTTAGTTTGCTTCCGCAAGTTTAAGTAAGATTTTAGTATTGTCCAAATTATAAGATTCTCCTTTAGGTAAATATTAAGTGATTAAGAAAAGAAAAAGTTAAGGGTGGTTTACCGAGGGTGACTCCCCGGTGTATGGGGTCATTAGAGGTGGCACGGGGATCAGGGCGTCACATACCCATATCGGGTTAGAGCTACTAGTGTATATGCTTGAACCTGATATCACTTTATGAAGTTATACCATCTTCTTCAAGATCTAGACCTTCGTTCTAACTATTATAGTTCATGGAAACATGTCTAAGAAACTACTATAACTCATAATTTCATCAACTATTTTATAAGATTTTCAGAAGTAAAAGTATTTCATTAAGTGTAGCAATTTAGGTGATGAATAATAACATGATAGAGTCCAAGTTATATAATCCGCCTTGTGAACACTTCAAAGTTCCAAGCTCCAAAGATTCTCATCCTAAGGTTGAAGAAGAACTTCTCCTAGGTCCAGGGCTTGATTACAACTATTACATAGACAAGAAATCACCATAGTTAAGCACTTGGTGAAGAAGGAAAGAAAGGAATATCCATAACCCGATATCCTACTTCAACCAAGGTTGAAGGTGACCAAAGCCTTACCTAAAGCTTGGTGCTAGAGCTGTCCTAGATCCTTGAGCTACTTTGCATGATACCTAAGGGTATTTGCATGATATCTCCAAGGGGAATGGTTATGAGGATCGTAAACTTTCATAAATTGGTGAAAGGTGAAGTATATATACTTGTTTTCATGAGATAATACATATATTAGGTGTCTTCCCCTCATGCTACTAGATGACACGTGGCCATGCATGGTTGACACGTGGCCATGCATGCAAACATGTATATATTGTCATGCAAGAGTCTTGGGGATAACCTAGAGACAATATCTCAGCCCTTACTTATCTTGTTGGGCAAGTTATCTCATCTTTATCTCATTAAATAAGCAACCCGATACACTTTTTGTAAGGAACTTTGCAACTCATCGTGGGCCACCTCCTTGAGGTGCTCTACCCATCATGGCCTTTTCCAAGGATCAACAAACTGATAGGAGGCTCCTAATTTGGCTCCTTGGCTGATAGGGCTCCTTATATCAAGTCTACAACTCGATACAATACATATAAGGCTCTTGCCTTTAACTCATTCTTGGTCCTTCATTACCAAGAGTATCACCACTCAAAGATGAATCAAACATAGTGCCTCCTTCTTTATCTTTCATCTAAAAGATACATCGAGGGAGTAGGGACACTCTAGAGGTGGTAATTTACATTTTAACCCCACATATTGGTAAATTACAAATTGTACCAAAATTGGTGCATAAAGTACTAGCATAAGTTATTCTTGGAATTTAGGCTTTCCACAAGCCACCACTTAGCATCACTCTCTTTCTTATGATACCAAAACACTTAGAACACATTGCACATGTGTTATTTGCAATGTAACCCCTTATCTTGGGTAAATTGCACTTTTCACTCAGACTTTCAAACTTGAAAAAAAACTTCACCAAAAGCCTTAATTTCTTTTCAAAAGATTAGAATCAGTTTGTATGTATCTTACTTAAGCAAAACTTCAAGGGTTAAGCCATAACCCAGGTCAGGGGTATTACATGAGAAATCTTTCATATTTTATATCCGTTAACATCAATTATTACATTATTATTTAATAATGCAATTTAATGTGTTACTTAACATGTAGGGAGAATGTAAAAGTAATTTCTTGACTCTAATGTATATATTATTTATGTGAACTATTCTTGTTTGTATTTGTTAACATTTTTTATGTTTCAACTTATAGTGTGCTACACAAAACAATGGCTGGGCATGTGCATACTACATGATGTGATATATGGACCTAATTATCAAACATGCTGTAATGGAAACCGATACCATACAACATGCATTATATATAGTCTCACTAGATAATATGAAATATATCAATCTTATTATATATTATTAATTTTATATATACATCATTATCTTTGTAGGTGTTTTAAATCAGTAACTTGACTACAAGTGAAAAGTTATTAGATGTACATACTCTCTATATGATAGAAGAATTAAATGATGTAAGTGAACAATGGGAAAAAGCCTTACAAGTAGTGGGAATTTTTTATTATCATTGGAATATTGATGACGATGATGACGATGATAATGATAAGAATGATATTTCTAAACTTTGTTGTCATAATTATTTCTGTATTTGATGACATGTTAAACTTTGAAAGACACACTTATATATACATGTCTGAATGATTTTTTTTGAATTGTCTTATCTATATACATATATGTATGAAGATGAATACATGAATGTTTCTACATGCGTCTGAATGTGAAAAGAGATGAAATGAATGGAACTACAGGTTGCTACATGTGTGTGGATAAGAAATGGAGGAATGAAATGGAACTACATGTTTCTACATTTGTGTGATGAAATCATAATATGAAATGTGCTTATACATGTGTGTGAATCATTCCATATATTAATGTTTTCCATCCTTATTAATTTTGAATGTTTGTGGCCTATTGTTGGTTGAAATTAATGGATGTTGTAAACTTGTAGTTCAGAACTGAACTGCAGGTTCTGCATCCTACTGACCAGTCGGACAACAGGCCTGCAAGCTGATAAGAAAAATAAATCAAAACATAGTTGTCGGTTAACAAAAACACCGAAAACAAAAACTTAACTCCTCAGTGATTAATAGTTAACTGATGTCTTTATCCCTTATTGGTGTCAGTTACTATTTGGTTAACTTACAAACCATCAATAATTTTAGGTCAACAGAGTCAAGTTTTTGTTGCTAACTGACACCTATGGTCTAACCTGGGGCCAATTTTTTTTTGGGATGGGATGTGGCATCGGTTATGACTTGATAACTGACACATATGGTCCCCCTACTGGTGTGTTTTTTGGGTTTGCAATCCGGAGATGGCTTTGTGGTATCGGTTATGAAACCAACACTGAAGGCATCTACATTTAGTGTCACCCACTTGGGTGTCGCTTGGAAACTGACTTCTGAAGTCATATTTAAATGACGCTAAAGGTGATGTCTGTACTAGTGGCATGTCTGAACACACACTCCATGCAGACGTGTATGGTGATATGCTTCTCGAAATGGAACCAACTTCCGAGGGCAGAAGCATAGAAGAAGAATGGGAGCATATTTCTTAGAGGAGCAACTTCAGTGGATAAGATACAAGGTGCAGTTTGTTAGGATTTTATCTCTTATACTAATTGGATAGGAAATAATATCTAACAATATTAGAAAAGTGCAATTAATGTTAGACTTGGAGTCCAAGACATTATTTCCTTATCTTTTTGTATTGTCATTTCTTAATCCCTATAGAATAGTCGTATCCTCTTGTACTTTCTTACCAGGAGTCTCTATCTATAAATAGGGATAAAAATCATTGGAATATGATGCACTGATGTGTGGGGATCCAACGTGTGGTAACTTTGGGTGTGTGAATATAGAACAACATCATGTGTCAAAATGAAAAGCCAAAAAAGATAGCCAAAGAGGGGAAAGAATGAGAGTGAGTTACATGATTCTATTGTGGCACGAGATTGTGAGGGAGTGACATTCCTTGTAATCTTTTTGAGGTTGCTTAATAGAATTATATAGTCTTCCTCATCAATCATGTTCTCGGCTTGGTTATCTATTTGGTAGTTATTGGCTTTGTCGACGTGGGTAGTCGTAGCTTTTGTTATACATGATTGGGCTATATTTCATGTGGCATTTTTCTTAGACTTGAATCTTCATCAAATCTCTTCACCTATACTCTTAAGGACTATTTGTAATGATGATAGCTTGTTTTATTAAAAAAAGAAAATCAATTATGCTTGTTTTTTCATTTGTTTTATCTACTCATTTAGACATTAACTAATGAAATTAGTGTCTTAACTAGATAATCTTGAAGCTGAATCATATACTCGCCAACCTGATCTTAGAGCAGTGTGACTTCATGACTAGGTGAAGTTAATGTGCAATTGTGTATAGATGTTCATATGTTGTGGGAGAATGTTGATGTCATGTTTTGATGAACGAATGTATTTGTAAATAAATGTTTACTTGTGTATATTTATGTAAAGTTTATAAAGTACAATTATGTTGGATGATTAAATATAACTTATATATTAATTATCCATGAATTTGATATGTGGTTATTGTTGGTATGTATGCCCTAAGAGCCAATCATGGGATGATTGGTGGGATACATTAAGATTGATTTGATAAACATCAAAGGCAAGCTTCCAATTCTTTCTGGTTCAGTCATATGAGATAGTGATAGAATAGATTGAATGTCTAGAGAATGATAGTACTCAATGACGTATGCTTTTAGGTTGAGGACTTGAACGATGAGATCATACAGATGCTAAGAGTTAGTACATTCTTGTTATGTCCCTAGTCAGATGTCATTGAGGAAGGTAGATAGAAAACAATGACACACAAGACTAGATTGTGGTGTTGGTTGATGACAAAATCTCATTAGTCATGATATAGAGATATCAAACCAAACACATAGGTACTTGTTAGAGAACAAGTGTACCAGACAGACCCACCGTGAGTTTGACACATGGAACCATGACATGGTAGTCACAATCAGTACTCACAGTGATGGTGGTGAATGTGATTCTTTGACCTGAAATCACTACACTCAACACATGTCGTTGGGCACACTTTACATCATCAAACGCATACCTGAAACATGGGTTGTTATAAAAGTGATGATTGGGTGGCTTTGACACATGGGGCTTTTGAGGGGTGAGTGATAGATATGGGATTTGTCCCTCCTGAGGGAGTTTGATATCCAAGGCCACTTGATGAGTAGGATTGAAAAAGGTGTGCGCACGCATGTGTGAATCAATATGTGATATTGATGTCATACATATCTCTTCCAATCTGCTCTGAGATCAAGAAAGTGAATGAACGTTGATAGGATGACTGTTCGATGCCTCGAGTTCATTCGGGATATCAGTGATAAAAGAATTATACATTCATTGTAACACCATTCATGGATTGTAGGATTGAAAGTTGTTCTCCAGCTTTCTACTTTCACTTGGGTAGCACTGATGTGTGACTAGGCACCACTCTTTGCTTGTGAAGTAATAAGTGTTATGAACTTTCACTGCCAACGTGAAATGGACCTGCAGGGTCACACACATAGGATTTAACCTGGAAGAGGAGTTTTATCCACAAACAATGTTTAGATTGATTGCTAAAGGAGTTTAGTAGTTCAATTAAACACTCAATCAATTGATAGCTCAATATCATAATGTCCAAGGTGATGTACTGATTGATTAGAGTATCGGATTGATTGAAACCGCAATTGACTGATTCTGCACAATCTGCACTCCCAATCGATCGACTCATGAGATGAACCGATCGGCTCAACTTGGTGAACCGATCGGCTCAGTTGGTGAGTCGATCGGCTCATGATCAGGGTGAACGATTGCTTCAAGTGTTGAAACGATCGATTCAACTGGTGCAACTGAGCAAGTTAGGAAAGTAGGATTGGTGAGAATTTTCCTTTCGTTTCACTTGCCCAATTTGATTGGAACAAGGATTGGTATTTGATACCAATTAGAAACAAAAGATGGAAAGTCAATCGGGAACTGATCTGGACCACGAACTGATCGATTCAGAAGTGAACCGATCGGCTCATGGGTCCCAATTGATCAGTTGAGGTGTCAACCGACCGGCTCAGGTGCCCAACCGACCGTTTCAGTTGTGAAATGATCAGTTCAGGTTGTGAGTTGGTTGTTTTGTGGAAAATCTCGAACCCTTCTACTCCTACTTTTAGTCCCGCATTGCCCGGGATGGAGACCCTGTCCCATGACCCTCCTATATATATAGGGGTATTAAGGGATTCTCAAAATACAACTCAGTGCAACCAGTTGCTCTGTGAAGTGGTCGTTCTCTCTGGTTTTGGTAACCGAGAGAGAGCCCAAGCAAGTGCTACCCGATAAGGGAGGCACAACAAGGGAAAGACAACTGCAGTTGCGACTGGTGGCAGGAGAGTGTGTTGGTGACTAGTACGCTGACAGGAGGGTGCGACTCCTTCCAATTCCTTGTGGGACAAGGAGATTGGAGTTCCAGGTGGTCCGTGTGGACTACTTCAGAGGCGGGAGATTTCTGCCACTCGAAGGACAACTGTCAATCCCGACAGTCCCGGTGAGACCAGGAGTCGTCAGTCCCGATGCGACCAGGAGCTGCACAGACACCGTCCAAGACCGGAGGTGAAGACCATGCAAGGCGCGAGGTATTGTCGCCGAGCAAGCCTCGGGACAAGGTATGATTCCACAATCCATCCTTTCCTATTGTATAGACATTGACACGTTTCCTTGTTCTGGGTTTGGGGAGGAGAAAATTTTTGTTTCCTCTGCCTTCTCTGTCACCCCTAAAACCCAACAGTGGTATTAGAGTCACATCAACTGCTCTATACTTTAGGGATTATCGATATGATCGATTTTGGTTTTTTGCCTTTATTTATTGCATATGATGCGAATAAAATTGGCTTTATGCATGTCCAATCCTAAATCCACAAATCCCAAATTACATATATGATATGTATTATTAATGCACTCGATACGCGTCGCCCTTAAACGAGTTTTGTGGTGGATGAATAGCATGATTATGGCCAATAAACCCTATATGTGTATGGTTGTATGTGGTTGCTTGCATCTCGGTCTGCGTACCGATCTTCCTTCTCCTATTCCTGATGTAACTCGAAATAATTCGAGATTTCTTTCCTACCTTTGCTCCCCTCGAATGTAACTCGAGGTTTCTCCTTTTACAATGTAAAATAGGATAGAATTGTATTTCCTGCTATGTCAAAGAACGGAGGACATCTGACGACAACTGAGACGATCGGTTCAAGGAGTGAACTGATCGATTGACATTCGAGACGATCGGTTCAAGGAGTGAGCCGATCGGTTGATGACCGGTTCGAGGAGCAAGATGAGTGGGTGGTGGCCATGATGAGATGCACGACGACCAGGAGAACCGATCGGTTGGAGGAGCCAACCGATCGGCTGGTGGCACCCAGCCGACCAGTCTGATGGTGAGCCGATCATTCATGAGATGAGTTGATCAAACCCAGAAAGGCAAAGCACAGAGTTCATCTTGTACAGGTTGCATGTGATGTAGACCTAGATGACCGTGATTCCTCTTGGCTCGAGGAATCACATTAGGATGGCCATAATCATCGCTTTTATCATTTTGCATGTTTTCTATGGGATATAACATGTATATGATACATGCTATGTATTGTGGTGATTGCATATGTATATGTATATAAAAACCAAATCCCTCATTAAAATATTAAGTCTTATATGCCTTCCATTAGAGGTACACATGAAAAACTCGATCGACCAAGCGTAGGTTACGCCAAAGCATGGTGCGCCGTCTATCTTGTGGAAGTGTGAAGGGTAGACATGTAGGTTCTGCCAAAGTAGGGTGCATGTTTACCGTGTCAGCTTTTGGGTTAGACTTAACTGGTGATTCTTAGAGTGTCTAAGCCCAGAGGCAAGGAATGTTCATGGCAAGGTGTTGCGCATGTTCATTCATCAAGAGTTGCATATGATGCAATTGGGAAAGGTTGCCTACCTGGAAGATCTAAGTTGTGGGTGACAACCCTAGTTGGTCCATGACTTAGAGGATTTTAGGATCTTGCCCACTAGAAGGTTGTACGTTGCAATCTTCCGAATTAATGGTGAGGGCTATCAATTTGAAGTAAAATAGTGGGAGCGATAATTAATTGAAGGCCTAATTATATCGTCAACTTTTCAAATCAATCAAATAAGTCAAAAATGAGTTTTTTGGACTAAAATTGCATATTTTCCTTTTTGTAGTACAAATGGCAACAAACAACAATCACTTTTCTTTGCGATTGGTCCTTGAAAAGGACAAGCTAAATGGGACAAACTTCCACGATTGGTATAGGACATTGAGAATTGTTCTCACTCAAGAGCGAAAGCTCTATGTCCTGGATACTCCAATTCCAGAGGAACCTGCTCCTAATGCACCAAAGGCAGAAAGGGATGCTTACAAGAAGCATTCTTGATGATGCCATTGATGCAAAGTGCTTGATGTTGTGCTCTATGAACCATGAGTTGCAGAGACAACATGAGAACATGGGTGTCATTGAGATGATTCAACATCTCAGGAACATGTATGAAGATCAAGCACGGCAAGAGAGATACAATGTCTCAAGGGCATTGTTCAAGTGCGTCATGACAGAAGGAGATCCAGTTGGTCCTCACACACTCAAGATGATTGGGTATGTGGAGAACTTGACAAGACTGGGATTTCCACTTAGCCAAGAGTTGGCTACTGACGTGATACTGCAATCGTTGCCAGAATCCTACAGTCAGTTTGTGATGAACTACAACATGAACAACTTTGATAGGCCACTGTCAGAGTTGTTGGGCATGTTGAGGACAACCGAGATACAGATGAAGAAGGACAAGCCTAAGTCTGTGATGGTGATCATGAGCAAGAAAGGTAAGTCCAACCACAAGGGCAAGGGCAAAGCTAAGAAAGATTCTGATGCTAGCCAGGAGCCCAAGTCGTCTTCAGCTCTCAAGGCCAAGGGAGTCATGACCAAGAAAGGAAATTGCCTCCATTGTTAAAAGCCAGGACATTGGAAAAGGAATTGTCCTCTCTATCTGGAAGAACAAAAGAAGAAGGAGGCGACAACCATCTCTACTTAAAGATGTCATGAAAGTAAACTTGTAACACTTTTTGAGGTATATGATACCAAGATGTAAAGTGTAAAGCACTCATAATTGGGGCAAATATTTCCGCCATAGATAGGAGTACTTTAGTTTATTTTCAGCATAAAAGGCATGTAATACAGTTATGAACTGGTATTTCATATTTGCCAATAGATAGAAACACTTTATTTTTGCATATTGTATGACAATGATGGCAATCAATAAAGAGATGTTTCAATTTCTAAAGATATGATCTTTGTGGCAATGCCTTGTTTATCTTGTAGTATTTGATATACATAAGATAAAATGATACCTAAAAGTTATAAATAACTCAAACAATCAAATTAGCATCAATCATGAGAAATTCATTTCTAGTTTCCATATGATGGATAAATCTAGACTCTTTTGGTTAGAGAACCAGTAAAAGACATGAATATCTTGGACATGATTAATAAATCTTCACTAAAGGTAGTGGGAGAATGATTATCCTATTAGGTATGATACATGAGATGTATATACATACCTATTGGAACAAATGCTAATACTTCAAATGGTGTTTAGAGAAATACCAATATGAATATCTTGAAGTGTTCAAGATTATCATAGATGACGTGCAAATTTGGTAAAGTATTAATTCTTGATGAGATCTATGAATGAAATACTTAGACCAAAGGTTTGAGATCCTTATGAGTGATTATGATAGTGTATCATAGTGAACTCATGATTAAGGCATGGAGATATCTAAATCAAGAAGGAATCATACTCTAAGGAGTTAGAGAATGATTATCAAATAACTGAATTCTTATTAATAAAAGAATACCCCACATTAATAAAGGACATTAAGAATCACAAGGAGTTGTAAGTTCTTATATCCTTGACAGATACACCTCGTTTATCTATGTGATGAGTTGTTCATGTGATGAGTCAACTATCTAGATGAATATGAGGAACCGAATTTTGAGTTATGGTCTATGACCATTACATCCTAAATGACATCCATGTGAACCATAAGGTATGACCTTGATGGTAGCACCCATTGGATGAAATCCATAAGTGCAAATGAATCTTAAGTGTTAAGACACATGGATAACATTTTAAGAAGGATGATGCTTGTTGATTGCAACTTAATGACTAAGACATTTGGCATATGGATACTAAAACCGCATTCCTATCAGGAATAAAACAAGGATGTGTACGTGACACAACCTATAAGGTTTATGAATACACTAGTGCAAATGAAGTCTATAAGTTACAATGGACTAATCAATGTGATTGATTGAGTACAAGCAACTCAGAATTGGATCTTTACTTTGATGATATAGTCAAAGGGTTTGACTGATATGTCAAAGATAAAGAAGGGATCTGTGATTCAATGGGAGCGTGTTCACATTCCACATGTTGATGTGAAATGGAAATGTTCTAGAATGGAAATCCAAAAGTGGAAATTATCTTTAAGGAAGATAGAGATGTTTCCTATGTGATAGGAATAGAGATATATAGAGATAGTTCTCGAAAACCTCTTAACCTAAAAGAGGAGAAAACATACATTGGCAATCTGTACTAAAGGTTTCAGTATGCACATATTCAGTGGGAGAAAACTTATCCATGTTACATGGAGTTAGTATCCCAAGGCCAAGTGTCCAATTCTTATGAAGAATGGAAACACCAAGAATAGATGTGGATCTATCATGTATGTAATCATCCCATTATCTTGCATGTATTGACATGGCAAGAACAAAATGCATTCATCATCTTGTATGTAGGACACGACAATATGATGTGCTCATCCTGATAACTCGTATGTGGGACATGACGAGTGGATGTCTGTCTACTTCCAGTAAGGGTTACAGGAATACCATGAGAACTTGATAAGTAATTGTGAAGTACTAGTTCTATGGATATAAGGAAGAGTTCAATGTAAAGAGTTACATTGATGCGAACTTACGAAAGGACAAAAAATTAATCGCAAAATATATATAGGATATATAAAAGTGAAAGTTTGTTGTTAATTGGAAGTGTTTCAATAAAATCATTTAAAAGGAAATGCTGATTATCCGTGTGTTAGAGAACAATAGTGGGTACTATATGGATCTGGAAGTTCATGAGATGAACTTATAGATATTCCGGTCATTGATGACAAGTATGGAATCCTTGATCATGCAATGTGGCTAAAGGTTAGCAAAGGAATACTGGATCACATATTACGGCAACTCCATCTCATATGTGTGATGTACAACGAAGAGATGTGAGACATGTAATTTATACTGAATTTGGCAAGGTGTTGCCATAACTCACTATGTTGGCACAAGAGCACAATAACATGTGGGACATGTTTGAAGATCACTATGAATATGATTCAAGGGTGATTGGCTCACAGTGCAAGTGGGAGTCTGTTGGTATGTATGCCCTGAGAGCCAATCATGGGATGATTGGTGGGATACATTAAGATTGATTTGATAAACATCAAAGGCAAGCTTCCAATTCTTTCTGGTTCAGTCATATGAGATAGTGATAGAACAGATTGAATGTTTAGAGAATGACAATACTCCATGACGTATGCTTTCAGGTTGAGGACATGAACGATGAGATCATACAGATGCTAAGAGTTTGTACATTCTTATTATGTCCCTAGTCGGATGTCATTGTGGAAGGTAGATAGACAACAATGACACACAAGACTAGATTGTGGTGTTGGTTGATGACATAATCTCATTAGTCATGATATAGAGATATCAAACCAAACACATAGGTACTTGTTAGAGAACAAGTGTACCAGACAGACCCACCGTGAGTTTGATACATGGAACCATGACATGGTAGTCACAGTTAGTACTCACAGTGATGTTGGTGAATGTGATTCTTTGACCTGAAATCACTACACTCAACACATGTCGTTGGGCACACTTTGACATCATCAAACACAGTCCTGAAACATGGGTTGTTATAAAAGTGATGATTGGGTGGCTTTGACACATGGGGATTTTGAGGGGTGAGTGATAGATATGGGATTTGTCCCTCCTGAGGGAGTTTGATATCCAAGGTCACTTGATGAGTAGGATTGAAAAAGGCGTGCACACGCATGTGTGAATCAGTATGTGATATTGATGTCATACATATCTCTTCCAATCTGCTCTGAGATCAAGAAAGTGAATGAATGTTGACAGGAGGACTATTCCATGCCTCGAGTTCATTCGGGATATCAGTGATAAAGGAATTATACATTCGTTGTAACACCATTCACGGATTGTAGGATGGAAAGTTGTTCTCCAACTTTCTACTTTCACTTGGGTAGCACTGATGTGTGACTAGGCACCGCTCTTTGCTTGTGAAGTCATAAGTGTTATGGACTTTCACAGCCAATGTGAAATGGACCTGTAGGGTCACACACATAGGATTTAAACTGGAAGAAGAGTTTTGTCCACAAACAATGTTTAGATTGATTGCTAAAAGAGTTTAGTAGTTCAATTAAACACTCAATCAATTGATAGCTCAGTATCATAATGTTCATGGTGATGAACTGATTGATTAGACTATCAGATTGATTGAAACCGCAATTGGCTGATTCTGCACAATCTGCACTCCCAACCGATCAGCTCATGAGATGAACCAATCAGCTCAGCTTGGTGAACCGATCGGCTTAGTTGGTGAGTCGATCCGCTCATGATCAGGGTGAACGATTACTTCAAGTGTTGAAACGATCGATTCAACTGGTGCAACCGAGCAATTTGGGAAAGTAGGTTTGGTGAGAATTTTCCTTTGGTTTCACTTGCCCAATTTGATTGGAACAAGGATTGGTATTTGATACCAATTAGAAACAAAAGATGGAAAGTCAATCGGAAACTGATCAGGACCACGAACCAACCGATTCAGAAGTGAACCGATCGGCTCATGGGTCCCAACCGATCGGTTGAGGTGTCAACCGGCCGGCTCAGGTCCCCAACCGACCGTTTCAGTTGTGAAACGATCGACTCAGGTTGTGAGTTGGTTGTTTTGTGGAAAATCTCGAACGCTTCTACTCCTGCTTTTAGTCCCGCATTGCCCAGGATGGAGAACCCTGTCCCATGACCCTCCTATATATAGCGGTATTGAGGGCTTCTCAAAATACAACTCAGTGCAACCAGTTGCTCTGTGAAGTTGTCGTTCTCTCTGGTTTTGGTAACCGAGAGAGAGCCTGAGAAAGTGCTACTCGATAAGGGAGGCACAATAAGGGAAAGACATCTGCAGTTGCGACTGGTGGTAGGAGAGTGGGTTGGCGACTAGTATGTTGACAGGAGGGTGCGACTCCTTCCAATTTCTTGTGGTACAAGGAGATTGGAGTTCTAGGTGGTCCGTGTGGACTACTTCAGAGGCGGGAGATTTCTGCCGCTCGGAGGACAGCTGTCAATCCTAAAAGTCCTGGTGAGACCAGGAGTCGTCAGTCCCGGTGTGACCAGGAGCTGCACAGACACCGTCCAAGACTAGAGGTGAAGACCGCGCAAGGCGCGAGGTATTGTCGCCGAGCAAGCCTCAAGACAAGGTATGATTCCACAAACCATCCTTTCCTATTGTATAGATGTTGACGCGTTTCCTTGTTCTGGGTTTGGGGAGGAGAAAATTTTTGTTTCCACTGCCTTCTCTGTCTCCCCTAAAACCCAACAATTATTTCACTTTTTAATCACATTTTAATATTATAGTGTTCTGTTATCGTAAGTTTTCTTATTCATTTGACATGAGATCTGGAATCGGAAATAGTAAATGTTTTGTTTTGAAACACCTTTTACTGATCTCATATAGGTTGATTATTAGGGAATAATGCTCAATAAATATATTTTCAAGCGATAAAAAAGAAGATGAATGGATGTATGTAAAAAGTGTTGGGAAAGGAAAATGATTCTGGTCCATGTCTCAATTGGATTTGGCATTTAGTAGGATTTGACTTGTACTACCAATCCTAATAGGAGTCAAATCTAAAAGGAAAAAGAACATGGTTTCATATGTACAATGTGGAGTTAGACTCAGAGTTGGACAATGATTCCTAGTTGCAATCATATGGCATGAAGGCCTATAAATAGAGGCCCTGGGGGAAGTCATTGAGGAGATTAAGTAAAGAGAGAGGTTTTGTGCACACTTGGTGTGATTCTTTTCTTCCTCATCTTTGTTCACGTGTGGTTAGGGATATCCAAATTTAGGGGTAATTAAATTTGTGCGTATGAGTTGTAATTTTAATTACAAAGTGTTTGTTGGCCGAAATTGTCTCATGGTTTTACTGTTCTCATCTTGAGAAGAGTTTTCCACATTAAATTCGATGTTTTTTCTTTGGGTTTATACACTTGTTGGTAATGCTTCCACAATAAATTTTCGTAAAATTTGGGATCATATTTATAGAGCATCCCCAACAAGTGGTATCATAGTACAGGCTGTAGATACTAGTCCAGATGGAGAAGGATGAAGATGTGACGATGATAAAGTTGACAAGCACAAATTTATAGATTTAGAAACCCAATATAAAGGATATTCTCTATTGCAAAGATCTATACAATTTGATAGAGGGAGAGAAGTAGAGAGTATGTCTGATGTAGATGAAATAAATTAATCAGGAAGATTGTAAAAATAGTGTGAAAGTGGCTCGGTATTTCTGTGTTCCAACATGTCTCAGAAAATACCGATGCCAAGTATATGTGGGAGAAGCTCAAGGAATTATATGAACAAAAGATTGATGTACCGTATAATTGTCATTTTCACATCTTATTTATTATTGATTTCTATGCATTATTTGTTCATTTTCATATTAAATTTTACATTATTTACTCTTATTAGCTTGTTTGTGATGCTTAATTGCATAAAATAAATATAATTTTAATGTTTCTGAAAGATTTACTATATTTCAAGAGCTTATGTTTGATTTTTGTGTATTTCAGGGTAATCTACACAAATATACACAGCTCAGTACTACCAACTTCATTGTCGATGGTACCGATACATGCTCAGTTTAGGACTCATAAAAATTGAGAAGACTCCATAGTATCGACCCAGAAGTCGATATTACCAACAACATCACGAGATATCTTGGTACTGCCGACACTCAACTTGGTAGTACGTACCGACAGCTTCTCAAGTGATCATAACTATCGAAGGCGTCGGTAGTACCGACCACCCAGTTAGTAGTACCGACCCCAAAGTCGGTAGTACCAATGGATTCAAAGGGAAAAGGATCAAATTTGACTAAACAACTCGGTAGTACTGACCACCCATTCAATAGTACTGATAACATCATAGGGAGCCTGAGTCAAATTTAAAACAAAACTCAATACTACCAACCATCGGTGTGGTAGCATCAAAGTTTTGTAGAGAGGGAGTCGAGTTTGCTGATGAGAACTTAGTACTACTAAAAAAATTCGGTGTTACTGACGAAAATCAAAGATCCAGTTTCGAAACACCAATTTCCCGCTCGGAAGCATTGACAAATTGGAATCTATAGGAGCACCATACAAAAGTTGGTAGTACCGACACCGGAAGGGATAGAATTTGCAGGAGCACCATCAACGATCAAGATTTATTGCATCCGACGTTCGATACTACCAATTCGGAGGATGGGTCAGTAGTATACACATCATCAGTACTGCCAACATGTGGCAAACTACGTATATCGACTTCGGTAAAAAGGGACATTGGCAGGCATCCATGATGTCCAAGGACAACTCTACCGCAACCAATAGGCAATCTTTGAGAATGAGCAACTTCTCTTGGCCAACCAAGAGAACTTGCACACTCACCTGTAGAGGATGGAGGGTTACCAACAGCCATTCTTTGACCACTACTGGAACTAGGTATACTTTGATGGTTATCCACAACCTCTACCAATGCCACAACAGTCATTGAATTTTCAAGGGACATTCTACCCCTTTGATCCTACCATACCACAACCACCACCGCCACCTTTCTGATCAGTACCAATGTTCCACCTCTTAAGTTAAAATTTTGTCTATGCGGACATAGTCAAGTTCAAGCTTAGGGGGATAGATAAAATACTCTCATCCTTCAGTGTTTATTTTCTTTAGTATTTATTTATTTATTTATTTTTTGTTTTTCCAAATTGTTGGATCCACAATCTATCTAGTGTAAAGTAGAGCTTGATTCATGATTCCTGTCATTGGCATGTGCTCTCTTATGTTTGCAATGGAAAATTAAAATTGAAAAAAATGTTGAGAAAATTTGAATTCGTTGCAAAATTCTTGAGTTGCACCAGTTAGAGGAAGTGTATGGGCTAGTCATCTAAAGGACAACTAATATGAATGGCCATTTTAATTATTCATGAAATGTATATTAAGATGGGGTTTGAGCCTAAAATGATCAAAGGATTAATGGGATCTAAAATTGAAGTTTAAGAAAGAAATCCTAAGGTTACCTTGTTCACAGGTCATTAAAGAGGGACATATCCTAGTGCATGAAAGACATTCTCTCTTAATTATATGATTCCATCCATTTTTCCATTCATTTTGATTTACCACCTTAAGATGATTAAGTAGTCTGAATTATTTCCTCTTGTTGCATTACATGGCATAATAGTTGACATGATAGCTAGTTCCTCTTTGATTGCATTACTTAAAAAAATGAAAAAAGCATAATTTTGTGTATGCATATCATTCTAGTTGCATAACAATGACATGTAGAGCGCATACATTCTTATCATTCATTTTTGTATCATCTGAGTATGGTTTTCCTATGAAATATGAGTACATGGATACACATCCATACCCTCAGAGAAAAATCAAGAAGAAAAATGAATGATATATGGTAGAGAAGCCCAAGCATAATTTTCCATCATGCTAAAATAGTGGGCCAAAGAAAAAAAAGAGAAAGAAATTTGATGTTTTGAACTAAAGAGAGAGAAAAGATGCCTAAATGTTTCACAGAAAGATGGAAACATTCACATGATGTAATCTTTCCTTTTCTTTAGTCTCATTCATTTGATGAGATTTTTGATACTTGCGTCATTTCACCCAATAATATTAGGCATTCAGATAATGCATTTTTCATTCTCTTCACCATATTGGTTCATCATGTTTGATTTTTACATAAATAATTTGGATATTACTAATGAATCTTCATTCACCATCTATTTCGTTCCATCCATTGGTCTTATTGGTATGCCACTTATTTGATTATTCTCCTCATTCATTCTTATAAGGAGAACTGCTTCCAAGTAATTGGTAGTTAGGAAAAGAGCAATGTAGAATAAGGAATCACATGATACCCCAAGGGAATGCCTAATTCATAATGATATTAACTGCTCTCTTGATAGTGTCCATTGATCTAAGATTGGACATCTTCTATGGATATTTTTGGTCGCTTGATAGTAGTTGATTGTTTAGTGGTCAGTGAAGGCCAGTTTGGGACCGTCAAGTTGGGATGGTTGAGAAAAGAAATTCATAGTTATTGTCCTTTTGCTGACTTATCACAAACAGTTGTCAGGGTGTGTTGCTCGAGGAAGAGAAACATTTTAGCTTAGGGGAATTTGATGCATCGTATAATTGTCATTTTCATATGCTATTTATTATTGATTTCTGTACAATATTTGTTCATTTTCAGATTAATTTGTGCTTTATTTACTCTTATTAGCCTGTGATGCTTAATTGCATCAAATATATGTAATTTTAATGTTTCCAAAAGATTTACTATATTTCAAGAGCTTATGTTCGATTTCTGTGTATTTCAGGGAAACCTATGCAAATCTACACATCTTGGTACTATTGACTTCGTTGTCAGTGGTATCGACACATGCTCAATTTAGGACTTATGGAAATCAAGAAGACTCAGTAGTACCAACCCAGAAGTCGATACTACCAACAACATCACATAGATGAATTGGAATTTCATGAGATATCTCAGTACTACTGACACTCAACTCATTAGTACCGACAGTTGTCCAGACAACCACAATTATCAAAGGTGTCGATAGTATCGACACGGTGGGATCAGGAAGATATGAAAATCAAGTCTAATCCAATAGTTGGCAATTAATTATGCCCTAAGCCACCTCTATGACTTAGAGGGATTTTGGAAAACCATATATATCTCATTTTATTTAATTGGATGGCAGCCGAGAGAAAGCATAGGAGAAAGAAGAGAAGAAGGCCACATTCTCAATGATATGGACACTTCCAACAGATAAATTTGCATCTGGAAGGTAGAAAATTGGCACGTGCGTGAGAGGGGATCATTTGGACCATCTTCTCCATGGTTCTTTAATTTTAATAATTTTTCCCACATTTTAATTATTCTCTTCCATGTTTTTGATAATGGAATTCATGTGGGGCTAAATCCCTTATTCCTTAGGACCCCAAAGTAGCCGAGTTATGCATTGTTATTGACTTTTATACATTAATATATCAATTTCTCTTAATTTCTGGACTTATTTCTATGTGATTTCATGAACTATCCATACTTTTTCACCATAGATTGATAACTAGACCTTTAATTTCTTTAAAAAAGAAAAATAATGGTTGGAGCATTCATAGAATACATTTTTATATCACACTTTGAGAAAGATGGCTTACAAATTTGAAGAGATTACCCAAAGTTTTTGATAAAGAACCTAACCAATAACACAATCGATACGAGAGTGAGATTGGTATAGATTAGGTATTAAATTATGTTGTGAGAGCGGGTGTAATATCCTAGGATTTGAGGCCTTGGATAACATGATCTTAAAAGGAATGATTGGACACCCATATCACCAAGGTGCACCTCCTTTTCCGGGAGCCCATCACTAAAAACTCCATAGTTAAGCGTGCTCAGCTTGGAGTAGTACTGGGATGGGTGACCTGTCAGGAAGTTGATCCTGGCATGCACGTGAGTGAGGACAGAGCGTACAGTTAAGGCTAGTGGTAGTCTGTGGGGAAAATTATCATTCCTGAAACTCTATTAGAGCCTAGGGCAGTGGGCCCAGGTGTTTACAATGGGTAATTCTTGCTACATCTCTTCGTCTAGGGTTAGGAGAGATAATTATCAATGTTATGATTGTTAATTGCAATGTTAACTGAGGTGAAACCATATTCCTAAGGAATTCACTCCATTTGAGATAAAAATACTAATAATTTAGATTCACTTTATGCATTTTAGTTAATTAAACTCTCAATCAAAATTTTCATCCATATAGCTGATTGTAATACAATTAGTAGTACTTTCTGGATTAAAGTTTCTCCGAGTTTGACATCCAGGCTTCTTAAGGCCTATACTCCATTGATACATACACTTGTGTTTAAATTGTAGTTTTTGCGTATCAAAGACTGCACAAAATAAATCTTTATTGATCATAAAATTGGTGAACCTCAAGTATCGAGATGTTACAAGCATCTCCGAGTATATGAATGAATTCCAAAGCCTTATAAATCAACTGCGGTCCATGAAGGTGGTTCTTGATTATGAACTCTAGGCGCTACTTCTTCTGGGATCAATACATGATAGTTGGGAGATGCCTGTAATGATAGCCAACAATTCTACATAGGAAGACAAGTTGACATTTGACCAGGTAAAGAGAAGTCTATTGAATGAAGAGACTCGACGAAGAGCCTTAGGCAACAGTAGATGAGAGGTGCACTTCTCAGAGAGTAGGGCGCTGATAGAGAGAGAAATCATGGCAAATCCAAAATTTGTGGGGAGTCCTAGTATCGCGAGAAGTCTTGTGGTAGATCCAAGTTGAAGAGTAGTAGAGGGTACTTCCATAACGGCAAGCCAAGTCATTTCAAAAGGGATTGCAAGGTTTGGAAAAATGAACATGGGTTTAAAGCTAAAGATAAGAAATATGATGACAAGAATACTGCAACAACAATCTTAGATGACATGGACGATGATGACGATGTGGTACTGATAGTCTAAGAGTAGTATTCACATCTTGAGGATTCCGATTTTTAGTGGGTGGTGGATATTGCAACTTCTTATCATGCTTCACCAAGTAAGGAATTCTTCACTTCATACTGTAGAGAAGAATTCGGGAGGGTGAACATGGGAAGTTCTAGATTCTCTAGAATTATTGGGATCAGAGACATTTGTATTCAGACAAGTGTCTCTTACACGCTCATACTCAAGGATCTTCATCACATTCCAGATTTGTGGCTCAATTTGATATCTAGTTCTTTCTTTGATAGAAAAGGTTGTTATCTAGATTTTGGTGGTGGAAAATTCAAGATCACAAAGAGGGATTTTGTTATTATATGGGGCAAATTGTATCACATACTTATGGCAAGCTCTAGTCTAAGAGTGTGGCCTAGATGTCCCTGTCACTAACACTGATGTTGTTCTGTGAGCTCCAGTAGGTGGAATGCTATGGCCTTTTCCTTTACTCGGTGACCACTGCTTGTACGCACTAAACCTCTATGGTGCTAGAGGTGCAGAAAACATCAACTTCTTAAAGCCTCCTAGCGTATGTCCTTGGGACTGTGCATGCCTCTTCCTAGCATGCCTCTCGCTTCTCTATCACATATCTCTCTATCCTTTGAACATATTCCACAAACATGACAAACCTTTCTCGATTCTCTAAGGCAACCACCGAGATAGGCAACTCAAGATTCAACCCCTTCTTAAAATGACATTCCTCACATCATCCATAGCAGCCATGTGAGGATAGAAACACAAATTTTCCATAAACTTAGCCTCGTACTCATTGATAGACTTGGATCCCTATCAGATCCACTCGAACTAACTAATCTTCTCATCTAGATAGGTTTGTGGTAAGTACTGACTAACAAACTCACACCAGAACTCCTTCCAGCCTACCTCAACACCAGGACTCTTCTCCTCTTCTATGGCCCACCAATGGCTAGCACTCCCTTTCAGAAGGTACACAACATGCTTCACCTTATCAGCCTTTGGGATGTTAATGATCTGGAAGGATTTTCTCAAGCTCGATTAGCCATAGATCTGCATCCATTGGATCAGCTGTCCCAACATACTCCACTTCCCCAACATGGCGATGCCGCTAAAAAATCATCCCAGTACCCAAAGATTCTACATTGGGAACTGGTGCCCTAGGCTTAGGTGTGTGCATCGTGTCTGCCATATGCGTCATAGTAGCCATGAACTTTCCAAAAAGAGACTAAAAAGCAGGATTTTCAAACATGGCTGGGTCAAATTGGGGGACTTCAGGAACTCGATCTTGGTGTGCCTAGTTCCTTGCACCACCACCTGGTGTAGCAACACTATTCTCAACAGCCTGTTCTTCATGTTCTCTAGACATTTTTAAGCTTTTCTTCTTCTTCTACATAGGTAGAAGTCACTATAAGATAGACTGGAGGACACACTAATAGACACAACCCTAGTCCTAGGTCTTTGTAGACTCAACAAACTCAAAGCTTTGATACCAACCTTTACTATGGCACCCCACATCACAAACCATGAGATAATCCCAAAGTAAATGTGAAAACAAAACCAAACAAACAGATTACCGGAAAACATTGAAAATTAAAACTGTTTTCATTAAACACCAAAGCAACAAAAACCTTTACATGTAGGTACTCACAAGACATAAAGCACTTACATTAGCATATGCATACCATGTATGCCATCAACCTTTACAAGTGAACATGTCCCAAACATATATGCATATCCACTCTATCCTTACATCAAAAAGGAGTAAACGAGCCAAAGCCATGCATCAAAGTACGTCTACAAAACAAACCCAAAAGAAAACCATCCCGAAGACCTGAGTGTACATGGACAACTCTAGGACTCTACACCAAAAGACTAGCAACACTTCCAACCTTATCAACTACTATCCTTCTTACTGCTGCTTTGCCTCAGTTGCATGATCTCTACCTCCTCATGCACATGCACCTAAAAGATATGGAGAACCCATGAGGTGAGATTTCAAATCTCAATGGGAGATATAACTCTCCACCAACACTATTATTAGCACAGATAAGGCAATAAAGAACAACAGTAAGGTTACAACTATGATAAGCAGGTAATTGTTTCTAATAGTATAAGCAATTACAATGAGATTGTGAAACATCTTATCACCATAAAAGGAACACGAAGAACATGTATATTAACTACCAACTACTTTGTACAAAAGTAAGAAATGCCTCATCCAATGTGTGCATATTTGATCCTAAGCAAGTTTACTACATGGCTGGTTAAGTATTTTATTATGTCCCAAGGATTTGAGTCATACCATCCAGATCCAACTGACCACTACTAAGTCAAAATTGGTGCCATACAAGGTCTATGGAAGATCCAAAATCCACGACCTCACCAAACCTCATGGTTAGTACACGAGTACATAACAGAGGCATGCCAATCAACTACAACTTGTGACATATAGTCAAATAGTAATAGTCCTAGCCCACCTTGGTACAGGTCACAATGCTAGTGAAGTTGAGTTACAACCCACAACCGCACTCCTACCAGGGTATGGCCCAAGGCCAATCTTGTAAAACCACATAAGCAACGTATCACTAAGCTACATCCCACAGCCGCACTCCTACTAGGGTATGGCCCGCAACCAATCCTATGAATCCATATACTCAATAGTAAATGACTCCAAGCTTCCACTATGGAATGCTCATTTCACCATCCAACAAGTGGTGACAGTTGAGATGGATCTATGGCACAAAGAAAAACTACATGACTAGGTTCAACTTCATTAGTTAAGTCAATTAAGTGTCTTTTAGTATCAATCAAGTTACCACGTATAAAGTCATAAAAAACTCTACAAAGATAAGGGAATAACACACTTCCAGATGATATAAACGTGTAGGGTGTGAACTGGTCACACTATCACCACATGATGCTCATTTTATTGTCATTCACCACATCATCAATACCAGAGTCACATGCGATGTGATATCAATCCCTTGGCTCATTATTCATGTATCACAAGTGTTTCAACATGCCTTTTTCAACATGTATCATGTTTCATTACCATAGCATATCCCTGCTATGATTATCAAGCTCATAGTACCTACATGGTTATAGGTTTACAAATAGGAGAGATAATCACATAACATCATAACCATTCCTAGAGAGAGAAACAAGCAAGATCATTGTTCATTGTTAGAGTTAGGGTTTCCTCTTAGCCGATCAGATTCTAGAAGACTAGTATCCACCATCAATCCTAAAACCATCCCCCTCCATCATCTTGGAGTGTATAAGGATTAGGAACATCATTAGGGTTGAATTGATAACATTCTAAACAACATTTGTCTTATCTATCATTCATATGTGTATATCATTAACTGTTCACATGTGCTTCTCATCCACCTACCATCACCCTATGTTGACCACATAACCACATAGGTTGCGACCACCCATCATGTTACATGCCACGACCGCAGCAATCATGTGTGTCAACATGTCACGACCTCCACCCTCTAGGTCATGTCGTGCCTGCGACACCTAGGGTTAGGGTTCCACAAAACATCTTGACCAAAGGTGTCTCGACCTCAAAAGTTGTCTCGACCCAAGACAATCATAGTCACAACCCTACACACTAGGGTGCGTCTCAACTCAAGCAAGGCAAGAACAAGACACCTATACCAAGGGTGACTAGACCACTTAACATCAAAAGCTTTGGCCTAACACCACAAGGTCACACTCAACCATAAGGAAGCATCTCGACCAAAAGCTATCAAGGTCACGACCACCAAAAGGGAAGTGTCACTACCCCCTCAAGATGCATCATCTATATCTCAAAACAAAAATGAAACAAAGGGAAGAACCAAGTTCACCATGAAGGAAAATGCAAGCAACCAGTCACCAACCCCTAAGGCATTGGTCAAGAGACCACCAAGAAAGAACCTCTGCCCAAAGAAGGGAAAACCAAGCTCAAAGTAACGAAGACCAAATCTAACATCAATCTAACTTCTAGGTACATGAACACCATAAATGGGAGAAAAATCAAGGGCAAGGCTTAGAGAAGAACCTCTATAACTCACCATCTACTGAATAGGGTACACATAGATTAGGGCTTTGAATATCTATCAAACCAAGTAAGGTATCTCTACCAAACAAACTCTAGAGATTACCACTAAGTACAAGAACAATGAGGAAGAAATTTAGAGTGAGAATACACTAATAAAAGGCATAAAGAAGTGCAACAATATAGTAGGTTTTATGTTACATAACCCACCTTAAGATGATCACCACCAAGAGCTCCAAACTCCAAGATCATTAAGAGCTCCAAGCACACAATCCAAGGGTTGAAGAAGCTTCACCAAAAGCTCCACCCCCAGGCACAAGATCACCTCAACAAGAAGAAGACATCAAGGTTAAAGCTAGCCCAATAAAAGAAGTAAAGAAGATCTTAGCCGAACTAAAGAAGAAAGGAACAAAGAGAGGAGAAAACCTCTTCACACTTGGGTCTACCTTATCAAGACATGCTCTATGGCCCTTGTGATGAGGAGTTTCTCTCCCAAAATGACCACCATGGAAGAACCATGGTCTAGGGCTGAGAAAAGAGAGGAAGATGAAGGTGGGAGATCAAAAGAAAAAACAACTAGGAAGAAAAACGCTTACCAAGGAAGGACGATGAGATCAGATCACCACCACCACTACATGCAAGAGGATATTGATCCCCCAAGCTCCAAGGAGGAACCTATTTTCTCCAACAAGCTCCAAGAACAATCAAAGAAGAAAAACGAAGGTGGATGACAAAAATGGGTTGCAAGCAAGAAGATATAAGGGGTCATATAGATGGAAGAAGAGAGAGGGAGAGAGAGCAAGGGGTAAGGTGTTAACATACTAAGGGACCCAAGGGATACTTGTCCTCGTACAAGACCAACATGCACCCACATGCAACCACTTAAACGTGACATGTAAGACATTGTAATACACTCTACGTAGTGTATCAACCACCATGGACTCCCACATGGTTGCGGTCATGACCCTCCTAGGTTGCACCATCGGTGGTTATGACACCACCTATCACCATCTCCTCTAGGTTGAAACAAAGCGCCTCCACAAACCCTAGGTCGAGACAACCCAAGCTAGGTCAACCATCTCGATCCAAGATCATCCTAGACTACCTAGGTCATGACCCAAACACCTTCAGGAGGTGTCTCGACCGTGACACCCTCAAAAACCAACCTTGGTCGTGACCCAAGGTCAAGACAACACAACCCACACACATGGTCAAGACACTTGACACTCACATCAATCCTAATCACCACCTAGGGTGATACTCCTTGACCAAAGCTCAAACAAGGCACTCTCCTCTTTCTCTTTCCTGTAGATGATGTCAAGGAAGAGAGGAAACACTTTAGATGTGGCAAATTACACATCAACCCCCCCCCCCCCCCACATTGGGTAAATTGTAATTTGCACCAAAATAAGCACAAAAAGCACAAACATCATCCAAACAAGCTCAAACTGGAGACTTAAGCTATCCACATGCCCTAATTACATCTCAAGAGATTATATCAAGGTTCTAAGCTCATGATTAAGCTAAAGCAAATAAAGTTACCCCAAAACTGAGGTCAAGGGTCTTACAATAGTGGCTTGGGGGAAGCCATTGAGACATCCCACCGGTTGAGATGTGTGTTCCCTCTAGTGACTTGTTGGTGCCTTCTGCGGTATAAAGCCAGAAAATAAGAATAACTGGAGGAGTTCTCTTAGTTGAAAAAAGATGATCAACAACTTTGCCTTGAAGCAAAGTAGCGACTGACAGTTGGTGACACATAGAGTTCATTGATAGAGAAGTTTTCTTGGATGAACTTTGCTTTGAAGCAAAGTAGGGGCTGACAGTTACAAACATAGTGTTGCGATAGCGGCATCGGTCTAACCCAATCAGCAGTCGCAACGACATCAAGCGGTCCCTAACAACGACAATGACATCTAGAGAAGATCAAGTACAAAGGGAGGTTTTGTACACACTGAGTGTGATTCTCTTCTTCCTCATATTTGTTCTCGTGTGCGGAGGGCTACCTAAATTTAGGAATAATTAAATTGGGGCAGTATGAGTTGTAATTTTTATTACATAGTGTTTGTTGGCCAGAATTGGCCGGTGATTTCCCTCTTCTCGTCTTGAAGGGAGTGAATCACGTCAAACATGGTGTTTCTTCTTTGAATTTATACGCTAGCTTGTCGATAACACTTCCACAATATGTTTTCGTCAAATCTGAGAGCGTATGGATACAACATCCTCAACAAAAAGTATTATAAAAACAACATATTTGAAATATACTATGGCATTCTGAAATATATTATCACACTCCACATGTTATAGACACATTTATTAGTAAAAAAACACAATTTTGACGCCGGTAAGTGAAGATAGAACAACGTTAAAGGGGAGTACAAGTAGAAATAAAGAAAAACTATCGGTGGAATGCTTTCAATGGAATTAAACCACATGTTTTTTCTCCTGAGTATTGATGCTTAAAAGTAATGGTGGATGGAATTCGTTCACAAAACTCATTTTTGTAAAAAACAGAGTTTATGCTAGTAATATAAAAAGTAAAGGTAAAACAAACGTATAAGTGGAGTGCAAGTAGAAACCAAAAGCTATCGGGCGTAGCTTTCTTTTATTAGGAAATTGTTGTCGATTCACCCTGTTGTCTAGGCAACGTTCGGCAGGGCCAAGTGAAAGTCAGCTACCATGATTTTAGTTTGCCAATCTAATTTGTGATTCTGTAAGTTGAATTTCGTTTTCAAGATATATATGGTGTGCATTTATTGATACAGATTCCCACCCTGACGACCATTCGTCACTTATCAACAAAATAGAAATACCATGAGACATATCATATAATATCCGAAATAGAATCAAATGGTTCCAAGGGAATTAAACCATATGTTGTTCTCCCCAGTATTGATGGGTAAAATAACGGTGGGGGAACCAAAATATATATAGGACCCCAAGGTATTGTTTGGGCGAGTGAGGTCTACCCGTCAATTTCAAGTCAACCACCCAACATCACTAGGTACTTGGCAACCAACAAAAGGTAGGGCGGGGGACTGTGGAGTGGGTGGGCGGTGCTACTAGGATGCAACTTCCCTCGCTACTAGTGAGTAGTGGGTGGTGGGTTGGAGTAAAGAGGAGTGAAGTGTGTGGTATCATTAACAAGCAAGGAAGCAAGGAATAGTAGTATTGCTCTACACCACCTCCTCATTCTTTCTTTTTCCCCTCTCTCATCTCTAACTCTATGGCTGGCAAGCAGTGAGAGTGCACTCCACAGTCACACTCCCCTCACTCCAAAGCAATTCCGGCCGATCCCATCCCTCCCCACACTCAACGTCATCACTCATGCTCACAACTGTAGCACTACTACTACTAGTAACCACTTGTTGGCCAGTGGCCGGTATATCACACCGCCTCAGGAAATAAACTATGGAACGATCCGTGGACGCTGACCCAAAGGATGCTTACGTGCAGGTGCCGGCACACCACAGCCACGAACGGTTGCTGGCCTGCCTCACTCACCACTCCTGCTCATGTGGGAGCTAGAATAATAAGTAAAAGCAGAGGGGGAGGCGGAAGGGATAATTGGATAAGCATGGAAAATACCGGATAGCCCGGGTGGTGCACGAAATACCTGAATAACATGATGACTGATTGGCATAAGTGATGTTGCTGTGGGAGCAGCCTCCGACTTCACACTGCTACTACTGCGTGCTAGTACTGTGATCTGATCTATTATCTATCCACTGAGGTCTGAGGTGGGGTTGGAATCGGATCCCGCGACCGACCGTCCGGCCGGCCACGACGGCCAGTCGTGGAGATGTGGGGAGACGTTTGTGACGAGTACGTGCGCGATCGAGTATTTTTATCGGCTGTGACGTCAGGTGAGCCCTTGGATAGTTCGATGGTTGGCCTATCCACCCCGTTCCTGTTGGACTGGCAAGGCGGCTACGTCCGGTAATCAATCGGTCGCTGCCGGTGGGTCCTTCCGGCCGGTCGTTTTTATCGGCCACAGACGGAGAGAAGAGAGTGGGCGCAGGGCGCTTGCGTATATGGTAGCTAACTACTTTGCTCCTTGACAGCTGCTTGTGTGAGGGGATAAGATGTGCATCAAAATAAGGGGGTGGGGCGGATGGAGCCATGGCCGCCATACATATTCCGGGGCCGTGTTGGTGGGTGCAGAAGATGTGTTTGTGCGATGATGGAATATCCATGGTCGCATGACATTCCGGGGCCGTGTTGGTGGGCGCAGTAGATGTGTTTGTGGGATGATGGAATATCCATGGTCGCATGACAAGTTAGTAACAATAACGGTTGCCATCATGTGTTTTCTCATTCCATATGTGTGCTCGTTGTAAGAGGTCAATGATAGTTAAAAAAAGTTTTTTTATTTATATTTTAGTTCTTCTGATTAGGTTGATTGTGATAGTTCTGAGCTGGAGGGTTTTTGAGATAGTCATTATCTATGTTCTTATTTCCGCAATTATCATTTTGGTGTCTTACCCCCCTGCGTATGTTGTCCATCACGACATTGGTCGGTTGTAAATAGGCCAAATTATGTTTATATACCATGTCCTGACCCCAAATTTTGTCCATTTTCAGGCAATGAACGAGAGCATCCTAGAAAATGGAAGGTCTGGAAGAGGCAACCAAAGCTTGTAGAGACACATTGAATCCCTCAACATAACGATCTAATTTTCTTCCTGAGTCAAGTTCTTGGCATGACACCCCAAAAGATAAAATTGTTGATTGTATTCAAACTTTGAGGAGTTCACCTTAAACCATGGCTAGGAACTGTTTATTTTTTTCCTTCCAACACATTTCTAGGCAGGAAACATGCTATAAAGTCACGTTAGAAGGATTGCCAGTTTGGTGGAATGATTTACTGGGAGTTGCTGTAGTTTACTTACCATATTTTGGCAACACCCTTTAGTTGATAGGTTGAACATATCACTTAATTGTTTTAGGGCATCCCAACACCTTGATGGTATTCTCCGTAGAAACTATCCATGCATATGCCTCGTCCAATACATCCTCCTTATCCCCACCATAGAATGATTTCAGATCAAATTTATGAAGATCAATGATGGTGACATGATTTGGGTCATTAATGTGGATTCTGTCGAGAGCTAAGGATGATGAGTGTTTTGAAAAAAATATCATAGCAACAATAAGTGTTTTGTTTTATGCCTCCCATACATCTACCTTACTGACTTTTCTTGTCTCATATTCATCAACACCCTCTTCTTCAAGTTCCTTGTCTCTTTTGAATCCTTTGCCCTAATCCACTCCTTTTCTTTTATCTTTCTCAGCTATTTTTTTTCTTTCTCTTTCCTTTTATTTTTCTTTTTCCTTCTCCCTTTTATTTAATCTCCTTCTTCATCTACCTTCTTCCTTTCAGATTCCTTCTTCCTCTCAACTTCTTTTTTCTTCTCAGCTTCCCTTTTCTTTTTATCAATCTTCCCTTCCCATTGTTCTTGGTTCCAAAAGGTCCTTCTCCTTGATTGCATGTTGGTGGAGACATCTGCAAGATTCTTCTTAGTGTGAATTCTTTCATCACATGGGTTAAGAGTACATCTAATCATAGTACGATATTGCACCATTTTGACATAATGTATATAATATTCTAGTTGTTCCCCATGCTACTAAAAACTACGAGAGTATAGATCAAGTCAAGATACCTAGAAAGAGAGAGAAGAGACTAGGAGTCACTCTACTTCAAACTAATGGGTGTTCTCAGCTATTCTTTAAAGAAAAGATGATATGCAGCGTTAAATGGGTGTATTGAGATCATCTTGAGAATCCATGTAAAATCATGTGTATCTTTTATCTCATTTTCCATTATACAACTTATATTGCCATTATTGCCTCTACCACTTAGATTCGTGGATGTCAGTATAAACCCTGTCTATACCCAAAAATGAGGGTCTTTTTATCTCTACTCTGAATCAATTTACTACACCTAACTAGGTGTGGATTTATTTGTGTTAATGTACATTAGGCCCTTTTAACACCCAAAGGCAAGGGATTGTTTGTACCCATTTATTAAACCCTAGCTACAACCAATGGTGAGGGTTTTCTTGCATGTTAAAGCTCAATGTCAATGTATAATAGATTTTTTTATTTAGGTTCAAAACATTTATAATAAATTTATAGTGTAACATCAAAAGTTGTATCCAAGAATGTCACTTCGTTCAAACAATACTAACAATTGCCAATAAAAAAAAATTATATTGGTAACATACAAGCAAGGACAACCATATGAAATTAAGGAAGATTATAAATGTAGCTTCACTAGAATTCAGAGTAATAAGATCTTGAGAGTTAAAATGTGAGACCCCTAACCTTGCTTAAAGCATTGAACAAGCTGAATTATCATAGTTTAATTCTTATAACCCTAATCTAACCTTTTGATATTCTTTGAAATCATAAGACAATCTTAAGTTTCAAATTTGGTCTAATTTGGACACTGTTTGAGTAAGTTATGCAATTTTATGCACATTTTGGACTTTTCTATAATTTACCCAATTGAGAGGTTTTCTTTGCAATTTATCACTTGCATTATGTTCCTTGGATATTCTCTCATAATTCTTGAGCTTATTGAGCCATGTGGAGCCTATTTAAACCTTGGTTTGAAGGTGTTTTCTCCAAGGGTATTTTAGGATTTACCCCTTCATGGATGAGCTACCTTTAGTAGCTATTAACTAATGAATTATTTGATTGGCTTAGAAATTTGACAAAGGAAAGCTAAGAAGGTCTATATGGACGGTAGGGGAGTTGCTTGTGTATGTGCTTGTATATTCTTAATAGTTTAAGGCCATGGACACTTGGAAAGATACTAGAACTTCAACTTTTTCTTTTTCTTTATTTTAAAGTTTCATATACTTATCCATAAGAACTCAAATGAGAAATTTTCTCTCCACCACTTCCCTCCTTTTGTGAACCTCATTCTCCCTCTATGCTTCTACGAATTTCCTAACCAAAGAAGAAGAAAGAGGGGATCTTCTTAGAAAAAGAATCTTGGGTTGCAATTTACTTCCTTTTAGGATTTAAAAAGCTTCTTTCTAGTGATCTTGACTTAAAAGAGTAAGAATCCCCTTATTTCCACTGTTTATTTCTTTTTTGTCCTTCCTCCTACCTTTCTCCAGGTCAAAACCTTACTGTTCCATGGTAGAAATTGCTCTAAAGCTCTAAAACCCTACCTTTCTTGCTCCTTATGCTTATGGTTTTCTGATTTGATGAAGAAAGGTGCTAGATGGACAAGTTCATAGCTTATGCTTGGATTTTTTACCCTACCCGCTCGAGTTTTCTTCTATTTGGGGTTTCATCTTCTAATTAGAGGCAGGTTTTTTAACTTGCTCCATGTTTGTTGCTTACCATAAGCTTGTTAGCTCATGTTCTTTCTTTTAAATGATGATCCATGCACTAAAATGCTATGCTTGACACTACTAGAGAAACAACGTTCAATGTCACTTTTAGATGCCTCGGTTTTTTAGTAAAACCGATGATGTTAACATTAAATGTCAGTTAATAAGGACATCTGACGTCTATATTTGAAGACCAGCCAGACACGGGTATCGCTTTTCATTCAATGTCGGTTGAAGAAAAGAAACCGACACCTAAAGTAGCCCGCGAAATCCAATTTTTCTGAGCAAAAAAAATTGTGCCAAAGTATCTGATACAACGTCGATGTTTTACCTAATAACCGACACTGAATGAAAATAAAATTTGCGCCAAAAGTTTCAATATGGGCATCAGTTGTCTTATCATAACTGACGTTATAAGGGTGCGCGTGCCGTCCCCGCCAAAAAAATTAGGGTAAAGGAAGGTCCAATTGTACGTCAGTTTGTTACTATCAACCGACACTTAACATGTTAGGTGTCAGTTTTGTAGATAACCGACACCTTTCACAAACTTAATAGACCCATGATCACCCGAGTCTTCCCATTTCTTCTATTTCATCGCTCCTCTCCTGCTGCTCACCTGAAATCGCCCGACGACGCCCCTGCCCACCCGCAGATAACGTGCTGCTCGTCGTCGCTGCTGCTGGTCATCACTGCTCGCCGCCACCGCTGCGTCCTCCTTCTCCTACTGCTGGTATTGCTCTGCTCGCCGACCTCCACCACTGCCGCCTACAGCTCTACTCGCCACCTCCTTCTCTGCTCACCACCACTGCTCTCACACCGCCGCCGCCACTCTTCTCCACGCTGCTAGGTAACCCTCTTCTTCTTCCTTCATGCCCCTCTTTTCTTCCTTCTCCCTTTAGGCCCCTCTTCTTCTTCCTCCTGCTCCCTCTCCTTATCAAATGGATTAAAGCAAGGCCATGACCGTGTGGGATGGCCACGGACGTTGCTGTGTTGGCCGACCATGGCCGTGTTGGCCAGCACGGCCATGGCAGGGCAACACAGCCACAACCGTGTGGGCTGGCCACGGCCGTGGCCAGCCCACACGGTTGTGGCCTTGCTTTTATCCATTTAGTAAGGACAGAGCAGGAAGAAGAAGATACATTTGCAATTGAATACTAATGCTTGACCTAATTCTGTAAATTGTGATGCATGTTGAATTAAGATATTAAAACCCTAATACACATTTCACCATAATATTGAATTAACTATATTGCTGAAACTTGTGATCAATCTATGTAAGATATTAAAACCCTAATGTTAAATCTCTGATTTTGTAGTGATGTGTCACCCTAACATCTACATGAATCCCTATTGTATGATGTAGATTGATGATAATGCATGAGCTAGTTTGAAATTTTGAAATCAATTATGAATCTCTCCATCCCTAGATCATACTAATTTATGTGTAATCTTTATCTTGATGATGAACATGTATGGTCACTCGAAATGTTGAAATCAATGTTATAGAATGACAACACATGTATTTGTTGGCCTAGAAACCCATCCAAGATTTACTCATTAGGAGTAAATCTTGGATAGTCCCCGGTTTGGGACTGTTCTTGAACACCTAATCTCGCTTAGGATGTAAGTGTATAATGTATATTTGGTTTTCAAGAAAATTCCAACAGAATTCCCCGTTTGTTCTCGAAGTACATTTGTACTTGGAGAACAGTGGGGAAATGCTGCCAAAATTTTCTTGAAACCCAATACACATTATACACTTACTAGTGAGATTAGGTGTTCAAGAATGGGATAGGTGGTACACATTTATTATATATAAGAATGACAGCACATGTATTTGTTGGCCTAGAAACCCATCCAAGATTTACTCATTAGGAGTAAATCTTGGATAGTCCCCAGTTTGGGACTGGTCTTGAACACCTAATCTCACTTAGGATGTAAGTGTATAATGTGTATTTGGTTTTCAAGAAAAGTTCGCCAGCATTTCCCCATTTGTTCTCTAAGTACATATGTACTTAGAGAACAGCAGGGAAATGCTGCCAAAATTTTCTTGAAAACCCAATACACATTATACACTTACTAGTGAGATTAGGTGTTCAAGAATGGGATAGGTGGTACACATTTATTATATATAAGAATGACAACACATGTATTTGTTGGCCTAAAGTTTTAACCATGCAAAAACTCTAATCCTAGACCCTAATCTTGTTGTAATATATACTTGTTTTCTCTTTGATCATAAAATGGATAGATCATGGATGTCCATTCGCAATCGTTGCACCCCAGAGTTTATTTATGGTCTTGACCAGTTTATTAGATTTGCCGAGGAACATAGGAAACAACCTGGAGATAGGTTCTACTATCCATGTAGGCATTGCGGTAACAACTTGAAAGTTAGCACTGGTGACGAAATCAAAAGTCATGTCATGTGCAATGGGATTATACAAGGCTATATAGAATGGCACTGGCATGGAGAGATTTCAAATCTGAAAACAGTGGATGTAGATAGCAGTGCTTGCGTGGAAGAAGAAATTGCCTCTGATGATGTAGATGTCAATGAACCAGTTCTAGTAGACATCGTTGATGTGATGTTGGATAGTTGTGGGGTAGAGCACACCGATCCACCTCCCATTTTTAGAAACATTGTGCATGATGCTGAGATATCGTTATACACAGGTTGTACTAAGTTTATGAAGCTTAGCGCTGTGTTGAGATTGTATACGCTGAAAGCTAATAATAGATGGAGCAACAAAAGCTTCACGCCATTGTTGTCTTTGTTGGAAGAAATGCTTCCTGAAGGAAATGAGCTGCCAATCTCAACATACCAAGTAAAGAAATTGTTGTGCCCAATGGGAATGGATGATAACAAGATACACACATGCCCAAATGATTGTGTATTATTTCAAAAGGACTATGTGGATTTGAAAGATTGTCCAAAATGTGGTGCGTCATGGTATAAATTGACGACTTCGGGGGAGTCCAAAACTGGTTCTCCTGCCAAGGTGATGTGGTATCTACCTATAATATCACAATTTCAACACTTGTTTGCCAATCCGATAGATGCAAAGAATTTGAGGTGGCATGCAGATGTTAAGAAAAATAATGATGAGATCCTATGACATGCGTCTGATTCCCCACAGTGGAAGAAGATTGATCTATTGTACCCTGAATTTGGTGAAGAAGTTAAGAATCTAAGACTTGGGCTTTGTACAAATGGGATGAATCCATACGGGACATTGAGCAGCCAACATAGAACTTGGTCTGTCATGCTTATTATATACAATCTTCCTCCCTGGCTGTGTATGAAAAATAAGTATGTAATGCTGTCGTTGTTGATATCTGGCCCTAAACAACCTGAAAATGACATCGATGTTTATCTTGAACCTATGATTGATGACTTAAAGAAACTCTGAGGTGAAGGGGTGATGACCTATGATGCTTCACGAAGAGAGACATTTCATTTGCATGCTATGTTGTTTTGCACTATTAATGACTTTCCAGCATATGGGAATTTGTCTGGATATAGTGTCAAAGGAGCTAAAGTGTGTCCTATATGTGAAGAGAACACAGATTCAACAAGACTAAAACATGGTGGTAAGACTGTATATCTCCGTCATCAAAGGTTTCTTACAAAATTCCATCTGTATCATAGGAAGCGCAAAGCATTCAATGGATTGAATGAGAAACGGAGTGCACCGAAACCTATACTAGGGGAGGTTGTTTATGAAAGAGTAAAAGACTTTGTCAATGAATTTGGTAAGAGATCACAATGTACTATGGCCACACAGAGTGACAAATCTTTATTCAAGAAGAAGTCAATATTTTGGGATCATCCTTATTGGAGTTCTTTGACAGTCATGCATTGTATCGATGTCATGCACGTTGAGAAAAATGTTTGTGATAGTGTCATTGGTACTTTGTTGAATATACCAGGTAAGACTAAAGATGGGATAAAATCCAGACTGGAACTACGTGAAATGGGAATAAGGTCAGAATTAACAGAATTTCGTGAAATGGGAAATCAGAGAACATACTTACCTCCCGCTTGTTACACATTGTCTAGAAAGGAGAAGAAAGATTTTTGTGAATGTTTGGTAAATGTTATGGTTCCACATGGTTACTCATCCAACATCTGTAGATTGGTATCAATGAAAGATCTAAAGTTGATAGGTGTTAAATGTCATAATTGTCACACTCTAATGCAACAAATATTGCCTGTGGTAATTAGATCTATATTGCCGAAGCATGTAAGGTTTGCAATCACCAGACTTTGTTTCTTTTTCAACAGTCTGTGCAACAAAGTTATTGACCCTGATACTCTCGATAATTTGCAAAGAGAAGTGGTTGTTACCCTATGTCATCTTGAGATGTATTTTCCTCTGTCGTTCTTTAATATCATGGTACATCTTGTTGTCCACTTGACTAGGGAAGTGAAAATGTTGGGACCCATTTTCTTGCATTGGATGTATCCCTTTGAAAGATACATGAGCATTTTTGAAAGTGATGTTCGAAACCGTTATCAGCCTGAAGGGAGTATTATTGAGGGTTATGTGGCGTGAGAGGTTATGGATTTTCGCAATGACTTTCTCAGTGGTAATGACACTCCTAGTAATGACAAGAATATTGATGAGCAATTTGGCAAAGGAATTTTGGGATCATGGGTGAAAGTAATCAGTCGTGAGAAGTTGGAACAAGGTCACTTGTATATTTTACACAACATGGATGAAGTGAGTGTTTATATCGAGGAACATACCAATTTCATCAAGAGACAATATCCTCGAGCCAATACAATGTGGCTTGCTAGAGAGCATAACAAGACATTTATTAAGTGGTTTGAAGATAAAGTCTTACATCAACTATCTCAAACACCAAATGATATTACTGAAACTATCAAATGCCTCGCCTTTAAACCAAAATTGAATGTTATGTCTTTTGAGGGGTATGACATTAATGGATTCACATATTACACAAAGCGCCAAGATGATAAGAGTGTCGTCCAAAACAGTGGGGTCACCCTTCAAGCGTCGACTATGTTTTTTACAAGTGCAAAGAATAAGAGTCCACATGAAGCTAAAATGTCATATTACGGTGTCATTGAAGACATATGGGAGTTTGACTACATAGATTTTAGAATTCCTCACTTCAAATGTAATTGGGTTGATAACACCAAAGGAGTTATAGTGGATGAATTGGGTTTCACTTTAGTGAACTTTGAAAAGATTGGCGAGAAGGGTGAACCATTCATATTGGCATCATAGGAAAAATAAGTATTTTATAACAATGATCCTGCAAATGATAAATGGTCGGTTGTTCTTCATGGTAAAAGACAGTTCATTGAAGATCCTATAGATGAAGAAGAGTACTATGATAAGTATGATGACTCCAGTCCATTCTCAGTTGGGTTGCCAACACTAGAAAATATTGATGCTAATGATGACTTGTATGTGCGTGGAGATCACAATGAAGGATTGTTAATTGATAAAAAATCACAATATTAGAGGCATGTTTATATTTTTTTATATGTTTTATTTTTCTGAATGTGAACTTTACAATGTGAATTACTTTACAATGTGAATGTGAACTTTACAATGTGAATTACTTTACAATGTGAATTACTTTACAATGTGAATTACCTTACAATGTGAATGTGAACTTTACAATGTGAGCTTTACAATGTGAATTACTTTACAATGTGAACTTTACAATGTGAATGTGAACTTTTAGATGGCTGAGCATTCTCCTGATGACCGTGCTGATGATTACCGTGAGGGTGAGGACATCAATGCGCCACCTCACAATGTAAGTTTTAAAAATTATATCATATATTTATATCTACATGTCCATTTATAGTTATATCCTGTAAGTGTGTTTATTTTGTCAAATTTTTGGTTGTTGATGCACATGTACCCTCTGAAGCACTT
Organism: Alisma plantago-aquatica; assembly: GCA_963693085.1. Taxonomy (NCBI): domain Eukaryota; kingdom Viridiplantae; phylum Streptophyta; class Magnoliopsida; order Alismatales; family Alismataceae; genus Alisma; species Alisma plantago-aquatica. Next base: position 804,451,208 of record OY856411.1, read on the forward strand.
GAGGCACTTGATGAGTAGCACGAAAAAGTTGACAAGAGAAGGGGCATCACGATGATGAAGAAGTTAATAGCTCAAAGGGGCAATGGACCCAAACTTGTTGTGGATTTTGATAATGCAGGAAATGAAATTTGAAGTGAATCACAATTCGTTTGTTTCATATCTTGGGTATGTTACTCGTAGACATTGCGGTTGTAAGATAGATTCTTGGCATAAAGTTCCTAAGGGGAAGAAAGACGTAATATGGAAGGATTTATGAGTGAGTTATTATTAATTTGCAATTCTATTTTGTAGATTACTAATTTCTTGGATAATAGTTAATAGCAATTCTATTTTGCAGAGTATATTTGAATTGGATGAAAAGCTGCATCGTAAATGCGTGATGCAACACTGTGGGAGAGTCCTAAGGAACTATAGGACAAATCTCACTCGAGAATACATAAAACAAGGTGACAAGAGGAAGAAGATAGCCACTAAATAGTGGAACTTCTTGGACCAAGAAGAATGGGATGCGTTTGTTGCTTCAAGACAAATTGATGAATTCAAGGTATTAGGCATCACTCCCAATTTAATTAATATACGTTGTATTCACCTATTCAAGATTAACATTTAGTGTTACTAACCAAATCAATGTGCATACTAACTAGGCCCTGAGTGAGGAGCAAAGAGCAAGGCATGCACTGAATGTGCATGACCACACAATGGTCCAAAGGGGTATGCAGGCATTCACCAAAGATTACAGGCTGAGTCCACTACTCAGTCTGCTGCTACTTAGGAGTCCTCTACTATAGGTACCATACCTTTGCCTCGCCATGATGTCTGGATAGCTGGGAGGAAAAATAAGAAGGAAGAAATAAGAAAGCCCGCAACTGCTGAGGCAGCTGCAAAAATGGTAAAATACAACTCTTAGAGCAATCGTTCGAATATTGATTATTTGTAGTGTTTACTTAATTACAATTTTTTTTGGCGATTAGCGGGAGTGGAACGAGCTGAGGAAACAAGGCAAGTTCATCCCTCAGGTCACAAAGGATGAATTGGTAGTTGCTCTAGAAAACCCAGAGCATCCTGGACGTGTTTGGGCTACAGGTGCTGGTGTGGGCATCAAAGCATTCTTTGGGCCATCCCAACGCAAACATGTCCCAAAAGCGGGACTTTCACAAGAAGAGGTAACCTATTCTTTATTTATTATGTTACTGTAAAAGAGAATTCAATAATTAGAAGCTAACATTTCTTTTATCCATGTATATGTAGATAAGTTAGTTGATAGGAAACTCGAAGAAGCAATGAGCAAGTGGCAGGCATCTCAGACTGCCACTCAGTAGACCGTACCTATGGTGTCCCACTCTACTCCTACTGCAGAGGTTGGGAGTAATCATGTAGACCCACCACCTAGCACATCCATTGTAAGTATTTTTATGACATAGTAACTAGTCTTTTCAAGATGATATGTTTTCAAGATGATATGTATATATGTATATAACAATCTTTACACAAAAAGTTGTAGGGGTTGAAGCCATGCCGTTTAAAAAGTAAAGAATTTTTCGTTACAGAGGCGTCGACTTACCCATCCCTACCAGGGGAAATGTTTCATGGGTCTCCATTACCAGCTGGTTGGGTTTGTGTTAGCCCGGTACGTATATTCCCCAATTGGATGGATCTTCCATTGCCATATGCCCACCTTGATTGTAAAACACTTGGTGAGGCAGAAGGTGGAGTGATATTGTGGCCAAAAGCGGATGTCCTCTATACTGAAACTGTATGGTAAATTTACATTACGTTAAATTGTTAGTTTGTGTATATGATGTCAGTTGATATGAAATTATATAAATATATACAGGTTAAAAAGAAGACACCCACAACATCTATGCCTCTACCTCCACCTCCTACATTACCAAGTTGGGTTCCACATGACCTACCTGTCGTGTTAGGTCCTAACTGTAGGGGTATGGCAATATGGTTAGGCAAACATGATATAAATTGCCCTATAACTGTTTCTATAGATGCGGATGTTGTAGGTCAATCATACGAAAGCAACCTATTTATATAAGATATTTTGGAGTTGTTTCGATATGATTGGTTGAATACATCTGTGATAGAGCTATGGATAAGGTGAGATCTTCTTTATGCATCCATATACCTTGTGTAGGATCTAGTGATATGGTTTCTTATTTATTAATGCATATGTAATACATGTTTTGCAGCTACTTAGACAAGATATGTGCAGATTTTGCATTCGAACATATAGGATTTTTGATTCCATCTTTGATTAGTCTAGTAGCTAAAGACCCTCCGTCAGTTCAACAATGCTGCTGTGATGCTTTTGCAAATTTTTCTCAAAATAAGAAGATGGTGATAATAGCTCCATTCAATGTGGAGTAAGTTTACTTTGCTTATAATTTGGACTTAAGAAAATTACATTTTTATTGTGGATTTTGAGTTATTAATTTTTAACTTTTTTACCTCTAGTGGTATGCATTGGGAGTTACTAGTTATTGTCCCCGAGACGTTCACTGTCTATTATCTAGATCCTAAGGGGACTAAATTGAATTCAAAATATGGACACAAAATGAAAATGGCATTATTCCGGTGAGAAATATTTCATTTTCATATCCGTTAACATATGTTATTATACTACTATTTAATTATACAATGTAATGTGTTACATTAACATGTAGGGGTTTAGATGAGTTCAAAAAGGCTGGAGGAAAGGTCCCTAGGAAAAAGAACTAGCAAATAATTTGGAAAAATGTGGAAGTAAGTTCTCGACTGCAATGTATATATTATTTATGTGAACAATGCTTAATTAGTTGTATTTTTTAATATTTTGTATCAATTTATAGTGTGCTACACAAGACAACGGATGGACATGTGCATACTATGTGATGCAATTTATGCACATGATTATCAAATATGCCGAAGTGGACATCAATACCATTCCTGAGGTATTATATATAGTCTCATTAGATAATATGAAATATATCACTCTTATTTATATATTATTAATTATATATAGACATCATTCTCTTTGCACGTGTTTAAAACTGACCACACTACAGGAAAGGCCTTACCAGATGTACATGCTCCCTATACGATGAAAGAATTAAATGATGTAAGAGAAGAATGGGCAACAACCATACAAGTGGTGGGGGTTTTAACATATAATTGGGATGTTGATAGCGAATAATGACTAAAGAATGATATTTTGTAAATGAATTTTTGAATTATAATATGTATGAATGTTTCTACATGTGTCTGAGTGAAAATGAATGAAACTGTTGGTTGCTATATGAATGTTTCTACATGTGTGAATGTGAAAATGAATGGAACTACAGATTGCTACATGAATGTTTCTACATGTGTGAAAATTGAATGGAACTGCAGGTTGCTAAATGTGTGAACATTTATGTTGTTAATTTTGTAGGTTTGTGGCCTGTTGTTGGCTGATATCAATGGATGTCGTAAAACCTGCAGTTCATAACTGAACTGCAAGTTTCTCATCCTGCGACCAGCCACAGTAGGTCTGCAGACTGACAGAAAAAAAAACATAAAATAGGCGTCGGTTATTTGTATAAAACCGACGACAAATGGTTACAGTGTCGGTCGCCGTACTAGTAACCGACGTCAATTTCCCTAATGAGGCCAGACACCACGGTCGTGCTGGCCAGCACGGTCGTGGCAGAGGGCCAGACACCATGACCGTGGCAGCAGACTAGACACCATGGCCGTGGCAGTGGACTAGACACCACGGCCGTGCTGGCCAGCACGGTCGTGGCAGTGGGTGAGATGGCGTCAGTTATCACTAATAAACCTATGCTGATAGTGCCCCAGATGGCACCCTTTCTGTGGCGTGAAGGTATATGGTGTCAGTTTCAAAGCTAATAACCGATGCCTATACCCCCCTAGTTGGCGCATTTTTGGTGGCGCACGAAGGGTTGTGGCGTCGGTTTGAGAATCGACACATAACAGTTGGGCTTTTAGCGGCACCCACATAGGTGTCGCTTAAAAACCAACACTAAAGGCCTTAAATAACTGACACTAAAGGCCGGTTATGTACTAGTGTGACTTGGATTTCGATTTTTATAATGTCCGTTATTCTGATTTTAGTTCTAGATGAACCTGTGATCATGTGTACGTTATTCCTAAGGTATAATATGACTTGGATAAGGTTGGTTTGACTACCTATGTTGCTAAGCACCTATCAACCAATGGTCAATTTTATGGTTTAAAAGTTGATTTCTTCTATAAACACATGACTCAATGGTGGTACCATTGCAACAACCGATGGTGTTGTCTTCATGAAAACTGATGGTGGTGACCAAGGGTGTCAACTTATTTTCACCCCTTGGGTAAGGTGTTGGCCTAATTAGAATCCTAGTGATTAACAACTAAGTGCCCTAATGATGCTAACAATCAATGGTGATATTAGTTTGATATTTGATATTGATTAATGAATATAGTGTTGATCTAACAACCTATGGTGACTTAATGGCCACTAATGATGGTGGATCAGGTCTCTAAAACCTATGGTGAGTTAATCATATAGTTTTAGCATCAATTAAGCCTTACACCAATGGTTTCTTGGGTCACTGGATGCAATGGTCGGACCTATACTATAATTGATGGTTTTAACATATGAACTTCACCCAATGGTCAAGATCTATTGTTTATTCCTCCAATAAAGTGGAATGATGGCTAATGTAATATGTTGGTCCTAATAATGTGATTTATATGGTTTCCTTTATACGATCAACTTAAGGAGGTCACTTGTTGATAATGGATGGCTTGTTTTAAATGTACAGTTGATTGTGGGTTTTACCGTACTCTCAACAGAACCCTTATTGTTGTTAAACAAATGATGTTTAGGGTTAAATAGTGACTTTTATAAATCACAACTCAATAAAATTATAGATGATTCACTCAAGGTGTTTACTTATGTAAATGACCAATGACTTTACCTTTTCAACATTTCATGGTTATAAGTTGATGCCTCAATATTCCCATTATTTTGGGTGAAGCGTGTAGTGTAATGTTATGATTTCAATGATGAGAATTTGATGGTTCAATGCCTTAAACGTGTAGTTTTACCCTTTCCCTTGTATGATTATGATTGATAATCACCATAATGAATTAACGGGTAACCCTAATGAGTTATAGCTTGTTATACCTAGCTTTAATATAACTAAATGATGATAATTGGGTATTAATAGTCCTTGAATGACTAATACAATCATGGAGTACTCTGTAACTGTTGTTGAAACCCTAGTATGCTATAACCCAATGGTTACACCTTGATTTATGTGTGGGTTCATACATGAGAATAGTATAGAATGTGATGGCGATGGTTCACCTTATGCATCCATGATCCAGTGGGGATGTCATGAGTTAGGGTTTGGGTATAAGTGATGATTGGTAACATTAATATAACTTATCTTATTGAACCTAACTCTAATACAAATAGATAAAGATGAGTATTCATGTTTAACATTCTTATATGATGGAATGATGGTTGAATAAACTCCTTAATATGATCATGACCTTAATATGTGTATTGGTGGTTATCACAGCCACATGATTGATACTTTCTTATGCTAAACATGTGCATTATGAATATGATAAGGGTTAATCATATCTATATTCCTTGCATGTTGATGTAATAAAGGAATGTTCTTAATGTTAATATAACCCTGCTATGATTATTTATGAATATCTCCTAGCTCATTAATGCAATATTGTGTTGATCCGGTGTATTATATGTAAGTGATGTTGTTGAGCCTTATTATAAGGCATGCAAAGATAAGGATGACATTGTAGGGAATAGTATGATGGTCTTAATGACCTTTGGGCATGGTTGAGCCCTGAATGAGGTGTAATCCTCTTGTGTTGATAAGGGTTGATACCCTATGATATTGTGAAACGGATTTATATCCTGTGATAGTATGATGGTATTAATGACCTTTAGGCATGGTTGATCCCTGAAAGAGGTGTAATCCTCTAGTGTTAATAAGGGGTTGATACCATGTGATATTGTGAAAAGGATTTATATCTTGTGATAGTACAATGACTAGTGTGGTCTCATGAATTGCAAGTGAATAGTACCATGTGATGATGAGATGAGAAATTATGTTCCACACATTTATATCTTTTAAAAGTTGTGATATTTATATGCTTGCTAGAAGTGAATTAGGGTTTGTATGTCCACTTGTTTGATGAAGCCTTAATTCACCCAATTGGCATAAATAATCAAGTACAACTCTAATCATGTAGTATCCTGTGTCGTAGAGCCATCTTCAGTGTCAAAACATGCTGGATGGTGAAATGAGTATTCCTAAGGGAAACTCGGAGCGCATACTGTTGAGCATGTGGGGGTGGCAAATTGAGGATATATCCTTGTCATCGACAATGCAGGTTTTCGAGGATGGATATGGTCATGCCTCATACATCTGATGTGATTGAGGACAACTGCGGTTGTACCTCATATTAGAGGGTTTTGTATACCCTGGTTTCTAGTGTCGTGACCTATACCAAGGGTGGACTAGTGGTTAGTATCTGAACTATATGTCACTGTGGTGACAGCTTTGACCGATATGTCACTACCTTTTACTCAAACTGACCGAGGGGAAGAGATCTTAGGATACCGGTTGGACTTTGGATGGTACGATTCAAATTCCCCAGGGCATAATAAAATATGTAAGACAACCCTGCAGCATATCTGTTTAGGGTTATACACAACACTTCATATTGGATGATAACCCTTATTTGCTTTATTTTCACTGAGATCATGTATAGTACAATAAGAGATAATAGATATTCTTATGCTATAGTTATGCTCATGTTGTAAACATGCTTATGTTGTCAAATATATTAACACTGATGGTTAAGAGGATGTTGCTAGCTATGCCTATGTAATTAGAAATGCTTAAACTGCTAATCATGCCTATGTAGTTCATTGTGTTATGATGTTAGTTCTACTTATGATATAGATTTGTTCCCTTTTTTTGAGATGCCAATATTGATAGCCATGTTATGTTACTAGACATATTCATGATGTTAGGGATGCTTATGCTACTAGATTGCTTGTGCTGTTAGCAAGGAATATGATGATAGTCAGATTAATGATAATGATTGTGATTAGATGCAATTTGATGATATTTGAGTAGATATCTATCCAAAGAAATGGATTTATTTGTTATCTATATATGCATTGATGATCATATTTGTTGCTAAGATTAATTACTTAATCTGTTTAGCATACTTGAACTGTTCAATCTGTTCAATTGATTATTAAATACTCCAACTGCTTAGTTATCTACTATTTAAAATGTTATAATCAATAAGCGTTGTTGGAGGTTATATTTCTTACTGGGACATGAGTCTCACCCTTATGGTTCGTTAGATTTTTTTAGGTAATCGAAAGTGAAAAAAACAAACATATAGCAACAAAGAGGAGCTATAGTAATGAATCTTTAAGAAAGTTGATTAGATGCCTTGTGCATCCTAGAGTCATCCCTGTACTCTCAGGTCCAGGTAGGAAACGTTTGTATATGGTGTTTCAAATGAATCAGAATTTTGTTAGCATGTTAATGTTTGTTGTGTGGGATATAAAAATATTGTTCTTTTATGTATATATGTTGTAGCTAAGGTGATAGAACAAGTTGTATCAAATTCTTGGCATAGTATGGGTATAAGAATGATGTTGGGCTCTTATGCAAATGTTTCTGAGCAGGTGCTAACGTTGAAATCGATTTTAATTTATCCATATTTTTGGGTATGTGGTTAATTGGTGATTGATTGTGTTTTATGTTTTGAGTAATCTTGTTTAGAGTAACGGGTTCCCCAAGTTGGTATCAACGTTGTAGGTTCACTGATTCTATAGGGACACTGGGACTTAGGACTAGGATGGTTCCTAAGTTAAGAATATGACACAAAAATATGGTGCATACTGCCTAATCTCAGTATTTGGGTGCCCTGGACAAGTATTCAATTATTGAAGAACGATAAGTATGGAACTCTTAGATTGTTATCTTTCTGATTACTATGATCAATTAGTTATTTTAAGACAATCTAAAGAGCATAATGAATAAGAAATCATGGTATGAATATCTCAATCCTACCTTAAAGAAGATGTGAATTGCATCATAATCTATCAAAACTTGAATGTTTGGTAACTATAAGAGAAAGATACAACACTATGAAATCTAAATCTGAATACAAATAAGAAAAGGAGGAGTTCTTGAAGATGTGATTCAAGAAGATAATAAAGTAAAAGACAGATAAATCTATGCTTATATAGTGAATCAAGGTATGAAATCCACATAAGATGGAGAGAACTTCTATAACAAGTAACAAATGAGAAGATAAATGGGAACAATGACAAAGGAATAAGGTGGAGCCTGAGTTAATCTCAGACCAACCTATGTGTAAGAAAGTGTTAATGTAAAATAAACATGGTGTGTGAAAGAAATTAAGGGAGATGATCCATGTTTACTGAAGAAAATGTGGAATATGAGTATTTACCTGTTGATAAGTGGTTGAAAAATATAATAAAATAATAGAACATACCCAAGAGTGATAAATAGTCATCGAAGAAGGAGTAATGAGATATGTTAATCATGATGATTCCTATTCTAATGGCATGGAACCCGAAATGAAAAAGGTAAAATGATACATAAGAAGTTGTAACCTATATAATGAAAATCGAATTGGTTACCTTTCTGCTAATGACCCTTGAAAAATACTACTATGGTATGGGAAGTGTGTTTCCCTTTGTGTCTTTTCTTGGTAGGTAACAACTGTCAAGTGGATCATTGCCACTTGGTACGTGTGGATTCACTGCAAACATGAGGGTGGATAGCTTATTATAGCATAAGGTTGCTTGGACTATGGTTCCAAGATCATAAAGTTTGTGATGAGTTTGTTTTTGAGCTTTCCAATAATATGGGAGACTCCTCTTATATGATTTGAAATGAATTATGCTAGTAAAAGTAAATGATATAAGGATGTGAGTTCCTTATAGAACATGAGGTGGATACCAAGGTAATGAATCTTAGTATCCAAGATGTATCAACAGTATGGGAAGTATGTGAAGGTTGGAGATGTTTATTAAATGAACATTCCAAGTATTCCTCTCCCTTAGAGAGAGAGAGTTGATGATGACCCTCTAAATGTTGTTTGGAAGGAAAAAAAGTGATTCTATAATGTTGTGTATGGTTCATGGATAGCTGGGCAAGACCACTATCAAGGATAGATGGTTTTTTGATCATTAGACATGTGCTACCATGTTCCTTTAAGATAAACATAGGATCAAATATCAATGCATAAGATTTAGAGTTGATGACATAAGTTACATGACCGTGATGAGTTTATGGTTATGTCCTTTAGACTAACCAATGTACCAACATAATTTATGAATAGGAGAACCAGAGTGTTCAAGTCATGCCTTACAAGTTGTAGCAATATTTGAATGATGAAATCTCAATGTATTTCAAAGATGGTCATTAATAGGTTTAACATCTTTGCTAAACCTTAAGAATGTTGAAGTAACTTTACTTATGTGTGACAATTCTAGGAAGAGTGAGTTGGGGGTTGATTAGAGTATCTTCTTAGAGTTATGATACCTCTGTTAAGTATGTTATGTGAATCTTGATAAGATGAAGACAATATCATTGCTCCACCCCTAACAAGGTCAATCAGGAAATTATATTTGTTAATGATTACATACAAGTGTATGATTCTTCAACCAAATAGATGGTAAGTACACCATTGAGATGATTGGAGAATCCTCAAAAAATATATTTCTCATAGTTCTTGAAAATGAGGGTATGCCTACCTGGTTGATTGAGTTGTTAATTACAACAACCATTAAAGGAGCATAGAGATGAAACCTTGTAAAGCTACATATGATAAGAGATATATAGTGTTCTATGTTTGATAAGAGCCAGTGAGTATGACTTTTGAGTAATGTGTTGATACAATAGATATAATTTTAGGATGATAGCTAGAATTTAAAGTTGAAAGTTACTATTAGATTTGTACATGTGGCACAACAAGTTTCTATGTTCCATATTTGTAAATGTCTTCTTATGTGGTTTTTTTTATGTTGAACTAAGATAAGATATGTATGAATTAAAAGAGTAGAATATGTCTTTTATGAGAAATATGTGACATCATCAGGTGATGAATGTAACCTTGTGTAATATTGAGGATGACGTGCATTAGAGGTGTCCATCTATGTGTACCTTGGATTTTGGGGGCAAAATCCGTATCAGGGGTTTATGGTTGTGAGACCCCTAACCTTGCTTAAAGTGTTGAACATGCTTAATTATCATAATTGAATTATTATAACCCCAATATTCCCTTTTTATATGATTTGAAATCATAAGGCATGCTTAAGTTTCAAATTTGGTCCAATTTGGACACTGTTTGAGCAAGTAATGCAATTTTATGCACATTTTGGACTTTTCTACAATTTACCCAATTATGAGGTTTTCTTTGCAATTTATCACTTGCATTATGTTTATTGGATATTATCTCATCATTCTTGAGCTTTTTTAGACATGGGGATCCTATTAAACCTTGGTTTGAAGGTGTTTTCTCCAAGGGTATTTTAGAGTTTACCCCTTCATGGATGAGCTACCTTTAGTAGCTATCAACTAATGAATTATTTGATAGGCTTGGAAATTCGAAAAAGGAAAGAAAAGCAGGCCTATATGGACGGTGGGGGAGCTGCTTGTGTGTGTGCTTGTATATTCTTAATAGTTTAAGGCCATGGACACTTGGAAAGATACTAGAACTTCAACTTTTTCTTTTTCTTTATCTTAAAGTTTCATATACTTATCCCTAAGTACCTGAACTAGACATTTTATCTCCACCAATTCCCTCCTTATATGAAACTCATTCTCCCTCTGTGCTTCTGCAAATTTCCTATCCAAAGAAGAAGAAAGAGGGGATCTTCTTGGAAAAAGAATCTAGGGTTGCAATTTACTTCCTTTTAGGGTTTAAAAAGCTTCTTTCTAGTGATCTTGACCTAAAAGAGTAAGAATCCCCTTCTTTCCTCCATTTATTTCTTTGTTATCCTTCCTCCTACCTTTCTCCAGGTAGGGACCTTTCTTTTCCATGGTATAAATTGTTTTAAATCTCTAAAACCCTACCTTTCTTGCTCCTTATGGTTAGGGTTTGTTCATTTGATGAAGAAAGGTGCTAGATGGATGAGTTCATAGCTTATGCTAGGATTTTCTACCCTATCTGCTCAAGTTTTCTTCTGTTTGGGGTTTCATATTCTAATTAGAGATAAGTTTTATAACTTTCTGTACGTTTATTTCTTACAATAAGCTTGCTAGCTCATGTTTTTGCTTTTAAATGATGATCCATGCACTAAAATGATATGCTTTACTTGGATTTCGATTTTTATAATGTTCCCTATTTTGGTTTCAGTTCTAGATGAACTTGTGATCATGTGTACATTATTCCTAAGTTATAATATGACTTGGATCGGGTTGGTTTGACAGCCTATGGTTGTAAGTACCTATCAACCAATGGTCAATTTTAGGGTTTAAAGTTGATTTCTTCTATAAACACGACTCGATGGTGGTACCATTGCAACAACTGATGGTGTTGTCTTCATGACAACTGATGGTGGTGACCAAGGGTTTCAACTTGCGTTCACCCCTTAGGTAATGTGTTGGCCTAATTAGAAGCCTAGTGATTAACATCTAAGTACCCTAATGATGCTATCAATCAATGGTGATATTAGTTTGGTTTATGATGTTGATTAATTAATATAGTTATGATCTAACAACCTATGGTGACTTAATGGTCACTAATGATGGTGGATCAGGTATCTAAAACCTATGGTGAGTTAATCATATAGTTGTTGCATCAAGTAAGCCTTATACCAATGGTTTCTTGGGTCACTTGATGTAATGGTCGGACCTATATTGTAATTGATGGTTTTAACATATGAACTTGACCCAATGGTCAAGATCAAATGTTTATTCCTCCAATAAAGTGGAATGATGGATAATGCAATATGTTGGTTCTAACAATGTGATTTAGATGTTTTCCATTATATGATCAACTTAAGGAGCTTACTTGTTGACAATGCATGACTTGTTTTAAATGAACCGTCGATTGTAGGTTTTACCGTACTCTCAACAGAACCCTTATTGTTGTTAATCAAAGGATGTCTAGGGTTAAATGGTGGCTTTTATAGATCACAAATTAATAACATTATAGATGATTCATTAAAGGTGTTTACTTATGTAAATGACCAATGGCTTTACCTTTTCAACATTTCATGTTTAGAAGTTGATGTCTCAATATTCCCATTATTTTGGGTGAAACGTGTAGTGTAATGCTATGATTCCAATGATGAGAGTTTGATGGTTCAATGTATTAAACTTGTAGTGTTACCATTTCCCTTGCATGATTATGATTGATAATTACCATAATGAATTAATGGGTAACCCTAATTAGGTATAGCTTGTTATACCTAGCTTTGATATAACTAAATGATGGTAATTGGGTATGAATAGTCCTTGAATGACTAATACAATCATGGAGTACTCTGTTACTGTTGTTGAAACCCTTGTATGCTATAACCCAATGGTTACACCTTGATTTATGTGTGGGTTCATACTTGAGAATAGTATGGAATGTGATGGTGATGCTTCACCTTATACATCCATGATCCAATGGGGATGCCGTGAGTTAGGGTTTGGGTATAAGTGATGATTAGTAACATTAATATAATTTATCTTGTTGAACCTAACTCTAATACAAGTAGATAACGATGAGTATTCATGTTTAACATTCTTATATGATGGAATAACCTCCTTAATATGATCACAACCTTAATATGTTAATTGGTGGTTATCATAGACACATGGTTGATACTTTCTTATGCTAAAAATGTGAATTATGAATATGATGAGGGCTAATCATATCTAGATTCCTTGCATGTTGATGTAATAAAGGAATGTTCTTAATGTTAATATAACCCTGCTATGATTGTTTATGAATATCTCCTACCTCATTAATGCAATATTGTGTTGATCTGGTGTATTAGATGTAAGTGATGTTGTTGAGCCTTGTTATATGGCATGTAAAGATAATGATGATCTTCCAGGGAATGGTATGATGGTATTAATGACCTTTGGGCATGGTTGAGCCCTGAATGAGGTGTAATCCTCGTGTTGATAAGGGTTGATACCCTATGATATTGTGAAAAGGATATATATCATGTGATAATATGATTGTCTTAATGACCTTTGGGCATGGTTGAGCCCTGAATGAGGTGTAATCCTCTTGTATGGATAAGGGTTGATGCCCTGTGATATTGTGAAAAGGATTTATATCTTGTGATAGTATGATGACTAGTGTGGTCTCATGAATTGCAAGTGAATAGTACCATGTGATGATGAGATAATAAATTATGTTCCACACATTTTATCTTTTAAAAGTTGTGATATTTATATGCTTGCTAGAAGTGAATTACGGTTTGTATGTCCACTTATTTGATGCAACCTTGATTCACCCAATTGGCATAAATAATCAATTGCAACTCTAATCATGTAGTGGCCTGTGCCGTAGAGCCATCTTCAGTGTCAGAACTTGCTGGATGGTGAAATGAATATTCCTAAGGAAAACTCAGAGTGCATACTATTGAATATGTGGGGGTGGAAAGTTGAGGATATATCTTTGTCATCCACAATGCAGGTTGTGGAGGATGTCTATGGTGATGCCTCATACATCTGATGTGATTGTGTACAACTGCGGTTGTACCTTGGATTACATGGTTTTGTATACCCTAGTTTCTAGTGCCGTGACCTGTACCAATTGTGGACTAGTGGTTAGCAGCTTGACTATATGTCGCTGTGGTGGTAGCTTTGACTGATATGTCAGTGTCTTTTTATTTATACTGACCGAGGGGAAGAGATCTTAGGATATCAACACTCCTAAATCTTGTACATAATTGAATAGCCTTTCGTAGGGGTCAGTTGGACTTTGGATGGTACAATTCAAATTTCCCAGGGCATAATAAAAGATGTAAGATATCCGTTTACCATATCTATTTAGGGTTATACACAATAGTTCATATTGGATGATAATCCTTGTTTGCTTTCTTTTTATTGAGATCATGTATAGTATACTAAGATATAATATATGTGCTTTTGTTGTAGTTATGCTCATGTTGTAAATATGCTTATGTTGTCAAATATACTAACACTGATGGTTAAGATGTTGCTGCTAGCTATGTTTAATATTGCTAGCCATGCTTATGTAATTAGAAATGCTTAAATAGCTAATCATGCTTATGTAGTTCATTGTGTTATGATGTTAGTTCTACTTATGATATAGATTTGTTCCCTTTATTTGAGATGCCAATATTGATAGCCATGTTATGTTACTAGACATATTCATGATGTCAGGGATGCTTATGCTACTAGATTGCTTGTGATGTTAGCAAGGAATATGATTATAGTTAGATTAATGATAATGATTGTTATTAGATGCAATTTGATGATATTTGAGTAGATATCTATCCAAAGAAATGGATTTATTTGTTATCTATATATGCATTGATGATCATACTTGTTGCTAAGATTAATTTCTTAAACTGTTTAGCATACTTGAATTGTTCAATCTATTCAATTGATTATTAAATACTCCAAACGCTTAGTTATCTACTATTTCAAATGTTGTAATCAATAAGTGTTGTTGGAGGTTATATCTCTTGCTGGGACATGGGTCTCACCCTTGTGGTTCGTTACATTTTTTTTAGGTAATCGAAAGTGATGAAAACAAACATGTGGAAGAAAAGAGTAGTTATAGTAATGAATCTTTAAGAAAGTTGATTTGATGTCTAGTGTGTCCTAGAGTCATCCATGTACTCTCAGGTCTGGGCAGGAAAAGTTTGTATACGGTGTTTCAAACGAATTGGAATTTTGTTAGCATGTTAATGTTTGTTGTGTGGTATATACAAATAATGTTCTCTTGTGTATATATGTTGTAGCTAAGGTGATAGAACCATTTGTATCAAATTCTTGGCATAGTATGGATATAAGAAAGATGCTAGGCTCTTATGCAAATGTTTTTGAGCAGGTGATAACGTTGAAGTTGGTTTTAATTTACTCATATTTTTGGGTATGTGCTTAATTGGTGATTGATTGTGTTTTATGTTTTGAGTAATCTCATTCAGAGTAACGGGTTATCAAAGAAAAGTAGGTCAAAATCAATCTTAGTACAAAAGGGTTATACAATGCAAAAAAGTCTAGTTATTAATATGTAGGGGTCATAAGGACTATATTAGGGTTTCTTAAGTCTCATTATTTCTCTTAGTTGTGTTATCTAATTAATTGTCAAGATTTCATTTATATCAAGTTTTCAACACCGGTATCATTTTCCAACATCATCATTATTGAGTCGAAGGATCAGTACTACATTTTTGGCCAATAACGTCGCTTCCTGTAGGGTCAATTTTTCCAAATAATCGACCTTATATGTCTACAAAAAACGTGGGCACCACTTAAGACCTCTTGGGTCAATTTTGTTAAAATAACTGACCTTGTAGTGTAACTCTATAGGGTCAGTTTTTCAAATAGCCGACCTCATATGTCTATAAAAAACACGGGCACCACATAAGACCACTTGGGTTGGTTTTCTTAAAATAACCGACCTTGTAGTGTATCTCTATAGGGTCAGTTTTCATAAAATAAGAGACCTTATAGACAATGGGATTAGAAAGCCCATTAAAGTTTCCCACGATAAAAATTTTCTCGATTTTGTCTTCGCGCCTCGATCTATAGGGTCAGTTTTTCCAAATAACCGACCTTATATTTATAAAAAATGCGGGCACCATTTAAGACCTCTTGGATCAGTTTTCTTAAAAAAATGACCTTGTAGGGCATCTCGGTCGAAAAAATTCTCGACCGAGTTAAATTTTGAATCCATTTTCCCTTCATGCATGTATAAGTACCTCTAGGGTCAATTTTTCCTTTTAACTGACCTTGTAGGTCTCCTCGGTCGAAAAAATTATCGACCGGGTTGAATTTTCGATCCATTTTTCCTTCGTGCGTGTATAAGTACCTCTAGGGTCGGTTTTTTCCTTTTAATCGACCTTGTAGGTCACCTCGGTCGCCCAAATTGTCAACCGAGTTGAATTTTGGATCCAGTTTTCCTTCGCACGTGTATAAGTACCTCTAGGGTCGGTTTTTTCCTTTTAACTGAACTTGTAGGTCACCTCAGTCGACCAAATTGTCGACTGAGTTGAATTCTGGATCCAATTTGACTTTACACGTGTATAAGTACCTCTAGGGTCAGTTTTTCCCTTTTAACCGACCTTTTAGGTCCTCTCAGTCGATGAAATTCTTGACCGAGGTCACCTCGGTCAAAAAAATCGTCGACCGAGTTAAATTTTGGATCCAATTTGACTTCACACGTGAATAAGTAACTCAAGGGTCATTTTTTTCATTTTAACCGACCTTGTAGGTCCCCTCGGTCGACCAAATTGTCCACCGAGTTGAATTTTGGATCCAGTTTTCCTTGGCACGTGTATAAGTACCTCCAGGGTCAGTTTTTCCCTATTAATCAACCTTGTAGGTCCTCTCGGTTGACAAAATTCTCGACTGAGGTCACCTCGGTCGAA
Organism: Alisma plantago-aquatica; assembly: GCA_963693085.1. Classification (NCBI taxonomy): domain Eukaryota; kingdom Viridiplantae; phylum Streptophyta; class Magnoliopsida; order Alismatales; family Alismataceae; genus Alisma; species Alisma plantago-aquatica. The sequence goes on from OY856411.1 coordinate 804,467,847, forward strand.
AAAATCGTCGAACGAGTTAAATTTTGGATCCAGTTTGACTTCGCACGTGAATTAGTACCTCGAGAATCGATTTTTTCATTTTAACCGACCTTGTAGGTCCCCTCGATTGAAGAAATTCTCGACCGAGATTCGCTTAGTCGACAAAATTCTCGACTGATTTGAAGTTTGGGTGTTTTTGATTTACCCGACACATGCACTGCTTATCTCTTGGGTGATTTTTTTTGTTTTAACTGATCCTACAGGTCGGGCCTAGGGATTGTAGTGGCCGAGACATACTTCTTTCTCTCCCATGAGACACAATTTTCTCTCTCCCACACCACCGAGACTTACTTCTTTCTCTCCCACGCCGAGACCTACTTTTTTTCTCTCCCGCGAGACCTACTTCTTCTTTCTCTCCCGTGCCACTGAGACCTACTTCTTCTTTCTCTCCCACGCTGCCAAAGCTTTCTCTCCCATTGTAGTTGTCGTCGTTCAAAAGAAGAGGAGCTCCGAGTGGATCTTGAAGTAGCCGACACCAAAGTGGAGCTCAAAGTTTCCACCGTCGAAGTTGAAGTAGCCACTACCACAGTCACAGAGGTAAGACTTTCCATTTATATAGGTCTATCTATACCCACCGTGGTACCGCCACCACGATCACGGTAGCGTCCACGTCCACTCTCGGTCGAGAATTCGTCGACCGAGAGTCCACCTTACCGCGGCGTCCAGGTCCACTCTCGGTCGATGAATTACGTGGACTCTCGGTTGACGAATTGTCGACCGAGTGTGGACCTGTGCGCCTTTAACTGGACAGTTATATTATTTTTCTATTTTATATGATTGATAACCCAACCAATAATAAAAACATATATTTTTTCATATATAATCATTATATAAATTCTAGAAATTAATATGAGATTAGACATGTGTACTCCCAGATTGACACTTTAGGGTTTATAGATGACATCATCGATGCATGATGTTTAACTTAATATATAAATATGAAAATAATACATTTATATATTAACATAGAAACACGTTCAAAATTTACTCATTAGGAGTAAACTTTTGATAGTCCCCAGTTTGGCACTGTTTTTTGATATTTAATCTCACTAAGGATGTAACTGTATAATGTATGTTTAGTTTTGAAGAAAATTTTAGTAGGATTTCCTCATTTGTTCTCTGGGTACATATGTGAGTGGTTATTTGCCATTTACATCAGTGTACTTAGAGAACTTAGGGGAAATGCTGCTGAGATTTTCTTCAAAACTAAATATACATTACACAGTTACTAGTGAGATTAAATATTAAAAAATGGGATAGGTGGTACAATTTAGTATAAACGTAATTAACTTCCTATTAATAAAAACTTACAACTTATAGTATCAATATAAAATGCTCAGTTTTATAATTAATTTTAATGTGATCTAGAAAATGGATCAAAGTTGGATGTCTATCAAGAACTGTTGCATTCCAGAGTTTGCCAAAGGCCTTCATGAATTTATCAGATTTGCTGAGGAACACAGGAAACTACCTACATATAGGTTCTATTTTCCATGTAGGAATTGTGGTAACAATTTGAAAGTTGATACTATTGAGGAAATTAAGAATCATGTCATATGGAATGGGATCATACAAGGTTATAATGAATGGTATTGGCAGGGAGAGAAATTTAATTATGGATTAGAAAATGTCGATACTAATAGTTGTGGCATAGAAGATATAGATAATGATGATAATGTCAATAATGAACCAATTCAGGATGACCCGATTTAGGATGCTATGGTTGATGAGATGCTACGTAGTTGTCGAGACAATGCCATTGATCCACCTTCTTTATTTGCAAACATTGTCCATGATTCTGAAAGACCGTTATATAAGGGTTGTACTAAGTTCACGAGGTTGGGTGCTGTGATGCAATTATATACTCTTAAAGCTCAAAACCGGTGGAGCGATAATAGTTTCACTTCATTGTTGTCTTTGTTAAAGGAAATTATTCCTGAAGGCAACGAGCTTCCAATTTCAACATATCAAGCAAAGAAAATAATGTGCCCAATGGAAATGGAGGCTAAGAAGATTCATGCATATCCAAATGATTGTGTGTTATTTCAGAAGGACTACAATAATTTGATAAATTGTCCAAAATGTGGTGTGTCAAGGTATAAGACCACAAATTCAGCTAAGGCTAAAAATGGCTCTCCTGCCAAGGTGATGTGGTATCTACCAATTATACCATGATTTCAATGCTTATTTGATAGTACAGAAGATGCACAAAATTTGTCTCGGCATGGGGAGTTAATGGCCAATGATTATGGCATCCTATGACATGCATCTGATTCACCACAATGGAAGAAAATTGATTTAGCATACCCTCAATTTGGTAAAGAACCAAAAAACTTAAGACTTGGACTCTATACAGATGGAATGAATCCCTATGGTACATTAAGCAGCCAACATAGCACGTGGCCTGTTATGATTGTTATATACAATCTTCCTCCTTGGTTGTGTATGGAAAATAAGTATGTCATGTTGTCAATATTGATATCAGGGCCCAACCAACCTAGAAATGATATTGATGTTTACCTTCAACCTCTAATTGATGACCTAATGAAACTATGGGAAGAAGGTGTTGTGACATATGATGCTTCACGTAAAGAGATCTTTAGTTTGCGTGCTATGTTGTTTTACACGATTAATGACTTTCTAGCTTATGGAAATTTGTCTGGATATAGCATAAAAGGATACAAAGCATGTCCTATTTGTGAGGAAAATACTGATTTAATCTGACTAAAACATGGTGGTAAAATCATATATCTTAGTCATCGGAGATTTTTCCCACAAGTGGATCCTTATCGAAGGAAACACAAAACCTTTAATGTATCAACTGAGGAACGAAGTTCTCCTAAACCTATACCAAGAAATGATGTATATGATAGGGTGAAAGATATTATTAATGAATTTGGAAAGGGTTCAAGTAGTCGTACTCTCGCATGTGACAACTCTCTATACAAGAAGAGGTCAATATTCTGGGATCTTCCTTATTGGAGATTCTTGTCAATTAGACACTGCATTGATGTTATGCATGTTGAAAAAAATGTTTATGATAGCATCATTGGTACACTGTTGAATATACCGGGAAAGACTAAAGACGACATCAAATCTAGAAAATATTTAGAATTAATGGGTATAAGAAAAGAATTATCAGTGGAGATCAGGGGTCGCAACACATATTTACCACCAGCTTGTTACACTTTGTCAAAGCAGGAGAAAAAGACTTTCTATGAGTGCTTGTATAATATTAAGGTTCCACAAAGATACTCTTCTAATATTCATAGATTGGTATCAATGAAGGATCTGAAGTTGATAGGTCTCAAATCTCACGATTGTCACACCTTAATGCAACAAATTTTACCTGTGGCTATTCGATCTATATTGCCAAAGCATGTAAGGTTTGCAATCACAAGACTCTATTTCTTCTTCAATGAAATATGCAACAAAGTGATACATCCTGATACTCTCGATAAATTACAGAAAGATGTAATTGTTACCATGTGTCAGCTTAAAATGTACTTTCCTCCTTCATTTTTTGATATCATGGTTCATCTTGTAGTACATATTACAAGGGAGGTGAAGATGTTGGGTCCGATTTTCTTACACTAGATGTATTCATTTGAACGCTACATGAGTGTTTTTAAAGGTGATGTTCAGAATCGTTATCGTCCTGAAGGGAGTATTATTGAGGGTTATGTGGCTAGGGAGGTGATGAACTTTTGCAATGATTTTTTGAATTGCAATGAAACTTCTAGAGATCTAAAAAATTCCCATCATACTAAATCTTATTGTGGCAAAGGAACTCTGGGAGGACGAGTGAAAGGAATCAGTCGTGTGTTGTGGGAACGAGCACATTTGTATATTTTACACAACATCGATGAAGTTAGTAGCTACATCATAGAACACAATGATCTTATCAAGAGAAATCATCCACGATCGAGTTCAATGTGGCTTGCAAGTGAGCATAATCGAACATTTATTAGGTGGTTTGAAGGGAAAGTCTTTAATCGACTATCTGAATCACTGGATAATGTTTCTGAGAACATAAAATGGCTCGCCTTTAAGCCAGAAATGGATGTCATGTCATATGAAGGTTATGACATAATGGAATTTTCATACTACATAAAGCGTCAAGATGAAAGTAGTGTAGTTCAAAATAGTGGGGTCACTGTTCAAGCTTGTTCGTTGTATTTTGCTAGTGCTAAAGATAAAAGACCACGCAGAGCTAAGATGTCATATTACGGCGTCATTGAGGACATATGGGAATTGGACTATACAAATTTCAGAGTTCCTATCTTTAGGTGTAATTGGGTTGACAACAACAAAGGAGTTTTAGTGGATGATTTGGGTTTCAAATTGGTGAATTTTGAAAAGATTGGTAATAAAGATGAGCCATTCATCATGACAGACCAAGAAAAACAAGTATTCTATATTGATGACCTGACAAATAAAAATTGGTCTGTCATTCTTCATAGAAAAAGATAGTTTACTGTAGATCCTATAAATGAAGAAGAATACTACAAAAAGTATGATGATTCCAGCCCATTCTCAGTTGGTTTGCCAAGTGTAAATGTTGAAGATAACACCCATGAATACTATAAATGTCAAGACCATGCTGAAGGAATTTTACTTGACTAACAACTCAACCAATACTAGAGGCATGTATTCTTTGAATTATTTATTTTATTATCATTCAAGGACGTAATATTTTAAATATACAACATACATCATTCAACCACTTGTGCTTTTATTATCACTTATGTTTCTTTTATCATGTATACTTGTAGTAACTAAAATGGTGAGTGAAGATGAACATTTTGAGCATGAGCATGAGCACCATGAGGATGGTAGTGGTGATGCTAAGAAAAGTAGAGGTACCACACTGATGCGTAGGTTGTAGGAGCTCAGGGCCAAAGGGGAGAAATTGGCAGTCTAGTTTGATGTCACAGGAGCACCTATTGGGGAACATGCTAGTGCTTTTAAGCATTACGTAGGGGCAACCACGCGCAATAAGGTGGCAATAGATATAGAAAATTGGCATGATATTTCTAATGCCTTAAAAGACCTCCTATGGAAAAATATATCTGTGAGTGGAAGTGATATTATTTTAATATGTTTTTGTTTATTGATTCTAATTTAGTTTTCTTGGAAAGACATATCCTTTTTAATACAACATTATTGTTTCTTTTGCATGTATAGGGTGTTTTTCATCTAAATGAAAAAGATCACAAGAAAAAAGTGCTACAACGTTGTGGTGTACGATGGAGGGCTTTTAAGACACATCTTAAAAGGGAATTTATAGATAAACCTAAATCAAAGAAGAAAGCAATAGATATGTATATTTTTATAGATCCTAAGGTGTGGGAAATATTTGTTGTAGCTAGGAACACAAAAGAGTTTCAGGTAAAAAAGATTGTGATGTATTGTATGAATATTTAATTTTATACAATTAAGGAGGTAAATCTTTTTATATATGTTTGCCAAGTCTAAATTGCAATACCTCATTTTAAATGATCAGGCTATTCACGAGGCCCAAAAGGAAAGACGGGCCAAAAATGTGCATGAACATCGCTTGGGCCCGGTGGTTATGCCTTCCTCCGCCAACTACAAGAGAAGAAACTCTCTTATGGAGAAGAGTCTAGTACAACTCAAGCTGAGCATCCGCCCCCACACTTGCAATGGATTGATGCTAGAAAGAATCGAGTAGGTGAAATTGTCAACCCTGCAACTCAGGAGGTGCCAAAAATATGGTAGGTTTCTCCCAACTAAGTAAAGAGTAACTCCCACAAAGTTAGATTTATTTATATCTAATTGATATTGTGACTTAATATTTATTAACTATGAATATATTGATCTCCACGAGCAAAGGAAGGAAGGAAAGTTCATCCCAACTGGCCACATGGATGAACTATCAGTTGCTCTTGGTACGAAGGAGCATCCTGGCCGTGTTAGGGGATTAGGAGATGGCATAAGATTCAAGTCTTATTTTGTCCCTTCACAATCTAAAAGTGGTCGTGCAAGAGGTCTTACACAAGAGGAGGTTGAAACATTAGTAGCACAGAAATTAAAAGAAATAATGTCTTCATTTCAGCCAACTCAACCTTCTCAACCTATTCATATTGTACGTCTCTCAAGTGATGAGGTACAAGCCCATGCTACAGTTGTAGAAGGTCATGGAAGCACTCCGAATGACCCACCACAACAATCTATAGTAAGTTTTTGTTCTATATGATGTGTTATTAGTATGATATATATATGTTATATATATATATATAGTTTTAATAGGTATATGGTTTACCGCTTCATATATAACTTATATTATTTCAATTCTCGGTTGGTATGAACTTTAAACTTGCATTAGAGGTTCCAAAATATAATGTTGTAGCAGCGGGCAAGGTATACATCCTTGGTGGTACATTGCATTGATAACAAATTACTGATGAAATTTGTCGTGTGTCCATCCATCTTGTGTATGACGGAATGGGGGACAAACCACTACCCATACCTAATCCTAAATATAGTACAGTTGAAGAAGCTGAGGGTGCTATGGTGGGTTGGCCTAGACACTTGGTTATCAATGACAAGGTATATCTTAATTCTACCATATTTTTCATATTTGACTGCATATATGAACTCATGTAACATAAGTATGTAATTTAATTAATAGGTTTGCAAACCAAAAATTAAAAATTCCACTAGTCATCCTCCTATGCCCAAGCCATCTTTTATTCTAGAATCCACATTCGATGAGTTGGGAAGTAAATGTAAATGTTTGTGTCGATACATAGCCAACCAAAGCTCTGGAATACAATTGTTGATCAATTTAATAGAAGATGCAACTGGGAGGGACTTTGATAGTTATATTTTTCTTGATGATATTATAGAGTTGTTCCAGTATGATTGGCTTAATGCTTTGATAATAGAAGTATGGATAAGGTAAGGATCTATCCATATAGAAAATTCCAATACACATTTTTTGCTTATTTCTATATATGGAAATAATTACAAATGTTTTACAACCAGTTATATACTGAGACCACAAACTTTGATATAAGAAATGTTGTATTCTTAGTTCCTTCAATCACGAGTCAAGTGGAGACACATATTGAGGATGTGAATGAGTACTTCTCTACTGCATTCAAATATTTTGCTAGTGAGGGGAAGGAAATTATCCTAATTCCTTTTAACATCCAGTAAGTATTATTATTCAATATAATTTTAATAATGAATAAAATTATTTATTTTAATGTTTGTTTTATTCTTACTCAGAGCTAGACATTGGGAATTAGTGGTGTTTGTCCCAAAATTTATGACTCTATATTATCTTAACCCAATGGGTAAAAGAAGAAGGGGTCACAAACTGAAATTGCCAGCTATGGAGTAAGCATAAATTTAGTCAATGCTTCAACATGATATTTCTATTTAGAATTTCTATTTTACCAACTATCGTTTAATTAATAGGGGTATAAAGGCTTTTCATGAAGCTGGAGGACAAATACCCACAAAATTAAAGTCATTGACTTTGAAAAAAGTCAAGGTAGCTACTTTGACAACTGCTTAGTCTTATATGTATTAATTTTCAACTCTTATATGTCAACTCTTATTGTGATGACCCTGGTTTTTTTGGTATTGGCACCCAATATGGTAAATTGAGATAACAAACATCCTTTAGAGTTGACTCAGAGTTGACTATTCCATCAATCAATTATAAATTATTTATCCACCTAGAAGATGTGGTTTAGGTACTATTGATGATAGTGACAAATAAATGAGTGCAGTCATGATGGATGGCTATGGTATATCGACTTGGGTACTTGAGGATAAGAGCTCCATTTAGTAGTCACAATGACCTCAAGTGGTGAATTGATAAGCCTTTAGGGTGTTAGCATCATAACTAGTATTGTTGAACTTATTTGATCAAGATGCTATTATTTTCTAAGTTGAGTTCAAGTTTTATGCACCTATTATAAGGTTGTTTGGAGAATTAGTTTTCATGACCAATTAATGGATTTTGTGCCTCAAGCTTTGGTATAAGCCACTTTAGGATATCATGAGCATATGTATAAAATTATAGGATGTTTCGATCTTGTTGTAAAGAGATATAATTGCTTGAAGTTGAGGACATTCATGAAATAAAAGTGGCAGGACTTTGTTCTTTTGGTTATTGAGTTAGTACCTGTGACAATTTGATGTTATGCCGAACATCCTTTTCTTGGGTATGGCTTTTAGCATGGAATGCATGGCCAATATCTCACGCTTAGTGGAGAAGTGAGGGCTAACTCCGATCTTTGTGGATCACGAGACTGACCAGGCCAATATGTACCTTCTTGAGCGCGTAATCCAGATACATGTGATCAAAGAGTGATCACGGTGGCCGTGTGAGGTTGCCTCGTCGAAACTACCCCGTAACCCCACTTGTAGCTTGAAACTTGGAGAGCTGGAGGAGAAGACTCCACCATGACCAGGCTGAGAGGAGGATGTGATCTCCACTGATCCCTCCCTGTCTGCCCCCCTACATGGAGGCTCCCAACCCAAGAGCACTCTCTGGATGTGGACCTTACAGAGATGGCCGAGAGCAAGTAGAAGGCCTTGCTCGAGCCTTGAGGAAGCACTAACGGTGGCAAGGGTTCCCAAATGCTTCCTCTGGCGGCGCTACATCCAGAGGGCATCGTGGCTGTAGAGGTTGCCAAAGAACTCTCCACCATCACTTCCAGCCGCCATATCTCAATCTCGTGGTCTGCTCACTCACGAGCTCATCAGTGGGGATGATGACGATGGATTTCTTAGAACGCCAGTGAGGTCGAGATCGGTCTGTGAGGATAGCTTGCACCAAGAACCAAGCCTCTGCACATAATGCTCACCGACATAGGTTGGGCTCGTACTCACATGAATGGGAAATAGATATGGTTATATGTCAGCAAATGAAGCTGAAGCAGACCTAGTCACGATGGCGACATGGGTCGTGAGATGACACACGCACACAGAAGACCACTGTGAATCCTCATCACGTTGTTCCTTCATGGCGGCGCTGATGTCATGAATAAAGGATGAGACAAATAGGCTCACGATGAAGAAGATGATGTAGGGGATCACACTAAACATATCTCAGCAACATTCAGATGCCTCAAGTCGAGTCTGTGGTAGTCCCCTGATGGATGTATCATTTCTCCACGAGCGTCGAGGCTACATGATTGCTCACCAGGATTTCTCCCTAGATTTCATCCCTCACATAGGTGTTGGATCTACAGAGCTAAGATGACCTCGAGGCTATCCACCTTGTAGGAGGAAAAGGCACGTCAGTGTCTCCCAGTGTGACGACGCCCGCATAAGGGAACGTTGAGCCCTCTCCAATCACTAGAGCCCTGCACACCCTCAACCAGGTTGGCCTTAGAAAGTGGCAGCTAAAATAGGAACAACAGTCCCGATCAGTGCTTCCCCACGCATGAAGAGAGAGTCAGTGCAATCCAGCCTGAATCGAGCTCTAACTCCTCGCCAGGGTTCCAGGATGCGACAACGCCCTTAGAAGGTCTTAGAACCAAAGTTCGCAAAGAGGAGGCTCACCTAGGCGTTGGTTGGAAATCATGATGAAGGAGAAGACGGCCCAACAGGTGGACCATCTGGTTCACTGGGCCCAAATGCCAATCCAACCGGTTTAATAAAATCCAACTAGGTAAATACCTTCAAATATATTAGATAATACACAGAACTTGTATAATCCACCAAAAATATCCATGTTGGCCAAAATATTCCTGAAAAATACCCATGGGCTCAGAAAAGTACCCTCTTTATTTCAAAACCCCTATATCAGACTTTTGAGACACTAATATTGATGATATTTAATTTAGATGAGAATGCTTCATTTAAATGGTATAATTAGAAAATGGTTGAGGTTAAATCTAAGAAAAATAATTCTAAACCCTAATATCATATGGAAATTAAATGTGGACTTTGATCTTAATATTATTGAGAAATTTTAGGTCTTTTCTCATCATTACCTAATTACATGTTTTAACCTCATATTAATTCTAGAAAATAGACCAGTTATCAGAAAAATATAAAAATCATACCAGACCTTTTTAATGATATATAGATCAGACTAAAAATATTAGACACCATCCTAACATCACATTGACCTTGGTTTGACCAAAACCCTATCTTGGACCTAAATAATCAAGACTAATGATGTTCTTTTATTAATGATGAATATTTTTTATTAATCAGGTGCTGAATAGATTATCTAGATGATCATGGATATGTCAAGAATATCTGAACTCAGGTACATGGATATAAGTATATGACTAGTTTTTGCTGGATGATAATTATGAGTAATTTCTTGCATGTATTTGAATATCTTGTTGGATGAACATCTATATGTATTGTTGTTTCTTCCTTGAACACTAAGATCACTAAGGAAAGAAAATGGAATGTAGTTACTGATGGTTCATTAATCTCCCTATTAGAGAGGGAAAGTATTAATGTTGACTAGCACCTTCCTAATGGTACAAGGTACGCAGGGAGATCCCTAATGGTACAAGGTACGCGGGGATAGGGCCCAGCAATATATGTTTGTGCTAAGTCCACCATAGTAATACATGTCAATTGAAATATGATTAATAACTTGGGTTTACCTGATTTTTTTTCGCCATTAAATAATGTTTCTTTCTCTCTTTCTTCTTTTTCAAGTATTTTCAATATGCCAGCATAGTATAGCTCTTTAATTCCACGTACCAACTTTTGTTGATGTTTTTGTTTCTCGTATTTTCTAGGTCCAGAGCTAGAATGGGATAAAAGAATAGGATGTAAGCAAGTTGTACATATTGTACCTATTGTTTAAAGATCGTAGTTAGCATACATGTTTAGACTTGTATAAAATTCTCTTTCAATATGCAATTGTAATTCATGTTGTAATTTACATGTTGAATGCTGAGAAATGTTATGTTGTTGTTATATTGAATGTTCATGTATGTGTATTATGCTTCCACATCGCTCTCTGATATAATTGCTAACATTTTTGGATTTTTTCTTCTCATCTCCATGGGATTTTGAGAAGGTGAAAATCCAGGGATGTTACAGTTAGTATCAAAGCATGAACAATAGCTACACCTTACAATTTCTCATCATGAAACATATAAACTAAGCCTCACTTTTCACCTTAAATCCTAGAAACTTAGTAATTGTTCTATAGGAATAACGTTTGACTTAGCCTCTAGGTTAGAACCTAGATGTTCGAGAACTAGGTTTAGACAAGTGTGTGAAACCCTATTCATATAGAGGTCATATGCATTGGGTAGCTACACTAGTCTAAACCTTTTTCACAGCATTTCACTAGGTGACATGACACTGGACTATCTACTATGTGTGGGACACTCAGTTTTGCTGATTTGGTTTTATTTTCCAATCGGCTCAAGCCTCAACAGTTTTCTCTGACATCTGCCTTCTCAGAGAAAAACTATATAATATTTTATTATATATATGTAAATATGAAAATGTGTCCCTCACACTGGAGAGTAGTTAGTGTTCATGCAACCTAAGTGAAAGGGGGTGACATCAGTCTAGAAGAGAGAGTATATCTAGAATAGATGTCTAGAGCCTTATAAGGATATGTGATAGATAGATTGACAATAGAATGATTGATGATGTAAGTAAGGATGATCTAATACAAATTTGATCTCTGAGGTACATGTTGTTTATAAAGACCTAAGTTGTAAATGAGGTCTGAATCCAAATTTGGATAATCTAAGCAAAGTCCTGATGATAAAAGTACATACTCTTCCTTACTTATGATGAGCTAAGTTAAGATAACGTTGAATATGCATGAGCCACAAGCTCTTTTACAAAGGAGGACCTCTAGTGTTTGGACAAGATATGTGGTGAACTCCAGAGAGAGTGAGACCCACAAGGAGAGGGTCGTAGGACCTACCCTATAGTATATGAAAAATATGAGATATATGTGAAATGATGTGTCCTAAACTAGGTTACTCTTGAGTAGATGAGTTGTGTTCTTTTGCACGATTCAATCCCATATGTGAGAGTTGGGCAAAAAAAATGATGGGTAGGTGACTCATAATGAGAGAGTCAATTCTTTGGCTAAGTTAGATCTTAGCTTGAGTGACGTATGTTTGTGAATCAAATCATTAGCTACAAGTGAGGTGATATATGAACTCTGGTTCTGAGAGTAAATTTTCTTGTGTATAAGATACTCATAAATGTTGTTCTTTCTTCCTCTCTTTCCTATTATATGATGCTATAAACGTCACTTGAGCTAGATAGATGATGTATATATGAGGAGTCCCTCATAGAAGCTTGGCCTATGCTATATTCCCTTCCTATGTCATACATGTAATATCCATGTCCGAAATCATGATAAGATTGGTTTAGTATATTCTCTTTCCCTCTATATCATGCATGAAAGATATACGTTTGAAATCATTAGCTAAAAGAAAAGATATATTTTGATCATAACTTACATGATCACAAAATATAGTTCTTGACTTTGATCCTTCTCAATCTATGCTTCTACATTTTAGCATAACCCTCACACAATAGGGAGAAACCCTACTTACAGAGATGAATATATTACTTCCCTCTAATGTTGAAATCCTAGTATAGTGTTGATCATGAATCACAATAGTAATGTAAAGTGTGAAAATTTTATAATAGATGACATGAAACTTGGCATTATAATGAATGGTTTAGTAGGGGTGAAATATAAAACCCCCAGTAGTACCTTATTAACTTTATATGTTTGAATGAAACCCTTATCCTTAAGGGACAATGGGGATGTAAATCCTAAAATATAAGAACTTCATGTGATGACAAGACACTAAGTAATGCTACAATTCCTTAAACAAATGATGCTTCCACCTATATAAGGTGGGGTGGGTACACCCTGCATGCTTAATAATCTAAGTGATAACTTAGGATGAATCTACAATAATGATATTCTTGGAACTTAGAATTGGTGACCTAGAGGCATCCAAAACTCCTTGACATCACCTTAAATATGAGGTTAGTTGAATTTCGAGGAAGAAATTCCATATAAGGTGGGGTGAATGTGATGACCCTGATTTTTTTGGTATTGGCACCCAATATGGTAAATTGAGATCATAAACATCCTTTAGAGTTGACTCTAAGTTGACTATTCGATCAATCAATTATAAATTATTTAACCACCTAGAAGATGTGGTTTAGGTACTATTGATGATAGTGACAAATAAATGAGTGCAGTCATGATGGATGGCTATGGTATATCGACTTGGGTACTTGAGGCTAAGATCTCCATTTAGTAGTCACAATGACCTCAAGTGGTGAATTGATAAGCCTTTATGGTGTTAGCATCATAACTAGTATTGTTGAACTTATATGATCAAGATGTTATTATATTCTAAGTTGAGTTCAAGTTTTATGCACCTATTATAAGGTTGTTTGGAGAATTAGTTTTCATGACCAATTAATGGATTTTGTGCCTCAAGCTTTGGTATAAGACACTTTAGGATATCGTGAGCATATGTATAAAATTATAGGATATTTCGATCTTGTTCTATAGAGATATAATTGCTTGAAGTTGAGGACATTCATGAAATAAAAGTGGTAGGACTTTGTTATTTTGGTTATTGAGTTAGTACCCGTGACAATTTGATGTTACGCCGAACTTCCCTTTCTTAGGTATGGCTTTTAGCATGGAATGCATGGCCAATATCTCACGCTTAGTGGAGAAGTGAGGGCTAGCTCCGAGCTTTGTGGATCATGAGACTGACCAGTCCAATATGTACCTTCTTGAGCGCGTAACCCGAAAACAAGTGATCAAAGAGCGATCACGGTGGCATTGTGAGGTTGCCTCATCGAAACTACCCCGTAACCCCACCTGTAGCTTAGAACTTGGAGATCCGGCGGAGAAGACTCCTCCATGGACAGGCTGAGAGGAGACTGCGATCTCCACTGACCCCTCCCCATCTACCCCCCTACATGGAGGCTCCCAACCCAAGAGCGCTCTCTGGATCTGGACCTTACTGAGATGGCCGCGAGCAAGCAGAAGGCCTTGCTCGAGCCTTGAGGAAGCACTAATGGCGGCAACGGTTCCCCAACACTTCCTCTGGTGGTGCTACATCCAGAGGGCATCGTGGCTGTGGAGGTTGCCAAAGAACCCTCCACCATCACCTCCAGCCACCATGTCTCAATATGGTGGTCTGCTCACTCACAAGCTCATCGGAGGGGATGATGACGATGGATTTCTTGGAACGCCAGTGAGGTCGAGATCGATCTGCGAGGACAACTTGCATCAAGAACCAAGCCTCTGCACATAATGCTCACCGACGTAGGTTGGGCTCATGCTCACACGAATGGGAAAGAGATATGGTTATGTGTCGGCAAATGAAGTTGAAGCAGAACCAGTCACGATGGCGGCATGGGTCGGGAGATGACGCATGCACGCAAAAGACCACTATGAATCCTCATCACGTTGTTCCTTCACGGTGGCGCTGCTGTCATGAACAAAGGATGAGACACAGGCTCATGACGAAGAAGATGCAGTAGGGGATCACCCTAAACATATCTCTGTAACATTCAGATGCCTCAAGTCGAGTCCGTCGTAGTCCCCTGATGGATGTCTTGTTTCTCCACGAGCGTCGAGGCTAATTGATTTCTTACCAGGATTTCTCCTTGGATTTCATCCCTCACACCGCTGATGGATCTGTAGTGCTAAGATGACCTCGAGGCTATCCACCTTGCAGGAGGAAAAGGCACGTCGGTGTCTCCCAGTGTGACGACGCCCGCGTAAGGGAACGTTGAGCCCTCTCCTCTCACCAGAGCCCTGCACACCCTCAACCAGGTTGGCCTTAGAAACCGGTGGCTGAAGCTGGAACAACAGTCCTGATCAGTGCTTCCTCGTACACGAAGAGAGAGTCAGTGCAATCCAGCCTGAATCAAGATCTAACTCCTCGTCGGGGTTCCATGATGCGACAGCACCCTTAGAAGGTCTCAGAACCAAAGTTTGCAAAGCGGAGGCACACCTAGGCGTTGGTTGGAAATCACGATGAAGGAGAAGACGACCCAACAGGTGGACGATCCGGTTCATTGGGCCCAAATGCCAATACAGCCAGTTTAATAAAATCCAACCAGGTAAATATATTCAAATATATTAGATAATACACAGAACTTGTATAATCCACCAAAAATATACATGTTGGCCAAAATATTCCTGAAAAATACCCACGGGCTCAGAAAAGTACCCTCCTTATTTCAAAACCCCTATATCAGACTTTTGAGACACTAATATTGATGCTATTTAATTTAGATGAGAATGCTTCATTTAAATGGTATAATTAGAAAATGGTTGAGGTTGAATCTAAGAAAAATAATTTTAAACCCTAATATCATATGGAAATTAAATGTGGACTTTGATCTTAATATTTTTGGGAAATTTTAGGTCTTTCTTATCATTACCTAATTACATGTTTTAACTGTTGGTATATATGCCCGTAGAGCCATCCCAAGAGATTGCATAGAGTCGTATATTAATTAATCAATTAATGCGATTATTTGGTTAATGAATGAATTCCAGAATATTCTAATTAATCCACGAGCATTTTAATTAATGCAGCGTTTCTATATACCGATGGGTTTAGGAAACCGTACTTCCCTTCGTATCCTATTTAAAGGAGGATTGACGACCGATATCTATATAAGATATCGAGAGAGGCTTTTCAATTTATGCTCACGTACGTAAACCCTAGCTGTCACCATCCTTAGGAGAGGAAGGAGAGCATCGCGCTGCTAGAACACCGCCGCACAGACATGACTCCTTCCCACCGGCTTAGGAAGTGCGACGTGGAGTTCCCATCCATCTTTGTGGACAAAGTAGAGACACAGGTGCAGAGACACCTACGTTCGGAGGGCATCAATGACCATCCGTGCACGTTACGAGAGGTGCACATCATCGCATGAAAGGAGTGCCACCGGATCTTCCTACGATAGCGAACGGGAGAGAAGTTTCGTCTGTGTAGACAACCGTCGTTGCACACCTTTGTGCAGAGGGACATCGTCGGACTTGCTCTGCGATATGGTATATCCCGCAAACACTCCTTCCAAATACGTTGTCGTTGATGAGATCCTATTTCAGGTTGCATGGATTTTTGTTGCTTCCTCCGTGCATGTTTTCTCCACATTACCCAACAGTGGTATCAGAGCAGCGTCAATCTACGACGTATTTGGATTCGTTTCGATATGATCGAATCACTGAATACTGTTTTTTATGTTGCATACGATGCGAATTAAAACTACTGATATGCAAATCTAAACCTAATTCCACATACACCGCAGGCTTCTGTTTTTGACATTTTGGACGGGGTCGACTATGCAGGATCCCCGCACAGGGGCGCTGCCCCTGTGTACCCCGCATAGTCTGCGTGGGAGTCAAAATTTTTTAATGGGAAATGTCCCACATTACAAGTACTGCATATTTAATATGTATAAAAATATATGTAGATATACCTATGATAGCATACACGTCACCTTTAAAATCTATTTTATGTGGTGAATGCATGCACGGTTATGGCCTAGTATCCCCCTTTGTGAATGTTGTGAATGAATGTGGACATCGATCTTGTGGATATGTTTGTTTGTGAAAGCTATGGATATACAATGGTTGCATATGGATCCTTTGTATAAAGTATTCAACTTGCATGTCAAGCCTCATCTCTTATTTCAAAGTGTAATTAATTCTTTCCCTTTATATTTGTACTCATATGATGTAATAGAGATATGATTAGTTTTAGTTTTTGTAACCTTGATGTAAGGAGGCCACTTGAAGATCCAACTCCAAGGAGTATCCATGGAGAAGCGCCATGAATATCTAATTCCAAGAAGCAACCTAAAGATCCAACTCCAAGGAGCGTCCTGGAGAAGCAACAAGAAGATCCAATTCCAAGAAGCAACTTGAAGTTCCAACGTCACGAAGCATCCATGAAGTTGTTCATTGTAATGTTGATCATTACATCCTTACAGGTTGATTCACAGGTGTTGCATGAGATGCATAAGACCATATTTGGACCGTAATCCTTTGTTTCTCCAAAGGATTACAATAGTATGGCCATAACCGATGTATTTGTGTTTTTGATTGCATGTCTATCGTTTGTGGTTATGGATATAGTAGTATATGATACATACTATAAGTATGTGGTGTTTGGATATGTATATGTATTAATAAAACCCCTCAATTAATAATATTAAGTTTTAGTTGCCTTCCATAAAGCAAGACACATGAAAAGCTTGATTGACTATGTGTGGGCACGCTCGTGGAAGTGTGATGGTGGGTGTGTGGGTCTGCCTCCACAGGGTGTACACTCATCGTGTTGGCTTATGGGTTGGACTTAACTAGGGAACCTTGATAGGATCAAGTACCTAGAGGCACACAGATGCATCATGGAAAGGAGTTGTGCATGATCATCTATCCAAGAGTTGCATATGATGCAATTGGCAAAAATTCCTACCTTAGTTTTTGGTCTTTGACGCCGGCGTTGGCTGGGCATTGATGCAATTATTTTGGGTCTTGGCTCACTAGAAGGTTGTTCTTTGCAATATTCCAAGTTGATAGTGAGGGCTATCAATTTGAATAAAATAGTCGGAGCATAATTAATTAAAGGCCTAATTAATCTCGTTTATCAAATCTTTACAAGTTAAAATGTTTTGGACTAAATGCAAATTTTTTCTTTTGTAGCAATCAAATGGCAAACAACACTCACACTTTCTCATTGTGATCGGTCCTCAGAAGGACAAACTTATCGGAACCAACTTTCAAAATTGGTTTAGGATGCTGAGAATTGTTCTCACACATGAACATAAGCTCTATGTCCTTGAAACACCAGAGCCAGCGAAACCCGCCATAAATGCACCCAAGGATGAAAAGGATGCGTACAAGAAGCACCTTGATGATACCATGGATGTCAAGTGCCTGATGTTGTTCTCAATGAACTATGAGTTGCAAGAGCAGCATGAGAACATGAATGTCATGGAGATGGTAACACATCTCAAGAACATGTATCAACATCAAGCAAGACAGGAGAGATATGATGTCTCAAAGGCTTTGTTTAGGAGCAAGATGAAAGAAGGGGACTCAGTTGGCACTCATATACTCACTTTAATTGGGTACGTGGAAATCTTATCCAATCTGGGTTTTCCCCTAGGTCAAGAGTTGGCCACTGATGTGATTCTACAATTGTTGCTTGAATCATATAATCATTTTGTCATGACCTACAACATGAACAATTTTGACAAGCCGTTGTCAGAATTATTGGGCATGTTGAGGACAGCTGAAGCACAGATGAAGAAAGACAAGCCCAAGACTGTGATGATGATCAGTAAGACAAAGGGAAAGTCAAAAGGTAAAGGCAAGGCTAAGAAAAGTTCTAAAGCTGGGCAAAAGCCAAAGTTATCCGCGCTCAATGCTAAAGGTGGGATCTCCAAAGAAGGCAGTTGTCACCATTGTCACCAGCATGGACATTGGAAAAGAAACTATCATATCTACCTGGAGGAACTGAGGAAGAAGAAGCAGGGGATAGAGATCTCCACTTCAGGTATATACGTTATTGAGATAAACTTAAATACTTCTTCATCGTGGGTACTGGATACCGGATGTGGAACTCACATATGTTCTAATATGCAGGATCTGATAAGAAGTAAGTCTTTACGAAAGGGCCAAGTCGAGCTGCGGGTCGCTAATGGAGCAAGAGTTTTTGCCACCACAGTTGGAGTTATTAGTTTATCTTTGCCTACGGGCCTTGTAATAGAATTATAGGATTGCTATTATGTACCTTCCATTAATAGAAATATTAATTCTATATCTTGTATGGACAATAGTGGATTTGAATTTCACATTAAGAATGGAATTATTTCTATTTCTAAAGATGAGATCTTTTATGGCAATGCCCCTATGTCTTATGGTATCTACTTGTTAGAACATGAGACTAGCATATACAACATAAATAATAAAAGGTTAAAACTTGACAACTCAAACAAAACATTCTTATGGCATTGTCGTGTTGGGCACATAAACGAGAAGCAGATATCTAGACTCCATAAGGATGGTTATCTAGACTCTTTTGATTTTGAATAATTGGAGACATGTGAGGCATGTTTATTAGGGACGATGACCAAGACTCCTTTCACTGGACACAGTGAGAGAGCCAGTTATCTGCTAGGGCTCATACATACTGATGTATGTGGACCTTTTAGATCAAATGCTAGAGGAGGCTATCAATACTTCATTACCTTCATTGATGACCTCAGTAGGTATGGCTATGTATATCTTATGAAACACAAGTCAGAAACTCTTGAAATGTTCAAGAATTTCATGAATGAAGTAGAGAAGCAACTTGGTAAGAGTATTAAAGAACTCCGTTCAGATCGAGGTGGCGAATACTTAAGACAAGAGTTTGAGGACCTTCTGAGAGACCGTGGTATTGTATCACAATGGACTCCACCTGGTACACCACAACATAATGATGTGTCAAAATAAGGAATCATACATTATTAGACATGGCACGATCAATGATGAGTTCAGCCGAACTTCCAATATCGTTATGGGGATATGCTCTTGAAACTGCAACGTTTACACTTAATCGTGTACCTTCCAAATCGGTTCAAAAGACACCATATAAGATATGGAATGGGAATCGTCCCAATTTGTCTATGTTAAAGATTTGGGGATGTGAAGCTTATGTTAGGAAACAATTTCCTGAAAAGCTTGGACCCAAATCAGAAAAATGCTATTTTTTTGGAGACCCCAAGGAAACTCGGGGATACTACTTGTACACACCAACTGACAACAAAGTGTTTGTTGCTAGGACTGTTGTATTTCTTGAAAAGGAATTTATTTCCAAAGGAATTAGTGGGAGGAATGTAGAGCTCGAAGAAGTTCGATACCAACAAGAAAGCAGAGAACCTGAGGAGGTACATAAGGAACATGAAGACTCATAAATTGTTGTGGAATTTCAAGTTCCAAATGTAACACAGGAACCTCGTAGGTCTAGTAGGACACGACTTGAGCCTGAGAGATTTGGATTTTGCGTGACTCAAGACAGTGACGAATTGGGCATAGCAGATGAGCCAACTTCCTATCTAGAAGCTACTAAGGGACCAGAATCTGAGAAATGGCTCGAAGCCATGAGATCTGAGATGGAATCAATGTACACCAACAAGGTATGGACCTTAGTGGATCCACCCGAAGGGGTAAGACCCATAGGGTGCAAGTGGGTCTTCAAGAAGAAGACAGACATGGATGGAAATGTTCAAACCTATAAAGGTAGATTGGTTGCGAAAGGATTCCGTCAAATTCAAGGTGTTGATTATGACGAGACCTTCTCACTAGTTGCCATGGTTAAATCCATCAGGATCATGCTTGCCATTGCAGCTTATCATGACTATGATATTTGGCATATGGATGTTAAAACAACATTCCTTAATGGGAATTTACTCGAGGATGTGTACATGACACAACCTGAGGGTTTTATAGATCCAAAGGAAGCCAATAAAGTCTGTAAGCTACAAAGATCAATATATGGATTGAAGCAAGCATCTCGGAGATGGAATCTACATTTTGATGAAGTAGTCAAAAAGTTTGGCTTTAGTCAAAATGAAGATGAACCTTGTGTTTACAAAAGGGTTAGTGGGAGAACAATCGTATTTCTCATATTGTATGTGGATGACATACTATTGATGGGAAATGACATCCCTACTCTTCAGAGAATAAAAGGTTGGCTAGCGAAGACCTTCTCTATGAAGGATTTAGGTGAAGCATCCTATATACTAGGGATCAAGATCTATAGAGATAGATCTAGAAGGCTTCTAGGCCTAAGCCAGAGCACATACATTGACAAGGTGCTAAAGAGGTTTAGCATGGAGGGTTCTAAGAGTGACAACTTGCCCATCTCCCATGGGGTTACGATCTCTAAAGCCCAAAGTCCTAGTTCATGTGATGAACGGGCACGCATGAGTAAGATTCCATATGCATCGGCAATTGGATCTATCATGTACGTGATGTTATGTACTCATCTTGATGTGTCGTATGCTTTGAGCATGACAAGCCGGTATCAGTCAGATCCAGGTGAATGTCATTGGACAGCTGTAAAGAACATCCTAAAGTACTTGAGAAGGACTAAGGATCAATTCTTGGTATATGGCGGTGAGGAAGAGCTCACAGTAAAGGGTTACATCGATGCTAGCTTCCAAACTGACAAAGATGACTACAGATCGCAATCCGGATTTGTGTTTTGCCTGAACAATGGGGCTGTGAGCTGGAAGAGTTCCAAGCAAGAGACAGTTGCAAATTCTACAATAGAGGCCAAATATATTGATGCATCTAATGCTGCAAAGGAAGTTGTGTGGATCAAGAAGTTCATTTCTGAACTTGGAGTGGTTCCAAGCACTGGTGATACAATTGATTTGTTTTGCGACAACAACGGAGCAATTACACATGCTAAAGAACCAAGATTGCACCAACATTCCAAACATATTCTATGATAGTTCCATCTCATATGAGAGATCGTACAACGAGGAGATGTGAAGATTTGCAGAGTACCTACAGAAAGCAATGTTGCTGACCTGCTCACAAAACCACTTTCACAGTAGAAACATGACAGACATGTTCGATCACTTGGATTGAGATTCATGAGTGATCAGGTATAAGTGCAAGTGGGGATCTGTTGGTATGTATGCCCATAGAGACTATCATTCGATGATTGTAATGGGATACTATGTAAACGATTTGTAATACTGCATTGATCATATCAATAAAGGAAAGTTTCCAATCTATATGTTTATGTTTTATATTGTGAGATGACCATAAAACTTATAGATGTCTATAGAATAATATACTCAATGACATATGTCTTCGGGTTAATGACCTGAACAGTGAGATCATGTGTATGCTAAGAGTATGTATTCTTGTTTTATCCCTAATCAGTTGTTATTGTAGAAATATCCATAGATATCAATAACACACAAGATTAGAATGTATGTTGGTTGATGGAAGAATCTCATTATCATTATATGGAGATATCAAACCAAATACATAGATACTTGTTAGAGAACAATGTATCAGATAGACCCACCTTGAGAGTGACACATGGATACCATGATTGGTAGTTAGAGTCACATCTCATAATGATGGTGGTGATTGTGGTTCTTAGACCTAAAGTCACTATACTTATCACATGTCGTTCGGTGTACTTTGACATCATCCACCGTGATCCTGAATAAGGATTGCCATAAAGATGGTGCTTGGGTGCACTGTGACACATGAAGATGACTGTGAGTGCTATAGATGGAATTTGTACTTCCTACGGGAGTTTGATATTCTGGCCACTTGATAAGCGAGACTAAGAAATGCATGGCCATGCTGATGTGAGTCAATATGTGATATTGAGCTTACATATATCTCATACAGTCTGCTCTAGTTTAAGGAACATGGATTGAACGTTGAAAAGAATAACAATTCCATGACTCGAGTTCAATCCAAATATCAGCGACAAAGGAACTATACAATCACTGTAACACCATTCATGAATGATAGGTAAGTTGTTCTCCAACTTCTCCAATTACTTGGGTAGCAATGAAATCTTGCTAGATACCAATCATTGCTTGTGAAATCATAATATGATTATGGATATTACTGCCAACGTAATTTGGAGCCTATCAGGTCACACACATAGGATGTGTTAGAATAGGAGTATAATTGTGGATTTGATTGGAATTGCTCTGAATCACATTGATTACTAAAATGTTAACGTAATGGATTAGAATAATATTGGAGTGACTGGCTCTAAGTGCAAGTGGGAGTCTATTGGTATATATGTCCATAGAGCCATCCCAAGCGATTTCATAGAGTCGAATATCAATTAATCAATTAATATGATTATTTGGTTAATTAATAAATTCCAGAATATTCTAATTAATCCACGAGTGTTTTAATTAACGCAGCGTTTCTATTTACTGATGGGTTTAGGTAACCCTACTTCCCTTCGTATCCTATTTAAAGGAGGATTGACGACCGATATCTATATAAGATATCGAGAGAGGCTTTTCAGTTTATGCTCACATACGTAAACCCTAGCCGTCATCGTCCTTAGGAGAGGAAGGAGAGCAACGCGCCGCTAGCACGCCGCCGCACAGACATGACTCCTTCCCGCCGGCTTAGGAAGCGCGACGTGGAGTTCCAGTCCATCCGCGTGGACAAAGTAGAGACGCAGACACTGAGACGCCTGCATTCGGAGGGCATCAACGACCATCCGAGCGTGTTACGAGTGGCGCACATCATCTCACGAAAGGAGCGCCGTCGGATCTTCCTGTGATAGAGAATGGGAGAGAAGTTCCGTCTATGTAGACAAGCGTCGTTGCACACCTTTGTGTAGTGGGACATCGCCGGACTTGCTCCGTGATAAGGTATATCCCGCAAACACTCCTTCTAAATACGCTGTTGTCAACGAGATCCTCTTTCGGGTTGCGTGGATTTTTGTTGCTTCTGCCGCGCATGTTTTCTCCACAAAACCCAACATTAACCTCATATTAATTCTAGAAAATAGACCAGTTATTAGAAAAATATAAAAATTGTACCAGACCTTTTTAATGATATATAGATCAGAATGTAAATATTAGACACCATTATAACATCACATTGACCTAGGTTTGACCAAAACCCTAGCTTGGACCTTAATAATCAAGAGTAATGATGTTCTTTTATTAATGATGAATATTTGTTATTAATTAGGTGCTGAATAGATTATCTAGATGATCATGGATATGTGAGTAATATCTGAACTCAGGTACGTGGATATAAGTATATGACTAGTTTTTGTTGGATGATAATTATGAGTAATTTCTTGCATGTATTTGAATATCTTGTTGGATGTACATCTATATGTATTGTTGTTTCTACCTTGAACACTAAGATCACTAAGGAAAGAAAATGGAATGTAGTTACTGATGGTTCATTAATCTCCCTATTAGAGAGGGAAAGTATTAATGTTGACTAGCACCTCCCTAATGGTACAAGGTATGCATGGAGATCCCTAATGGTACAAGGTACGCGGGGATAGGGCCCAACAATATATGTTTGTGCTAAGTCCACCATAGTAATACATGTCAATTGAAATATGATTAATAACTTGGGTTTACCTGATTTTTTTGCCATTAAATAATTTTTCTTTCTCTCTTTCTTCTTTTTCAAGTATTTTCAATATGCCAGCATAATATAGCTCTTTAATTCCACGTACCAACTTTTGTTGATGTTTTTAATTCTTGTATTTTCTAGGTCCAGAGCTAGAATGGGATAAAAGAATAGGATATGAGAAAGTTGTACATGTTGTACCTATTGTCTAAAGATCCTAGTTAGCATACATGTTTAGACTTGTATAAAATTCTCTTTCAATATGCAATTGTAATTCATGTTGTAATTTACATGTTGAATGTTGAGAAATGTTATGGTGTTGTTATATTGAATGTTCATGTATGCGTATTATGCTTTCACATCGCTCTCTGATATAATTGCTAACATTTTCAAATTTTGTCTTCTCATCTCCATGGGGTTTTGAGAAGGGGAAAATCCGGGGACGTTACACTTATAGTCTTATCTCAACTCCTGTTTATAGTAGTTTACTAACATTAAGTATAATTTGTTATTTGTACTGTCCTATATAAAATAATGACTGGGCTTGTGGCTACTATGTAATGAAATATATGCAATCTACTGTCGAACAAGCATCACATCACATTCAGACTATAGATCAGGTAATAAAGAATAAGATCATAAATTTACTAGTGATTGTAGTTATTTTATAAAATATTAGCATGTGCATTTTCTGTTACAGATCTTTACAATTCAGCCTTACACACGTGAGGACTTAAATGAATTCCGAGAAGAGTGGTCAGATGTTTTTCTAAATAAAGTCAATATAGCATTGGATTAAATATGTCAGCTCCATTTATGTATGTGGTTTTAGTACACTTTCATATTTACTTTTGTATCTGACTTCTAATATCATTTCAGACTTGCAATCTATCATTTTGTAAATTATGATGTGATTATGTGTAACTCAACTGAATATATGAATCATTTTTGTTATGAATGTGCGGTTTGGAATGGTGACGGTTGAGCATCAATGCTCCCCTCTTCCAGAATATATGAATCTTCATGTTCTTCTGTTCTGTTCTATTTATGCAGATTTTTTTAAAAAAAAATTGTAACTTCTAGCGTCAGTTTTCTTGAATAACTGACCCTAGAGGTCTGGTTATCAAGCTCAATCCTTCTAGCGTTAGTTTTATTTAATAACACTCTCTCAGTCGACAATTTTGTCGACCGAAAACCTCTCAGTCGACAATTTTCTCGACGGAAGGTCTCTCGATCGACAAATTTATTGGCCGAATAAATCTCTGATGCTATAGACAATACTTTCTTGGTCGACAATTTTCTCAGCCGAAATAATCTCGGTAAAAATATTTCTCGACCGAGACAGTTTACATGGTCGGATTTTTTGGAATAACTGACCTTACAAGCTCTTCTTTCTCGCTTGAAATAATCTCGGTCGAAATATTTCTCGACCGAGACAATTTACAGGGTCGACTTTTTTGGAAGAACCGACCTTACAGGTTCTTCTTTCTCACTTGAAATAATATCATTCAAAATACTTCTTGACTGAGACAGTTTACATGGTCGGCTTTTTTGGAATAACTGACCTTACAGGCTCTTCTTTCTCACTTGGGTCAAATTTTTTACAATCTCTTGCGTCAGTATTTACTCTGTAAGGTCGGTTTTCTTTGGTCACTAAAACTGACGCTATAGAACAATTTCTATAGCGACGACCACTTAGGGGTTGGTTAAAAAGTGACGCTACAGGCTTAAAAAGACCGACGCTGCAGACCATTCATGTACTAGTGGATGATCCACACCTAATCCATAATGTGAATGTAATCCTAAAAAATCATCAAAGGAGAACTCAAAGTGTATAGATCAAGGTGGTCACAATTTTTAAAGAGGGAAAATCATAAGATTTGTTGCCCTTATATACAAAGAATATCAAATTCAAGGTTAGCACCCACCACTGAGATATATCACCACTTTTAGGTACATAATTCACATTCTTAAGATGAAGTGTGAAAAGGTAAAATGAAAGTTAAAAATATGATCCCATCATTAGTCAAAATGAAGTATTCAATCATCAAGGATAAAAATAGAGTAATAATTAAGATCCATGGTGAAAATAAGTCAAGTCTCTATAAAGATTGTATTTTGATTCCAAAATATTTGAGATTTTAGAATGGAGTTGTTAATAATAATCTCATTATAATTGTCACATTCTCGCAATCAAAATAGACTATAATATTGTTTACCTCTGATTATGTATGGGAGGCATATAATCAAAATAAGTTTATGGAGAGAGAGAGTTAGAGAGAGAGACCTACACGAGGATGTAGAAGAGGTATTCTACTGTAGCTATGTTGAAAATGCTTGGAGGCTGTCACTTGGGGAAGAAATAAGAGAGGATGTTAGGGGGTGATCTGGTGGTATGATTATCTTAAGTGGGGTGAGACACAGTCTAAGAGAGGTTTATTTATACTAGAGGGTGTACTAGGGTTAGGGTTTTTAGAGTCAATACCTTCATGGAGGTACCCATGGGAGGTTGGTACATACTCTTCACAGAAGGGCTCTATTAAGAGTCACAAAATGGTGCAAAGGGGACCAAATCTAAAAATCAAAAGAATGTATTGAAAGTTATGAAAAAAAAGCACAAAAGGCCTTGATTCAAGCACCTAAGGTTCCTTCAAACCCCTACCATGTAGAAGCTCAATGCGATGTAGGGGATGACCCTAAAACCATCAAATTGAGATTAAATGGCATGCGGTTCAGTCCCCTCACCCTGTCAGCTGGATGGGTGCACCTGGGATGGCCCATTAAGGCATAAAAATGGCTCAAAAGGGGATAAAATGGAGGTTTGTGGGTGCAATCTTAAATAATTCATAAGTTTTAGTAGGGAACTCTAATTGACCTCAAATTTGGATCATAGTTTCATGATAGAGGATAGAACATGTAGGAAATGTTTTAAACTCAAATTTTTATTTAAGATGAAGATACTAATAAAAAATATAATTAGCATATGAAGCAAGGATTTTATGCAAATATGTGTAGATGTTTGCTGTAAAATTTGCATTTACACTATGGTGTCCATCTTAGAATCATGTAAACATGTAACAATATTAGGAGTAAGAAAATCATGTCAATTGAGTGGCAACTGAGTAATTGTTTCATAATTGTGCCAAAATGCACATTGTCACATATATGGTATGTGACACACTTGTCACACCAAAGCGTGATAACTCAAAACCCAAGCATATGATTAACAACTAAGAAACCACGTTACCACAAAACAAGGTAAATTAAAACCGATCACTTGTAACATTTTCAAGAAGAAACACATTACATCAAGGTCCATAAATTGTTCCATATTACATATCCAGACAAGTATGTTCATCTGTAAAGTGGCCAACTGCCACACACATGTTACAAAAGACATCCTATTTTCTTATAAGAGCCACATATACAAGCCATACATGTACAACAATGACATGCTGCCAAAAACCTCATATTGATACAACATTTTACAAAACACCCCTAAGGACCTGAGAGTAGATGGACGACACATAGGACTCGACTAAAAAACACTAGTAGAATATCTGACCTTCAACAAATACTGCTCTCCTTGCTACTCTTCTACAACCATACGATCTGTACCACACCACACATGACCACCTAAAAGGATGTGGCAAACCACATGGGTGAGACTCATGTCCCAGTGAGAGATATAACTCTCGACCAACAACTATTGTAAACATAGTTATACTTAATCAAGAAAGTAACATTAGTAACATGATGAGCATAATCAACTAAATGAATGCTTTAAATAGATTATACAGACTAGGCAGATTAAACAACTACAATTGATCAATAGAACATGAAATATTTATAGAAGGAATATGAAGAACATGTATAACTGATACCAACTAAATAGTATAAGAAATAAGGAAAGGTCAACAACCAATGTGAGTCATAATTAGCCCTAAGAAAATATACCACACGACTCTATTACATCTTTTATTATGCGCTGAGCATTTGAGTCATACGACCCAAATCCAACTGACCACTGCTAAGTCAAAATTAGTGACGTATAAGATCTATGGAAGAGTCGGAATCCATCATCTCACCACCGCATCCCAGTCGGTATGCGATACACTGTAGAGACATAACAATCAACTTCCACCAGTGACATATAGTCAAGATGAAAACACCTTGCCCGCCTTGGTGCAGGTCATGGTTCTAGACACCAGGGTATGCAATCCCTGTCACCAAGATACAACCACAACTTTCCTTTAAAATCAGATCACATAATATAATCACCAAAACACAACCACAACTGTTCTCAAAACACTTGGGATCTGGATGACAAGGATATTCTCCAAACACCCCACATACTCAACAATATGTGCTCTGAGTTTCCCAAGGAAAACTTGTTCCACCATCCAACAAGTTCTGACACTGGAATGGATCTATGGCACATGGAAACTACATGATTTTGGTTTCACTTGATTAGTTATTTCCAATTGGGTATCTTTTATAGCATCAATCAAGTTACAACGTATAAAACCAATATAGATTCTACAAAAATAAGGGTAGATTACAACTCCAGAAGATATCAAACATATTATGCTCAAAGTTGATCACACCACCACATAGTACAATCTCACTACTATACACAAGAATATCACCATCATTACATCACTATGGAATAATAATACCTACGCACATCACCAGAGGATATCACCTCCAATTAGGCATTAAGCCATCATTAAGGTCATCGAACGATTCTCATAGTTCCTCTAAGAGAGAATTATTGTAATATATCCATGCCTCTTCAAGGCTCATAGTCACCACATATGTGTCACACAAAAGACACCACATCAATCATTAGCCATAATGATAATTCAACATAAAAGTTAGGTTACAACAAATAAGAGAGAGAAAATACTTCAATACATGCTAAACACTCAAGAAAATAAACATTAAGCACCATGTATTCAGAATTAGGGTTAGGGTTTCTCATACTTAGCCGATTAGGGTTATCATAACAATGTTTAACATTATACCCTAGTAATCATCACTATCCACATTATTGGAACTCATTAGGTTAAGCATAATTATCATAGATAAACAATCATGAAACTAGTAAGGTGTACTGACCATGTGAGTTATCATCACCCCTTACAACGACTAGGCATCAATTGCCCTAGTGACCCCTAGGCATCAACTACCCTAGCGACCACCAGGGTTAGGGAAAACCATAGAGACCATCAACCACCCACACACAGATGTGTAGCGACCAACACTTGTAGCAACCATACAAGATGAGTCCATATGCAGCGACCATACTAGGTTAGCACCTTGTTATGACCGCAATACACTATCATTGGTAGCGAACACCATACAAACATCAAGAGATGCAACAACCATCAACAAAAGTAATGTTGCGATCACAACATATCACCCATGTAGAGACCACAACACTAAGAACCAACCATGTATAACTACCATCAAGGCTCTATCAAACGTAGTGACCACCCAAACCATGCATAACAGTCACAACAACAAACCCAAGGATAGTGACCAAAAGACATGCAACATCCAGAACATATGTAGAGACCATGTCATTAGGGTTAGGGTTATAACAACCATCCAAAACCCAAACTCACCACTATTATGGTCAAAGTGACCAAAATAGATGTTTAACACAAAGAAAACCGAAGAGTCTCCAAGAAGAAACCTAGAAGAGAGAAACCAAACATCAAGCACATGCATACGGAAATAAAACCACTGCCTTTAAAAATATAAGCATACCAGACATGGTGATAAAACCAACGTTCAAGATATATGTAAGAATCAACAACTCCAACATTACTTAACTTTTGAGTGCAAGAATTCGGACAAAGAGGAAGAGTTAATCTATTCAAGGACAACTTTCAGGTGAAAGAATTAGGGCATAGAGGAAAAGTGAATCTATTCAAGGACCACTACGTAATCTTAACCCCAAGTCAATATATCATCACAAAGAAACTTAGATTCACGTTTTAGTGATAAGATAACATGCATGCTAGATCATGTGTAATAATAGAAGAGGTGAGAGTTATATAACCCACCTTGAGGTGAAGATCAACTCCAAATCCATGAAGCTCCATGAGAGAGAAGGAAAGCCATGCTTGGATCAACTCCATAGACAAACAAGATCACCTCAAGAGATGAAGAACAAACCAAGGTCAAAGAATGTTCAAAAGAAGAGTGTTAAAACCCTAAGATGAAAAAGAAAGGGGAAAGAGAAGATCTTCTTCTCACTTAGGTACTGCCATGGAAGGACCATGGATTTGACCTCTATTGGAGAGAAATCCCTCAAGAAAGCCACCATGGAGAACCATGGTATGGAAAAAGAAGGAAAAGAGAGGTAGGGTTCAAGAAAAATGAGATGAAGAAAGATAAATTACTTACCAAAATCAAGGATCATCAAGAATCACCACAATAGAGATTTTTAAGTCCTAGATCAGCACATGCAAGAGTTCAACCTCTTTGTTCAAGCTCTAGCACCTCCACTTGTACCACCAAGCTCAAGGGCTGAAACCAAGCAAGAAGAGAGAAAGAAGACAGAGCTAAAGGAGTCACTTGCAAGTAGAAGAAGGGGTATACATACCCAAGGGTAGGAGAGAGGTAATGGGATATGAGGTGTCAAGAGGTTAGAGCCTCTAAAGACACATGTCCCTTAAAAGCTCGTCCATGCAAGCACTCTATATATGCATGCAAAAAAGGTAATTAAAACCTAGGTTGTGTAACGACCACTTCGATCCTCACCACCCATGGCTCGAAACAAAGCACCATTGCAACAACCACCACACTATGCCAACCAAGGCAAATGATTGGTACAACCAAAAGCACAACTCAAAACCTTTTCGAACACAAAAAACATGTCCCAAGATTAGTCACCTAGGTTGATACAAAAACAAGACCAAGGAAAACACATTGGGCATTACACTCAAGGATTAACATCCAACTCAACTCAACATCCAACTCAACTCAAGCATCCATGCAAACCATGCAAACCCTAGCATCAACTCATGATGCCACCTCATCATCCAAGGTCCAACAAGGCATCCCCATGCATCACTCTCTCTCTCTCTTTCTCTCTATCATGAAGCTAAAACATAGGATATATAGCCTACATGTGACAAATTGAAAGATAAACCCTCAACATGGGTAAATTGCAACTTGGTCCAAAACAACACATATATAGAATAACTAGATCAAACATCAATCAACTAGACCAAACTAAAAACATAAGCATGTCACATGTTATTAAGGAATCTCAAGAGATTATATTAAGGTTTAAGCATCTTATTAAGCAAACAAAGATAGATCAATCACTAATCTAGGTTAGGGATCTTACAACCATAAAACCCTAATAAGGATTTTGCCCCCAAAATGCTATGCAAAAAGAGATGGATACTTCCTATGCATCTCTTCCTCAAGCTCTCACTTGGCTTCCTCCACGCCAAGGTGATTCCACAAAACTTTTACCAACACTATATCCTTCTTCTTCAACTTCTTCACCCTCCTATCAAGGATCAACACAGGGCCTTCCGCACATGACATGTCCTCATCCAACTCAACCTCCACAGGATGCAACACCAACTCTATGTCAGGTGACACTTCCTCAACATCAATACATGAAAGACTAGATGCAACCTATGCAAATTAGGTGGCAACTCCAACTTATACGCCACCTTCCCAACACACGCCACCACATGGTAAGGTCCCATAAACCTAGAAGTCAACTTACCCTTCTTCCCAAACCTCAACACACATTTACAAGGAGAGACCTTGAGGTAAACCTTGTCTCCCACTTGGAACTCCAAAGGCCTATGACAATTATCAACATATGACTTCTTCCTATCTTAGGCTGCCTTCAATTGTTACTATATAACTTTAATCTTTTTTGTTGTCTGTTGCAAAAGCTCAGGCCCAAAAAGTTGATATTCACCAGTCTCATACCAACATAACTGAGACCTATAATGACTCCAATACAAGGCTTCATATGGTACTATGTCAATACTCCTCTGGTAGCTATTGTTGTAGGCAAACTCTATCAAACTGAGGTGCACATACCAAATGCCCAAAAACTATAGAACATAAGCTCTCAACATATCCTCCAAGGTCTAAATAGTCCTTTCTAACTGTCCATCTGTATGTAGGTGAAACATAGTGTTTAACGTAAATTGTGTACCCATAGCTATATGTAGACACTCCCAAAAGTGACTAGTAAACTGAGGACCTCTATCAGACATTATCATCACTGAGATACTGTGCAAATGGACTATCTCATTCACATAAACCTATGCCAATTTCTCTGTTGTATACATCATCTTCACAGGAAGAAAGTCCACTAACTTGGTAAACTTGTCAACGATCACCCAAATGGAATCATGACCTTTGGCTGCCCTAGGAAGACCAAACACAAAGGTCCATAGTGATATGATCCCATTTATAATGTGGTATAGGAAACAATTACACTATCCTTGTAGGTTTCTCATGCTCTGCCTTGACTTATTGACACACATGACATGTTACCACAACCGCAACCACATCATTCTTCAAACCAGTCCACCAATACATATCCTTCAAGTTATGGTACATCTTGGTGATGCCTGTATAGATGCATAGATTGAGGAGTGAGACTCTTCTAGAGACAACTTCCTTAGACCATTGACATTAGGAACCACTTCCCTACCATGGAAACACAGTGTCCCACCCTTTGACTCATGAAACCCATCATGCTTCTCACTGCTAAACTCTGCTAGGATATACTACATCACAATATCACCCTATTGTGCATCTCCAATCTACTACCTCAATGTAGGCTTCACCTATAGATGTGCTAACAAGTTGCCAACAAAGATACCTCCAAATTCACATTCATCTGTCAAAGAGACACCAACATGTCTTTCTAACATCACACCAAGGAACATAAGTGTGCATTATCTGTAGATGGTGATAATGAAGAATTCCTGCTCAATGCATCTGCCACCGCAGTTGCCTTTCTTGGATTGTAGTCTATGGTGAAATCATAGTCCTTGATCAACTCCATCCAATGTTGTTTCTGCATGTTCAACTCCTTCTTTAAGAAGATGTATTGTAGGTTCTTGTGCTCGGTGAAGATCTGACACTTCTCACCATAAAGGTAGTGTCTCTAAATCTTCAAAGTGTGGACCACTATTGCAAGCTCCATATCATTTGTCAGGTAGCAATCATCGTGTTTCTTAGGCTGTCGCAAAGAAAAATAAATCACATTTTTATCTTGCATCAACACACAACCCAAACCATTCTTTGACACATTATAGAAGAGAATATAACATTTCATTTTTTAGTAGAACCAACAACGGTGCACTGGTCATCTTCTCTTTTAAAAGTTGGAAAGAACGCTAATACCGGTCATCTCATACAAATGGTACACCTTTCCTCTTTAACTTAGTTAGGGGTAACACCACTGAACTGAAGTTCTTGATGAATCTCTGATAGTATCCCGCCAACCCTAGAAAGCTATGTACCTTGGTAGGCATCTTCTGCTGCTCCCACTCCAACACTGACTACACATTCTCGGGATCCACACGAACACCTTCAATAGATATCACATGCCCAAGGAAAGACACCTCCTTCAGCTAAAACTTGCACTTGCTAAACTTGGCGCAACTTGTGTTGTCTCAACAAGGTCAACGTCTGTCATAGTTGATTCTCATGCTGCTAGTTGTCATAGGAGTATATCAGGATATCACTGATGCACACCACCAATAACTCATCAAGATAAGGCTAGAACACCCTATTCTTTATAACCATGAATATTACTGGTGCATTGGTTAGCCCAAATAGCATGACAACAAACTCTTAGTGAACATGCCTCATCCTAAGCGCTGACTTGGGTATGTCATCCTCTTTGATCTGCAACTGATGGTATCCTAACACCGAATCTATCTTTGAGAATACTGCAACACTTCTCAATTGATTAAACAAATCATCTATTTGTAGAAAGGGTACTTGTTCTTGATCATCACTTTTTTTAACTGTCAGTAATCAATGCATAACCTCATGGAACCATCCATCTTCTTAATAAAAAACATGGGATCACCCCAAGGGGAAGTTCTTGGTCTAATGAAGCCTTTCTCTAGCAACTTTTGCAACTACTTCTTCAGGTCTTGCATCTTATCTTGTGCCATTCAACACTGTGTTTGTGCTATTGTCTATGTACCAGGAATCAAATTGATCTAAAAACCAATCTATCAACGTTGGGGAACATTAGGAAACTCATCAAGAAACACATCTTCAAACTCACAAACAATTGGAACATTATGGACACTAGAAATCCTCACCTTGGTATCCACCACATGGGCCAGAAAAGCCTCACAACCTTGCCTCATCAACCTCTCTACCTTCATTGCTAACAATTTACACATCAGGAGAATCTTCCTAACCCCTTGGAAGACCCACAAAACATCCCCATAAAAAATGTAGCCACCTTGGAACTATAGTCTAAGACCACCTGATACTTCTCCAAGGTATTCATTCCAAGAATCACATTGAATCTGTGCATGTTAAGTGGTATAAGGTCCACTTGAATGCTTCTACCTAAGAAAAAAGGAACGCATGATGGACACACATCCTGCACTCAACAAAACCAGTAAGAGGGGTTTCTAAGAGAAGACTACCATATCTATGATTAACAGACAAGGAACAACTAGCTATCACATTTTTAGTGATAAAAGAGTGTGTCGCATCCGAGTCAACCATAATAGATACAAAGGAAGATGTACACAAATCATAATTAAATAACTTCATATGACCAATCATGATCCATGGATTGACCACTCCCTCTTACTAAATCATAGATTAGAATCGAATCATCGCCTGTTGTCGACCCCATCCTCTACTAGCATGTCTAAATGAACTGGCCTATGATGCCTACTCGCATCCTCTGCCACCACTATTGCTTAACTTTTGATGCTCAGGACCCTACTGACTCTGCCTTGGCTCCTGTGTCACCTACTCATCCTTCATTGGGAAAAACAACCTTGTATGCCCGGTCTACCCACACTTGCAACAAGTTTTATCGTCATACCATGTTCTAGGCAGCCCTATCATCAAAACTGACACTACACTGTGAGCTCCTACAGGATAAAAGGTACAACCTATGCCTTTTCTTGGTGACCACTGTGATGGCACTCCAGACCTCTACTGTGATTGAGGTGACGAAATCCAAGGCTTCTTGAAGCCTCTAGAAGACTGCCCTTGAAACTGTGTCAGTCTCGGCGTTAGTGTCACACTTCTCTATCTTCGACCGCTATATCCTCCTTACAGACTCAACAAAGGTAGCAAACCATTTTAAGTTATCCAACACATATATTGTTGTTATCATCTCCTTACTCAGACCCTTCTCAAACCGTTGGATCGTCTCCTTGTCTATCACCACCATGTGAGGGAAAAACCTTGGATACTCCATGAACTTGGCCTCACACTCATTGATTGTCATTGATCTCTATCGAATCTTGTCGAACTATGAGGTATTCTCATCAAGGTACGTTTTTATGAAGTATCAGCTCACAAACTCCCGCTGAAAGTCTTTCCAACTGATCACCACTCCATGCATCTCCTCCTCTTTAATGGACCACCAATGGCCAATATTTCCCTTTAGTAGATAATCTCCAAGTTTCACCTTATCCTCTTCAAGGATATTGAGGATCTTAAAGGCCTTCTCCAACTTTGTCAGCCGCTTATATACATCCTTCGTGCCTGCTGTACCCACATACTCCAACACTCTAACACACTACAACTCTCAAAAGTCTTTCCAGAATCCTAGGACTCCACATTGGGAACAACTATCCTTGTTAGGGGTATTGGCACCCTATCCACCATATGTGAAATTGTGGCCATGAACTGTCTGAACATGGACTAAAAACTAGGATTGTCCATGGTTCATGGGTCACACCGAGGCACTCCATCTACTCTTGCCTACCTCCTGGCATCACCTCCTCGTGCAACAACACTACTCTCAACATGTTATTCGTATTCTCGAGACATATCTTTTCCTTCTTATTCTTCTACATAAGAATAAGTTATGATCATATATGTTGGATGACACTAGAATAGACACAAACCTTAGTCCTATGTCCCTATAGACTTAGCGAACCCAAAGATCCGATACCAACCAAATTGACACACCGGTAACACCAAAGCAAAATAAATTGAAACCCAAGTGCATGATTAACAACTAAGCAACCACATTACCACAAAATATGGTAAATTAGAACTGACCACTTATAACATTCTCAAGTGAAAAACATTACATCAAGGTTCACAAATTGTTCTATATTACATATCAGGACAAGTATGATCATATGTAAAATGGCCAACTACCACACACCTATTGCAAAAGACATTAGGTTTAAATATAAGTGCCACATATACAAGTCATACATGTACAAAGATGGCATGTTGTTAAAAACCTCATATCGATACAACATCTACAAAACTCCCCAATGAAGTGAGAGTATAGGGATGACACATAGGATTCTTCTACAAAACACTAGTAGCATATCCAACCTTCATCAACTACTGCTCTGCTTGTTGCTCTTCCTCAATCACATGATCTCTACCCCACCACACACAACCAACTAAAAAGATGACGAACCATAGGGGTGAGACCCATGTCCCAGTGAGAGTTATAACTCTTGAACAACAATTATTATAAACACATGTTATAATTAAGAAGGAAAGTAATATTAGTAACAAGATGAGCTGATTTAGCTAAATGAATGCTTTAAACTGATTATACAGATTAGGCAGATTAAGAAACTATGATTGACCAACAAAACTTCATATATTTTTAGAAAGAATATGAAGAACATGTAGAACTAATACCAAATAAATAGTATAAGAAACAAGGCAAGGGTAACATACAATGTGAATCATATTTATCCCTAAGAAGATATACTACACGGTTATGTTACATCTTTTATTTTGCCTTGATGATTATTTTCATACCACCAATTCTAACTGACCACTACTAAGTCAAAATTAGTGTCATACAAGATCTATGGAAGAGCTGGAATCGATAATTTCACCACCACCTCCCAGTTAGTATGGGAGACACCACAAAGACATAACAATCAACTACCACCAACAACATATAATCAAGCTGAAAACACCTAGCCTGCCTTAGTACATGTCATGATGCTAGACACCAGGGTATTCAATCCATGTCATCAAGGTACAACTACAATGGTCCTCCATCACATCACATAGTTTAATCACCGAGACACAATCACATCCGTTCTCAAAACACTTAGGATCTGGATGAAAATGATATTCTCCAAGAACCCCACATACTCAACAATATGTGCTTCGAGTTTCCCAAAGGAAAACTCATTTCACCATCCAATAAGTTCCGATACTAGAATGGATCTATGGCACATGGAAACTACATGATTAGGGTTTCACTTGATCAATGATTTCCAATTGGGTATCTTTTATAAGATCAATCAAATTACAATGTACAAACCCTAAACAAATTCTACAAAGATAAGGGCATATTACAACTCCATAAGATATCAAACGTATTATGCACAAAGTTGATCACACCTTCACATAGTATTGTATCACTGCCATACACAAGAATATCACCATCATCACATCACCATGGAATAATAATCCCTGAACACATCACCAAAGGATATCACCTTCAATTAGACTTTAATCCATCACTAAGATCATCAGACCATTCTCATAGTTCCTACAACAGATCATTATTGTTATATATAAAAGCCTCATCAAGGATCATAGTCACCACATATGTGTCACACAAAATACACCACATCAATCATTAGCCATAATGCTCATTCAACCTGCAAGTTAGGCTATAACAATAGGAGAGAGAAAATACCTCAATACATGCTAAACACTCAAACAAGTAAACACTAAGCACCATGTATTCACAATTAGGGTTAGGGTTTCTCATGCTTAGCCGATTAGGGTTTTCATAACATCATTTATCATTATACCCTAAAGATCATCCATTTCCATATTATTGTAACCCATTAGGTTAAGCATCATTATCATAGCTAAACGATCATGAAGCCAACAAAGTGTAGCAACCATGTGAGTTATCATCACCCCTTGCAACCACTAGGCATCAACTTCCCTAGTGATAACTAGGGTTGGGGAAAACCATAGCGACCATCAACCACCCACACACACATGTGAAACGACCAACACTTGTAGCGACCATACAAGATGAGTCCATATAGAACAACCATACTAGGTTAGAACCTTGTTGTGACCGCAACACACTATCACTGGTAGAGACCATAATACAAACATTAAGAGATGCAGTGATGATCAACAAAACCAATGTTGCGATCACAACATATCACTCATGTAGTAACTGCAACACTAAGCACCAGCCATGTATAACTATCACCAAGGCTCTATCGGACGTAGTGACCACCCAAACCATGCACAATGGTCACAATAGAAAACCCAAGGGTAGCGACCAGAAGACATGTAGCATCCATAACATATGTAGTGACCAAGTGATTAGGGTTATATCAACCAACCAAAACCCAAACTCACCACTATTATGGTCAAACCGACCGAAATAGATGCTTAACACCAAAAAAACCAAAGAGTCACCAAGAAGAAAACCTCATGGAGATGGTAACATCCAAACCCTAAAGCAAGCGTCGCAAGAAGCAACATAGAAGAGAGAAACCAAACATCAAGAACATGCATGCGGAAACAAGACCTCCATTTTTAACAAAAAAATGAACCAGATATGGTGATTAAACCAAAGTTCAAGATATATGTAGGAATCAAACTCCATCATCACTTAGGTTTTGGGGTGCAAGAATTAGGGAAAAGAGGAAGAGTTAATACATGCAAGGATCACTACATAATCTTAATCCTAAGTCAAGATATCATCACCAAGAAACTTGTATTCATGCTTTTGTGATAAGATAACATGCATGCAAGATCATGTGTAACAATAGAAGATGTGAGAGTTATATAACCCTCCTTGAGGTGAAGATAAACTCCAAAGACACTAAGCTCCAAGTGAGAGAAGGAAAGCCAACCTTGAATCAACTCCACGACCAAGCAAGATTACCTCAAGAGAAGAAGAACAACCCAAGGTCAAAGAATGTTCAAACAGAATAGGGTAATAACCCAAAGATGAAAAAGAAAGGGGAAGGAGGATATCTTCTTCTCACTTAGGTAATACCATGGAAGAACCATGGATTCAACCTATATTGGAGAGAATTCCATCAAGAAATCCACCATGGAGAACTATGGTCTAACCAATATAATAAAAAGAGAGGTAGGGTTCAACAAAAATGAGATCAAGAAAGATAAACCACATACCAAGATCAAGGATCACCAAAAATCACCATAAGGGAGATGATCTAGTCCTAGATTACCACATGTAATAGTTAGGCCTCCTTATTCAAGCTCTAGCACCTCCATTTGCACCACCAAGCTCAAGGGCCAATTCCAAGCAAGAAGAGAGAAAGAAGAAAGAGCTAAAGGGGTCACTTGCATGTAAAAGAAGGGGTATAAGTACCCAAGAGTAGGATAGAGGTGAAGTTATATGAGGTGTCAAGATGTATAGTCTCTAAAGAAACATGTCCCTCAAACGTTTGTCCATTCAAGCACTCTAGATATGCATGCAAGAAAGGCCATTAAAACAAGGTAGTGTTGCGACCACTTTGGTCCTCACCACCCATGGGTCGAAACAAGGCACCATTTTAGCGACCACCACACTATACCAACCAAGGCAAACAGTCGCTAAAACCAAAAGCACAACTCAAAACCTCTTTGACCACAATAAACGTGTCCCAAGGTTAGTCACCTAGGTCAATATAAACACAAGACCAAGGAAAACACATTGGGTGCTACACTCAAGGATCAATATCCAACTTAACTCAAGCATACATGCAAACCATGCAAACTCTAGCATCAAATCATGATACCACCTCATCAACCAAGGTCCAACACAGTGCCCCCATGCATCACTCTCTCTCTATCATGATGATAAAACATAGGAGTCACAACCAACATGTCATAAATTGCAAGATAAACCCTCAACATGAGTAAATTGCAACTTGGTTCAAAACAACACATATATAGCATAAGTATCTCAAACATTAACCAAGCTGGACCAAACTGAAAATGTAAGAATCTCACATGTTATTAAGGCATTTCAAGAAATTAGATTAAGGTTTAAGCATCTTTTTAAGAAAAGCAATCAAGTTCCAGCACTAAGCTAGGCCATGGGTCTTACATGGTGCATGTTGAACATCATCATAAGATAGGTTGTAGGGATGAATTATACTAGTACAAACATGTTTAAGATACTTAGTCAGTAGATAGGGATTGATTTGGATGAAATGACAATAGAGTTATTATAAGGCTTGATGGTTATGCTGGTATGTTTGCCTAGAGAGCTAGTCATACGATGATTGTAATATGGCATCATGTAACATATTTGATTAATAATAAAGCCAATATTTAATCTATATCTTCGTTCCATTATGAGATGATGGTATAACATGATAGCTGTCTAAAATAATGATATTACTCAATTTACATATGTCTTCAGGTTCAAGACATGAACAATGGAGTCATATGTATCATAAGAGTATATAATTTCTTATTAAGTCCCGAGTCAGATATTATTGTGAAGAAATATAGACAACAATCATACATATGACTAAAATGTATGTTGATTGATGACAGAATCTCAATTGTCCTAGTATATGATATCAAGCCAAATAAATAGGTACTTGTTAGAGAACAAGTGTACCAAATAGACCCACCTTGAGAATGATACATGGTATCTATTGAATGGTAGTCAGAATCAACTCTCATAGTGATCGTTTTGATTCTGGTTCTTATACCTAAAGTCACTCCACTCATCACATGTCATTTGATGTACTTTGACACCATCCAATGTGACCTTGAATAAGGGTTACCATACATGTGTTGTTCATGTACATTGTGACACATGAGGATTGACTGTGAGTGATGTAGATTCGATTTGTCCCTCCTACAAGAGTTGTTATCCTAGCCACTTGATAAGAAAGACTGAGAAACTTATGTCCACACTCATGTGAATTAATATGTGAAATGTGAGCTCATGTGCATCTCAGATAGTCTGCTTTGATTACGAGCTCATGGATTGAATATTTAGAGGATCACGATTGCATTCCTTGAGTTCAATTTTGATATCAATGACAAAGGAACTATACAATTATGATAACACCGATCATAGATGTAAGTTGAAGTTTTTCTTTAACTTTCCAACTATTTGGGTAGAATTGATGTTTTGCTAGATAGTTATGGAAATTCACTACCATAATATATTTATGGATATTCACTACCAACATAATTTGGGACCTATAGGGTCACACACACATAGGATGCACCTATAAAAGTAGTTCACTCCAGAATAATGTTTGACTTAATTAGTAAAGTGTTTAAGTAATCAAATTAAACAACATTGGAAGATTGTAGGATGACTAGAGTGTTCGTTCGATCGATTAGGAATGTGAGTCG
This sequence comes from Alisma plantago-aquatica, assembly GCA_963693085.1. Classification (NCBI taxonomy): domain Eukaryota; kingdom Viridiplantae; phylum Streptophyta; class Magnoliopsida; order Alismatales; family Alismataceae; genus Alisma; species Alisma plantago-aquatica. Next base: position 804,509,605 of record OY856411.1, read on the forward strand.
ACCAACTAGAGTGTCCAATCGACCGACATGATGATCAGTAATACTAGATCAAGGATTAATGCTGATGTTATTTCATGCATTCATCGTCACATTGAAAGCCAATGTGTATGCGAATAAGAAAAATAGCCAATCAACTGACTAGAGTGTCCAATTGAGTGGCATGCCAATCGACCAACTGGGAGTCGAGTCAACAGACTCATGATTCCATGTAGTCGAAAATTCATGAAATTGATCTCCTTGTGCTCCCAGGTTTGTTGAAACCTTGACCCATCCACTCCTATATAAATTGGAGAGGGGTTGATAACACCCAAATTCAGGCATTTATTGTTAAGCACTTATCTATGGTTTTGTGTCATTATAGCCTTAATATGCCAAAATAACCCTAGATCCTTATCTTTTAGTAATTAATATCTTTTCATAGAGAGAGTTGCGCAGCTAGCCAATTTTGAGACTTGCAGGCACCAAACTCAAGCAGACGTCATTTTCTCAAGATTCTGCCCCACAAGCGTCACATTTTGTGGACTAGCTTAGGAGGCGGTGGTCTTGCTAACTGACTAGTGGGCCCAAGAAACTTTTGATATCTTGGATCCTATTTTTGATGAACAATCATTTATCAGAAAGCATCCTCATCAATCAGAAGGTTCATTGACGTAGGCCCGTCAACCACCAATAATAACCCCCACGGGGTGGGTTTGTTCCTAAATAGCAAAAGGTTGCGACTGCTACACCGTTTTGACCGTAACACTTAGCACAGCCGAGCCCAGCCCGACACAGTTGAGACGAGGTCAAGGTGGAGAGACCAATACCCTCATCGCGACCACTACAGGGCTTCACAACTGCTATAGGGCTTCGCGACCGCTACAACCATAATCACAACAAAGATTGCCTTACCGCTATACTCGTCATGATCATTACATCCACCACATTTGAGACACCCAACACGGCCATGCCCAGCCTGACATGAACAAGCTGAGGATAAGAGCTAGCAGTCATCTTAACCAACAAATCCATCTCGACCGTGACATCTATCTCGATCGTGACATTTGTCTTGACCGCTACAAGCTCTATTTGTAACCTCCATCTCGACCGAAACATCTGTATCGACGTCTACACCTAGCATGGCCATGTTGAGCCTGACACAGTTTGGGTGAGATCAAGGTAGTGATCGAGATAGGTGTATGACCACTTATTACACACAATCCACCTTCACCTATAAATACCCACCCTTCGTTACCTGGAGAGGGGTTCCGACAGGTTTAGGTTCTGAGATTTTTCTGGTTTCCAGAGCCCCGTGGGAGAGTTCCAAGGTCCAAAAAAGCTGAAGTACTCATCCTACCATCACTTTAGTTTGCTTTCATCTACCTTCATTTTCCAGCATGATTAACCCACTTCCCACCTTTCCCAACCATATTCCACCTCCAGACACCCACCAAAATATTGTTTGGGGTGGAATCAAAGAGAAAGGAGGTCAAGGAGTCCAAAAGACCAAGGAGGATGACCCAAATATGAGATCTGGACCATATAGAGGTTAAGGAGCGATATCCACCTCTCCTCTATGGGATAAATCTCTTCTTCTTCTCCTTTCTTCTGCCGTTCTCATTTGTTTCTGTACAAATGATGGATTTCCATCTTTGTTTAGTGCAAACTATGCTTGTCCATGGCTAGTCGAGATCCTTCTTGGCAATGTAGCCTATTTTGGGCATGTTTATGTAATTTTACCTTAAGTAAGTAGTTTTATTTTAGATCTAGCACATTTTCTATTCTATCTTCTATTTCTGGTTATGATTGCTGGTTTGGTTGATCTCTTTCTTGTTTGAACTTCTAATTCTGCCTATATTGAGAGATTCTTTGCAGAAATAGATAAGAGAAGATAGTTTGGATTGGAATCTGATAGGAGGATGCTTCAAGGTTATTTGTATAGAACCATGGACCTAGGCACGATCGGGCCCAGCCAGGCATGACCATGCCCACCATCAGGTTCTGTCCTAATCACACATGTTCCTAGCATTTCATAATATTTCAAACTCGAGAGGGTATCTAGAATATTCTAGGGTGTTGATTTGTCATCCTCAAAAGAGGTTTCATATCACTGATGGTTTAGTCATGCTATACAAAAGTGAGTGGGATGACCCCACAAGAACAGATACCACAGTATGTACTATGTCTGGATGTAGGTTTCTTGCTGGGGTGTTTGAGGGTTGTCTACACCTGAGAACAGGTGCATAGACTACCCAACTTGTGGTTACACAACTAGTAACTCCTCTCTGATTAGTAGAATCTGACGGACTCTATTTTGTTTTCTTTACTTTGTTTTGTTATATTCCATGACATTTTTTTAGACTATTTCTAGTTTGAAACTTTTATCAACTATCAGATTACTTAACTAACTTGAGCGATATCTTAAGCATCCTAAACATACTCATGTCCTTATGTTCGACCCTCTATATCTACTTTGACCCCATACTGAAGTTGTGGGGTCCTTGAAGGGTTTGGGTTATAAATTTAAATTTTGATCCCCCCTTTGGGGACGATCAACTTTTTAGCACAATTGTCGGGGATGTGGTTTTCCAGATTTACATATCGAAAGATTTTTTTCTGTCATCCATTGAAATTAGGTAAATATATTCCGACATCCTCCTAAAATTATAGGAGGTCAAGAGTTACATATAGCCCGCCGCTATACATCAAAAGAAAAGAAAGAAAACTACCCTTCTAGCTAATGTGTAACTTACATTTGATACATTTACAAATTTTTACAGCAATAATGTTTGGACTTGTAGCTGGGCCTCCGTGTCTTTGAACAATACTTTCCTTCCAAATTTTATAGCATAGAGAAGTAAATAATATCCTCTTCTTCTCATCCTTCCTGCAGCATGCTAGCATCTGTCTTGGGTCATCTTTGAGCTATAGATGAACTCTAAACTCCTCACATATAACTTTCCACACCTCCTTTGTGAATTTGCATCAGCTAACTAGGTGATTATGTGACTCATCCTCCTCCTTGCAAAGAAAGCATACAGCAGAAACCTCTTGGTTCCAACTATGTATCTTGTCTAAGGTAGGAAGAGTGTTGTACAAAATTTTATAGACACATATACTCCACTTTGGTACATTAATTCCAGCCCATACCTGCTCCATATGTCGATCTTTCAGCACCCTGGATCTAGTTGCTTCCCAAATATTGGTGTGTGCATCTTTATGCTTCCATCCACCCCCCTCATAAGGTTCAAACAAATGTTTAACATGCTGCCACATCTCTGTCATGACATTGATTGTACGTGAGTATATCTGTCTTGTACTTAGCACAAAGTCAAGTCCTCATGGATATCTATCTCTCATCCATTTTCCCCAAGTAGACGGTGACGTCCCTGGATTTTGGCTTCTCCAAACCCTATTGGGAATGAGAGGTCAGAATCCAAAAACATCATCCAATCATATCAGAGAGCGATGCGGAAGCAATATGCCCATACATGAACATACAACTATAACATACACCATAACATTTCTCAGCATTCAACATGTATATTACAAAGTGAATTACATTTTCATATTAAAAGAAGATTTACAAGTCTATGAACATGTATGCTAATTCAGGATCTACACAATAGGTACAACCTGGACAACTGCTCACTTCCTTTCTTTTTCTCCCATGCTAGCTCTGAACCTAAAACATATGTGAAACAATGAATCAACACACAAGGTGTTGTGTATGTGGGTAGAAAGATACATACTTATATGTTTGCATAATTGAAATAACTTGAGAAACAAAGAGAAAAGAAAACATTATTTAAAGTGATAATCATGTAAACATTCCTTTTATTGCTTTCACTTTGATGCGGTTGTACTACACATACTTGCACTTGACTTACATCTAGTGTGGGCAATATAGTATCATCATACATCTAACACGGGCCAGGGAATCATACATCCATGTTAGGCAACATACATCCACACCAGGCCATGTGCTCTAGTAGCTACAACCAAGCATACTCATTTATGTTCTATTAGATTTGGCGAAGTATAACTCATACTAGTTCAACCAAGCAATCATATCCAAATACGAGCATTCAAGATATTGCATATCATAGGCAACCAGAAAACTAGTCTTATACTTAATAAATCCCACGTACCTGAGTTCAGAGATTCATAAATATCTTTGATCATCTAGACAAACTGGTCAACACCTGATAAAGACAAGACCACATACTATCATCAAATTCTCATCATCTCAACCCTAGTCGTGTTCATTAGGGTTTATATTATCTCATTAGGACATTCCAACATTTACTTGCATTACTGTATTATATTTATCTTACTGATGTCATTTTCTAGATTATGATTCATTGTATGAATATTAGGTTCCATATCTTTTATTTGTGCACATATTAACCCTAGTTTATATACATTATTCAATTTAGGGTTACAACCCATGTATTAAGGGTCATCTTCATATAACATGAATTCTAGACATACAACTGATATCAGATTTATATATGATATTCCAGTTACAGATATGAGGGTTTTCTGTAAATCTCATCATTTATTGAGCACGCATGTATTAATTGCATCATCTTTAGTGTCATTAGCCCTAATTAGACATATGAATTAAATTACGTAATTTAGTACATCAACATGATCATATCTGACATCATATGCGTTATATACATGATTATAGACTCACTGACATTTTCCCATAATTTTATATCATCATTTGATATTTATTATCCGTCAAACAAGTATTACCCATCTTACATGATATCATAATTATTAGTGCATCAAAAGTCTGATATTCTGCTTCCATTTTGTTCTACGCATTTTTCTGAGAATTTCAGTACCTTATTTGTATTTTTCTGATAAACATGCTATTTATTATGAATTATGCAAGATCAGGGGAATTAATTGCAATAATTACCTTTTTGTGGCCAATTGTGCACTGCCACGTGGCCTTATGGCCGACGCGCATCCTTTGCTTGCTGGGCCGGTTCATCTCCTGGTTTTGGGTTACTAAATCAGGGTTCACCCCCGTTCATTCTCCTTTCTCTCCTCGCTCTCGTGCTCTACACGATCCGCGAGTCCGCGATACTCAACTTCACAGCCGCCGCCGCACCCTGGATCAATGGAGAAGGCTCTGGCCATTGTGTCATCACCTCCTCCGACCACTGCAAGGGAGATCGACGCCTCCAGATCTCCACCCTTGCGGCTCTAATGATTTGCTCCTTTGAGGGAGAGTCTCCGTCGTGACCAAGGGCTACGGCGTCGAGGTCCATCTCTAAAGCCTACTCCTCACCATAACCTTCTACCTCCAAGATCTTCTCTGGACTTCCTACTTTATTGCTAACTGGTCTTGTTGTGCGCTGCCGTGCTCAAGAAACTCGATGTGGCCTTGATATGCGGCTCTATTTTGAGATGAGGCTTCCCCTTTCTCATGCGATTTCCTTGTTCTACATGATCCGTCTGCAGAATGGCGCAGCCGTCGTGCACACCTCCATCCTCTAGTTTCAACACTGCTGCTAGTTCCGGCGATCAACAACATCATCCCACACGATGTGGGTCTTATACATATCCCCATTGGACTTGCTCTCATAGGCTTGATGAACTAGGACTTCTAGCATACAGACACCCTGAGGTTCATCAGCATTCCGATCTACAAAACCTAATCGACTACTATATCAGCAAGGAAGGGTGTGGGGTTGATGGGGGTCGGTCAACTTCTGCACTTTCATATCCTCGTCCTCTACCTGCAGTATTGTATAGATGAAAGGGTCGATCTCTCTCTCCCTCTGTTTTGGCCATGAGATAAGGGTTGTTGGGAAGATCCTTTAGTTTCGGGGAGGTAGGTTCAGAAATGAAGGGTTCTTCATCTTAAATCCAGTAAGGAGGATGTGTGTGTGGATAGGAATCTGTCTTCTCCCCATAAGATTCAGATCTAGGGGATGAAGTATCAACCACTGCATACGTGCAGATGGCGAGGATTGGGGTGTGATAGGCGCCTTACAACAGAATGTGTTGCATAACACATATGTAGCATGCCATCTTTGACTTTGTTCAAGTGTTATTAGACTATAAACCCATGATATTCATTGAATCAAAATATTGCATAACTCAAACAGTTATATCACCTAGTAGGAAGCTCCCATTTGGTTGGAATTTGAACTATGTGTTCCTCATCACATGAACCCTCAAATATCCATTTTTGAACCATAATTATGAGCTTTGGTCATCTAACTTAATTCTTTAAATAACCTCATAACCAATTGTACAAACCATGTGTTCAATTTCATTAATCCTTGAATCCATATTAATGGGTTTTACTTCCATAATTTGACCACATAACTCCTCAAAATAATCATTTAACATTTTGTCACAGGTACGTCCAAGAATATTGTATTATATATGAAACTCCAAAACAATCAGGGTCATCACATTCACCCCACCTTATATGGAATTTCATCCTCGAAATTCAATTGAACATATACTCAAAGTGATATCAAGAATTACATATTCATATAGTCACCACTCCTAGGTATTAAACCCATCATCATTCTGGATGTAGCCTAAGTTTTCATCTTTAGTTCATTGTATGTAGGGTGTACTCACCCCACCTTAAATAAGAATCATCTCCATTTAATGTTTTAGTCATATCAAGACATTCTAGTATTTTAGGATTGACATCTCTTATTACCCCTAAAATTTAGAGTTTCTTCTTACATATAAATGCTAGAAGGTATTACTCAACTTTCTTCTTTCACGCTACTCATCTATGTAAGGTTATATCAAGATTTCATATCATGAATTACTGGACTTATCACACATAAGATCATTAGTGTGGGTTATGATCAACATCCTACTATGTTTTTAGCATTAGAGGAGATTTATCTTCATCCTTGATATTAGGATTTTTCTACATAAGAAGGGCTTACGAAACATGCTTGACTATTAGGGTTTCACCCTATGGTGTGATATTCATACTCAACTTAGAAGCATACATTGAGAAGGATCAAAGTTACGAACTATATTTCTGATCATATATCCTATGATCCAAAAATATCTTTATATCAAGTTCATGAGTTCAACTTTTTATGTCTTGCATGTATTATGTGAAGGAAAAAAAAAGAGAATATATTAAGTTTATCCCATGATATCAGCATCATATCTTTCATGTTTCACATGAAGGGGAAGAGAATATTTTAAAGTCAAACTTATCATGATTTCAATCTTGGGTACTACATGTATGATGTAGGGGGGAAATATAGAATAGGTCAAGCTTATACGAGTGACTCCTCATATATAAATCATCTATATAGCTCAAGTGAGGTTTCTATCATCATATATTAAGAAGGAGAATAAGAAGGGAGAACATGTATGTTGAGTATCCTTTGCACAGAGCATCATACTCTCATAACTAGGGTTCATATATTACCTCACTTGCAACTAATGATGATATTTACAAAATATGTCACTCCATCTAGGACCTAACTCAGCCAAAGGATTGACTTTATCATATGGGTCATCTACCCATCCTTTTCTTTTACCCAATTCTCACATATAGATTTGAATCATGCATAAGGACTCAACTCAACACTCGAGAGTAATCTAGTGTAGGACGTTTTTTTTTTTACACATATCTCATATATTGGAGGCTAGGTCCTATGACCTTCTCCCTTTGGGTCTTACTCTCTCTAGAGTTCACCATATATCTCATCCTACCACTAGATATCCTCCTTGTATAAGAGCTTGAGGCTCGTGCACACTCATCTCTATCTTAACTTAGCTTATCTTAAGTAGGAAAAGGGAATGTACTTTCATCATCACGACTTAGCATAGATTCTCTAAGAGTGGATTCAGCTCATCTACAACTCAAATCATAATAAGGAAACTTATACCATCATTGATTAAAGATAGATAATATTCTATATGCTTATTTCTTTCATCTTTCTTTTGTCTATCTATGTATCACATAACCTTATGAGGTTCTCGACGTTTAATCTAGATCTATTCTCTCTTCTAGACTGATGTCACTCCCTTTAACTTAGGTTGTACAAGCACTAACTACTCTCCTGTGTGAGGGACACATTTTCATATTTACATATATTTAATAAAATATTATATAGTTTTTCTCCGAGAAAGAATACGTCAAAGAAATATATCGAGGCTCGAGCCGATTGGAAAACAAAACCAAATCAGAAAAATCGAGTGTCCCACACACAGTAGATAGTCTAGTGTCATGTCACCTAGTGAAATGGTGAGAACATGGTGTAGACTAGTGTAGCTACCCAATATATATGATCTCTATATGGAAAGGGCTTCTCACACTTGTCTAAACCTAGTTCTCGAACATCTAGGTTCTAACTTAGAGGCTAAGTCAAACCTTATTCCTATAGAACAACCTAATAAGTTTCTAAGGTGTAAAGTGAAAGGTGAGATTTAGGTTTAATATTTCATGGTGAGCAATTGTTAGGTGTAGCTATTGTTCAAGCTCTGATACCAACTGTGACGTCCCCAGATTTTGGCTTCTCCAAACCCTATTGGGAATGAGAGGTCAGAATCCGAAAACATCACTCAATCATATCAGAGAGCGATGCAGAAGCAATATGCGCATACATGAACATACAACTATAACATACACCATAACATTTCTCAGCATTCAACATGTATATTACAAAGTGAATTACATTTGCATATTAAAAGAAGATTTACAAGTCTATGAACATGTATGCTAATTCAGGATCTACGCAATAGGTACAACCTGGACAACTGCTCACTTCCTTTCTTTTTCTCCCATGCTAGCTATGAACCTAAAACATACGTGAAACAACGAATCAACACACAAGGTGTTGTGTATGTGGGTAGAAAGATACATACTAATATGTTTGCATAATTGAAATAACTTGAGAAGGAAAGAGAAAAGAAAACATTATTTAAAGCGATAATCAGGTAAACGTTCCTTTTATTGCTTTCACTTTGATGCGGTTATACTACACATACTTGTACTTGACTTACATCTAGTGTGGGCAATATAGTATCATCATACATCTAACATGGGCCAAGGAATCATACATCCATGTTAGGCAACATACATCCACACCAGGCTATGTTCTCTAGTAGCTACAACCCATCATACTCATTTATGTTCTATTAGATTTGGCGAAGTATAACTCGTACTAGTTCAACCAAGCAATCATATCCAAATACGAGCATTCAAGATATTGCATATCATAGGAAACCAGAAAACTAGTCTTATACTTAATAAATCCCACGTACCTGAGTTCAGAGATTCATAAATATGTTTGATCATCTAGACAAACTGGTCAGCACCTAATAAAGACAAGACCACATACTATCATCAGATTCTCATCATCTCAACCCTAGTCATGTTCATTAGGGTTTATATTATCTCATTAAGACATTCCAACATTTACTTGCATTATTGTCTGATATTTATCTTACTGATGTCATTTTCCAGATTATGATTCATTTTTTGAATATTAGGTTCCATATCTTTTGTTTGTGCACATATTAACCCTAGTTTATATACATTATTCAATTTATGGTTACAACCCATGTATTAAGGGTCATCTTCATATAACATGAATTCTAGACATACAACTGATCTCATATTTATATATTATATTCCAGTTACAGATATAAGGGTTTTCTATAAATCTCATCATTTATTGAGCATGCATGTATTAATTGCATCATCTTTAGTGTTATTAGCCCTAATTAGACATATCAATTAAATTACATAATTTAGTACATCAACATGATCATATCTGACATCATATGCATTATATAGATGATTATAGACTCACTGACATTTTCTCATAATTTTATATCATCATTTGATATTTATTATCTATCAAACAAGTATTACCCATCTTACATGATATCACTATTATTAGTGCATCAAAAGTCTGATATTATGCTTCTATTTTGTTCTACACATTTTTCTGAGAATTTTGGTACCTTATTTGTATTTTTCTGATAAACATGCTATTTACTATGAATTATGCAAGATCAGGGGAATTAAATGCAATAATTACCTTTTTGTGGCCAATTGTGCGTTGCCACGTGGCCTTATGGCTGGCGCGCATCCTTTGCTTGCTGGGCCGGTTCATCTCCTGGTTTTGGGTAACTAAACCTGGGTTCACCCCCATTCTTTCTCCTTTCTCTCCTCGCTCTCGTGCTCTACACGATCCGCGAGTCCGCGATACTCAACTTCGCAGCCGCCGCCGCACCCTGGATCAATGGAGAAGGCTCTGGCCATTGTGTCATCACCTCCTCCGACCACTGCAAGGGAGCTCGACGCCTCCAGATCTCCACCCTCGCGGCTCTGCTGATTTGCTCCTTTGGGCGAGAGTCACCGTCGTGACCACGGGCTACGGCTCCGAGGTTCATCTCTAAAGCCTGCTCCTCACCATGACCTTCTACCTCCAAGATCTTCTCTGGACTTCCTACTTTATTACTGGCTGGTCTTATTGTGCACTTCCGTGCTCAAGAAACTCGATGTGGCCTTGATATGCGGCTCTGTTTTGAGATGAGGCTTCCCCTTTCTCGTGCGATTTCCTTGTTCTACATGATCCGTCTGTAGAATGGCGCAGCCGTCGTACACGCCTCCATCCTCTAGTTTCATCACTGCTGCTAGTTCCGGCGATCAACAACATCATCCCACACAACGTGGGTCTTATACAGATCCCCATTGGACTTTCTCTCATAGACTTGATGAACTAGGACTCCTAGCATACAGACACCCTGAGGTTCATCAGCATTCCGATCTACAAAACCTAATCAACTACTGTATCGGCAAGGAAGGGTGAGGGGTTGATGGGGGTCGGTCAACTTCTGCACTTTCATATCCTCGTCCTCTACCCGCAGTATTGAATAGATGCAAGGGTCGATCTCTCTCTCCCTCTGTGTTGGCCACGAGATAAGGGTTGTTGGGAAGATCCTTTAGTTTCAGGGAGGTAGGTTCAGAAATGAAGGGTTCTTCATCTTAAGTCCAGTAAGGAGGATGTCTGTGTGGATAGGAATCTATCTTCTCCCCATAAGATTCGGATCTAGGGGATGAAGTATCAACCACTGCATACGTGTAGATGGCTAGGATTGGGGTGTGATAGGCGCCTTACAACAGAATGTGTTGCGTAACACATATGTAGCATGCCATCATTGACTTTGTTCAAGTGTTATTGAACTATAAACCCATGATATTCATTGAATCAAAATATTGCATAACTCAAACAGTTATATCACCTAGTAGGAAGCTCCCGTTTGGTTGGAATTTGAACTATGTTTTCCTCATCACATGAACCCTCACATATCCATGTTCAAACCATAATTATGAGATTTGGTCATCTAACTTAATTCTTTAAATAACCTCATAACTAATTGTACAAACCATGTGTTCAATTCCATTAATCCTTGAATCCATATTAATCGATTTTACTTCCATAATTTGACCACATAACGCCTCAAAATAATCATTCAACATTTTGTCACAGGTACGTCCTCGAATATTGTATTATATATGAAACTCCAAAAAATCAGGGTCATCACATAGACGTTCTATCCTGATATGTGTGCCTTCAGGTTCAGTCCACCTTCTTCCTTTGGGAGTGCCACATGTGCATATCTCATTAGGTGGTATGTGTTGTCCCAAAGGAAATTCTCCATGTACATTTCAATTCTATCAAGAACGGGGCCTAGAATTTCTCCTTGCTGTACCCAGAATATGAGGAGTCCTTCAACAATCGACTTTAGAAGAGTAGGTCTCCCTTCCATATAAGTTTTCTGTGTAGGCCATCTATTCATCATGTCTGACAATCTATCCATGCAATTAGCAATGTCCTTGACTTGTAGGTTTCCTACCGCCAATGGAAAGCCAAGGTATTTAGTAGTATTTTTCCTAGCTCCACACCCATTGCCTCCTTCAACCGCTCTTCCATACTGTAGAAGTTTTTAGATAAGAAGAGATGAGTTTTATTTGTGTTAATATGCAGCTCCGTTTGCTCACCAAACACTATAAGCAACTCTTGCAAATTCCCCAACGTATTTTGCTTAGCCTCCACAAAGACAAGCACATCATCTACAAAAAGTAGGCATGTCACCGCTTTGGTCCCGTGGACCGTATATGGTCTGATGTCCTTCCTCCTTTCCAACCTATTCATCGTCTGGGTGAAATACTCCATAACAATCACAAAGAGAAGAGGAGAGAGTGGGTCACATTACCATAAACCATTACCACCCCTGAACATGCTAGCAGAAGTACCATTCACCAATATAGATAAGCTAGTAGTTCCCACACATTATTTCATCCAACTAATCCACTACTCATTGAACCCCATATGTTGTAGAATCCACCATAGTTTGTCCCATCTAATGCTATCATAGGCTTTGGATACATCCAACTTTAAGCATGCTTTCCTGCTTCCTCTCATCACATTATAGTCCTTCAAAACTCACCTGCCAATAGTATACAATCACTAATACTTCTGTAAGCCACAAAAGCTCTTTGATTGACAGAGATCAAGTATGGGTGTACTATCTTCAGTCTAGTAGCCATAATGTTTGCAATAATTTTATATTGTACTGAGCAACATGCAATAGGTCTGAAATCTTCAAGAAAGGCTGTCACTTTCTTCTTGGGAATAAGCACAAGAAAATAATGATTGACCTATCTGACCATGTTTCCTCCAGCAAGAAACTATCTCACATATGCCAGTAAATTCTCATTGATGATCTCCCATGTCTTTTTGTAGAAGTATGCATTGAATCCATCCAAACCTGGAGATTTATTGCTGCCTATACTCCAAAGTGCTTCCTTGATTTCCTGTTCATTTGTGTCCCTGGTGAGTATGTTGTTATGGGTACTTGACAATTTGAACTTCCACTAAATCCTCTTACTCCATCTCAGCCACATACTCTTTGTTGTATAGAGATGTATAGAATTGAATTGCCTTCTCTTCAAGGTCCTCCTGTTTATTGACAACATTCCCATTTACATAAATAAGTTCAGATATGATGTTGTCAGCCTCCCTTGTATTGACTGCTGAATGGTATAGCTTGGTATTTCTATCACCATCTTCCATCCATTTCTCTCTACTTCTCTACCAGTAATCAACTATGCATTGAGTGGATCTTGCATCAGTAATTCTTTGATCACCTTGCACATTTTCTTTGACTCCTTTAGCATATTAGGAATGTTCACTTTCTCTCTTGCCCAACTGCTTAGTGCACTCTTTGTGTTGGCTAATTTCTTAGAAAACACATACATTGGGTTCCCAATCACTTGCTTGCCCTGACTCTCCTTGATGATGTCATGGAAGCCACTCCAATCAACCCAGTAATTTAGAAATATGAAAGGTCTTCTCTTTTGTTTCTTCTCTATGATCTGCATTGAGATAGGGGCATGATCACTCAACTCAGAACCACCGGCTTTAACATGTACATTGGGAAGCTTTTATAACCACTCCTCATTCACTAGGGCTCTGCCCAACTTGCTTGTGATTCTGTCTCATGCTTTCTTTCATTGTTCCATGTGAATAAGTCACCACCAACCATGGGGAGTTCCAATGAACCTACCTTATAATAGTATGGTTGAAACTATTAATCACTACATTTAGTTCTTGTCTACTTCCTATCTTCTCTACCTACAGCCTGACGTTATTGAAGTCACCAATCCCGAGCCAAGGTAGAGAGACCTGTCTAGATGATTCAATCAATTCCTTCCATTGCTTTTGTCACCTTTTAGCATCATTATGCGTGTAGATAGTTGTGATCCACACATGCAATCCACCTACATTCCTACAATCCATAGTGATGTGTTGCTCAGACATCTTTACCACTATCATCTTCCATGGAATCAGTTTCCATGCAATACAAACTCTTTACACCCCTAAGCATTCCACATTGGATACATATTCCCATCCTTGCGGGAACATGCATCTAATGATCTTCTCATTTTGCACTTTAATTTTAGTTTCTACTAAAGTAACTAGAATGTGTCCACTTGCAACAATCGATTCTCAGGTTTCCTTTTTCTTATACATGTCACAACCTCCTTTGATGTTTTGTAAACACATGAACATCAAATCAATTTTTGTTTTGGCCTCTCGTGCGCCTCAAAGGCTCTTTGGGTGCCTTTCTTGTATCCTCTCTTCCCCTTTTCTCAACCTATCTAGGTTCCTCCTTGTCAGAATCATTAAGTGCTTCAAAAACATTGGATGTGTCCAAGATAGAACCCACCCTATACTTTTTAGGAATAAACACCTTCATTTCTCTCCTTTTTGAAGGGGGTGTGAACTCCCCTTCCTCCTTCTATTGTTCTTGACTTTGATTCACCTGAAGGTTTGTAGATGATGATACACCCTTATCAACAATTGTATCACCCAAATCAATCACAATATCAATTGTTGTAGCTTCCTTCTTAGACAACTCCTTGCTTGTATCAACCTTGCTTTGAACCTCCTTTGCTTCTATCTCGTTTTTCTTCTTCTTCCAAATCATCTTTTACTGACATTGCTTCACAACACCCTTCTCCTGACTTCCGGTGCAGGCACCTTCAGGGTTCCCAAAGGCCTTGCATAGGTTGCACCTTAGTGGCTTGTAGTCGAACATGGCCTTTACTGGGATGGCTTCGCATCTGTGAACGTTCATCCAGACTGTCTATGTCATCTCTTCTTCTACCCTAATCTCCACTAAGATGTGGGCCTCATCAGTTTCAATTAAGCGCTCATCAATGAACATGACCTTACCGACACCAGTGGCTATGGTGCCCAACGCTCATCGGATCCAAGATCGACCAATTGACTCAAGGGTAATCCATGCTAGGATAGTGGAGAAGGCGTCATGCTTGAGATCATCCCCAAATCGGTAGTCCTTCACGATGACGAGTTGACTGTCAAACCATCTAGGTCCCAGATTCAACACTGATTTCTTGTCTACTGCATTGGAAAATCTGACCAAGAACACACTATTTTCGCACAAGATTAGTTTGAAGGATCCATTGGGCCTCCACGTTCTCTTGATCTAGGTGCATAAGTGAGGAAAGATAGGTCATTTTCCCAGGACATAGGTCATGACCAAAAACTCCCAAACATTCTTCATCTTCCGAAATTCCTCTTCCTCCAAGACAATGTGAATTCACCCCTCTGAATGTCATGGTGATGGAAACTCCTTGTCATTCACCCCATGAGGAGGGGGTTTCTTGAGTACTTGAGCCCACACCCTCCGTCTTGGCACTTGACTCGATCCTCCATCTCCTTCAAAAGTGGAATCAATTGAAGGTCCTCCCTCTACCGTAGCCCCGCTAGGGTTAGGATTGCAATTGTTGTAGCCACTGTGTAGATCAAGTTGGGTGGTGTTGGTGGTGGGTGGGGTCTAGTGTGTGGAGTGGGGGTGGACATAATGTCTAGAGTAGACACCAGAGTGGGTTCCATGGTCGGGGCCAAAGATCACCTAGACTATCGCTAGAGCCCAAGGGAGATGCATGTGTATTGTATGTATAATATGTATCTTGTTCTATCATCCATAATCATGTATATATATGCATAGTTATTCTTTTGTTTTACACACACTTGTTCCTATATACTAAATAGCTTTCCTTTTTCCTATACATCTTTTACGACCATGGACCTTGCTTCAGTAAGAAATGGAGTGAATCGATCAATTGGAGGCCCAAATGACCAACTAGAGGAGTTTAGACAATGTTTTGAGCCAAGAGCCAGTCGACCGATCAATGGAGGCCAATCAACCTGAGAAACCACTAGAGGGGGTGAATGGGTTTTTATGGTTATTTTAATAATAATTCAACCAAAGCAAGCAACCACAAAAATATTGGACAAGGGGACAAGGATTTAGAGTGGTTCCAACCTTAGCAAATACTAAGGCAGTCAATCCACTACCCGGTTGCTTACCCAACCGGGATTTTGAAAGTATTTAATTTTATTACCTCGTAAGGATGTTACATAAAATTACAACACTTTCACCAAACTCTTCAGACAGCCTTCACATAAAAGTAGTCTCACCAACCTCGAAGCATCCTTCCTTGAAGTAACCTCAAGCTCCCCCTTGAAGTAGCCTTCCTCTTGAAGTAGCTTCCCATTGAGACAGCCTTCTTGAAGTAGTCCAAAGTCCACCTTCTCCACCGAGAAGACCCTTCTCCACCTGAGAAGTCAAACCCTCTCCAATCCGCAGCCTCCAACCCTAGGAGTAGCAAGGAGAGTACAAACAATATAAAGGAACAAGAAGGAAAAATAGAAATTACAATACCGTTGTAGCACAAGGCTTGATTTCCTATATCAAGCATTTTGATCTCCTAACCAATGTATATGGAAGTGTTTGTGTAGTGGGTAGGAGATGCTAGCCTATAGGACACGAATTTTGAGCAAAGGAAATGTACAGCCAATGTTGCAGTTGCTCAATTTCTCACAAGAATGAATAGCCAATTGCAAGTATATGCTCAAGTGTTGCACAAGTGTGTTTTGGGTGTCCTATGGATTGTCCTATTTATAGGAATGGCCTATGGATGCTTAAGGACATTCTAGACACTTTCTAGGGGGTTCTTAGTGCTCAACTAGCCATTAGTTATCCATTAGTTGCTTTAGAAATGACTAGTTAATTAATCCTGAAAAGTGTAGACAGAACTCTTCTCGGTCGACAAATTGTCGATCGAGAGTCCTTCTCAATCGAGGATTTGTCGACCGAGGGACGTCCTGGAGCAAGTGTTTACAATGTTCATTTCCAACTCCCAACCACCTTGTCTGCTGGGTCTAACGGCTACTTGGGTTAATCTCGGTCGAGGAATTTGTCGACCGAGAGTGTCTCGGTCAAAGAGTTTGTCGACTGAGAATGACCATGTTTCAATGTTTTGAACTAGATACTAAGTGTGTGTATGAGTGTACAGTTGTGACACTATTGTAGGTGATGACCTATCTAAGTGTTGTGTTTGACTAGGGAAGATCTAAATGCTAGATTTGCATGATATATAAGTACTTGTACATTATATACTTGTACAAGTTTTTACATTTGATTACAATCATGAATTAAAGCAATTTGAGCATATAGATCTTCCAACTCGTTTGTCATCTACCTAATTCCTGCAACACTCAAGCAGCACGTTAGATCCATAAGAATGAAATGTTTTTCATCATCGAAACAAAGGGATTATAATAATGTCCAATTTAGCCAACAATCTCCCCCTTTTTGAAGATGACAAACATTTCCTAAATATAAAATAAGGAAATATAAATCATATGAGTTTCATACCTGGAGTTTACCTTTTGTAGCCATTCTTTTGTTTTGCAAGTGTGTACTGGCCCGAGTTTTATGAAACTCATTTTACTTTATGTTTTCGGTTTATATTATTTATCCCCCTTTGTCATTTCAAAAAGGTATCCAAGAAAATCATTTTGTATGACTTTTATTTCTCCCCCTTAATTTTATGCTATGCTCTCCCTAACTAAGATATTCAGTTTTAAAAATAGGGATATAAATGTAAGCCATTTATTTTCGAATTTAGCCACAATTTGTTTCTCAATAATTTGCAAAGGATGTTAAGCCTTGAAATGATATGAGATCCTTTTAGATCTATGGAATATATATTTTGATTTCTCATCCATTTAGCAAGGGATGTTAAGCCCTGAAAATGACATGAGAACCTTTTAAGCTTATAGTAGATTACATGAAAAGTATCTCTAACCAAATGCACGGGATGTTAAGCCCTGATTTGTTTAGATAATTCCATTAAGAACAAGATATATCACATTCATGAAATTGATATTCCTTTATTTTCATAACCAAGATTAAAAATACTAAGGTCATAACATGTTTCATCTTTTCTTTATGACGTTCTCAATAATTTTGTAAGCTCCTTCTTAACCTTATAGTCAAGATAGTTTTTGTGAGCTCCCACTTAATCTTATAATCAAGATGTCTTAAGGATTCTAAGGTCACAATAACAATCATCAGATCATAATAAATTAAACTTTTATGAGAGCTATGCACTAGAATCTTGTTTAATATACTAAGGTTGATTTCAAGAAAATGATTTACAAATAAGCATTTTGTCAAGCTTATTTTAGGTCGACCGTGACTTCGACCATAGCGCCCCTTGGTCAAACTTGATTTCAACCAAGAGGCAATTTCTATAGAT
This sequence comes from Alisma plantago-aquatica, assembly GCA_963693085.1. Classification (NCBI taxonomy): domain Eukaryota; kingdom Viridiplantae; phylum Streptophyta; class Magnoliopsida; order Alismatales; family Alismataceae; genus Alisma; species Alisma plantago-aquatica. Next base: position 804,527,753 of record OY856411.1, read on the forward strand.
TTCCAATTTGAACAATTATATGTGAAGTATAATTTCTACAGATTTTCAAATTAAAATGCATTTGTGCCATGAAGTTTTACTATTAATGCAAAATGGAATCTTCATATGAGCTGAATCACAATGATCAAGAATAATATTCAGTCATGGTTTGTATATATGGATCAAAGATTATTTTAGACAAACCAAAGAAACACAATGATCATGGCACAATAATTATGATAGAACAGTAGAAGCATATCCACAATGCAATGATCAAGATAAAAGCATATAAATACAATGATTATGATTATTTTAAATTAGAATTCAATATACATGGTTCCTATATATATAGACCAAGGAATACTTAAAAAAATGTGGATTAAAACAGTAATTTCCTTGATTAAATTAATCATGGTTCATATTTTTAGTTTTAAGACAAACCATGTAGAAAATAAATCAAAATAATCTCATTCAGGTTCATAAGTTTTCAATTTTAAGACAAACCATGTAAATGAACATGCTTAATAAACTTTTTCAATCAATGAATAAGGTTTGTTCAAAATTAGTCTTCATATACCACTTTTTCAATATGTTTAAGGATTTCATATTCATAATGTTATACCTTAATTCATGATGCAAAAAGATCAATATGTCTTGTTTCAAAGATGGTCTCCAAGATTTATTCTTGATTAGCATATTAAATCAATCATTAATAACAAATTCATAGAAAACTAGATTAATTGAAAATAGGTTCAACAGAACTTGATTCGGTCGAACTGTTTGTCGACCGAATTTATCTCGGTCGACATTTTTCTCGACCGAGAATGTTGTTGGTTGTACAAGTTTTATTAGATTTGTTGCAAGCTTTAAAATAGTAACCTGCTCGGTCGACTAATTTTCGACTGACAGTGTTCTCGGTCAAACAGTTTCTCGACCGAGAATGTTTCTGTACTATTTTTCAGTAATTATTTACAAATAAATCATAGGTCATTTTCAATTCAATTGTGCAATTTGAAAACTCAGTTTAGTTGAGATAAAACATATGAATATCAAAGTAACATTTAGATCAAATCTCAACTAATCATATTCAAATCTTTATGTTTTGGGGACCCTAATTAAGACAAATTTTCAAAAATGTGTCTCTCCAGATTTATTTAAAATGTATATTTTCAAGTTAGAAATGTTAATTACTTGAATAAATTTGTTATCTCATAATGTTAAGTTGAGATAGACATAGAGATATACAACTTACAGTCTTTGGTCATATCTCAATTTAATTTTGTTCATTTTAGTTTGGGGGTTTTGGAACCCATACTAACTCAACATCCTTTTTCTTGTAAGGACATGAGAAAGAATAATGTCCAAGATGCAAACAATAATGGAAACATATAGAATCAATCTCATATCTCTTTCTATGATTTTGTTCTAGGTTGTTCTTGGGTACATATGTATATTTGCCTCTAGATACACACATAGATTGATTCTCCAGCACTTGTGTCTTTCTCCAACTAGGTTTTTGGTAAGATTTTCCTTTAGGCTTATAACCTAGTCCTCTCCTTCCAATTTGACGATAAGAATCATTTAAGATTTTATCAAGAGTATCATTGTTACTCAAACTACTAACTTCTTGTTGCAGCTTAACAATCTCATTCATTCTCTTCTTGATATCTAACTTTGCTTGATCTAGATTAGATAACAAAGAATCTATTTCTTTCACAATAATATCATAATCTAGATGTGTACACAAAATAGTTTGTTTTTTAAGATCATTTACTTGAGTTTGCAAGTTTAACTTTTCTAGGGAAAGAAGATTGCAATTTGTTTCTACAGATTTTAGCTTAATATCATGATCTTCAATAACCTTTTTGAGATCTTCATTTTCAGATGTGAGAGCAAGAAGTTTAGCATGTAAATCATCATTTGCTTTATTAGATTTCTTTAATTTCTTCTTTCACTCAATATACTTATTATGTGTCTCTTCAAGACTAGAAATTAGCTCTTCTTTAGGTAAATAAAAAAGGCTTACCTCTTCTTCTTCTTCTTCTTCACTTATTGTAGCAATAAGGCATTCTTTATGCACATCTTCCTTCTTTGAGCTCCATGGACAACTAGGTGTAGTGTGCCTTGTTCCTAAGCACCAATTGCAACTGGTTGAAGATTGGTCCATGCTTTTCCTTTGCTTGCGATTGTAGACACCACCACCCTTCATTCTTCAAGACTTGATTAGAGCTCCTTGAAGCCTGCTCTGATACCAATTGAGAAACCACTAGAGGGGGGGTGAATATGGTTTTATGGATATTTTAATAATAATTCAACCAAAGCAAGCAACCACAAAAATATTGGACAAGGGGACAAGGATTTAGAGTGGTTCCAACCTTAGAAAATACTAAGGCAGTCAATCCACTACCCGGTTGCTTACCCAACCGGGATTTTGAAAGTATTTAATTTTATTACCTCGCAAGGATGTTACATAAAATTACAACACTTTCACCAAACTCTTCGGACAGCCTTCACCTAGAAGTAGTATCACCAACCTCGAAGCAGCCTTCCTTGAAATAACCTTAAGCTCCCCCTTGAAGTAGCCTTCCTCTTGAAGTAGCTTCCTGTTGAGACAGCCTTCTTGAAGTAGTCCAAAGTCCACCTTCTCCACCGAGAAGACCCTTCTCCACCTGAGAAGTCAAACCCTCTCCAATCCGTAGCCTCCAACCCTAGGAGTAGCAAGGAGAGTACAAACAATATAAAGGAACAAGAAGGAAAAATAGAAATTACAATATCATTGTAGCACAAGGCTTGATTTCCTATATCAAGCGTTTTGATCTCCTAACCAATGTATATGGAAGTGTTTGTGCAGTGGGTAGGAGATGCTAGCCTATAGGACACGAATTTTGAGCAAAGGAAATGTATAGGCAATGTTGGAGTTGCTCAATTTCTCACAAGAATGAATAGCCAATTGCAAGTATATGCTCAAGTGTTGCACAAATGTGTTTTGGGTGTCCTATGGCTTGTCCTATTTATAGGAATGGCCTATGGATGCTTAAGGACGTTCTAAACACTTTCTAGGGGGTTCTTAGTGCTCAACTAGCTGTTAGGTATCCATTAGTTTCTTTAGCAGTGGCTAGTTAATTAATCCTAAAAAGTGCAGACAGAACTCTTCTCAGTCGACAAATTGTCGATCGAGAGTCCTTCTCGGTCGAGGATCTTTCGACTGAGGGACGTCCTGGAGAAAGTGTTTACAACGTTCATTTACAACTCCCAACCACCTTGTCTACTGGGTCTAACAGCTACTTGGGTCAATCTCGGTCGAGGAATTTGTCGACCGAGAGTGTCTCGATCAAAGAGTTTGTCGACCGAGAATGACCATGTTTCAATGTTTTGAACTAGATACTAAGTGTGTGTTTGAGTGTGCAGTTGTGACACTATTATAGGTGATGACCTATCTAAGTGTTTTTATTGACTAGGGAAGATCTAAACGCTTGATTTACATGATATATAAATACTTGTACATTATATACTTGTACATTATATACTTGTACAAGTTTTTACATTTGATTACAATCATGAATTAAAGCAATTTGAGCATATAGATCTTCCAAGTTGTTTTGTCATCTACCTAATTCCTGCAACACTCAAGTAGAATGTTAGATCCATAAGAATGAAATGTTTATCATCATCGAAACAAAGGGATTATAATAATGTTCAATTTAGCCAACACAACCAGCATGCAAGTGACTTGATCGAATGGAAGGTGTCTAATTGACTGAACAACTTGTTTCATGTACAACTTTTAGGTTGTAGCATGTAATGTTTGACCTCGGGTGGACAACAATGCTTTGTGGCTCTAAATAATTGCATTAGTGTGGCCATAACCGTCACTCATATTTTATAACTACATGTTTCATTAAGGGATATATTATGTATATGATACATATTATGAGTGTGTTATGATCATATATGTATATGTATTCATATATAAATAAAACCCCTCAATAAAATATTAAGAATTAGATGCTTTCTATTAGTAACTTACATGAAAATATTGATCGACTAAGGGTGGGAACATCAAGCGTGGTGTGAATCTATCTCATGGATGTATGATGGTAGTTATGTGGTCCTACCAAGTGGAGTGCATTACTATCGTGTTGGATTTTGGGATAGGCTTGACTAGGTGACCATAATCAGATTAATTATCTAGAAGCATACTGATTAACACGACAAAGAGTTTTTCTCATCATCCATACAAGAATTGCATGATTTGCATTTGGAAATGTTTCCTAAGTTAATAATTGGTTATGGATACCAATGTTGACTGGGTAATAACTAAATTATTTGGATCTTGCCTCACCAGAAGGTTGTATGCAGCAACCATCCGAATTAATAGTGAGGGCTATCAATTTGAACAAAACAGTGGGAGAAATAATTAATTAAAGGGTTAGTTAATATAGTCAAAATTTTCTCTTAATCAAACCAAATCCAAAGGGGTTTTGCAAAATGCAAACTTACTTTTGTAGAAATAAATGGCAAACAATAACACATTTTCTTTGAGATTGGTCCTTGAGATGGACAAGTTGAATTGGAATAACTTCCATGACTGATTCATGACATTGAGAATCATTCTCACACAACATAGAGACACCAGAGCTAGATGAACCTGCTCCCACTATGCCTAAGGCTAATAGGGATTCTTACAAGAAGCACTCTGAAGATTTTGTAGATATCAAGTTCCTGATTCTATGTCCAATGAACTATCAATTGTAGAGATGGAATGATGATATGGATGTTCTTGAGATGGATACACATCTTAAGAATATGTACCAAGATCAGGCAAGACAAGAGAGATATGATGTATTGAAGGCATTGTTCAAGTGTAATTGGCTGATAGAGATCCAATGGGCCCCCATGTGCTCAAGTTGATTGGGTATGTGGAGAACCTAGCAAGAATGTGATTTCACTTTGGCCAAGACATGGTCACAGATGTAATTCTACATTCACTATTGGAATCATACAAATAATTTGTCATGAACTACAACATGATCAATTTTGATAAGTCGTTGTCAGAATTTCTTGGCAAGTTGAGAACTATTGAAGCACAAATGAAGAACGACAAACCCAAATCCATGATGATGATCAATGGAGGAAAGCAGAAGCCCAAGGATAAAGGAAAGGCTAAGAAAAGTTCTAAATCTATCCAGAAACCCAAGTCTTCTGCACTCAAAGCAAAGGGAGGTGTGAATGAGGAAGGAAATTGTCACCACTATTACCAAATTAGACATTGGAAAAGGAATTGCCCACTTTACCTAGAGGAACTAAGGAAGAAAAAGTAGGGGATAGAAATCTCCACTTTAGGTATATACATTATTGAGATAAATATGTCTGCTTCTTCATCTTGGGTACTAGATAACAAATTTGGATCTCACATACGTTCAAATATGTTGGATCTGAAAAGAAGTAAGACTTTCAGAAAGGGTGAGGTTGAACTACCTATTGCAAATGGAGCAAGAGTTGCTACCACTACACTTGGAACATATCATTTATCTCTACCTAGTGGGCTTGTTATAGAGTTAGACTACTATTTTGTACCTACCATAAATAGAAACATTATTTTTTATCTTGTATGGACAAGAATGGATTCAAATTTCGTATAGAAAGGTCAATGTTCTATTTCCAAACATTAGATCTTTGATGGTAGTGCCCCAATGTCCAATGGTCTTTATTTATTAGATTTAGTCATAAATGTTTATAACATAAATACCAAAAGGTTAAAAATTGATAACTCAAACAAAACATACCTTTGGCATATTCTTCTGGGCACATTAATCAGAAACACATTTCTAGACTCCATAAAGATGGTTATTGTTATATCCTCAATTTTGATAAAATTGTTTTATATAATGTAATGCATGAGTTTATAAGTAATTTCCCCAATGGTATTATCATGGAATAATAATGTCCTTATGGAAAAAGTTAAATAAATAAAAGCATTTTATTTTCATTAATCCATTTACAAGGTTGGACAAGAGAAAGAACGGAAATCCAATAATAAAGGGATTTGTAAAATAATGGACAATTGATATTGTTAAATCTCGAATTTTGTGGAATTCTCTAGAAAAGAGAGTTTGAGTGCATAAATAAAGAATGGTTACTTGGATACTAAAAAAATAATATTACATGTAAGTTTCCAAAAGAAAATAAGGTACATCATGTTTGGATAATTAAAAGAGTAATTATCCAACCATTATTGGAAATACAATGTTTGAGGCAACAATTAGTGTTATTTTGATCTAACATTTAGTAAACTCAAAAATAATAATGGAAAGGAAGTAAAATCTATAAATTGGGAGAAAACTTTCATACCATGGGATAATAGTATTATTTTAATGAGATGTCAAACGAGCATTTTTTTATATATAAAACATCCCAAGGAATCTCAATTAATAAATACAATTTGGAAAGGTCATAAGTGGGTTTCCATTGGTAATGAATTGGAAGAATATGTCAAAGAGAGAAATAGATGAATATTCTAGAAAATTGTCATGTTTTGATGTGTCTTCCGTTATGGATTTTAGTTGTCAAACCAAAGTCTTAATAAGAATATGGTAATCCCTTTTCAAGACTTTTGGATTAATAAGAGCCAAGAATTTTATATAAACAATAGAAGGAGAAATGTATTTTAATGACTTTACCAATCATGTATGGAAACCCAATATGCCAATCCATATATAATCTACATGTGCCTGAGAATAGGAAACAACATAATTGGAAGGTGCTTAATGGTGACAAATCTTAAAGTGCAAGACCAGTGGGTGATTATTGGGAGAGGTTTTTTCCTTCCTTGCTTATTTTCCCTCCAGACCTTTAGGGTTTATCCTAGAGACTATAAAACAGGCACAAAATCCCTCACCTCCATCTCAGACACATAACTTGGACTCTGTAAACCACTAGTAGCACATCGGACAAACATGGTTTGCCAAACTCTCGAAACCCCGCCCTTGCGCCAACCTGTCGGTGAGGCAATGGCTACAAGTTGAACTTTAGTACCTAGAAGAAAGACAGGGGCAATGGAACTTCTCCCTTCCTCAACCTTTGTCTACAACCACCCTCACGCAAGGTCACCCGAAGGGTACCGGAACCTATACATTACCTTACCGAGTGAGAGGATAATAGCATGTGCCGCTGGCAGGGTATACCCACTAGGTGGGAGAAGCTAGAGGCTCAAGGCTAGCATGGTGGTTCTTCTATAGAAGAGGTGAGGAGGTAGGAATGGTTGTTTCTTGAGATCGGAGAGCAACAATGCAAGTGTAGAAAGTTCTCATGCAAGCTAGGCATAGAGTGGGAGCATGCCTTGTTGACAAGTAGTAGAGGGAGCAAACTTGCTAGGGTATTGCTGAGGAAAGAGATAAATAGGAACTTGAGGGAGAACCGATGATGGAAGTTAGGAAGGTTGTGTCTGGTCATTAGGATAAGGGAGGTAGAGTCCGCAGGAGTCTTATTAGAGGTGCAAGGTGGGAGGACCTCTCACGACGGAAACTCTGATGCCATGTACATCGGTGCACATGCGGACTCACACGATCACGAGGATGAGAGGAGGCTGGTCCAACAACATATGGTGACTCACTGGGTTTTGACCAGTCCAGGGAGAAAACCAGAGTCGTGAAGCACTACAAAACGTGTATCCACTTGAACAGCCTGACACTGGTGTTAGCCAATGGGAAGATGCCACTTCGCGCACACTTAAAGGTATAAAAGGATATTTTACTTAATTCATAGAAATTAGTAGGATTGTCCAAATATAGCCGACATATATACCTTTTTGATTGGAAAATTGAGAGGAATCCAAATAAAATACTTTTAGAATCTAATTATGCTCTACGTTCTAAAAGTATAGCAATATGTGTTAAAGTGGTGATTAATGCATCTTAACAGTTTTGAGTATTAACATGTTGAATATGTTAAAGAGCCTTGTTTTGTGTTATTGTCTGATGTTGTTGGACATAATGAGAATCTAAGATGACCATGATAAAAGAGATGATAATTAGGGCTGATAAGGTGGATAGATATACATGTGGGTTATGAAATCAAGGTCATATCTTGTTATGTTGATTAAAAAACTTAATCTGATATAACTATTCATGAGTCTATAATATGATATATTTAATAATCATGGAAACACCTATATTGAATAGGTTTCTCAAGTCATTAGATCAATGAACATGGATACTGGGGAATGAAATATAATGACAACTTGAAGACATGGAAACCTAAACCCTAGATCACGATCTAGTTAGGTTCAATATGAACAAGATGAATATATAGTGACAGATATCTAGTATGCATGTTTTACATAATATTGGTTGGTTGTGGATTTCCTTGATGATTGGATTTCATAAAAAGTAAACTTCAAATATTCTACATGAATTATGCATGGCAAAGGTACGTGGTTACACTTATAATTACATGTATCGACTACCGACATTTATTAAAGTTTCTTGCATATTGAATGAATGATACCTGTTCCATGTTTGTTTATTCCTACAAATTACAAATTCCATATGAGTATCACATAAAGTAAATAACAATATTTTGAACCATAGGTTACACTAATCAAAGGGTAATGCACATAAGTCCAATGATGGATAGTGGTTACACATGAGATAGTAGACCAAGTATGGGTAGGAATATAAAAGAAAATATAAGTTCTTATGTGCAAGTAAATAATGATTGAATATATGTATTTGTGATAATTGGATGAATCCACATGCCAGTATAGAAATATACTGACTGTGTCTTGTTTGTCAACATTTTAGGTAGTTGATACACAAGATACAAACATGAAAATAGAGATGAAAACCATGGAAGGTATTAAAGATATGCAGGAGGATTAGATAGTTAATATTTTCTTCTCAAATGTACAATTCTAAGGATAGAAATTTCATGTAAGCATTTTGTAAACAATATTTGCAAATCAATGAAATTTTTTTCTGTTACTTATTATTTTCTAAATATAGAACCTTGGGAAAAATTTGTAAGTAATGGCTCTCATCTTTTTGGCCTTCCTTAATTGGGGGTTGCTGAAAAGTGAGGTCAATTCATTTGGTATCAGAGTGCCAACTTTTCCAAATAATATTTAATAGTTTATAATTTCAAGTAATCTATAGAAATATGAGGGAATTATTAGGGCATTTTCTAAAGGCGATGGTGTCTAGAAGGGACTACAATCAGGGGCTGGTAAAATTTTCCTCCGCATCGCTAGTCAATGACACACTTTTTACGTGCGTCAAATGCAAGTGTACGCGTCAATGTAGTACATGCCCTTGTGAGGCCCGAGTCGAACTCAGGGACACTGAATTATCGGAGACTACTACTAACTACTCGCAATCAGCTATACTGGTTTAAAATGGTTTGAGAGTTGTTGTACAATTAAAAGAAAAGAAAACAAAATAAAACAATCGATTAAAGGTTTAATTTAATCAATTCAAGTGGAGATCTTTAGGATTGCGGTTTCACCGCGGGTTATCATTGTATGAATTTCTATATAGTAACTCAGATTCATCTCTCTATCCGGGTAGTAGCCTGTAGTCAGAATTGCCCACTGTCGTGGTACAATTCTCTACCTATGTCTAGGTCGGTTCCACCGTCGTAGTAACCTATACCCTAAACTAGGTGCATTATAAACAATCTCTGGGTTTCCACCATTAACCTTACATCACCTTGTTCAATGGATCTATCAATTAATGTGAATTTCGTCTCTTTTCAACCATTAAATCTTCTTTCAAAGAAATTAAGGGCATTAGATTATTATTATGGTGATAAAGCATAACAATATAATTGATCAAACAAAATCATACCACGGATTTAAGAGATAAACGATGAATTACTATGATAAAATTGTCATACAATGACTCCCCGGGCTACTCCCGGTCCTAAAGATAAACGGGATTAGCCCTGCATGTTCATCTCAGAGCAAAACATGGTAGAGACAAGGGGAAACATGGAGAAAAACGTGATTAAGTAGTGAAACCCCTGAACGAAGAAGATCCAAGTGTTCCTTGGCGTATAATGCACAATCTCTGGCCTTTCGGCTGTGGAAAACGTCTTCTTCGGCGTCCAGAACGGCTGGAGCATGCTTCTGGGATCCGTTCTTCTCTCCACACCTTCTCGGGATGTGTGCAGTGGCTAATGACGTGATAGATTGCTCTTGGCCGCCGTCATTAGGTATAATCACTGAGTTAGGTCACCAAAATATCATAGACATCGGATTTAGATCGATCTGAAGCAAACTTGTATCTGACGGTGTCGATACTATCGATGCGAGTCGATAGTATTGACCTTACGCGGTATCGGCTGATCTTCTTTTCTTTTCTCTGTCGCGAATGATGCTAACTCGATACCATCGATGAGGGTCGATGGTATCGACTCTCTTGGGCGTCGCTTTTGTCTTTTTCCGTCACTAAAGCTCCTCGTGTAGATAGTATCGACTTTAGGGTCGATAGTATCGACTGTCTTCTAGCCAACAACCTGATGGTACGTCACTACCATCGACTTCACCGTCGATGGTATCGACTCTGTGCTGCTCCTTGCGGCTGGCAACATGTGATCTGGTCGATGGTATCGACCACAGTCAATGGTATCGATAGTAGAAGATATTCATTTTTCCTGAAATTGCAACACAAAATTACATAAGCCGAAATAAAACATATTATTGTACTCATTTATGCTCAAAATACCAAAATAAGGGAGATTTGACATAGAGAAGGATCATAGACAAAAGTAAATGAATCATGCAATATTAACCACCAAAATGACCAATAAATACATAAAACACAAGTAAAATATGCCTATAAATGTGACTCAAAATCATCGCATCAAACTCCCCTAAGCTTGAACATTGCTCGCCCTCGAGCAACTAAACTTTAGAATAGAATTGCGAGGGTCAACTACAGAATAGATCATCACAACAACCATCACCATATGATCCCCACCGGACATTCACATTCCGGCCCTTACTAACCATGAAATGATAATTACCCTAAAGGCGACAGTAATCATCCATGAAAGATATCTACCTCAAAATTGATGAACACTATCATATAAGGTAGTTGACATAATAAAATTCGCCGGTTCAGACTCGGTGCATCTTGTGATCTCCTATACTACGTTTCTCGCCTTAGCTACCATCTACATGGAAGCAGCTCTCCTGATATTCACAAGTGAGGAGAAAATCACGGTGGCCTACCAATTCGAGCAACAGGTGGATGAAATGGGTGGCTCATAGAAGAAATGGAAGCATTATACAGTTTCAACATGCACAAAACAACAATGACCTAAATGATGCATATGCAAGTGTAAATGCCCTAATGCCTACATTTGAGTGTAATGATGCATGCACTATCATTACATCTCAAGGTGAGATGGAATATCTACAAAATCTACACCATGTGCTTATTCTTCTTAATATGAAGTGAAAAACATGTTTCTTTCTCCCTCTTATTCCTATTTACTTCTCAATTCTCTTTTTTTTCATATTTTTCTTCTCTTTTTTTTTTTCATTTTAAGGCCCTTTATATCCAATAATGACAATGAATTATTTGTCGGGCTCGCTTTTTCTGCATAGCTCAAATGTTTGAAGCATTTAGAAGGTATGGAACAAGTTAATCACCCTTATTGTTTCAGAAGAAATAAGATACATGATGTACTGTATGCATAAAAATTATGAATGCAGCTAAATGACACGCACCTAAGGATAATGTGCATGTATAGCTACTCTAATTTTTTATTTTCATGCAAAACATGTGAAAATACTTTGCAATGCAAGACCTATCTACATGAGATGCATTCAACAAGATTAAAACCGTAACGTACTTCCAATTCTTATGGTGGATTATGAAAATAATGAGGTGAATAGATCACAAAACTAATTGACTGAACCTTTGAAAATTATTATGTGTCCCTCCTTACTGACATGTGTAGTAATTAAGAGGTTTCTCTCTCTTATTTCAAATTAAAGTCTCATTATCATTTGGTCGGTTTAGGCTCAAACAACCAATTCTGTCCACTTTTCATGAATCCTTAGGAATGTACAGTTGTGATTTTTTTTTTGTTTTAAAGTTGACAAACCCAATCATTTTCTTAAGTTATGTGCCCAAAGTCAAACAACACAAGCTTGCAAAGCACTAAATTTTTTTTTAAGTTTTCCCTTAATTCCCATGTACAAGAAAACGAGATGACACATGACTTAAGACATCCACAATTACACTAGATAGAGTGTGGATCCTACAAACAAACTAAGAACTAAGAAAAACAAATGACAAAAGACAAAATAATAAAACTAAAAACTGAGAAAACTAAAGGATGGGGTTGTTCCAACTCCCCCCCAAGCTTGAATTCGACCATGGCCTCATAGTCAAAAACAATCTTAAAGGTTGGAACAGAGATACCGATCACTCTTCTGGCGGAGGCGGGTACTGTGGGGCCATGGGGTCCCAAGATGGGTACTTCCCCTAAAAGCTCAGATCATACTGGGGCATAGGTGGAGGTTGTGGATACCCCCCAAAGTAGTTCTCGCTCCAGTAATGATCGTAGCAGGGCTGCTGCTGCATCTCCAACCTATGCAACTTGTCGTGAATCTGTTGTTGGTTGTAGAAGAGGAGGCACTCATTTTTAAACATAGCCCTCTGGCTGTCAAGAAGCCAGTTTGTCGTCTCCTGAATACCGGCGTATGTTGTTGTATGCTGCTGCTGCGTCTAATGTATATCCTGTAGCATTGCATACATTCCTTGCATTGAGTAGACATCCTCACTTTGTTGCGAGGGCAGTGGTGGTGGCGGAGGCTGCGAAGATGACGATGCACTCAGATGCATATGAGGATGCTTCCTACGTGCCACTCGTGTATGAAGAGGAGTGTAAGCCTCCTCTTCCTCTTCATTCTCGTCGCCGTCATTGTCGTTGTCGTCGTTGTCGCCATCCTCATCTGAATCAGCAATGGCTATAATTGGCCATCGGAAATGTTGCACACCATCAATGTGGAAGACGGGGTCTGGAAGTGAACACTCTTGATATGCTTGGTTGACATGGCAGTGTGCATATGCCAAGACATCTCGAAGAAGGATGAGGTTGGAGCAGTGCAGATGTTGCAGGTTAACCTTGCTTTTGTTGTTGAGAGAAGTCAGTTGGGATAAATTCAACCCAAGATAGTGGGCCAATGGTGTGATGAGCCCTCCAAAATGAATTGGAGCCTTCCGTGTACTCCTCTTTACCGCCAACACGCGCGTCAGGAAAACTGCTCCCCAGTTACACTCTTGCCGCTTCAGTAGCTTGTGCAGGAAAAACATGTCTGTCTCTTGAAACGTGCTAAGAGATAGGTCACCACGAGCAAAGAGTGTGGTGTACAACATGCGGTGAAGAATCCGCACGGATGGATGCTCGAAGTCCGCCACCGCCGCGTTGTAGTAGCTCACAGATTTGCCTGGCGGCGCAATCACTAGCTCGACGAAGATAGCATCATAATCAGTCTGGTTGTCTGGCTGGCGGTACTTCTCTCGCCCATGATTCCAGTTATAGATGGAGTTGAACTGCTTGAGGGTGAGAGTATAATCATTGTTATACAGCCGGAAAGAAACATGGCCGTTGATCCATTCCCGATCCGTGGTGATGATGTCATTTGGCACGACGCATATGTACAGCGACGCCATGAATTCCTCCAACAGCTCCTTGTACGTGGGCCATTCACCAAAGAATGGATGGCCATTGGCGTGGAGTTCCATCTCATCGGGCCTCCTACCTGTATGCCTCCCCTGGCCCTTGAGCAAGTAGGACAAATTAGCCTCGAACCCCAGGTTGCGGATCATCTCCCGGTCAACATAGCGGGTCGGCTCAATCTTGCTCTTCATCAGTTCCTCATAGACCTTCTTGATTTCCGCAGAAGGATGGACAATCCGTGGACGTGGAATGGATGCAGTCGGTGGAGGAACGAACACCGGGATCTCCATCGGTGTTGCGCGTGAAGAAGATGCGCCGGCGGTGTACACCATTATCGAAGAAGAAAGGATAGAGACGGATCTCGGGGAAGGTCGGAGAAGAGTATCTTCGCTCGATGAAGAACTTTCTCCTAGGATGCTTGTGGTCAGGCTCCGATTGCTCACAAATATGCACGACACAAGTGGAGAAGGATTTCTCTGAAGTTGTGACATCATATGATGACAATCCATCCCTTATATAACTGTGGTCGGCGCTGCTGTATGCCCGTCGATACCATCGACACGAGTCGATGGTATCGACTCCTGTAGCACAATCCGTCTGCCACTGGTATCGACGATCGTCGATGGCTTGATGTGGGGGCCCAGATCGATGATGTGTCGATACTATCGATAGGTTTCGATGGTATCGACCCGTCCCACGAATCGACTCTCTCGATGTAGTAATCGTCGTTGATCTCCTCTCGCGGATTGGTGATGTGTCGCGTCAATACTATCGACGCAAGTCGATAGTATCGACTGCTGGTTAGGGCAACACCCTCGCGAGGCCCGGTCGCCACTTCCTGCCTGTAACTTGGTCGATACCATCGACATGCCTGTCGATGGTATCGACTTCACTGAGACAATTTGTGTCTGAATATCTCCAGAGATCTCGATAGTATCGACATGCATGTCGATACTATCGACCTCATCTTTGAGATCAACCTGTTGGTGTGTCGATACCATCGACGAGGCCGTCGATAGTATCGACACAGAGCGATTTTTACAGCCGCCAATCTGTACCCATCTTGATACCATCGACTCAAGGGTTGATGGTATCGATTCTGCCTCAGTCCTGCACATTGAGCAAATGATCATGGTACCTTTTTTACCCTAAAAACAAAGTCAAATCAAATCAAAGTACAAAATGTGAAAAAAACTAACTACACTAGCGATGGCTGGGTTGCCTCCCAACAAGCGCCCTTATTTAACGTCTTAGGCTAGATGACTTGAAGCTCCTCATGCATTCGAAAGTGCAATGAGTTTGACCTCATTCACTTTCCTTGTGTAATCTTCACCGAAGTACAATTTCAATCGTTGTCCATTGACCAAGAATGTTGTCTCACCATCACGCACCATGATTGCACCATGTGGACTGACCTCCTCCACGGTGAATGGCCCACTCCACCGGGATTTCAATTTCGCGGGATGCATCTTCAACCTGGTGTTGAACAAAAGTACACGATCTCCTTTCTTGAAGACGCGCATTTGAATATGGTGATCATGAATCAACTTTGTTCACTCCTTGTAGATCCGTGAGCTTTCATATGCATTCATCCGTAGCTCGTCAAGTTCATTAAGCTCAAGCAACCTTTTCTTTCCTGCTTCATCATAGCTAACATTTAGCTTCCTCAGCGCCCAGTGCGCTTTATGCTCTAATTCCACCGGCAAATGGCAGGCCCGGCCATAAGCCAACCGAAAAGGTGTAGTGCCTATAGGTGTCTTAAATGCTGTCCTGTACGCCCACAAAGCATGCGGTAGCAGGGTACTCCAATTCTTTCTTGTGGAAGCCATAGTACGCTCCAAGATCTTCTTAATCTCCCGATTGGAGACCTCCACTTACCCTTGAGTTTGAGGGTGGTACGGGGTACCAATGTTGTGCTTTACCCCATACTTTCTCAATAGTGCCGCAAACTTTTGATTCCGGAAATGCGTACCACCATCACTAATGATCATTCTAGGTACACCAAATCTACAGAAAATATATTCTTTGACAAACCTGCACACTGTCCTTTGCCAAGAATCACATTGTCGCACAAAATCATAAGCATCCCTGAACAAAGTAGGCCAATATAGGCCACTTTCAAGTACTTTGGCTGCAGTGCGAGAACTAGCATGGTACCCACCCGTCGGTAGTGTATGGCAATGATGAAGAACACTTTCGTATTCCACCTCTGGTACACACCTGCGTAAAACACCATCCCTGCACTGCTTCAACAGAATAGGGTCATCCCAGAAATATTAACGCAAGGAATGGAAAAATTTCTTCTTCTCTTGGTATGTCCAATCACCCGAGATAATTTTGCAGGCAAGATAGTTAACAATGTAAGAAAACCAAGGGTCTTTCGATTTCACTTTTAAAAGTTGTTCATCTGAAAATGTCTCGGTAATGGGTATGTGCAAATCCTTTTCATCTACCCTCTCCAACCTAGACAAATGGTCCGCGACCACATTTTCAATGCTTGCCTTGTCTTATATTTCAATATCAAATTCTTGTAAAAGCAAGATCTACCTAATCAATCTAGGTTTGGCATCCTTTTTCTCCATCAAATACTTAATGGCGGCATGGTCCGTCCATACCACGACTTTTGATCCAACAAGGTATTGCTGAAATTTTTCAAAAGCAAAAACAACGGCGAGAAGTTCTTTTTTCGGTTGTCGTGTAATTCAGTTGAGCGTCATTCAAGGTTTTGGACACAGAGAAAATGACAGCGGGTTTATTGTCCACACGTTGTCCCAAAACAGCCCCAACTGCGAAATCGGACGCATCACCCATTAATTCAAATGGCTTAGTCCAGTCCAGTGTTTGCACAACCGGTGCGGAAATCAGTTTTTCTTTAAGCACGTTGAATGAATTCAAACACTTGTCATTAAAATAAAAAACAACATCTTTTTCCAACAACTCAGATAATGGTTTGGCGATTTTAGAGAAATCTTTTATAAATCGGCGATAAAAACCGGCGTGACCCAGAAAGCTCCGAACCCCTTTAACCAAATTCGGTGGGGGCAATTTGGAAATAACTTCGATCTTAACCGGGTCTACCTCCAACACTTTGCTAGACACTTTATGTCCAAGCACGATCCCCTCGCTTACCATCATGTGGCATTTCTCTCAATTGAGGACCAAATGTGTGTCCTCACAACGTTGCAAAACCTTGTCCAAATTATATAAACACTCGTCAAAGGATGCACCGTAGACAGAGAAATTGTCTATAAAAACCTCCAAACAACATTCAACCATATCAGAAAAGATGGCAAGCATGCAACGCTGAAAGGTTGCCGGTGCATTACACAACCCAAATGGCATATGGTGGTATGCAAATGTTCCGTAAGGATAAGTGAAGGTGGACTTCTCTTGGTCCTTAGGATCAATAGAAATTTGATTGTACCCCGAATAACAATCAAGAAAACAAAAATGCGATCGGCCGGCTAAACACACTAAAATTTGATCAATGGATGGAAGAGGGAAATTATCTTTAAGCATAGTAGCATTCAATCAACGGTAGTCTATACATACACGCCACTCAGTTACCAAACGGGTCGTGACAGGTTCATTTAACAAATTATTTGTGACTGTAATTCCCCCCTTTTTAGGGACTACCTGTGTGGGACTCACCCACGTCGAGTCTGATATCACATAGATGATACCTACAGAAAGGAGCTTTATCACATCCTTCTTTACCACCTCCATCATGCTAGGATTTAGTCGACGTTGTGGCTGAATCACTGGATTGGCTCCCTCCTGGAGTCAAATCTTGTGCTGGCACAATGTAGGGGAGATCCCCTTTATGTCTGTGACCGACCACCCGAATGCACCTCGGTGGTTCTTCAACACAATTAGCTGCCGGTCTTCCTCCTCGGCACTGAGATATGCCGAAATAATCACAGGTAGCTTCTCTTCCTCATCCAGAAATGTGTACTTCAAGTGCAGTGGCAATGGCTTCAATTCCAAATCTGGCGGGCTGATTAAGGATGACTGAAGCGGTGGTGGGAGTTCGCCAAGGTCTTCATAGTACCTAGCATAAAAGCATGGAAGCACCTGAAGTATCTCGGCACACTCTTGTAGTGACTTGTTCCTCATCCAATCATGTGTTATATTAAGCAGACATGCTTCAAGTGGTAGTTCAGGATATGCATTGAAAATCAAACTCTCTATGGCGTCATCTTCAGTAGAGGGGGGATCTCCTCCTCTTCATCATTAGGAAAACCCACATCTTTGCTAAGGGACACAACCTTGGTTTGCTCCATGATGTCAACCGCCAATGTCCCTTTCTCCAGCTTAGTCATTACATGAGCCATATCTAAAAATGGCTTCCCTAGACAAAGTGAGATATTGTGATCAAAATGCTTTACCATGTGGCATTGCTCTATTGCTTTAGATGATGTGGTGCTGGAAGGCATGACCATCTCAAACTGATCATCGACGATACCCAAGGTCAAACGACCTCTCCCCATCTAAAGTATCATGTCAGCTGTAGCTTGGAAGGGTCGTCCAAGTAATAACTCATTGCCCTATTCATCTTGCATCTCCATTACGACAAAGTCTGCTGGAAATACAAACCGATCTACTTTCACTAACACATCTTCACAGATACCATAAGGCTTCACCACTGAATTGTCCGCCAGCTGAATTGTCATATTTCTCGGCCTTGATTCTTTTAATCCCAATTTCTTGAATGTAGAGAGAGGAATCAAGTTTATGCTTGCCCCGAAATCACACAGTGCTTCTCCGAATTTCACCTTACCAATGTAACATGAAATGTTGAAGCAGCCTAGATCCTGCCTCTTAGGTGGCAATGTGCCCATGATGAAGGCACTCACCTGCTCCTTGAGAACTACAACCTCAGTGTCAGGGATCTTCCTCTTATTAGTAATGATGTCTTTCAAAAACTTGCCATAAGAAGGAATTTTCTCTATTGCCTCTAATAATGGGATTTTGACGGAGAGCTTTCTGAATCTATCTAGAAACTTCTTGAATTGTGCGTCCACCATCTTTGCTTTCACACTATTCAGATATGGGACCGGGATAGCCTGTGCCCTTTGATGCGGCGACACATAAGGTGTCCTTTTCTATGTCTCCTCCTCAACAACAATGGGCTCCGCAGTGATATCCTCTACTATTTCCTCAACTGCATCTGTGACTGAGTCTGGCACTTCCTCAGTGGCCTCACCTTCGGTTTCAGACTGGGGTTTGCTTGGTTCATCAGACCTGGGGTTTAAAAGCTTCTTGCCACTCCTTAGTAAGATTGCCTTCGCCTATTGGTTTCCTCCTGGACGTTTGTGTTACCCAGAAAGCCTTGCTGCATTGGCTTCTTAAGATTGGCTATCTCTGCTGCCATTTGCACCATCGACGTCTCTATTGTCCTCATCTGAGCCCCATGGCTCTGCAATGTCTGTCCAAAGTGATTCATAAATTCCCCTTATTGCTTGATCTGCTGACCAAAGGTGTTCATAAGTTCTAGGTTCTACTTTATCACTTGGTTGAGCAACTCCGTGCTCTTATCCTCTGCCACCGGCTGGGGTTTTGCATCGGGGTCCTGCAAAAAGTTATTCAGATCTTTCCAAGAAAATTTCTTGTCCTTCCTCCATGCGTAATCATTATTTCTGAAACCCTGCTGTTGGCGCATGAATTTGACTTGGGCTTCATCCTCGGATTCAGTACCTTCTTTTGCAAGCAGTTTCTTCTCTAGAAGGTCCATCTTCTCATTCAGCTCTTTGATGGCCTTTGACTCCCCCACAACTCGAACATGTTCAACGGCGTCCCTATCGCCCCAGGATTACTTCTTGGCCATATTTTTCAGAATTTCCCAACACCTCGTGTCCGTGTTGTTCAAAAAGAATCCTGAGCCCGCGGAATCTAGGTTACTTCTATCATTCTCGGAAAGAGAAAAATAGAATATTTTGACATGTGTCTCCTTATCAAGCCCGTGATGCGGGCACCTCCTAAGCATGATCTGAAACCTTTCCCAGGTCTTAGAGTAGGTCTCTCCTGCCTTCTGGGTGAAATTGTGGATTTTCCTGATCATGTCATTGGTCTTCTCGGGCGGGAAGAACCTTTCAAAGAATACCTCCACCATGTGGTTCCATGATTCCACATATTCATCATCCAGATTGTGCAACCATTCTCGTGCATTCCCAGCCAGAGAACTCGGGAACAGCTTTAGGTAAAGCGTCTCCGGTGGAAATCTGTCAATTTTAATCATGTTGTAGTTCTCCATGAATTAGCTTATATGAGTGACTGGGTCTTCGTTCTTTATCCCATGGAATGCATTTGACTTGACCAGATTAATTAATGCGGGATCAATCTTATACGTCAGAATGTTGATTGTCTGCTTCTTGATTGGCCCCTTTGAAGCAGATGAGGAAGAAGCCTTGATCTTCTCCCATATTGTTTGTTCCTCTGCCATTTCTTCTTGTTCGGATTCTGAATCTGTTTCTTCCAAGTGGTCTTGATTGTAATCCTCCTCGTTGTAAGGTCCTGGCAATGGAACCTCTGATGCCTGTTGCGTGTAGTCGGTGCTACCCGTCTGCACCATGCACAATACCTGCAACAAAATGGAAATTTGAGTTCAGTACCGCGTTAGATGATTAAAAAAATTGGAGAGATAGACTATGAATTTTTAGAAATGAATTCAAGATAATAAAAGTAAAAAAGTGGCCTAGAGTGGCCTCTTGCAGCACTCGTAGTGCCGACAATTTCCGTGTCCCCGACAACGGCGCCAAAAACTTGACACGCTTTTTACATGCGTCAAACGCAAGTCTACCCGTCAATGTAGTACATGCCCTTGTGAGTCCTGAGTCGAACTCAGGGACACTGAATTATCAGAGACTACTACTAACTACTCACAATTAGCTAGACTGATTTAAAATGGTTTGAGAGTTGTTGTAAAATTAAAAGAAAAGAAAACAAAATAAAACAATCGATTAAAGGTTTAATTTAATCAATTCAAGTGGAGATCTTTAGGATTGCGGTTTCACCGCGGATTATCATTGTATGAATTTCTATATAGCAATTCAAATTCATCTCTCTATCTGGGTAGTGACATGTAGTCAGAATTGCCCACTGTCGTGGTACAATTCACTACCTATGTCTAGGTCGGTTTCACCGTCATAGTAACCTATACCCTAAACTAGGTGCATTAGAAACAATCTCTGGGTTTCCACCATTAACCTTACATCACCTTGTTCAAGGGATTTGTCAATTAATGTGAATTTCGTCTCTTTTCAACTGTTAATTCTTCTTTCAAAGTAATTAAGGGCATTAGATTATTATTATGGTGATCAAGCATAACAATATAATTGAGAAAACAAAATCATACCACGGATTTAAGAAATAAACGATGAATTACTATGATAAAATTGTCATACAACGACTCCCCGGGCTACTCCCGGTCCTAAAGATAAAAGGGATTAGCCCCGCATGTTCATCTCAGAGCAAAATATGGTAGAGACAAGGGGAAGCATGGAGAAAAATGTGATTAAGTAGTAAAACCCCTGAACAGAGAAGATCCAAGCATTCCTTGGCATAGAATGCACAATCTCCGGTCTTTCGGCTGTGGAAAACGTCTTCTTCGGCGTTCGGAACAGCTGGGGCGTGCTTCTGGGCTTCGTTCTTCTCTCCACACCTTCTCGGGACGTGTGTAGCGGCTAATGACGTGATAGATTGCTCTTTGCCGCCATCATTAGGTATAATCACCGAGTTAGGTCATCAAAATATCGTAGCCGTCAGATTTAGATCAATCTGAAGCAAACTTGTATCTGACGGTGTCAATACTATCGACGCGAGTCGATAGTATCGACCTTGCGCTGTATCGACTGATCTTCTTTTCTTTTCTCTGTCGCGACTGATGCTAACTCGATACCATCGATGAGGGTCGATGGTATCGACTCTCTTAGGCGTCGCTTTTGTCTTTTTCCGTCGCTAAAGCTCCTCATGTCGATAGTATTGACTTTAGGGTCGATAGTATCGTCTGTCTTCTAGCCAACAACCTGATGGTACGTCGCTACCATCGACTTCACCGTCGATGGTATCGACTTTGTACTGCTCCTTGTGGCTGGCAACCTGTGGTCTGGTCGATGGTATCGACCACTGTCGATGGTATTGATAGTAGCAGATATTCATTTTTCCTGAAATTGCAACACAAAACCACATAAGCCGAAATAAAACATATTATTGTACTCATTTATGCTCAAAATACCAAAATAAGGGAGATTTGACATAGAGAAGGATCATAGACCAAAGTAAATGAATCATGCAATATTAACCACCAAAATGACCAATAAATACATAAAACACAAGTAAAATATGCCTATAAATGCGACTCAAAATCATCGCATCAGTCAACTTAGGAGGACTCTCAAACATGTGCATCCTGCCTGGACAAAGTTGGAAGTCTTTGACCGAAGTGAAATACCTTTAGGGTGTCTTCTCATCTTGATTCATCCACTTCTCATCCTCTTTTCTTAATAGACCCTAAAAGGAACTTCCCACCTCATCTCAAGTTAGAGTTTTGAGAAGAAGTAGGATTAAGGCATCCTCTGCCAATTAATGCATATGTAATGGGAAATGATAATGCACATATAATATGGAAATAATAATGTCCATGTCATGTGGAAATAATGATAAAGTAAAGAGAAGAAAATTTTTATGATTTTTCCTTGTGTGGGTAACACTAAATGAAACTAGGGTTGGTTAGGAAAAGCCCTAGTGGGTCAAGGGAGATAGAAACCCTAAGAGACATGGTGTAGTCTCTATAACCTAAACCCAAAACCCTAATCCTAGGAAGCGGGAGAAGAATGGGTAAAATGGAAAACCCTACCCATGTCAACCCTAATTGGGGTAGGAGTAATGAGGATGAAGAAAAATCTAAATAATTCTATATGGCATAGATTTCAAGGTATAGATGTGGATAAATGTATGCATGATGCATGTGAAAAAACGTTTTAAGGGATATAAGAAACCTATGAATAATGCATTTATGGATGTAACCTACTCAAATCTATATTGATCTCTAGTGAGTTAAAGAGCATGGGGTGAAATAAATTCATTCTGAAGATAATTGTGAATCTATCCCGGATGAGAAGGTTGCGAAAATCCAAGATTGGATGGGATGGCCAATGGAGTACCAAACCTGGATGGGATGGTCGTATGAGGGGTCAAGCCCATATGGGATGACCAATGGAATACCAAGCCCAGTTGGGTTGGGCATGTGAGGTGTCTGGCCCAAATGGGAAGACCAGAGAAATACCAAGCAAGGATGGGATGGTATGAATGTCCACTGGGACTACAACCCTAAAGAGAGGGTTCCCCATAAAGAGGCTCCCCTAAAGAGAGGGATCATAAGAGAAAAGGAATAAGGGCCGAGAAGTTAAGTAATAGAGAATACATAATTAGGTTGCATAAAAATAAATATAACTTGCTTAGCACCCTGATGCTATCTCTGGAGGAATGAATGGATAAAGAATATCTCAGTGGGTGGGTATGAATCATGATCACCCCCAGTGAATGGGTAGATCTTTGATAATAGTCCCAGTGAGTGAGTATGAACACCCCTAGTGAGTGGGTATACCATAGAGATTGGGAAAATAAAGGTTGAGAAGTTGTATAAAAAAATGAGTTAGGTAACTCAGTCTTCCATGAATAGGTGCATGTGGAACAAGGGATTAATGAGAAAAGGTTTTGAGAAACATAAGTATCCAATGATTATACATGCAAATGAAAATCTAAATATAAGTTTCTCGACTTGTGGATGTATGATATATATGGTTATCCTCCTGAATAAAGGGAGACATTGAATGTCGTATGCCTCAATAGGGGAGACATTAAAGGTCATCTGACTGCAGAAGGGAAGACATCAAAGGTCACCCACCTGCATAGGGGGAGACATCCAAGGTAATCTGTCTGAATAGGGGACATCAAAGGTCAGGCCAGGCCCCATATTGGGAAGGTCATACAAGCATTAGACCAGGGCCCAAATATGGAAGGTCATATAAGGTTAGACCAGGTCCCATAATGGGAAGGTCATATGAGGTCAGGCCCCAAATTGGGAAGACCAACATGGCACCTAGCTCCAGATTGAGAGGTGGCCTCACATCCACTGTAGGGACAAGACCCTAAGAGAGGGTATCACAGAGGTTGGGTAAAAAAATGGGTTGAGAAGTTATAATAAAAACAATGCATAAAGATGAAAATATAATTCATACTTGTAGGGATAGTGTGCCAACCTGGGGTGAGTCCACCCAAGAGTGGGATAAGGAACTACGGGGGAGACAAAACCCTAGACCTATAGGGTCAGGTTGTAGCTAGAGAGTCTAACGTCCTCCTGTGAGCAAATAAGGCACCGAGGTTAAGTCCTTCCCTAGAAAGGTAAGTTGACCAAATCAATTTAAAGATTGAGGCAACCTCAAATGTCACCTAAAGTGTAAAGAATTGAAAGCACATGTATTGAGTATGATTCTTTGAGCCCAAGTATGCCATCTCTGAGGGACATGAGGAAAAGTCACTATGGAAGTGGATGACCCTATGAGACCGAACCTAGAAAAGGCATGTTGCCATGAGTCCAATGTGGGGACATAAAGTGAACAATGAGCATTATAAGAGGTGGAGGAAATTTGGTTTAAAGAATTTTATATGATAATAATGTGCTTGAAAATGGTTACAGTTGTGACATCTCCAAGAAACCATTGGGAAGGGTAGAGTCCTATATCAATCCTAAGGTCAAGTAAGGTGTATAAAGGTACATAGGACTAATGGGATTAGAAGTTGATTGTGCCCTGAATGCATAAGATCATGTGGTAGGGGGGTAACAACTACGTTTGCCCGAGGCCCATGTCTCAGGAGGTTGGCCACCTGTATGATGTTCGTGGGGCCCAAGGGGAGAATGTGAGGGGCACTCCCTGGATGCATTAAGATGAGATCACTCCAAAAAGTACATGTACCTCTAGAGACCTCAAGGAAATGGTTAAGGCTCATAATATATGATGTTGTGACCAAACCTAAGAGTGAGAAAGGGGCACTTGATTTCATGAAATATAAGAATATTGTAGAATTAAAAGCAAGTACAATTTAGAGTCGTGTTGAGAATGATCAACTTAATATATGAAGGGAAAGGTAATGTGTGGATAAACCATATCTGATTTTGGAATGGAATGAACTATGTGTTTCGGCTAAAGTCAAATTCATATTTCATCTCATTATGAGTGATAGATATCAGGTAAATAAATATTATGCTTAAAATTGAGATATGAGAATGAATATGCTAAGTTGAAAATATAATGAGATGACCTAGGGTTAGAGGTGTCACCTCACTCTTATGTGAAAATAAATGAATATATAATTGGTTGGAAACCTAGGTGAAAAGGAAATCACCAATTCGAAGTGAAATTGAAATCACACATGAAAATCCAAACTCCAAAAGAGATGGTGCCTTGTAAATACTAAGGATGTGGATATACCTTGAATTGAATTCAAGTACCAATCCTAGTAATAATATGTGGAATTTGCATATCAATAAAAGTTGTTAAAGATAATCTAAGTAGGGTTGCTAACCCTAAGGTTTGAGACTAAGATGAGTTATCATTTCAACCTAAGCTTACTAGGTTTGAGTTTTGGGCACAAAATTCCTTTTAAGGAGGAGTGAATGTTATATCCTCAATTTTGGTAAAATTGAATTATATGATGTAATGCATGAGTTGATTAGTAATTTCTCCACTGGTATTATTCTTGGAATAATAATGGCCTTATGGAACAAGTTAAAGAAATAAAAGGTATTTTATTTGCAATAATCCATTTACAAGGTTGGACAAGAGAAAGACTGAAAATCCAATAATAAAAGGATTTCTAAAATAATGGAAAATTGATGTTGTTAAATCTAGAACTGTGTGGAATTCTCTAGAAAATAGAGCTTGAGTGCATAAATAAAGAATAATGTCTTGGACAATAAAAATATAATATAACATGCAAGTTGCCAAAAGAAAATAACATACATGAGGTTTGGATAATTAGAAGAGAAATTATCTAACCATTATTGGCAATACAATGTTTGAGGCAATTAGTGTTATTTTGATCGAACCTTTTGTAAACTCAAAAATAATAATGGAAATGACGAAAACTATAGAAATTGGGAGAGATGGGTTATACTATAGGCAAATCATATTTTTGTATTGAGATGTCAAATGGAACAATTTTTTTAAATAAAAGGCATCCCACGGAATCCTGATTAAAAACTATAATTTGGAAAGGACATAAGTGGGTTTTTATTGATAATAAATTAAAAGAATATGTCAGAGAGAGAAATAGATGAATATTATAGAAAAGTGTCATGTTTTGATGTGCCTTCCTCTATTTCTTTTAATTGTCAAACCAAATTCGTAATTAGAATATCATTATCCCATTTCAGTACTTTTGGATTAATAAGAGCCAAGAATTTTATAGAAATGATGGAAGGAAGAATGTATTTTAATGACTTTTCTAATTACATATGGAAACCCAACAACCAATCCATGTATAATATACATGTGCCTGAGGATAGCAATCAACATAATTGAAAAGTGCTTAATGGAGATAAATCTTGAAGTACGAGACCAACGAGTTATTACTAGGAGAGGCTTTTCCCTTCCTTACTTATTTTCCTTTCAAACCTTTAGGGTTTATCCTAGAGACTATATAAGAGGCATGAAAGCCCTCAACTCCATATGATAAACATAACTCCGACTATGCAATCAGTTGCTAGCTCCACGAAAAAACATGGTTTGTCGAACTCTCAGGACCCCACCCTTACGCCAGCCTACCGGTGAGGCAGTGGCTGCAAGAGGAACTTTGATTCCTAGAAGAACACCAGGGAGTAATGGAACTTCTCCCGTCCTCAACCTCTGTCTACTGCCACCCTCACGCAAGGTCACCCGAAGGGTACTGGAACCTCTACATTACTCTACTGAGCGAGAGGAGTAATAGCATGGTGCCGATAGTAAGGCAGACCCACTAGGTGGTTGAAGCTAGAGGCTTGAGGCTAGTTGGGTGGTTCTTCTACATAAGAGTTGAGGAGGTAGGAACAGTTGTTGTTGGAGATTGGAGAATAATAATGCATGTGTGGTGGGTTCTCATGCAAGCAAGGTGTAGAGTAGGAGCAATCCTTCTTGACAAGTGGTAGAGGAAGCAAATGTGCAAGGGTTTTGCTGAGGAAGGTGACGAATAATAAATTGAGATAGAACCAATGATGGAAGTCGGGAAGGAAGTGCTTGGTGGTTAGGGAAAGGGAGGTGCAGTCGGTAGGAGCCTTATTGGAAGGCATGAGGTTGGAGGAGCACTAGCGGTAGCAACTTTAGTGGTGTATACTTCAGCGCACAGGCTTCCTCACGCAATCACGAGGAAGGGAGGAGGCCATACATATGGTGACTCATTGGGTTTTGGACAATCTAGGGAGAAAACTAGAGACATGGACAACTACAAACCACATCTCTACTTCAACAGCCTGGCACTGGTATCAGCCAATGGGAAGATGCCACATCACGCACACTTAAAGGTATAAATGGATATTTTACTTAATTCATAGAAACTAGTAGGATTGTCCAAATATAGCCGACATATATATAATTTTGATTGGAAAATCAAGAGGAATCCAAATAAAATAATTTTAGAATCAAATTATGCTCACTATTCTAAAAGTAGGGAAATATGTCTTAAACTGGTGATTAATGCATCTTAACCCTAGTTTTGAGTATTAACATGTTGAATATGTTAAAGAGCCCTGTTTAGTGTTATTGTCTAATGTTGTTGGACATAATGAGAATCTAAGATGACCATGATAAAAAGAGTTCATAATTAGGGTTAATAAGGTGGATAGCTATACATGTGGGTTATGAAATCAAGGCCATATCTTGTTATGTTGATTAAGAAACTTAATCTGATATAACTCATCATGAGTCTATAATATGATATATTTAATAATCATGGAAACACCTAATATGAAATAGGTTTATTAAGTAATTAGATCAAAGAACATGGATACCAGGGAATCAAACATAATGAAAACTCAAGGACAAGGAAACCTAAACCCTAGACCATGACCTAAGTTAGGTTCAATATGAATAATATGAATATATAGTGACACATATGTAGTATGCATGTTTTAGATACTATTGATTGGTTGTGGATTTCCTTGATGATTGGATTTTATAAAAAGTAAACTTCAAATATTCTACATGAACTTTGCATGGCAAATTTACGTGGTTACGCTTATGATTACATGTATCAACATTCGATGTTTGTCGAGGTTTCTCAAAGATTGAATGAATGATATTTGTTGTATGTTTGTTTATTCCATGCAAATTATAAAGTCCATATGAGTATATCATAAAGTAAATAATGATATTCTAAACCCTAGGTTACACTGATCAAAGGGTAATGCACATAAGTGTAATGATGGATAGTGGTTACACCTGAGATAGTAGACCAAGTATGGGTTTGAATATAAAAAAAATAATAAGTTCTAATGTGCAAGTAAATGATGATTGAATATATGTATTTGTGATTATTGGATGAACCCACATATCAGTATGGAAATATACTGACCATTTTGTTTGTCAATGTTTTAGGTTGTTGATACAAAAGATACAAACATGAAGATAAAGATGAAATCCATGGATGGTATTAAAGATATGAAGGAGGATTTGATAGTTCATATTTCTTCTCAAATGTACAGTTTTAAGGATAGAAATTTCATGTAATCATTTTGTAAACAATATATGTAAATCAATGAAATTGTTTTCTATTACTTATAATTTGCCAAATTTGTATCCTTGGGGAAAAATTATAAGTAATGGCTCTCATTTTTTGGCCTTCCTTAATTGGGGTTCGCTGAAAAGTGAGGTTGTTACAGTTATCTAGACTCATTTAACCTTGAATCAATAGAGACATGTGAATCTTTCTTATTTGTTAAGATGACAAAGACTCCTTTCACTAGACATTGTGAGATAACGAGCGATCTATTGGGACTCATACATACAATTTATGTGGCCCAATTAGAACAGATTCTAGAGATGCTTATCGATACTTCATTACCTTTACTCATGATTTCAATAGGTATGGCTATGCATACTTATGTGATATAAGTCATAAACCCTTGAAAACTTCATGGATTTCATGAATGAACTACATTACCAAGTTGATAAAAGTATTAAAGCACTTCAGTCTTATAGAGGTGCAGAATACTTAAACCATGAGTTTGAGGACCTTCTACAAGATCATGGTTTTGTATCACAATGGACTCCACCTAGAACAACACAACATAATGGTGTATCAGAAAGAAGGAACCATATATTAATATATATGGTGTGGTCAATGATGAGCGTTTCTAGTATTCCTCTTCCTTCTAGGGATATGCTCTAGAAACTATAGCGTTTATACTTAACCATGTATCATCTAAATTGATTCAAAGGATATCATATGAGATATGGCATGGGAAGCATTCCAATGTATCCTTTATGAAGATTTGTGGATGTAAAGCTTATCTGAGAAAGCAATTTCCTACAAAAATTGGACCGAAATCAAATATATGTTATTATGTTAGATAACCTAGGGAAACCAAAGGATACTACTTTTATACTCTATATGACAACAAAGTGTTTGTTTCTAGGAACATTGTATTCCTAGAAAAGGAATTTGTTTTCAAAGCATTCAGTGGGAGGAAAGTAGAACTCGAAGAGGTTCGAGAACAAAAAGAAAACATTGAACTGAGGTACAAAAGGGAAATTAAGACTCACAAATTGTGTTGGAATCTCAAGTTCCTCATGTAACACTGGAACTTCACAGATCTAGTAGGACACTTCTTCTTCTTGAAAGATTTGGTTATCTTGAGACTCAAGAAGGCAATGAGCTAGTCATTGATGATGAGGCAACAACTAACTAGAAGTGGCTTGAGGCCATGAGATCTTAGATGGAATCCATGTTCACCAATAAGGTATGGACCTTGGTGGATCCACCTAAAGGGGTAAAAACAAAAGGGTACAAATGGGTCTTTAAGAAGAAGACTAACATGGATGGTAATGTACAAAACTATAAAGGCCAATTGGATGCAAGGGGTTTTAGAAAAGTTCAAGGTGTTGACTATGATGAAACTTTTTCTCCAGTTGCCATGGTTAAATCCATTGGTGTCATGCTTGCCATTCTAACTTGTTCTGACTATGAGATTTGGGAAATGGATGTTAAAATTACATTCCTTAATGGGAATCTACCTGAGGATGTGTACACGATACAATGTGAGGGTTTTATAAATCCAAAGGAATCTAATAAAATATGTAAGCTACAAAGATCAATCTATGGAATGAAGCAAGCACCTTGGAGTTGGAATCTTTGATTTGATGAGATAGTCAAAGAGTTTGGCTTTAGTCAAAATGAATATGAACCATATGTATATAAGAAGGTTAGTGGGAACATGATTGTATTCCACCTATTGTATGTAGATGACATACTATGGACGGAGAATGACATCCTACCTTACAGATGTAAAAACCTAGTTGGGAAATACATTATCTATGAAGGACTTACATAAAGCATCATATATCTTAGGAATCAAGATCTTTATAGGTAGGTATAGAAGGCTTCTTGGCCTAAGCCAGAGCACATGCATTGACAAAGTGCTGAAAAGGTTCAACATGGAGAACTCATATGGTAGAAAATTACCCATGTCTCATGGTGGTAGTATCTCTAAATCTCAATGTCCTAGTTCTTGTGAAGAATAAGAATGCATAAGTAAAATTCCATATACATTTGAAATTAGATCTGTCATGTATGTAATGCTCCATGTGATAGTTACAGTGATGGATTTACTATTATAACCTATAACATGTGATTAATGTCCATAGAAAGTCTATATTCTAAAATGAGTCTAAGGGATGTAAGGATGGTTGTAGCTTATATCTAGACGTGTGGCATGCAAAAACTAGGTGTTGATTGGTTTATTCTGGTATTCTACATACTAAACAAATAGACGATCCCTAAAAATGAAATTTCCTATATGTGTATATGTATAATTCTTATCATGTCATATTAGCCATAACAAAATATGTACCTTAGGTGGAAATATAGTATGCCATATACATTTTTGTAGAAAGATATGTCCTCTGAACTTTTAATTAGAACATGCTAGCCTAGCTATGTAGACCTTTCCCCATATCTATGTGGCTCTCATTCTTATATTAGTTTCCATAGTTGACATCCTGTCAACATAGTCTGTGTGGTTGAGGTGTTGTGATAGAAAAATCTTAAGGATAGTTTTCTTGTTTGAGCTCAAGAGCTTTAAGCCCTCATGTGTGGTGCAATGTTTGATGAGTGTAGAAATGACTTGTAAGTGTGTGAGGTGGTTAATGGGGCTCAACCATGCCACCAAGGATCTAACAAAAAGTGGATGCAAAGTATGTGGTGAATGGAGTATGGATAGAATTTTGAATAATAAAGATATTTTTGTTGATAAATTTCCATAGAGGGGATATGAATCTATCATGAATATGGTAAGATGGGTTTTGGTTATGCTAATATTTATTTGATATAAAATCAGTCTCTAGGTGTTGTTTATTCTGACATATGGCTACCGTGAGTTTGCGAATATGACTTAGTTCATGGGTGTGTAGATCAGTAATTCCCCGATCACCATATTGTTTGGGGATACATATTGTGCTCCAGTTGACCAGGTGAGTACTCCATTTGTTGGGATTTCATAAGAGATTTCTTTTAATTTTTTCTATGTGCTTGTTGATTGTTGTAGGAGAAGGAATGCAACTAAGGTGGTATGTAATGATAGGAGTTAGCAAGGCATTGATAATAGTTAAATGACCAATGGAGTATGTTGGTGGTTCTGCCATGTGGATACTTTTTATGATATTTTGCCAATAATGGGGTTCCATGCATTAATAGGAAAATGCCAGGGTGAAAGAGGAAGGCCAAGGTATTTGATGGGAAACAATTCTTGTTTTCATCTCAGAAGGAACTCGAATCCATCCATATGGGATGGAAAGACATGGGTACCTATAATGGTAGATTTCTAAAAGTTTATTTTAAGAATGGAGATGTATGAGAAAATCCCTAGAATATGAATGATGTTAAGGACTTGTTACTTTACATATGTAATAAAAATGATGGTGCCATTCACATATTGTATAATTTTGTTGTGTCTCCCTTCTGGCATGTCAATAAGACCATGATGTGTACCTAGTTGTATAAATCTATCAAGGATGGAGGTGAGTATGATGAAGACTTGTGGAGATAATGAATCTCCTTGTCTGAGGCCATTTGAGCTTTTCAAGTATCCACATGCAGCTCTGTCAGCGACCACTGAGAATGCTTATGTATTGATACATGATTGTATCCATTGTATCCATGTGGATGGTATCCATTGTATCCATGTAGATGGAAAACCATATCATGAAGTGATTCGACCAAAAAAGACCAGTTGATGTTGTCAAAAGCCTTCTCCAAATTAAGTTTCTGTGTGAGAAGTAGGGTGTTGTTAGATTGACATTTGTGGATAGTTTGTGAGCAATGACATGGGCATCTTGTATGTCCCTATGAGGTACGAAAGCATACTGAGATGGGGAGATAATGTGTTCCAGTAATAGTTTTATCCTAAGGCTAAGGAGTTTGGCTATGGTTTTATATGATGCACTGATCATGCCGATAGATCTATTTTCCCTAATCAATGTGGGCTGATCAATCTTTTTGATGAGTGCCATATGAATTTTGGTTGAGGATTTTAATATGTTGAGAAATGTCTACTCTCTTGTTCATAATGTGGAAAAAATTGTGAAACTCATGTTTTATATGTTCCAATGAAGTGCGGTATTAAGTCATACTTAGCCCATGTAAAAAGCAGTGCTCAATGTAGAGACTTACATTACGTACTATGTAAATTTTATGTTATTCTGAGGAACAACTGTCACATATGTACAGTATGTACTGCGCGGCGTATAAGGTATAGCCATAAGACTAAAAAGAAGCAAACTGAGTTTTGAATGTCGCTGATTTAGGGGCATCCATCAGGAACGAACGCGTGGCCACATGCGACGTTTGCATGCAGGTTACAATGGGTTTATGGTAGCATAATGTGCCACGAGAGCAGGGGGCAACGTGTTGTTGGCACAGAAAGCCGTTTGATGTCATGTACCTAAGACAGGACGGAATAACTTAGGGGAATAGTATCAACGTGGTGGGCAGTGAATGCTTGAGACGTAGTAATCGGGTTGGTGAAAAAGCTATGCTCGAAGAACAGGGATGCAAGATGTTACATGACTGATCTACAGACCGCGAACAAGTCAACTGGGGGAGAAAGGAAAACTGGAAACATACATAAAAAGCGGGGAGACGTGCAAGGCGGAGTGGAGTGCGACGAAGGGAAAGTGATTCGTTCAAAGAAGAGCTTCATCTTGCTTCAGCCAACGCTGGAGAAACTAAATAGCGAGTACATCACGGACGGGATCAACATCACGATCCAGCTGATGTGATTAGCAGAGAAGTACGTGCCGTATAGATGTTCTTTATCCAAAGCCTCCTACTTTCTTGTTTCTCTTCCACTTTCGGTGGAGTGGAAGGACGCATCAACGAGTGTCAAGCAAATCAGGTCGCATAACAGCCACATGTCCTGAATTACAGCAAAAACTCGCATATAGAGCAAAAGGAAGCATCATTCGGCAGTCTTAACGCCCTTTTCGTAAAGTGATCATGCATGGAGGATAATGTATACCTTCAGCAAGCGTGATGTGGATATTTATTTTGGGAAAATTATGCCTATT
The DNA here is from genome assembly GCA_963693085.1 of Alisma plantago-aquatica. Lineage (NCBI taxonomy): Eukaryota > Viridiplantae > Streptophyta > Magnoliopsida > Alismatales > Alismataceae > Alisma > Alisma plantago-aquatica. The sequence goes on from OY856411.1 coordinate 804,561,238, forward strand.
GTGATTCTTTAGGCAGATTTTGTCGCATGCAAAACATGATACACCTAGATATAATAAACACACTGAATTGAGTTCAGTAAGATGAGGTCGAAGATAAGTATGCATTAACAATGTTCTTTACTGTCTGGAAGACAAAATGTTTCACAAGAACACAAACTGATGACTAGTTTATCATATAGATTCAATCAGCTTCTATAACTCCGGTCCTGTCTTGTATGCATCCATGGTGAAATAGCCGTACAGGGCCTAGATACGCGGTCTAAATCACACATCCAAAAAGGAGTGGCTCTAGGTACTCAAACTCTTGTATTTATAACTCGATACTCATGCCCCGACAACTATCACACGGGGTCTAATGTACATAAATCGGGGTTTATTCACAGGGACAATGAATGATATGTGTTAAAAAAGTAGAATCTTGACTTGGTTACACCAACCAACGAGTAAGATTAAGTTTGGTGTTCCTTAGGGAACAATGTTACTTAAACTATCGAAGTAAGTAAAATAAGTAAGCAAAGTAAGAAACTTCAAAAAAAAAAGTAAGCAAAGTAAGAAGTAAAGTAAGAGAGCAAATAAAAACAAAGAATGATATATCAAGTATGGATGAGAACTTGGATTGAGTTTTTACCAACTAAGGTCTCTCACCAACATGCAATACTCACACCCCTTGCATACACTTAGTAAGATTATAAAAAATCATCATCTATGTCTATTCCCTCGTCTCTTGAGCTTAGGATAGATCGAGATTCTAAGGTTGTCTCTCTCTCAAGATGACAAACAAACAATCACAAAATAACCATATGATTAATAGCTTAAAAACTCCAATATTCTCATACATTCATGCAACTCGATGACACTTAGATAAGGTTAACACTACTCTTTCGAGGTACTAACAATAAAATATCACAAGATGATAGCTAATCATGCAAGCAAAGTATTAAGACCAGGAGTATGAAGATAAACATTTCTAAAGATATATATTCATATGGATGTAAGTATTTACATGTTGGGAGAGATTTAGTGGCTACTCTCAACCCAAGCAATATGTTTAGCCACTCATGATGGGGATTAGAATTACGAAATTACAAATAGGGGGAGACATTAGGTACTATCAAAATGGAATGAAGAAAATGAGAGTAGGGAGATAGATTTAGAGAAAGAGAGAAGATACATCAACAAATACTGAGAATGGTCCAGGTCGATGGTCCTATGCTCCAAGTATGGATCTAGAATGGTGCAGATTGAACTCCTACTCATCGTCCTCCTTCTGTCAATGAAGAACTCGATCAAGACAAGGGGGTGGTGGACTATATCAATGGTGAATAGTTCAGACTCTCCCATGAATAGAAGGTCCAATAGTTTGTTGATGGTATGGACTCTAGTAGCACTTGGGAACCCCCCCATTCAACAGTGCCCCACGCGTTCTATTTATAGCTTCAACCCCTAGTCCTTTTTTTCACTACAAGTATAGGCATGTGCCTCAGGGTGTGTGCTTAACGACCTTGGAATGACCTTTCAGTCATTTCATTGAGTCTTGAAGCTGGGCATGGATATCTTCCAAGGAAACTTCTAACCCATCAGTTGTTGAGCAAGAGTGGCCAGCGATTAATGAGCCAGAGAGCCCATTAGTTCTCAAGAACCTATGGCTCTAGAAGTGGTAATTGGTTGGGTCATTGTCTTGGAAGATCGATGGTGATGTTGATAGCATGTGTTTCTAGGGATGGCATCAGATCATGACAACAGATGATTCTGCTAACACAATGGTCAGGTTCATGGAGGTCATCAGATTTTGACACTCGGTGGTCTCACAGATCAGACATTAGATGTGAGCTATCAGTCAACAACTCATCCTCTTGGCTCAGGACTATGGGTTTGTAATCCGATGGTCTCTCTAGTAGCCGCTCCATAAAATTTCTGTGGTCTCCATTGGTTGTGTAAATTGATGAACAACCAGCTCCATGATAGACTCCTTTTATTCTAGGTTACCTACATAAAATGTCGTAGGAATTTTCAAGACAAAGTATAGAAGGTATTCATGTGTAGAATATTGGAAAGTCAAGATAACTTTGCATGAGGGGAAATAAGGAGGAAATTAAGGCATGAAAAATCCACAAAATTCGATGTTATCAACCCCCCAAACTTAGTCTAGCTTGCCCTCAGGTTAAAAAATAGAATCAAAGTACCAACAAGAGACCATGGGGCTTCATTTATTCAGCAATTTTCTTCGTGTAACCATATCATATGCCATCCTTAGGTCAAGAGATTTGTTCGACTGCTTATTCAACTTACTATTTTCCCAAACTCATTTGCCTAGATCTAATTTGTCTGACTTTATAATTGTTGTTGCCTTCATTATAGAGGGCATGTTCCCTTCATGATGTATATGTAACCTCTCTTCCTAGCCATACTAGTACATGGTTCTTGCTAGAGGTAGCTTTCACACCCAACATTTATTTTAGAAGGGTACTAACTATTGTGCGGGGGTAGGTTAAGGTTGTAGTGTTTTCATGCCTTTCTTAGTTGTCCACAACCATGGGTACTGTTGTATTGACAGTATTACCCAACTTTTGGTCCTGATGTAATTTTAGGTGGTTATGTGAGGCTTCCTTTGAAAGATACATAGGAAATTTGGCTTCTAGGCTTGTTCCCCTCATCCTCTTTTGCATTTGGCACAACTCTCAGGATTTTATTCCACTCGACTTTTATTCTTGATCACAAGCTTGGGCATGATAGGATTTTGTTTTAGGGGATGGTTTTGGGCTGCCAAGGCTCTTTTGATCCTAAATAGGGGATTTTTGTACTTGTAGAAGTAATTATTTCCCCTATCTACAAGAGGTATGCATTTTCCAACCTGTACTAGGAGGTTAGTGTAATCAATGAGTGTTGTACCAGTTTATGTCCTCTTTATTTTAGGGAAATTACTGGGAGTTAGTGGCATTCTTTTTCTGTCTATAGAGTCTTGAAATAAGAATCGCATAGAGACATGGTTATACACAAGAATTTTTGTTAGGTGAATTTATAGCACATAGTATTACTCTTGAAATGATTACTCTACAAGTTAGTGTGAGGATAAGAAGTTCTAAGGTAGGAGTGATGACCACACCTAGGAAAATTAGATTCAAAATTGCCTTTTAAAGCTTCTTATGCAGCAAAATTATTCTCCAAGGATGTGAGAATATATGCAGGTGCAAAATTTTAGACAAAATTAGCCATTTGGTTTTTCAAAATTTTCGTAAAGTTTTTGCAACGATATAGTACGGGCAAGGTAAGATAAAGTAATGCATGGAAAATCAAAATGCAATTGAAATGTTGAGCATAAACACATACCTAGATTGCTTGTTCAGACACCCCCAAACTTATCATCCACCCTATCTTTAGAGTGTCAGATAATGAGGATGATCTAGAACATGCAAGTTAGAGTTGGTCTTTTAATTGTGCCCATTCTGAAGATAAAATCTTTATCGCATATTTGTAAGACCCATGACATGCGTTTTGGGGTAACCTTGTTTTTTTGGCTTAATTAATTTCGTTGGGACCTTGCTTTAATCTTTTGAGATGTAATTAGGTCTTGTGAAGAGCTTAAGTTTCAAGTTTGAGCTTATTTGGATGAAGTTTGTGCTTTCTATGCTAGTTTTGGTGCAAATTGTAATTTACCCAATGTAGGGGTTTGATGTGAAATTTGGCATATCTAGAGTGTTTCTTCTCTTTCTTTACATCATCTAGAGAAAAGAGAGATAGAAGGGTGTGCCTTGTTTGAGCTTTAGTTGAGTGGTGGCACCCTTAGTGGTGACTGGGGTTCCTATGAGTGCTGAGTGTCTCGACTTAAGTGTATAAAGTGTGTTGTCTCGACATTGGGTCGCAACCAATGTTTGGGTGGGTGTCACGGTCAAGACACACCCACTTGGTGTTGAGGTCACGACCAAGGAGGTCTAAGGTGGTCTTGGTTTGAGATGATTATCCTCACATGTGTTGTCTTGACCTAGGGTTTGAGGTGGTTCCTTGTCTCAACCAAGTGGTGATGGTGGATGATGGCGTCGTGACCATGGGAGGTGCACCATAGGAGGGTCACGACCATGAATATGTGGGATGACATGGTGGTTGAGACACTTCCTGGAGTGTATCACCATGTCTTGCATTTCATGCTTAAGTGGTTGCATGTTGGTCTATAGAGCGGACAAGTGTCCCTTGGATCCCTTAGTATGTTGACACCTCACCCCTTGCTCTCTCTCAACTTCCATCTATATAGTCCCTTATCTCCCCTTGCTTGCAACCCTTTTGTCCATCTATCTTCCTCCTCCTTCCTTTTTTGTTCTTGGATCTTAGTGAAGCAAGGAAGTTCATCCTTGGATCTTGGGGGATCAATCTCCTCTTGCATCTGGTGGTGGTGGTAATCTGAGCTCATCTTCCATCCTTAGTAAGTGTTTGTCTTCGAAGTTGATGTTTCTTTTGATATACTACCTTCGTCTTCCTCTCTTTGATCGGTCCTAGACCATGGTGATCATTTTGGGAGAGAAACTCCTCATCACAAGGGTCATAGACCATGTTTTGACAAGGTAGACTCCAGTGTGAAAAGGATTTGTCCTCTCTTTCTCCCTTTCTCTTTTGGTTCGGTAAAGAGATTCTTTGCTTTTTTACTTGGGATATCTTTGACCTTTGTGTGTTCTCCTTCTTGAGTTTCTATTGTGGCCAATAGTGGAGCTTTTGGTGAAGTTTCTTCAACCCTTGGATCGTGTGCTTTGAGCTCTTTATCTTGGAGTTTGGATCTCTTGGTGGTTATCATCTTAAGGTAGGTTATATAACACTAAACCTACTCTATTATTGCACTTCTTTATGATTTTTATTATTACCTTCTCTCTCTAGATTTCATCCTCATCATGCTTGTACTTAGTGGTAATCTGTAGAGTTTGTTTAGTAGAGACATCTTGCTCGGTTTGGTAGTAATGTGAAACCCTTTTCTATGTGTACCTGATTTAGTAGAGGATGAGTTGTGGAGGTTCTTCTCTAAGTTTTGCCCTTGATCTTGCTCCCATGCATGGTGTTCATGTACCTAGAATTTGGATAGATGTTAGGTTTGGTCTTGGTTCTTTGTAAGAGGTTCTATCTTGGTGATTTCTTAACCTATGCTTTAGAATTTGCTGATTAGTTACTTGAGTTTTCCTTCATGGTGACCTCAATTCTTCCCTTGGCTTCAGTTCTATTTTGAGACCTAGATGGTGCATCTTGGTGTAGTCACTACACTTCCCTCTTGATGGTCGTGACCTTGATAGCTTTGGTTGAGATGCTTCCTTGTGGTTGAGATTGACCTAGAAGTGTTAGGTAAAGACTTTTGGTGTTTAGTGGCCTAGTCACCACTGGTGTTCGTGTCTTGTTCATGCCTTGCTTGGGTTGAGACTCACCCTAGAGTGTAGGGTCATGACCATGATGGTCTTGGGTCATGACATGGGTGGAGGTCGAGACACCCTTCTCCATGTTGGTTGCGACCATGTTAGTATTGCGTAAAGATGCATCCCTTGTGGATGGGTAGGACCTAGTGTTGTTTAGGTCATGAGACTTGATATTGGTGGTTAGGTGAACCCCTATTTGGGCTATGTTGTTTCCTTGACATGCCTAAAGAGAGGTCATGATAGGGTTCTTGGTCATGACATGTTGCTACATGTTTTGTGGTCGAGATAGCCTTCAGGTGGAGACACTTCTAGGTCGAGACATTTGAGAACCCTAACCCTAGATGTCACAGTCACAGCATGGTCTAGATGGTAGAGGTTATGACCTAATGGTATGAGTGGTCGAGACACCATCGGTGTCACGGTCATGACATGGACCAGATTGGGTAGTCACGACCCAGTTGTTATGTGGTCAACACTTGGTGATGGTAGGTGGTCGAGAGGTATATACTTGCACACCTAATGATATACTTGGATGAGTTATGTATAAGATTCATATGTTCCCTTTCGATTGATATAAAATCAACTCTAATCATGTTCCTTAACCCTAATTTACTCCAAATATGATGGGGGGTGATGAACCTAGGGTTCGTGTTTGAACTAGCTTAGGAAACCCTATTCAGGTATGGAGGAAAAACCCTAACCCTAATGATGGGTAAGGTGACATGTTTTCTTCTCCTTCTTGGAACGTCTATTATGATTATGATGATTTCTCTCTCTAGTTATGGACCTCTAACCTTGTAGGTTGAATGCATGCCAATGTTTGGGTATGCTACGATGATGGTTGTGTATAATTGAGGCATGTGGCGACAATGATGTAACCCATGGTTTTAGGATGTTTTCTCTTTCTCATTTATCAATTTCTAACAATATACGTGATATGAACTTGAATATCATAGCTAGTGTATGCTATGATGAGTATGATGTGACACTGGTTGAATGAGCCTTATGAGGCATGTTGAAATACTTGTGATACAGGAATAATGTGAATGGGTTTGATGACCTGGTGGTGGCTAATGCCTGTTGTGATGTGATACCCTCAATTGCTAAGACTAAGGGATTGACATCCCACAATGATGTGACATTAGTAAATAGCCTTGATTGACTATACAATAGTATTGATGGCCTTGTGAATGATAGTGTTACAGGTGTTGTGTCATGATAGTGTGACAAGTCCATACCTTATAACTCTTATAGATTTGAAAGTTGTACATGCCCCGAGAGTTTACATTGTCTAGGGGGATCAATATTGTGGTGCTTCTATGGGGGCAGTTCTCTCATAAATAAATAAAAAGTTGTACATGTCCTTATCTTTGTAGTTCATGTTATGGTTTTATACATTGTAACTTGATTGATGCTAAAAGAGGCTTAATTGGAATTATTAGGAGATGGCCATGCATGAGGTGATCTCGTTGTGATATATGCAATGACCATGCGTGAGCCATTTTCCTAGTGATATATGGATGGTCGTGTGTGAGCCACTCCTTTTTGGGACAGCCATGTGTGAGCTGATTCCCTTTTGATATGTGGACGACCATTTGTGAGCCAATCCATCTGTTGACTATATGTCACTTGTATAAGTTGACTAATATATCACTATAGTGTCACCCTCGTACTAGCCGGGAGATGTAAGAAAGTCCATGGAATCCGACTCTTCTATTGACCATGTGAGGTATCAATAAGGACTTAGTAGTGGTACTTTCATAAGATCAAATACGAACATAATGGATAAGGCCTTGCTTTTTATTTTATATAACTTAGTTAACAGAGATTATACATGTTTTTTATATTTCTTCTTAGTTTACAAAATATATTATTGCTCTGTTGTAGCTACTTGATCTTCATAGATGATAATAATTGTCCTGCCAATATCAGTAGTTGAATCTGATTAACATCATTGTAGCCTTAATTCTATTATCTAGTTACTTTATCTATGCTTTAATAATGTTGGCAAAGAGTTATATCTCCTGTTGGGACATTTGGTCTCACCCCATGGGTTTCCACATCTTTTAGGTGGTCGTGCATGACGTGGTGGTGATCGCATAGATAAGGAGGAGGAGCAGCAGTAAGACTTATAGCTGCTAAGGTGTACATGTTGCTTGCCTTTTGGTGATAGAGTCCTAGAGTCGTCCCTTTACATTCAGGTCTTGGGAGTTGATTCAATGTGTTGTGTTGATATAGCATCGACACAAGTTTTGGCTTGTGTGTCTCTTGTGGTTTATAGTTGGCATACATATATGTAAATGAAACATATATCATCTGTCATAGGTATGTTTATGGAATATGTTGTAAGCATGTTGTTTTAAGATATATATGGTAGGTTATGGATCTTTATGTCATAAGTTTTGGCTTATGGTGCTTTAATGAATTCAGTTTTAATTTTTAGTGATTTTTGATAATTCATTATTAGTATTTTGTTTTAATCTTGTGGTTTGTGACGTGTGATGTTACAAGGTTGGTATCATAGATTTTGGTTCACTAAGTCTACAACGACCTAGGGCTAGGGTTTGTGTATGTTTTTGTGTCCTCCAATCAGACTTATAGTGACTTCTTCTTATGCAGAAGAAGAAGAAAAGCATAAAGATGTATGGAGAACATGAAGAACATGCTGTTGAAAGTAGTGTAGCTCCACCAGGTGGAGGTGCAACGAACCAGGAACAAGATGATTGGGTTCTTGAGGGTCCCTAGTTTGACCAACACATTCTTGAGAATCCTGCCTCTCAGTCTCTATTTAGGAAGTTCATGGCTACCATACACATATGGCGGACAGGGTGCTCACACCTCAGCCTAGGGCACCAATTTTCAACACGGAATTCCCTATCTATGGGAAGATTTTTGAGCATATCAGACGTGTTGGGGCAGTAGAATATGTTGGGGCGGTAGATCCATCAGATGCAGACCTCTGGTTGATAGAGCTAGAGAAAGCCTTCAAGATCCTTAGTATCCCAGAGGCTGATAAGGTGAAGCATGCAATATACCTTCTGAAGGGGAATGCTGACCATTGGTGGGCCATAGAGGAGGAAAAGAGGCCTAGAGTTGCGATTGGATGGGAGGAATTCAGACATGAGTTTGTTAATCGGTACTTTCCTTTAACTTATCTGGATGAGAAGGTCAATCAGTTTGAGAGGATCTAACTAGGATCCATGTCAATCAATGAGTATGAAGCAAGGTTTATGGATTTGTTGAGGTTTTGTCTTCACATGGATGCTATGTTTGAGGAGAGGATTCAACATTTTGAGAAAGGATTCAACATTAAGTTGTCAATGGTAGTAGCTACCTTGGAGAATAGAGAGTGTTTTGCTACATTTGTAGAGTTAGTTTAGAGGATAGAGAGGTATGTGGTTGATAAGAGAGAGAATAGTGGTAAGAAGAGGCCTGCTGAGTACCAAGGACAGTCGTCGGATGGCTTTAAGGAACCTAGGTTGACAATACCACTATAACAACAGAGGTCTAGTGCACCAAAACAGTGGTCACCTAGTAAGGGCAGCATGTGTAGTTTTCCACTTGTTGGAGTGTAGAGTACTCATCAGTGTTAGTGACAGGGCCACCTAGGCCTTGTTACAAAAGTAAGATGCACTATAAGTGTGGACTCCTGTGATAGAACTGCGGCTTCTCAAACTTTAAACCTTCATCTAGTATGCCATGATCATACTTTCATATCAGTTGTATGATCTTTGTGGACATTTAGCGGCCTTTTACTCGATTGTGATGTAAGATGTTTTGTGATATGTTATATATTTCATGCTAAACATGGCATCTAAACTATTATATTTGTTTTGTTCATTATATCAACCGACCATAGCACCTAGTAGGCATCATGAAGAATAGATACAATAATCCATCATGGGATGTTGATTTGCAAGGGATTAATCGAGCATTATCTATGTGTGCCTCTCTCTCTCTCTCTACATATATATATATATATGTATATATATATAAGACGTTTATTTAATACCCATGTGGGTAGCCTGGATTTCATTACCCGACAGCCAAAAAAGTAACTGTTCTGACCAGAAAGTAATTCTGCTATAACAAAAGTAACTATGTTGATCAAAAAGTAACTATAAGACTAAAAAAGTAATCCCGTACAAAATACAAAACAGATATATATGTAACCGTGTTTTGAAATCTATTGTTGCAAACGTAACTATCTATACACGAAACTCAACAGTTTGCAAGGTAAAGTAACCCTCTACATGTCAAAAGTAACCAACTTGAAAAAAAGTAACCAAAATGGGGGGCGGGTAGCTACCCACACTGGTATTAAAGATGGGCCCATATATATAACCGAAATGGGGGGCGGGTAGCTACCCACACTGGTATTAAAGATGGGCCCATATATATATATATATATATATATGGGCCCATCTTTAATACCAGTGTGGGTAGCTACCCGCCCCCCATTTCGGTTACTTTTTTTCAAGTTGGTTACTTTTGACATGTAGAGGGTTACTTTACCTTACAAACTGTTGAGTTTCGTGTATAGATAGTTACGTTTGTAACAACAAATTTCAAAATAAGATTATATATATTTTGTACTGATTTATTTTTTTAGTCGTATAGTTACTTTTTTTATCAACATTATTACTTTTTTTATAGAAGAATTACTTTTTAGACCACAACATTTACTTTTTTGGCTTCCGGGTAGCAATTTTCTAGGCTACCCATGTGGGTATTAAATAAATGCCCTATATATATATATATATATATATATATATATATATATATAAGGCGTTCATAATACATATATATGTCAGGGTAAAGCATATTAGAGAGGTTGAGTAACTTAGAACTAATAAAGACTGATCGTGCATGTTGAAAACTCTAAAATAAATCTCTAAAGAGTTTCTACATAATCAGTAAGAAATTAGATGACATGTAGAAAGTCAGAACAATTTTAAACCCAATTTGAGAATAACCACACCAACTCTGGGAGTCATTATAGTAGAATTCAACCCTATTAAATCAGACCAACTTATTATGAATTTGGATGACTTTCAATTAAGTGACAAAAATTATACACATTTGATGAATTCTTGGCCATTGATTGACCACATGTTCAATTTATTCATTAAAACATGAGGTATTAGATCTTTTCCACCTACCGTGCAATCCATAACCCTAGAGTTTTACTCGGTGGCTGTTATTGCGTGATTTGGAGAGGATGTCAATAAATGAGTAAAAACAAACCTCACTCTTTAATTTTAATATAAAAATAGGTTTGAGGCTGATCTATATTATGTTGTTCTCATTATTTCTAGGAATTAATAAGCTTGATCACCTACACTTTGTTCTATTCTCTTCTATTACCTCAACAATCAAAGGTTGGTTCAAATTAGTTAAATGAACCCATGTTCTTGAGATAACTAATTTAGTTAAATATCAAACTGAATTTATCATAGACTTTTGATCTTCTATAGGAAGTATTAGGTGAGTTCATAGTTCAATATATCAATCATTTTCTTAAAATTATATGAATTATTTAAGATCCTTCATTTTCCTGTACATGAAATTGATTTATGAATATATGCCTATAAGTGTTGACAATATCACCCTTAAAGCGTCCAAATTCTTGATTTTGTGATGTACAAAAGGTGAATGATTAAAAATGCGTATATCCAAATTTGTATGTAAAAAAGAGTGAGAATATTCTGGATATATTAAATTCTAGGGTTTCTAGGTTTGTCAATGACATTAGTTTTGCATTGTTGACAAAGATTAACACGACTTATAAAATGCATTATGTTTCAATTTAGAATTTGACCGAAGTGTCCAAATTAGGGTTCTTACATTGTATAAGAATGGATTTATTCATTAAAAAGTTCTCACATGATAGTGAAACCCCCAAGTCTAACGTTACACATATATTTTGTTATTGAATCAAAATAATGCCAAAAGACAACTTGATTCCTAGTTAGTTAGAAGTCCTTTGAAATAAAAGAATTAATCATGATCAATATATAATAATTAGTTCACTTAACACCTTATAATTCTTCCTAGGAGGTATGTAGCACAAAGAGAGAAACATGTGATTGATTGGTGTACACCATGAGACTTTTAATTGGAGAACTACTTAGTTGCGAGAAACCAAGAATCTTCATGTTACCTTACAGATAATATGTACATGAGAATTTCCAACTAGGTTCTAGTGATAGTAGTTCCACTGAGTTCAATACTCTAACTAATCCATTTGTGTGTTAGCACTTTTAAAATTGTCATACACAAATTGAGAGGCTTTTTATCTTAGGGGCACCCCAAGAGTACCCATGACATGGGATCATACTTTTACAGATTCCTTTATTAGTTGTTAGGCTAGATTTTGTAACCTCACTACAAACTGAGGCCAGTTCAATCAGTAGATTTAAGCTCCTGGTATCTTAAGATGTAATAGGTAGGTAATGCAATAATGGCTTATGTTTTTATGGTACAAACTAAGAGATCTTATGTGAAGAATTCCATAGCACATACGATCCACCCATATTTCTTATTGTGAATAATTTAATTAAAAGTATTAGGAAGGATAATATGCTAGTGGGAGAGCATGAGTCTACAAATATCAAACACACCAACGTGTTTCATTAGATGGTACCTATTGAGGTGAATAAATTCAGACATTTTGAGGTAGCTCCGTGACTCAAAATGAAATATAATGTATATTTGATCAACAAGAAAGAGAGGGAGAGATTCAATGAATTTTTTTGAAGCAACCCACAAGATAGAGCAATCTATTATAAAAAGAGTCTAGAGTGGGGGCCATAAAATCCCTTACACAATTTTGCAAACCAACAAGCAAGATGTTGTTAGAGACATATTTAAGATTATAAAGAGAAGGATATGGAAGAAGGATTAGAGAAGAACAATGTGATTCAACATTGATCAAAATCCAAAAAGACTTCCTAAACCACATAGGCTTCCTAATTTTTGTCTAGTTGGATTCTCAACCACTATGTTTGTGTAAACAATGTATTTTCATATGAGATGGAGTATAATAAAAAAAAATAACTGAAAGAATACAAATAGAGACCATGTAGGGCACTTTCTCCTTCAGATGTTAGTTGTATATGAACACTACCATTTTTTTCCAGGACATCAAAAAACCACATCAACACCTTCTTTGGGATGTGTCCAAAGAAAAGTAACCATCTCATTTCCTATTTGTAAGTTTGAAGATGGTCACCGGGTTGGTTCTGGATAGGTCGCTACTTCAAATGCTTTGAAGAACATCTACAAGACTTCTTCAAATAAAAGAGATTGGAAGAAACAAATTACAACACAAGCATAATTGATTTGCTGAATGAGCTTCTCAAGATAATAGGAATTGTGACAACTTGGACTTTTTATCTTATCTAACTACATACTTATTGGCTCATTATCTTCTCGATTATATTAAAAAACATTCCTCACCCTTAAATGTATGACTTTAAGTCACACTATGGTCAATTGATGATATGCACTTGATTAAATGTCACATTGTGCTTATATTGACTAAGGTTGAGTGCATAACTAGACTTTTAAAAATGAATTTTTGAAATCGAGTGGCTTTGACATTATCATATTTGACAAAAAAATAATATAATAAGTAAAATAAATCCACGAATCAATAGTGAAAGGTTTCCCTCAATCGGAGTTATGGATTTAGACATATGAATTTCACAACATTTTTTAAAGAAACACAATTTTTATACAAACTTAGACAAGTTAATGATCCAAAATGAACCCCTTTAAACCAATGAGATGACTCAATTATGGAACTGTGGATCAAACTGATTCCTTTCGATGTCATGTATCCATACTCCCTAGCCAGCCAATGAAGGGACTCAGATCCATATCCCATTCATAGAAGGCAAATACAAGGGTGCCTTGTTCATCTTCAATCGATGTACTAGAGCGCTATTTGTCGGGATAGTTGTTGTTGCATCCCACTATTTTCACCTCCTCACATGCAGGTGATCATGCCATTGTCTTTTTATATCCCACATTCATTTCACCCCCATTTCTTCCCTCTTCTACACTTTTCTTCCCCTCATTAACTTCACCTTCTCCCTTCTATCATGATCTTCTATGCCTTCAATCAATCTTATGACTAGGATATAAAACTTGATGCATGTTGAGCCAATATTTTACCCAACCTATTTTGATTACCCTAACTAATATCTTGATCTTAATGCCATAATGTGCTTTGCATGAGTCATTAATGATAATATATTTAATTAACTACTAGATCAATAACTTTGATTAACTTCTTGACTTGTCTAGTTTTATGAACCATCTTGATGTACATATAATGGATATTTTGACCATAAATGTGACTCTTCTGTGATAATGCATGATGATACCTAATGAAGACTTGAACTTTGACTCAGTTAAACATCATATAACTATATCACTTTGAAATTAGTAAAGCTTCAAATGATATGTATTATAATTGACTAAGATCTAATGCCTGTTTGCCAGGGGTCACTTATATGACATAAATAAGCATTTTTGTACCCAAATATGATCTAATTCAACTCAGACATGACCTTATATGTGAAAAGATGAGAATAATTCAAATCTTTCACTCTCCACATTTAATTATAGTTTATCGTTATATAGTTCTTATACTGTGTATGTTCAATGTAGTCCTAAGTCATAATTATGACATTTATATTATGCATCTAAAATACATGCATGTTGATATGATGGAAATATACTAGAATTGATTGAAACATAGGCCTAAGGGGACATACACATGACATAAATGGTGATTATCATATCAAAACCTTACTGATCTAAGACTCCCATTTATTTTATTTACATATTATATCCTCTATAGTAGACTCATCTCAAGGATCTAGTGCAAGGAATCTTAATATTTACTCTTTTAACTTCTCATAAGGTAAATTTAATATATCAACCCTACTATGAAGTTTGCTTGTTCGCATGTTCTCTTATTAATGGTTGGCTACTTAGCTACTTGTTTGAGTTGTTGTTCATGCGGATATTATTTTCATGATTGATCATATTATGTTGAGAAACCTTTAACATAGTCTAGAAATCCATTATATACCATTTTCTACCTGAAAAATTTCTTGGGGTAAGGGAAGAACTTGCCTTCATCCCTTTGGCCGTCGGGGATAAAATTGCCTTCTTTTGTTTTCTTGTATATCTCCCTCTAATCATCATAAATAATAATTAGCAAGTAAAATATTACATTTGGTAATCATGGTCAAAAATAAAAATATAGCATGTAAAATTGAATTTTTCCATTTTTTTAGCCACTTTGGAGGTTGTGGGGTTGGGTGTTTCTCCAGGTTAGTTTGTCCTTGCATCTATCAACTTCTCATGGCAAAGTAAAGGTCAAGAGTAGTACAAGACTCAACATATCTAAGAGTAGGCTTCTCAGAACAAGAGGCTTCCAACATCTTTTTCCTCTGCATATTGTAGCCACTTGGAGCAAAGTTGTGGTTGTGCACATTCTTTGCATGCCTTTCTTTTTTAGCATATTGTAAATTCTGGTTAATCCAAACCATATGTTAATTATGTAATGCATTAAATTCATCTGATTAGTCATTAAGAATAATATGTACAAATAAAGGAGGCTTAATACCTTGAATTCACTTGTATGTCTTGAAGCAACAAATGCTTCCCACACCTTTGGGTCAAGATAGGCCCATTGCTCAGTGGCAGATCTTCTTCTTATTGCTCATTATGTATTTGTTTTTCAGACTTGTCCTATAATTCCATAATTGCCTTCCATAATGTTACATCACTGCTTTACGATGTAGTTTTTCATTAAGCTCAAAGATTCTATATAAGATTTGATATACTTAATGGCATATTTATATTAATAGAACTGTGAATATCTTTAAAAAGCATAATATCTTGCACATAAGTCATTTCGTATGTAGTGTTTCTGGGAAGGATCGGCTTTATGCCAAAATTCTATTGTAATATTCACTTTGTTGTGAGTAAGAACCTCTAGTTATTGCGTAAAAGTACTGAGATTATTCCCAATAAGATTTCTTGGATCATCAAAGTCAACAACTATCTATGATCCTTTACCCCTTTTTTCTACTAACTTGTTCATCAAGGTGTTGCCTTTTCTACATGCATGATCAGGTTGTTCCTCTACAAATCTAGAAAGACCCTCGTGGTCCACATCCAAAGGATGCTCCTCCTAAAACTGTCAAGAAACACATATAAGTGATTAAGAAGGTAAAATGCACATCTATACAATAATTGTGATAGAGAATTTAAATTGCACATCTATATAATAATTATGATAGAGAATGTTAAATACACATGTATGTAATAAAACAATACAACTTACATCATCATGGTGCTCATCCTTACATTGTGCATCATCATGGTGATCATGCTCACAATCTGACGCCATCTAAAAAATAGTCAAAAAATCAATTATAAGTGACAAAGAATGTAAAATGCACATCTAGAATTGAAAAAAACAAAATACATACCTCTAGTATTGGTTGGATCTTTGATCAATTGATATTCCTTCAGTGTGATCTCCGCATAGACACAATTTAGTGTTGGATTCAATATTTGGTGTTGGCAAGCCAACTAAATATGGATTGGAGTCATCATGCTTTTCATTGTACTCTTTTTCATCTATAGAATCTGCAATGAACTACCTTTTACCATGAAGAACAACTAACAATTTTTCATTTGTAGGATCATTGATGTAGAATACTTGCTTTGTCTATGATGCCATCATGAATGGTTTACCCTTCTCTCTAATATTTTCATAATTCAATAATGAGAAACACAATTCATCCACTCTAAGTCCTTTTGTTATCAACCCAAATACACCTAAAGATAAGAACCTTGAAATCTATATAGTGAAACTCCCATATGTCTTCAATTACACAATAATATGACATTTTAGCTTCATGTGAACTCTTATCCTTTTCCCTCAAAAAATAAAACGAATACACTTGAAGGATGACCCCACTATTTTGGACAACCCTCTTATCATATTGATGTTTTGTGTAATATGAAACTCCATTTATGTCAAACCCTTCATTAGACATAAAATTCATTTTTGGTTTAAAGGTGAGAAATTTGATATATTTAGAAACATTATTTGGTGTTTAAGATAGTTGATGGAAGAGTTTATCATCAAACCACCTAATAAATATCATATTATTCTCTCTATCAAGTCACATTGCGCTATCTAGAGGATATCTTGTCTTGATAAAATTGGTATGTTCCATTATATAAATATCCACTTTGTCAATGTTGTGTAAAACATACAAGTGTGCTTGTTTCCACAACTCACGACTAAACACTTTCACTCATTCTCCTAAAGTCCCTTCTCTAAAATCAAGATCAATATTCTTTTTGTTGGTAGGAGATTCATTACAATTTAGGAAGTCACTGCCAAAGTCGATAACCTCCCTAGCTACATAGCCCTCAATAATACTCCCTTCACATTGGTAACAATTTTTAATATCCCATTAAAAACACTCGTGTACCATTTAAAAGGATACATCTAATGCAAGAAAATCGGACCCAACATTTAGACTTTCCTAGTCAAATGGACAACAAGATGTACCATGATATCAAAGAATGAAGGAGGAAAATACATCTCAAGATGCAACAGGGTAACAACCACTTCTCTTTACAACTTGTAAAGATTTTGAAGATCAATAACTTTGTTACATAGAGTGTTGAAGAAGAAACAAAGGCATGCGATTCCAAACTTGACATTCTTTGTAAATATATATCAAACAACCACATGCAATATTTTATGCATTAGCGTGTGCAATCACAAGATCTAAGATGTATCAACTTCAAATCCTTCCATTGATATCAATCTACAAATACTGGGAGAGTATCCCTGTGGTACCTTAAAACTAAGCGAGTACTCACAAAAATTTCTCTTCTCCTATCTAGACAATGTGTAACAAGTTGGAGGTAAATATATTTTTGGATCACTGCTAACTTTTGTTGTTAATTCTTTCCTTATACCCAGTTCATGTAAGTTCATTCTAGAACTTACGCAATCTTTAGTCTTTCCTGATTTATTCAATTGAGCATCATTGATGTTATCACAGATATTTTTCTCAACATGCATGACATTGATACAATGCCTAGCTGCCATAGAATTCCAATAAGGAAGATCCCATAATATTGACACTCCATGTGGGAACAGTACAATGTGATTTCTCACGAAATGTGTTGACAAAGTCTTCTACTCTTTCATAAACAACCTCCCCTGATATAGGTTTATGGGTACTCTATTCCTCATTTGATCTATTAATGCTTTGTGCAACCTCTGTTAAGGATGAACTTCTGTAAGAAACCATCAATGACCAAGATATACAGTCTTGATGTCATGCTTTAATCATATTTAATAAATGTTCCCCTCAAACAAATTCTCATTTGTTGGAAAGTCATTAATAGTGCTAATCAACATATTATGCAAATGAAATGTCTCTCTACACAAAGCATCATAGGTCATTACACCTTCTCCTCATAGTTTTTAAGTCATCAATTAGAGGGCCAAGAAATACATCAATATCATTGTTATCTTGTTTGGGTTATGATATCAACAAGGAAAACGTGATGTACTTATATTTCATACATAACCAGGGAGGAAGATTATATATAACAATTATAACAAGTCAAGTGTTATCTTGGTTGCTTAATGTGATGTATAAATTCTTGACTTCTTCACCAAATTAAGGGTGCAATAAATTTTTTTTTCATTGTGGGGAATCACACACGTCATAAAATCCCATCATTGTTTTCTTTCCCTATCCATGCCAAGTTAAATTTTGTGCATCCATGGTACTGGAAAACAAGCATTGAAATGATGGTATTATAGGTAGATACAACATCACCTTAGTAGGAGAGATTGATTTTGGCTAACCAAAAGTCATGATTTTGTACAATGACGTCTTACATTTTGGACAATCTTTCAACTTGATATAGTCATTTTGACATAACACACAATCATTCAGGTATACATGTATCTTCTTAGCCACCATTCCCATTGGGTATAACATTTTCTTTCATTTTTATTTTGAGATTTGGAGCTCATTTCCTTCAAAAAGAATTTCTTTCAACAGAGACAACACAAGCGTGAAGCTTTTGTCACTCCATATATTCATGTCCTTTAGATTATACAATCTCAACACAACACTCAACTTCGTAAACTTATTACAACCTAAGTATAATAGTCTCTCACCGTCATGCACAATGTTTCTAAATAAAGAAGGTGGATTAGTATGATTTACCCACAACTATCTAGCATCCCATCAACCATGTCTACGGGAATCAGTTCCTTAACATCTACATCATTTTGTTGACAATTTATTTTTCAAGACAAGTACTATTATCTACATATACTTGTCTCATAGTAGGAATATCACCATGCTGTAACATTCTGTATAGCCCTATACAATCCTGTTGCTCATGAAATGATGTTTGATTTCATCAATAGTGTCGAGTTTCAAGTTGTTACTGCAATTCCCATATGGACAATATAATCTATCTCCAGGTTGTTTCATATGTTCCTCTGCAAATCTTATAAACTGATGAAGACCAGTAATAAACTTTGGAGTGTAGCCATTTGTAATGTACATCCATGATCGATCCATTCAATGATCATAGAGAAAATGAGTATCGAATCATGTATTTGGATATTAGGAACTGAAAATTAGGATTAGAGATTAGGGTTTATCATTGGGTTTAGGGTTAAGGGTTTACAGATTTAAGGATTAGGGTTTACAAATTAGGGTTGCAGTTAATAATGAATGTATACCACCTATCCCATTCTCAAACACCTAATCTCACTTGTAAGTATATAATGTGTATTCAATTTTTAAACAATATTATGATAGCATTTCCTGGTAGTTCTCTAAGTACACCGATGTAGATGAGAAGATACCCACCTAATATGTACTTAGAGAACAAATAGGAAAGTGTTGACACTGAATACACATTATACACTTACATTCTAATTGAGATTGAGTGTTCTAGAACAATCCCAAATCGAAGACTATCCAAGATTTAATCCTAATGGGTAAATCTCGAACATGTTCGAGGCCAAAAAGATATATATCTAGATTAGGGTTTACGGTTTAGAATTAAAATAAATGAATAAATTTGGTCTAAATCAAGGTAATTTATGTAATACATATCATTTCATTTTAATTAATTCTTAGGTCTGCTTATTTATACATACAACTTCAAATTGAACAATACACCAAATTATACAAGTAGTTATATATATATTCCAACTATACAATGGGTGGTGGTGGCTGTGTTGGTGGTGGGGCAATCGACGCAATAGTGTGCACTGGAAAAAATATACTTGAGGCAAAAAAAGTGAGAAATGTATCAGAATAAACAATGACAACAATACAACAACAACAATGCTCACAACAATAATGATAGTAGCAGTAGGTGCAACAACAGAGGAGCGACAGTAGAGAGTGGGCGCAAATCGCCAAAGGCTGGGGCAAAAATTGTGATGAAATAAAAAATTGAGGAAAGTATTCAGAGGGTGTTGTTAAGTGGAACTTTGGCTTCAATTATTGCAAAAAACCAATGATTAAGACATAAGTCTTAGTTTGTAAGACAAAACTGATGACTCAGTTCAGTTTGTGTCATCGGTTGTCTTCTAAAAATCAACACCATATGTACTTATATAAATTTAAAAACTCCAACCTCGGTAATCCATGTGTCATCGGTTCTTAGTCGTCAATTGTAAGACAAAACTAATGAGCTCATTCAGTCTATGTCATAGTTATCTTCCAAAAAACCAAAAGCATTTGTACTTTTCCCTGTGAAAAAACTTCAACCTTGCTAAGGCTTGTATCGTCGATTTCTCGTAAAAAATTGATCACACAGTTCACTCTATGTCATCGATTATCTTCTAAAAAACTAATGACACATGTACTTATCCCTATTAAAAAACTGCATGTGCAAATCTGACTACATTATTCAATCTCTATCGTCAGTTGTGCACAAAAAAATAACAAAATATGTACTTATCCCTAATAAAAAACCCACCGTGCTAAGCCATGCGTCGTCAGTTGCCTATGATAAACTGACACTATAGGTCAATCTTTGTGATCGGTTGTGTACTAGATATTGATGATACATGTACTTATCCCTAATAGAAAACACCAACCTTTCTAAGACATGTGTCGTTGGTTGACCATGAGAAACCAACATCTAAGGTCAATCTTTGTCATCGATTTTGTACCAAGAAATCGATGACACATGTACTTATCTTGAATTAAAAGGCCAACCTTGCGTTAGTTGCCCACCAAGAAACTGACGTCATAAGCCAATTAAGGGGAAAATTATTTTTTGCGGGGCACGTGGAGGTAATCCTTTGTCATCAATTCTTTTAGAATACAACCAATATCAATGGGTTTTTAGAGGAAAAACTTTTTGCAATGTACTTGACATACGACGTTGGTTTCTTTGGTAGAAATTGATGATTAAGTCGTTTTGGAAGTAAAATTTATTTCTTGGAAAGGACTTTGTCGTCAGTTTCTTACAACACAAACAATAGATATATATACATATATCAATTTTTCCATGGAAAAATTGAATTTCTTAGACAATCTTAGACGTCAGATCTTCACAAAGAACTCGATGTTATAGTAAAACTGGTACATTTATTTTACTTAAATGGCAAGACTTGGCCAGTAGTGATGTTTGTGTTATAACAGACAGTACTATAGGTGTACAATCCCAATTTTCGGTAGAAACCAACATTAAAAAAAGTGTCAGCAGAGCTCAAAAGTGTACTAGTGCTCACAAGCAGATAATGACTTTTCTAACTCATAACATCTTGTATTTCTGTTCTAAGGAGTTCGATAATTTCTGCAATAATCATGGGATCTGAAGACATTGCACAGTGTATTACACTCCCCAACAAAATTGTGTAGAAGAAAGAAGGTAAAGAACATTGTTAAAAGGATTGATGAATGCTTCTCGATGCAGGATTGGGTAGATCTTCCTAGGGTGAAGCTAACCTATTGTTATTTGGTGAACTGATCTCCATCATCTTCTATAAATGTGAAGAATCTTGGTCCAATAAGTTTGTTGATTTCTGCATACATTCAGTTCCCTTCTTATGCACATTCCAATACTAGAAAATTGGAACCTAGAGCTATCATACACATATTTCTTGGTTGTTCTTTTGGGGTGAAAGGATGCCTTATATGGTGCAAGGATGGTTCTTCACCATGTTTTTTGGTGGAGAACAATGTTAATTTTAATGAATCTGCCATGATGTCTACTATGCAAGACATGAATATCTCTTCTACACGTTCTCTATTTGACACCTCACAATAGGTGGATACCAAAGAAGATGATGAATCCCAAGTGATAAACACGATTTCGATTCTATGATAGATGATTAACTACCTACTAAAAATAGTGAGTTTGTTATGTTGTAGTCAAGAAAAGGCAAATGAAATGGCACAAAAGTAGAGGTATAACGAGTGGGGCCCGGTAGGGAACTTCTCCTTACTTAATTCAAGAAAGTAATTTTCATAAAACTTCATGAACACGAAAAAAGACTATAGAAAAAGGTGTATTATAGATGAGTAAAAAAAAATAATTTGTGACGGAAGAAATAAACATCTAACTAATACAGAATTTCATTATTCAATTTAACATTTGTCCATATAGGCGAAAGTCTAAATCTACTATTTATCATACCAAGCACCAACTAATTTTTCACCTATCTCCGTCCTGTCCAAAGCCCACAAATTATAAAAATCTTCCTCCAACCACCCACAAGTATCCATGTGCTATCCGCAACTTACTTCAATTATTTACTATTTATTTATCTATCTATTGTTTATCATACTAAACACCACGGAGCATTTGGTTAAAAAAATTACTCCTGATTCCTCTCACAATGTCAAATCATTGCGAGCTTCTAACCGCGGCATCCCTTAATGACGGTATGACCAATTGCCTCATTATATCCCATTATCAATATAATACGTGATCATATAATAATTATGGCATAATGAGTTATTCAACATCTATTCTTGTTTGTTACAACAAATTTGTTGGCTAAGTTTTTTTTGTGAGTTTGAAATATCATTTTTATGTATGTTGATGACTAATATGTAGTTAGTATTCAAATAAAATACATATTATCCATTAAAAGAGGGATCAATTTGTAATTCTAAAAAAATTGAAGAAAATTGCATTCGGCTCTTTCTAGGGACTTTCTCATATAATGTAGATGAGTCTCCTTACACAATATAATATTTTTTTTTATAAGATAAAAGTATAGTGTACACACATAGGGACCGATTCATAATTCTAAAAAATAATGGTGGAAGACACGTGTTATGCACGTGTTATACAAATGAATCAATATAATATGTGAGGATACAATAATTATGACATAATGAGCTGGTTGACATCTATTCTTGTTCATTACAATATATTTCTTAGATGAGCTTTTAGTGTGAGTTTGAACTATCATTTTTGTGTACATTGATGACGAATATGTAGTTAGTATTCAAAATAAGATACATACTACCCGCTAAAAGAGGGATCAATTTGTAATTACAAAAAAATAACGGAGAAGATTGCATTCAGCCCCCTCCGGAGACTTTCTCATATAGTGTAGATGAGTCTCCTTACACAACATAAAATTTTGAAAAGAAAAGACAAAAGTACAGTGTACACATATATGGATCGGTTGTAATTTAAAAAAAAAGCACAATTTGCATTCAGCTCCCTTTGTGGACTTTCTTGTATATTATAGACGTGTCATCTTATATAATATATAATTCAAAAAGAAAAGACAGAAGTGTAGTGTACACACAGAGACTTATTTATAATTACAAAAAGCAATGGATAAAATTGCATTCAACACCTTTTGCAAGCTTTCTAATATAGGTATAAATGAGTCTCATTACAGAATCTAAAATTTAAAAAGAAAAGACAAAAGTGTAGTGTACACATACATGCACCTATTTGTAACTCCAAAAAATAATAGAGAAAACTGCATTCAGCCTCCTCTGTGGGCTTCTTATATATTGTAGATGAGCCTCTTTATACAATATAAAATTTAAAAAGAAGACAAAAATGTAGTGTAGATACACAGACTGATCTGTAATTCCAAAAAATAATATTGGAGGAAAATCCATTCCTCCCCCACGACCTTTTTCATGTAGTATTGATGAGTCTCATACAATATAAATTTTTAAAAACAAAAGATAAAAACATAGTGTACAAACACATGGATTAATTTGTAATTTTAAAAAATAATAAAAAATTTCTTGTATAGTATATATTTTGATACATAACATTTAAGACATGTCACACACATTTTTCCGTCAACTAATGACCCCTCAGCCTATTATTTCCTAATTAATAATTAAAAATAATGAAATATGTGACAATTATTACATAAATTAGAAATGTAAAAAGTAAAATATTGAACTGTGTGCCAAGCATGCACCCTAACTGCTGAAAAATAAACACACGTGTATCAGCTAGAAAAAAAATCTAAACATGCACCCTAGCCGAGCAAGCACGTAGGTACGTGAAAACCAGGCACACAAACACGTCACCTGTCCTTTATTGTTAAGTATATATATGTATATAGAGATATATAGAGATGCATGAATTAGACTCTCCAATTAGGCACAAGTTCTTTCTCATGCGCCGACTTCAATTGTGCGTTCATTCTTGTTGTGTTCGACTGTTCCTTCTGCTAATCCCAGTTGTGATGCCAGATTACGATTGTGAGATGCAGCGCACGCCGTGTTCGCATCCCTCTGTTGGGACTTCGGATCGATGCACGCCCTAGGTGGATTCATTGTTCATGACTATTTAGCTCCTCTACCGGTTGGATGTTGGGCTACTGAGTTCCTTCTGGGTTTTATAGGTTCAGAGAAATGCCAATGCCCAAATTAAGTATTATAATTTGTGTCTATAATGCGGGTGAGGCTACAACGAGTTGTCATTCGATTTGCAGAGTATTGTTGGGGTTACTGAGGCAATCACCAGGACGGAGAAAAAACCAATAACTTTGATGATTTCCTAGACATGAGAAGCTGGAGCCAAAGAACAAGGTTGAGGAGTGGAAAGAAATCTAACTCTACATTAATATTCACAGTTCCAGAAGCAATGAGACTCTTTATCATCGTTTCGCCAATGGTATAGAGGAATCCAATGTCATACAAATGATGATCGACGGAACGTGCTTTTCCAATACCAGCAGCCCGTGTGTACCCAAGGCAAACCCATGTAAACTAAAGAGTTCTTGAGATGGTTAACGGATTCCTGAATGAGATAAAGAAAGGACCACCGTGGATATGTATATTCGCTGCATTGTCCGTTCCAGAGGAGAATGAGAACCATTAGGACTTCATATTGGTGCACCCAAAATGCTTATCAAGTCAGGCGCTGATAGCAGCAACAACAACCTCCTGAAGTGCCATAAATTCATGTTTGGCAACCACGGAAACCGACTGCATTAACCACATAGCTGCATCAGGACTGACGTGCATGGAACCCAACATCATATGTTGAGATCGCAAGAACCATCACGAATTAAGCTCATCTACATACTTGCAAAATGCACACATAATCACATAAGGTAACTCCATGGCTCTGCTGTCTGACATTGTCCTTGCTCTTTCTTAGTTCAATTTATGGTCTCGTTAGCAAGTCATAGGAATACTACAGAACCATTATTTGAATTTCGGACATAGTAGATTCTCCTGGATCTCAAACTTTATCTATAGTATGCTTAAACAATGCATCAATATTCCGAAATTATATCTCCTTAGCAACATATCATAGATGGGTTAACATACAACTTTTATTATATGAAATATATACTATAGTTTCATGAATCTAATTGAAGAAAATTGGTATACACCATATCCCCTTTTTGTCAAGATATATGCAATGTATGCCTTTGTATAACCAAAAACATTTCAAATATCATTCATTCTACTAGGCTTACATTTACTCATAGTTATGATATGAATACTTCTATTCTTAAGAAAAATACACAGTTGATAGAAATATCTTTGTTTGATTAAGATATAATTTGATTTCAATACCATAATGTATTTTATTCAAAGAAAATATACCTCTAAACCAATTTGTATCTACTCTAATAGATTCCATGTACCGTATACATAGCCGGAACCTACTAACAACATATATAAGTCTTTGACTACATCGCTTCGAGTTATGGGAAATGGAGTGAAATTGTGAAATGTTAGTCGTATTACATTAAGCAAATAACAATACCCATGATGCAAATGTTAGGCAAATGCAAATTGTAATTTATTAATGTAATAGTTAGTCATGAAAACTCAACTTCATTGCAATGTTCTATTGTGTAATGTAAACTAAATGTCGTCTAATTTTGGTATCAGTGACTAGGAAATAGTAACATATTATCATGATTAGTGAAACATATTCATGGATATTCCATGTTAACAGTAAGTGATTATTTATCCATATACATAGTTGTGAGTTAGTAACAAATGACAACTCAAATGGAAATGATTGAAAGTTACTTATTTACATGAACACATATTTTTGTTATCATAAGTATTTGTTTCAAAATGGAAACAATATCATATTTATATTATATTACGTAGAAGACATGTTTCAGTACTTATTATTATCAGCTAGTTTGCACTAAACTACCGATAACCAAGGAAACTCTTAACGAAAATTATAGAGATGTATAGGCTCAATAATTATATGAGTGTATAAAAAATTGATATGAGACAAAAAGTATAAAAATTAATAGATTCTGCAATTGGTAAGGATATACAAGAATATGTAAAGTGCACACACTCATCATTGTTAATATGTTTCTCTAAATACACAAGACACCAAAATATTATGTGATATGATGGTAATATTATATGGTTTTCACAAAGTTCACATATTTTAAACCTTTTCAAACGTTCTCATTTCATAGATATATTAGTTTTTATAATTTACATCAATATTTTTTGTATGTAAAGGATTTCAAGTTATCTTTTTATTGTTTAAATGTAAAATATCAGGTTTTTGTCTTATAAATCATTAAGCTTTATTTGAATAAAGTGCACAAGATAGAAAACATATACTGACAGTAGTGTATTCCATAGACTATTATGTAATAACAGAATGGTTTTTATATTTAATTTCCCAATTGTTAATCACATAATAATAGATAAATTTAAGCAATATATTTTTGTCAATTGGTAATGAAATGATAAATTGTACAATTTTTGTCTATATTAGATCCTTTTGTGGTCCTAATTATTTATATATTTTATTTATTATCCATGATATGCAATTATCAATAAATAACTCTTTTGCACCAACAATGAGACAAAAATTGTACACCTGTGGGTGAATCACAAAGTAACATGTAGAAATATCTAACAACATCCATATTCTCATGTCCAATGTAATGATTTTGTGTATATTTCATCACAATTGATATAGTTTTGTTCCTAGGTGTTTGTTCCATTAAAAACTTCACGACTACAACATAAAGTTACATGGATTATCAAGTAAGATTTTTTTTCAATTTGTTGCTAACTTCCATTGAACAGTAACCTATAAAATCAACCTTGGAAAATCAATTCTCAAATATGGAATTTGCTAATAATTTTTTATTGTGGATTTCAATATTATATTCTTCGTAAAACCCATTGTTGTTCACATATTAAAAGCATTACTGTTCCAATTATTATTATTGTTGAAACCCATTAACATATATATATCATGTGCATAACATGTGTATTTACTAGTTATTAATCTAATTATCAGGATCTTGTTGTGCAGAACAACCCATCCATCTCAAAATGCATCCTTGACCTTGGTCTTGAGAAAAATCCTCTCCCTCCTGAACCTTGGGTTGCGCTACCTATGGGTGGGTTGAAAACAACACCCTAGAAAAAGGAAAACAAAAGGAAAGGATGTCAACATAAAATAAGTATGTGAAGTAATAGCCACTAGGCACTACTGTAGAAAGTTCCACAAAAAGATCAACAAATTAAGGGATGATCAAAAGAAATAAATTGTAAGGGAAAATATCAGTTCAAGAGACGAGGCATGTCCTTAATAATGAAAAAAAAAGTTGGCATTCTTTCCTATAAAAAAATTATGCACAATATCAAAACATAAATAGTGCAAGTAACATTAAAGTCTAAATTATTTCAAGTCGGACTAAGACACCATAGGATCTCATCCTTAAATAAATATATAATGGGTGGAGATAGTACACCTTGAGAGGAGATAACACACCCATGTAAATATTGGATGGAGATATCACACTATGGGAGGAGAGAGCACACACCTATAAATAATGGGTGGAGATAGCATACCCTTGGTGGAGATAGCATGCCGATATATATATGATTGTGTGCATGTACCACTATAAGAAATAAAGTTAGTCTAAGCATGCACATGAATAGGGAAAGGAGGTATAAGCTTAGTCAATATGAAGTAAGAGGATGAGAAAATACAAAATATATATCATGTAGGGTTAGAAGGCCCATAAGTAACATCCAAGAAAAATAAGAATTCCATAAGGATGAAAAAGAGACACCAACTCATGCCTTATATGTGAAAATATTTTATCATAGTAGTAATGCCTAGATAATAGGGAAGATGCATATATCTCAATTTGAGTGTTAAGTCAGAGATCGAATCCTATTAATTTCACATTGTTACAAAAAGAGTTATATATTATTATTATGCTTTTAATTCCATATTGTACTTATTAACATATCTAGGTCATTAGTTTCACTTTAACTAGGTGGTTGTACATCAATATTTCGATTGTCAAACTAATACATGTATTAAGCATATTGTTTTTGTTATTTAATCATCATGTGAATATAACATATTTCATGAACTTATTTACATTTTGGCACATAGTTAAGTTATTATGTAAATATATATTTTCATTCTTATCCTTGTTTGATCAAATCTAAGAAACAAGTCACACTAACCTTCTAATCATGGAATATGATATGATTCTAGGTTCTGGTTTGTTACAAGAGGACTACAAGTGGGTCTATCAGATGAAATAAGGTGATAGATTCAAGGCACACCTTGTTACAATAGGATATAGTCAAATTGGCAGCAATGAATATAATGAAGTCTACTCACCCATTGTCAAGCATAGTCAATACAAGTTTTTTTCTTAGTATCCATTGAAGACCTAGAATTGTAGACGATATGTGTAAAGAAAACTTCTACATGAAATGATAATAGAGTTTTTGTAAAAACCCAATCTCTAAGATCAAAGTTTTACAAAATTTTATCAAAATATATAAACACATGTTTTACAATTCATGATTTACATCAGAATCACAAAAGTTTATACATATGAACTAGTATTTAAAACATACATGAATCCTATCTACACTTCCACAAAGAAAAACTTCTACACTTCTCTTGTAGGTTTTGTTTATACCATCTATCCATGAATTTCCATTGGAAATGAATCCATACATGAACCAAAAATAAGGGTTGAGTTCGGAAAGCAGATATATGTATTTTTATTGATCCATTTAAATAAATATGAACAAAAAGAGATTCAAAATATCAATAGATTAGGTAAAGACTATTTGGTGGACTAAAATTAACACACTGAGGATTCCAAAGATGCACGA
The DNA here is from genome assembly GCA_963693085.1 of Alisma plantago-aquatica. Taxonomy (NCBI): domain Eukaryota; kingdom Viridiplantae; phylum Streptophyta; class Magnoliopsida; order Alismatales; family Alismataceae; genus Alisma; species Alisma plantago-aquatica. The sequence continues at coordinate 804,590,327 of OY856411.1, forward strand.
AGAAGAGTTTACAAGAGTAATTAAATATCAAATTTTCAATATTTGTCATAAAACTATATGTACTCAACAGTATCAAAATTCCAAGCATAAAAGTTTGAAATATTCAAGAATTAAGGATTTATCTTTGTCACATGAAATATAATTCTTTGTCTTCACCATGTCTAGGTTCCTAGTACTCCCTACTCAATGAGAGTATGAAACTTTCTCCTAGGGGGCTAATGAGTACTAGGGAACCTCTATGTACATTATCCACTATGCAAGGTTGGGGGATATGACCCAAAGCCCTAAGTCAATATTTAAATTTTGTGCAAATGTATAACTCCAAATTTTATTTGTTCATTCAAATGTTAGAATTGTTAGTTAATTATATACATGGGCCGAATTGTCTTGTCCATTAGGGTTAAGTTATGCTTCCTTGTACTTGCCTCCTCTCCTATATAGAGAAGGGGAGTTTGCCCACTATCAATAATAATTACCTTCCTAGCCTCCATATTATTTTTCACATGCTAATAGAGCATTACATCCTAACCTAGAGAGCAAAGAATAGAGCATCCATCTTCCGAGCGGCCGCCATCTAGGGGTGAGAAAATTTTGGTTAATAATTGATTTACCGAATGGTTAGAACTGAATGGTTAATTTTATTTGAATAATTTGTTAAATTTGGTTAATTTGTCTAAACTATTTCGGTTAGTTGGTTAAATGTTTAATTTTTCAATTAAAAATATTTTCGATTTGGTTAATTGAATTAACCAAATAACCACAATATATTCAATAAAATCCTACACATATATGCATATATAGTTGTACTTTTTTTCCAAAAAGCATCTACATTGATATAGTAGTCAATTTTAGTGAACTATATAGCTCTAAATTTATATGCAACACTACTATAATATAATGATGGTTCAAAATTTTATGAATATTTTGATAGCAATATTGTTAAAAAAGTGCTATTTGGTTAACTAAATTAACCGATTAACCATAATTAAATTAACTTACAATAATTTGGTTAGGCTAATCATTAAAATCTCAAACTAAAATTAACCATTTAACCGAACTAAATTAATCATAACCGATCGAACTAACCAAATTCTCTCACCTGCCCCATCCCTTCTTGACTTGGCCACTCACCAGACCTTATTCCAGCTGCCGTTGTCATATTCACTCTTATTCATTTATAAAAAAACCCATTCCTTTTTGTGACACTTTTCTTTCTGGCCCCCATTGTCTATGATGATCTATCTCATCCCTATCTTATCTATCTAGTCCTCCTCCCAGAGTCCTTCCCTAAGCTCACACTCATACGATCTATCTCCACACCACCACAGACAGCTCAATAATCAATAGATGCAGCCACAACCTCACATAGGACCTCTCTCCTGGGGACTTGTTTGAGCACACAAATTTGTTCACCAAGGTACTTCTCAGTGCACACTCAGAGGAATGTTTATCTTGTGATGGCCTCTTTCAATAAGACATACATGCTTCCAGGCTTCGTACTAAGCAGTAGGACCATCTCCTCATTGTATCTATGTATTGATGTGACTGTCAGGTCCTTTCTATTTTCCTTGAGGTAGCACAAGAAGTCGAGTATCTATAAAAGAAGTCGAGTATCTCTGTGTTCATATTATGAGAACAACAAAGGGTACTGTATGGATCAAGAAGTTCATATGGGTGAACTTATGTGAGGTTTCAACCATTGATGACACAATAGAAATATTGATGATACAAAGGAGCTACTAACTAGGCTGGGAATTTCAAACAACATAGTACAACACTTCCATCTCATACGATTAGTTGTACAATGAAGAGATGTGAAACATGCAATATACCAACTTGAAGAAAACATTGCTAAACCCGCTATAAAATACTTGCATAGTAGAATCATGATATACATGCTAAGATTACTTAGAATATGATTTATAGGTGATTGGATCTAAGTTTAAGTGGGAGTCTGTTGGTATGTATGCCTAGAGATCCACTCATATGATGATTGGGATGGGTATTAGATTCCTGATTTAACAATAATAAAGGTAATTTTGTCTATTATGTTTGTCTGAGTCATGAGATGATGACACAGACGTAAGTATATGTCTAAAGAATGATGTTACTTGATGATGTATGTCCTCAAGTACGTGACTTGAACAACGAGATCATACAGATGCTAAGAGTACATACATTCTTGTTATGTCATAGTTGGATATTACTGTGGAAGAAAATAGACAATAATAATACATAAGACTAGGGTATGTGTTGGCTGATGACAGAGTGTCACTAGTCACTATATATGATATCAAGTCACTCACATAGATACATATTAGCAAACAACGTATCAGATAGACCCACAATGAGAGTGATACATGGAGACCATGGAATGGTAGTCAGAATCATCTCTCATAGTGATAGTGGTGATTGTGGCTCATAGATCTAAAGTTGCTACATTCATCACATGTTGTTCGGTGTACTTTGACATCATCTAACGTAACCATAAATAAGGATTGCCATAAAGGTGATGATTGGGCAGATGCGACACATGGGGATAGAGTGTGAGTGATTTAGATGGGATTTGTCCGTCCTATAGTTGATTTATATCCAAGTCATCTTGATAAGAGAAACTGAGAAATGTATGGACATACTTGTGTGACTAAATATGTGATATGCAAGCTCACATGCATCTCAGATAGTCTACTCTAGTTCAAGTAACATGGATTGAACGTTGAGAGGATGACGATTACATGCCTCAAGTTCGATATGGATATCAGAGACAAAGGAACTATATGATCATGGTAACACTGATCACATATTATAAGTTGAAGTTGTTCTCCAACTTTTTGGATTACTTGGATATCAATGATGTGTGACTAGGCACCGCTCTTTGCTTGTGATCCCATAATTAGTTACAGACATTTATTGCCAACGTAATTTTGGACATATAGGATCACACACATACGATGCAAATAAGGAGTATATGAATGAATGATGTGTATATTAAAGACTAAAGGCTCTTAGGTATTCAATTAAACAATTGAGGTTCAAAATTGAATGATTGGACTCTGAACTGACCGGTTCAAGTGTTAAACTGACCGATTTGAGTGTCGGATCAATTAGAATCAATATTGGTTGAACTTTACCTGAAATGGCTATGTGAAATGACCATCTCAATTTTGAAATGACCGTCTCACAATGTGAAATGACCATTTCACTATGTGAGATGAACAATTCACCCTCTGGGTCACCCAGTTCAGTTGCCAATTTTATTGGAACAAGGATTGATGCCAATGTCATATTTAGCATTAATTAGAAATTGAATACTAATATGATTCAGAACAAGAAAACACACAAAACAACCATTTTTCTAAATGAGACAACCGTTTCTCTCATGAGATTACCGGTTGAATGAGTGGTTTTCCATTTACAAGTTCTAGAAGATTCATGATTTTGGACCCTTTTATTCCCACACAGACTAGGAACCCTAAGTCTGGCCTCTACTATAAATAGAGGGGTACTAGGTGCTTCCCAACACACACAATTGAGAATTAGTTACTCTGACAATTGTTATCCTCTCTGGTTGTGGTAACCAATAGAGATCCCCAACAAGTCCTACCCATTCAATAGAGGGATATTGAGGGAGAGGACAACTGAGGTCAGTTGTGGGAGAGCATGTCGACGACTAGTACTTCGAAAATAGGGGACAACTCCTTCCCTTTGGTTCTGGTAGTGCAACGTGGAGTTCTGGATGGTCTGTGTGGACACTCTAGAGGGGGAAGGTAATCATATTACATTAGGAGGACATTGTCATATGATGTCCATGATTTTATACCAGGAGGCCGGTGGAGACGACTGTTTGAGTGTTGTTGCTACTGCTGAAGGAGCGTGTTGCTGCCTGAAGAAGAAGAGGCACACTACTATTGGAAGGGTAATGTTGTTGGCCTTGCTCCAGGACCAGGTATAACCTTGCAACCTTTCCTTCCTAGTTACTTTGTTGTTGACACAATGTATTTGTTTTGGGAAACACAAATTTAGTTTTTTTTTTGTTTCCTCTATCTATATATGTGTATGATTTCCCTACAGTCAGTTGTACATATGCAACCGCCAACCAAAATGTAACTTTTTTGTCAGTTGTATATGATAAAATGATGCCTAATCTCATAGCCCAGTGATACCTATGTTGTCAGTTATTGTTAGAATAGTCAGTGAGAAAAATAAAGTGGGGATGGGAATTTTTTGTGGGACACATGACACAAACATCTTTCTCGTCGGACACTATAGAAAAAACTGATGAGAAACTCTAATTGTTTTCCATAGGATAAATGGTGCATGCACATCTTTATCTCATCGATTATGTAGAAAAGAATTGATGGCGTAAGGCTTTTTGGAGATAAATAAAATGCTTGCAAAAAATTTGCACAAAATTCTATTTTTGTGGGTGTTATATAGAGTTGATTGCTTTAGGAAGAAATTGACAAAAAATAAAGCACAACCCATGTTTTCTCAGATGGTCAAATTGTGGTGGTTGTCTACTAAGAACTGACATTAAATGTACCATCACTGGTATTTCTTGAAAAAACAACTGATACAATATGTCATATCTATAGTAGTGCAAGGTGGTTCTATGTTTTGGTGTGGGTATAAAATTTTGGGATAGGCATGATGGGTTAGGAAACAAGTTATAGGTTTGTAATTAATGTGGTGAAGGAGATCTCAATCTTTATCACAGACTTGTCAAGGATACTATAAGTTTGCATCCTTCAATCACTACAAGAAATAAAGGCTTTAACGACCAAAGTCACGACAAAATAAGTTATTTGTCATAAATATTGTCGTAATTGTGACCACTCATTTTAATGGTTGCTATTAGTATAGTTAATAATGACCATATATTTTAGCTGTCGTAATTATAATGTCTATTCCGTCGCTACAAAATACCCGTATGTTATGTTATTACTCCAATTTTTTCTAAATCCCCTCAATTTTTTCCAAATTTATATGTTTTTATGTGGCAAAATGAAATACAAAAAATTGGGCTGTCTCCTCCCGCCTCAGCCCCCCTCCAATGCGCGCACATCCCGTGCGACCAGGAACTGAGCCCGATCTCTGCGGCGGAATAGAACTCCACTTCCGAGTCCCGATCGACTCCCACATTCTCCCACTTCACCCTGTCAGTCGCCGCGCCCGCCAACACCCCCACGAACAGAGAGATCGATCATGTGGCTCCACTGGACTATCTAGGGCGATCCGATCGGCTCCCGAAGGCATCAAAACTTTAGCTAGCTAGGTCAACCGGCGTGTGCTCCGACGTCCTCCGCCATCTTCCAGCAATGACAATCAAATCGAGCTAGCTCTTCTGTCGACAGATGTAGGGTGATCCAGGGCATCGAGGCTAGCATCCAGCCACGATTCTAGATAGACGCCAATAGCCTGAGTAAACGAACGCCAATCTACAACAAGATTTGAGTAGCAACCTAGGACAATATCCGGTAACTGGTCTACAGGAGGAAGAGAAAGGTATGAGGCCCCCATTGTACTCTACTCCCAATCTAATCTCTCCTCAACTCATCTCTCCCAGCTTTATTTTGTTTCTCTCTTCTTCGTGCAGTAAGATCCTGTGGCCCCGAGCGTCCTGAGCGAGGAGAAAGGGTTGTAGATTGAAAGGCCAGAGGAGCTACAATCTCTACGGACCCAAGGCAGTCGGAATCATGTTTGCTTCAAATGTTGCGGGAGGGTATGCCATTTTTTTCTTCCCTGTTTGTTGTTTTAGATTGATTGACACATAAACATGTTCAGGATGAGGGAGTTTACTATCGCCAGACTCTGCTTTCCTCGATCTTAGAAACTTTACAAGTTCTCTTCATCAGTGACCTCATTAACTTTTAGTGCCATGGAACATGAATGAAGCTCTATATATTTCTAACCAATACTATGAAATCCTAAGTTATATATAGGTTGTGAGGGTGATTATCCATGGATAGGGACCCTCTTAGAAACATAGTATAATGGATACTCTACATTATGTTTCATTCATGCACTTTAAGTAATCTATCGAGAATCCTTATATGTGTCCATTCTAATATAGGTGATTCAGGGTTAACTAGTGTCCATTAGCGTTATGGGTTTTGGGAGAAATTGGAGGTTCCATTTTGGTTTCGCGTGTCACTTTAAAAACTGATTCGTGTATAAATTAGAAATAGCATGTGGAAGTCATTGTTAAGAGAGCCTAGGTGCTATAAAAGGATTCAATCATCAATGATAATAATCAGTACAAGAAAGAAATCTAAGAGATGTAAATCATACAAGATGCAAGGTAGTAAAAAGACAAGTATTGAAACTTACAATGGGTATTCCAGCCTGAAAAGATAGCTCAGCGGCAGCGAAGTTGTTAAAAAAGTATACTTCGATGGTTACATCACCAATGTACATCCACGAGCAAGTGCAGGTGCAACCTAGTAGAATATATAACAAGTAGGCATTTACCACAATTCTAATCAAGGATGTGAAATAGATATTGTTCATACTACATATCACATTATGGAAACATATAGCTTAGCCTTTCAAGTGATCATGGCAAGTGGGAAGTTTCAATGGGTAATAGCACCAACAACGCCAACAGGCTACAAATAGAACAATATGGAGAAATGCACGATTATTGTTGACAGTTGACACAATTATAAAAATTAGTAAAACAAAAATGATAACCAATAAGATATGAATATGAAGAACAAGCACCATTCTACATGGGGAAAGGAGACAACCACCAGAACTATATCTTTGAACATGAGCATATCTAATGAAGACAATATAGATAAACGGGCACAATGAAAAGCTACTTAACCCATCTTATTGCACTATAGAGTGATTTGTCATGCTCATGGTGTTTTATTTTATATCTATGTGTCATTCCACATTATTTATCTACTAATTTCCCTTGATGTAGGACTTATTTGTAAAAAGAGAGCTATCACATTTTCGCAACACATTTAGAAGCAAAAGACATTGTCTAGCTTATGTCCTTAAACAACTGTTGTTATTGGTAAAAAATGCTACTAGCTGCTGCTAGCTGGCCTTCATATGTTCTGGCTTATCAGCAACCGCAAGGGCAGTTGCAACCCTCTCCTTCCTAGGTGTTTCGTTACATCAAGGCATGTTGCCCACTTCTCTCCTGATGGCATGGGTGGAATGTTGAGTGGTTCCTCCATATCCCCTCTTCCAGTCAGATCATTGAAAAAAACTAGAACCTCGTTGCTATTGTCCTTCCAAGCATTTTGCCTTGATGCATGTGTGATTGGATCTAATTTCAGGGGTGTGATCTTTCTCCAATTACAACACTTCAAATGCATGTAGTAGTGCTATCACTAATGTGTTTCTTTCGACATCCACAATCTCTGAAGAAAATGTGTAGCACAACTATCATCTACAATGACAATGTTAGCATCTCTATTGCTAAAAAAGACTGAGTTAGACCGCCACTAAGGTTTTGGATCTATTTATTTATAATGGAAGGGTTAAAATGTTGTTATAGCCCCATACAACCCTCTTTTTGTGGCTCCCATTTCATGTGATCTAAGGAAGAAAGTAAATGAAGGGCCAGGAGGGTGGTAGGTAAAGAGTGATTACAAAATTATAATACAAGCTAAATCACAATTGAAGATGGCTGCATAACAAAGAGGGCATTTTTGCAAAGTGGAAGTGTTCAAGGGGGTAACTACGCCCCTACTCTTGAGTTCCACCCATATTGTGGCTAACCACATGGTTCATTTTTATTCATCTAGCCATTTGTTACCAATGGTTTTAGTGGAGTAAATTCCACATCGACACTGAACTTGTATCCCTTACTGGTGTCAATGATACAAATATATCCACCCTATAAGATGTTACACTAATTCTTTTCCAAGGTGATATTGTCATAAAAATCTCAAACTAGTGCTCTCCAACTCTCTTCTCCCCTTTCCCTTTCACCTTTGCCACTACAATGGCCACATAGTCTAGTACTACTACATCATACATAGACCACATGCACCTGTATTCACCCCTTCATTTGCCTTCCTTGTTCTTTTAATCCTTTGCTTCTGCTAGTAGCAATAACCAATAGAGAGAAAATGAGATATATCATGGAAGGAGGAAGTGAGGGGCCAAGAGGTACCTAGAATCTCATGTTGTGACTTCAATAGATGAACATTGTGACCAAGGAATGGTTTTGGAAGAAAGAATAAAACAAGAGAGAACTTATCATGCGTTCTTATAGCATGAAAACCTTCTGGGGTTGTTGAGGGCCACTTACTAGATGTGGGATATTCCTACACAAGTTTTGAGATAAATAATAACCAAAAACATACTATACATAAGATAAAAAAAGAGGATAAAAGGTTATGAAGGGTAGTTGTGCACCATGTCTTTGTCCTCCACATGCCATTATCTTCCTCCCTTCTCCTCCTTTTCTTAAGAACCTCATTCTCCCCTTTCTCTTCCTCTTGCATGTATTCTCCCCCCCTTCTCTTCCTCTTCCATGTCTTGTTTTTCCTATTTTATTTTTCTTTATGCTAGTGCTTCACCATGATACTTCTCATTCTGCTTTGCGCTTCCTCCATCACACAAGTTCCTTCTTGCTTCCTGATCATGCTCTCACTGTCCATTTTCTCCTAGTCCACATCCCCCTCTTCCCAATTTATCTCAACCTACATAGATTCTCTTTCACCTCATCCTCTTCTTGATTTATGTTCTCCCTTCCCTCTTTGCCCCCCTCCCCTGATATGATACCCCTTTTTCTCTTCTAGACTTTTTTCCTCTTCAATCTCGTCTTTATCCTCCCCTTTGTATACCACAATACCTTTTCTCCTCTCTTGTCCCTTCCTCCTCACCTTCACCTATTATGTTGTCCCCTTTTCCAGTTATGATTATCCTCCTTTTCTACTTGTTATAGTGAAAGACGTCCTCCCCTTTCTCTCACCCTCTTCCATTGAATTTATTCTTACCCAGTACAACACGTTTATTCTCTTATCTCTTAGTTGTGAATCAATCAAATATAAGCTTGCCATACAAGTGCATAGAATGGAAGAGTAATATAACATATACCTGAGATACTAGTACATATAGTGGAAGAGTAACATAGGCACATACAAACTTAACTCCTGCATTGAAAAAGAGTGCCAAAGGGAAAGTAAATTGAAATCTTGACTAACTATAATGAACATGCTAGTTTATTAGAATAAAAGACGTGGGAAATTTCTAAGATTAATCCTCAATATCTTACCCAAGGAAAACTCTTGCAACTACAAGATTGTGATTGGAATGGAAACTAGATTCATTGCAGACTCATAGTACATGATAGAGAGAATGTGTCTAAGAATATTAGCATACATAGATTTCTCTAACAACTGAATAATATGAGATAGGCGTGCCCAATTCCACAGGAGATAGATGATTTGAAAACATTCTACATTGAGCCAATCAAACCAATGAGAGCCCAGGACAAATATTTATTATATTTAAGTTGTAAAATTAAGTGCTTGATACTGAAATTATATAGCTGAGAATTATTTAGATGAAGAACTGCATATCATATGGATTTTGATATCAATTTGAATAATGTGACACAATATAAATGTAAGTATCTTCTACTATAAAATAGCAGGGCAGTTCTTCAACTTGGGTTACACAATACCTGAAATAACACAGGAAAAATGACAAATAAAACTAAAGTTGGTCATACAAACCAGAAGTGCGAGTCAGTTAATTGCACCAGGGGCATTCCTTTAACATCCACATGTCTTTCCTTGATTTCAATGCTCATACTAGTAATGAGGCATTGTAGTTTTGTTCGAACAGAGAAGGGAATCTATGGGGACAATGCATTGATGTATTATCAAATTAGCCTTGAAAGAAATATATGTTTGTAATTTTTGTTTCAGATGCTTGCACTACATACCACATAGGGAATGAGCGAAACCAACAACAATGTCCACCATCCTGAAAATCAGTATAATTATATTGAGATAAATCAAAATCCTCAAAACTTAAGGGACAAAGGTCTGTTATGACAATATCCATTGGCTTGCTGATCCATCACGTTTGACATATGTCTGCATCTGCAATGCTTTTGTGTTGCTGTATTTATATGAAAATGACTAGATGCATTTAAGAAAGAGTTATGGAGCATGACTGTTAGATTTATAGGACATTGTTGATAATTTCCTAATGACTTTATTACAAAATTGAGGTTACACACACTCACAATCTCTCTGGTGTGTTAGATATGACTTTTTACTTCATGCATCATGGTCTGCAACAACGAAATTGGAAAACTATTTTTACTTCCTGCATTATGGTCGCATGATATAACTGTGTATAACCTATCTTAACTTCCTTATTAGTTTTCAAGGTGTTGCATAACCCAAGTGCTAAACATTGAATATATAGACGCCCAAAGGACTCGGGCATAGAGCTGCATGCTACACATCTTGATCTTTTTTTATAAAGGTAACAAAAAAGTGAAAGAAATCTTATATTATCACCAACAAGAAATAATTGTATTGTATGACTTGTAAATAATAACATGAATTCTTCTTTGTAGAAAATGGCACCAGATAAGGAATGGATCAGACTTGTTGACGATAGGCTTGATGATCCATCATATGAAATCGGTGTTGAAGAGTTTCTTGCCTATGCATGTCAAAAAATTGGTGCAGATAAAATCAGATGTCCGTGTGTTCGTTGTGTTAATACTTCTTCTATCCCACGTGATGTGGTGAAAACACACTTGATGGTTTATGGTATTTTGAGCAGTTATACTCTGTGGTATCATCATGGTGAGATGGGAAATGAAAGTGAGTCTGATTCAGATACTTTAGTCAATAACGATGAAGGGGATAATGAAGTAGATGATGAGATGCTAGATCTTCTTGAAGAAATGCACCCTAGTTCACATAATCTTGGGAGGAATGATGGTGGAATGGGAAATTCCAACCATGGTGATCATGAAGAGGAACCTAATACCGAGGCTAAACGGTTTTTTAGGTTGTTGGACGACCTCAATCAACCTCTCTATAAGGGATCGAAGGGGTCAAAATTATCTGCCTTGGTAAAATTGCTTCATCTCAAGAGCCTTGGAAAATGGAGTAATCAATCTTTCACATTGCTACTTGAATTATTGAAAGATGAACTATTCCCATGTGATTCAACCTTACCTAGTTCTTATTATGAAGCAAAGAAGACAATTAAAGATCTTGGTTGCTCATATGACAAGATAGATGCATGTGTGAATGATTGTATGTTGTTCTGGAAGGAAGACTGTGGCCTTGATAAATGCAAACTTTGCAATACTTCAAGATGGAAGTATAACAAGCACAATGGGGAAGAGAAATTAAAAGCAAATGGAAAGAAAGTACCAGCAAAGATCTTGCGTTACTTTCCACTAAAACCCCGCCTTCAAAAGTTGTTTATGTCCTCAAAAACATCTTCACTAATGAGGTGGCATCACGATAAAGAAGATGATGGGAATTTACATCATCCGGCCGATTCCTTGGCATGGAAAAAGTTGAATGAGCTTCATGGTACTTTTTCTGCAGAGCCCAGGAATGTCAGACTAGGCCTTGCTAGTGATGGTTTTCAACCATTCAACAATTCTAGGTCATCATATAACACTTGGCCCGTTATTCTTATTCCGTACAACTTGCCTCCTTGGATGTGCATGAAGCAAACAAATCTCATTTTGTGCATGCTGATTCCAGGTCCTGATGGTCCAGGTAATTGTATTGATGTTTATTTGCAACCATTAATAGATGAATTATTGCAGCTTTGGAATAATGGTATACAAACATTTGATGTAACTACACATCAAAATGAGGCTGAGTCAGAATGGTGGTGAACCAAGTCTGAGTTAATAGCAATAGGTATATTGATGTTCAAATGTATTTAGTGTTCTATGATTTTGTTGCACATGATTTTTTTATTTGAGCATTGTTTGAACAAGCTATCTATCTTCTTTTGCTGATTTAGTAAATGTTTGAGGTTTCTATATTGTTTTGATGACAGAGAAGCCAATATAGGCCTGATCCAAGAATTTATGAGACTATGGAGTTGCTTCCACCTTTCTTCTTTAGGTTGTGTCTGAACTTGGCTCAAGTAAAGGCCTTTGTTGGCTGAAATTCTGATGTAGATCTCTTTTCTTTTCTGTTTCTGACGAAGCCAATCTTTTTTATTGTTTGGTTTTAACTAAGATCCTAGCTATGAGCTTAGTGTAAATCTATATGGTTGAAGTCTTCTTCCTTAATGATGCTATGAAATTTTGGACATCATGCTTTCATTTTAAGATTTAAAACTATTGATTTACATCAATGACTAACTTATGTACCCATCCGTTGAGGAGTCTTCTAGGCAGTTGAAGTGATCTCCCTCCCATTCTCCACTTCTTCCTGACCAGCACTAGCAAAATGCAGAGTGGTGGGAGTAGGTTGAGGGGGAGGAGGAAGTTGAGAAGGTTGAAATAGTGGATGGGTAGGGGTTGATGGCTTTTGTTGTCTCTTAACCAATCCATGAAGACTACTGCAATATTATCTTTGTTATCTATATTTACCATGCTAGTTTTTCTTATTTATGAGCAATGTGTTGTGGTGTTTATATGATTGCAGTTTTCTCAATTATCGATATTTTCTTCTAGTTATATACATTGTGAAGAATGTAAGGAGAAGATGAAGAAGTTGCTCCAAATTGTTGATAATATTCACATACTTCCCTGATTCCTTATTGATGGAGCAACATGTAAATCACATGTATATTGCCACTATGAGATGTAGATGATAGAACATTAGTATTGATAATAGTCTACTGGTTATATATTATGTATGGGTTCAACACTTACTCTTATTTTCTTTTTTCCTTTTGAAACAGGTGCTTGGGAAATGTTTAGCTCGCCTCTATATTATAGGTATAGAAAATTCTAAACTATGAATTTGGGAATCTAATGAGTCGAGTATAATTTGAAAGATTATATTATGTACAACGTGTTGCAACGGTCCTTTATCAATAAACAAACTCAAGGTCAGATTTGGATAGTGAGACACTGTTTTAGATCCCATCCTAGCTGCTATTTCTTTTGAGACCTTTGAGTGACCCAGATCTTGCATTGTAACTTGTTTGCTTCACATAGTACTTACCCATAGTTATCAAATCTTTTTCATTGGGTAATGAGGCATCTAGTGATGTATCCTACCTCTTGCAATTTTAGAAGCTGATTCAAATTGTTGATAATAGTTGCACACTTCCCTGATTCCCTTATTAATGGAGCAACATGTAGATCACATGTATATTGCCACTGAGAGATGTAGATGATAGAACATTGGTACTGAAAATAGTCTACTGATTATATGTTATGTATAGGTTCAACACTAACTCTTATTTTTTTTCTTTTGAAATAGGTGCATGCTCCCATATAAGTTGGTGATCTGAATGAACCGGATCCATGTCTAATCACTTGGGAAATGTTTAGCTCGTTTCTATTATAGGTATAGAAAATTCTGAATTCTGAAATTGGGAATCTAATGAGTCAAGTAAATTGCATAATTTGAAAGATGATATTATGTAACGTGCTAAAGCGGTCCTTTATCTAATAATCTGATTCATCTTTCAATTGTTGGTTTATAAAGGTAAAATACAAATGTACCTAGATGGCCACCTAGGCATCAAGAAGACTAAGGGGCTGCTGATTTGCACCTACCTATATGCCACCGTGGGTGTTTTTAAGCATGATTCTCCCTATATGTGGTTGTGAATGTTATATAGTAGTGTACCAAAGCTCATATTTGTTGCTAAATTTTCCTATTTATATAGTAGTGTACCAAAGAATTTCCTAGAGAAAATTGGCTTGTACTGATACTTTATTCCCTATTAGCATGAAACATCTGCTTTATAATCCTTGATTTCGATATCATAGAAATTAGACTGAATTTCATCAATCTCTGTATGAGCATATTAAAGTTGGAATTCTCTAGAGAAAATAGGGTTGTTTTGCTGATACTTTATTCCTTCTTAGCATGAAACACCTACTTTATAATCCTTGATTTTGATATCATGAGAAATTTACTGAGTCCGATCAATGTGTGATTGTCTGTATGAGCAATTGAGCATGATAGAAGAAACAATAACAACCGCACCTAGCTTGTTTTGACTAAAGCATTCATAAGGACAAGTAATATTCTACGAATTTCCAAGTCTGTGTTTGCGTACTTAAGTGTCATTCATTTGAAGAAGCACTAAATCAATCAAAGTGGTCAGTTTATTCTTAAAAAGTTTTTTTTTTGTTCAGAAATGCCCTGTAGGCACACAATTACATTTTGATGTAGGTCTCATCAAAATTATAATTTCCTAGAGAAATTGGGGTTTTTTTGCTGATACTTTATTCCTTCTTAGCTTGAAATGACTGCTTTATAATCCATAATTTTGTTCTTACAAGAAATTATACTGTATAAGATCGATGTCTGTATGAGCATCATAGAAAGCATTATAATCACTCTTGACTTGTTTTGAAAACCTAGCTTTTGTAAGGACAAGTAAATACTGTAGATTGTTCTATAATCTTCTAGTCCATGTTTAATACTTAAGTGTCATCATTTGAGAAAGCACCACATCAATCAAAGTGCTCAATTTATTCTCAGAAAGATTTTGGAAATGTCTGATGATGATGTCGAGTGTATTATAATGAACAAATTGAAACTCAAATAGTACTATACACACATATGTTTGTGTGTGTATGTATGTATGCATGCATGGTTGAGCTAGCTATTTTTAGTTGTAGGCAAATTGAAACTCAAATAGTACTATACACACATCATTAATCGAGGTTGTTATATACATTTGTCAACATGTCCCTATTGTTTAACATGCATATTACATTGTAGGCAAATTCTTTGATTAATGATGCTAAAGCAGTTGCCTCCATGAATGCTCCTGGAAGCTCAAATACTGTAGCCCAAAGTACACCCAATTCATTGCCTTCAATGTTCCTTGCTGGCAGTACTCCTCCACTTTCACCAAAAAGCAGTTCAGGGTCGCCACGTGCTATGAGGTGCCATAGTGCAAGGCTTTCTCATTTTGGTTCTCCTTTAAAATTAGTCAGTGAACAAATGACAGAAGTAATCCCTCAGGTACAAATTCTTGTACCTAGATTGACCATCTTATGTATACGACAACTTCTTGTGGTTGGAACTTGCTTCCCTCCACCAATATAATGCTAGGATCTACTGTGCATGGTAGGTGTATGTCGTTTTCCCCATCTCTACCTCCGACCTCTACTTTGAAGGAATTTCTAGAACATCCCTGATATGTTTACTATCTCCAGAATTGGAGTGTTTAATGTCACTAGAATCGAACGGGTTGTTGTGGTCTCTTGCATTAGTCATTTCTTGTTTGGATTTTCATGTCAATGTTTTTTTGGTCGGTCAAAAACTTATGTTGCTTTTTTTTTCATTTTTGTTTAAGTAACTGTACAATGCTTGTTGATTCCCAAACAAGAATCAACTAAAGGAGATACTAACTAATTGGCTTTACATCTGATATAGCAGACAATATGTCCACAACAGAAAAGAAAAAGGAGCCTCAGCCTGTAGTAGGCTCGAAACTTCAAAGAACCACCAAAAAAGGTGAAAAGAATAGGTTCGACCATCACTACAATAGTGAGAGGGGAGCAAGGAACAAGAAGAACTACTACCACCAACAGAACCATCAACTAAAGATACTCCAAGCTTCGACACAGCAGACGAACAACCTCCATCTCAGAAGTAGCTACAGAACCAGCCTCGCCATCACAACCAGGTGAGAGGGGATAGAAAACTTGAACCACCAAGCATGGCTTACAGAAAAAATGAAACATGCAAAAAGGGCACATGACGATTCTATTCTCAAAGAACCCCGGCTAATTGAGGTTTTCTTTAATATTTTTGATATATATATTGAACTAGTATCAATGTCTTGTCGGATTGATCAACTGGAATTGGTTTTATCAATAGGTGAATTATAAGAGGGCTTCAGAGTTACCTCTTGTCTTCCTAATTACTTCCTCTTCATACTAGTCAACATTTCATGGATCCATCTTGATAATAGAAGGTTGCTATTGACAATATTCTTAATGTTAAGGTAGAGATGTGGGCTTTTAAATTAATGCTTAATGATACTAGGTGTTTTATTATAGAATTTACATCACACTATCTAGTCTATCAAGTAGTAAGCACCAAAAACTAGTGCTGCAATAACAGAAATAGAGGATATATAGATGAAAAAATAGTTGCTGCTAGCTTATTCAAAGGCTCAAGGTGAATGGTAAGTGCGTGTCTTGAAAAAAGTGAGGGCGGCCACGTGTCATTCAACAAATGTGCGTCCAAAATGACATCTTTAGGTATTATCCGAGAATGGTAATTTGTTACTATATTATAATTTGATGTCTATTTTAGTTGATGTTGTGTACAATTAAGATAAACTCTTTGTTATTGCCTTTCAACAATTTATCCAAAGCATGCAGGACTAGGACCGACACATAACTAATGGTATGGCTTTCTTGATTATGTTCTGACCGTCTCTTTCCACATATAGTCTTATATAAAACTTTCAAGAGGAGCTTGTTTTGGTTATATGGCTCGAGGCCTCATTTTCTTCTTATCTTTTTGAATCTGTATAGACTGCCCCTTTGGTTTTATATCTATAGTTGTTGTAGTTTTATTTTTTTAGAGCTACTGAGAGAAGTTTAGCCTCCAAACTGGATATGTAAAACTTACAAAAGAGCTCCACTATGATTCTATAATGATTTCTTTAGGTGCCAAAATGGTTGTGATGCTGGAGTTATCTCGAAAGATCCTATTTCTCTAGGTGCCAAAGGTAACAGTACTCTCCTATTTCTAATTTTCTTCTCCTTTAAATAGTAAATACTCTAGATTACAGTTGTTCTTAAATGCACTCCCCATCAAGTGTCACTTCTATTGATTGCTTTTCGTTTTCTACAGAGCAGAGCTCCAGTTTAGAGCCTTTCTTTCTGCTTCTGCTTTTCGTCATTATATGCGAGCTCCATTTTAAGACTGAATGCTCCACATTCCCTAAAGCCTCATGAGAAAGGCTGCCTACCCTTCCAACAAGTGAGAATAATATTTCACAAATCATCATTCAGGGTCCAGGCTTCTTGAGCTTTTAAATGAGGTTTGCTTTTAGTACTCATTAAATTGCAGATTAGAGTGGGGTGGTGATAAGGACTGATGTGGGTGAGATGATTAACGACAAAGCAAGTGAAGTCTTCAATCCGATCTATGTTGTGAACCAGCCTATCCAGTCGTTCAGATACCAAGCTCTTACGTTTTTGAAAAGTATATTGCTTTCATAGAAGCCCATATCCGAGAGACTATCAAGCATGAGGGCCTCCTGGAACAACTCACAATCATTTAGATTGAAGTGGGAATTCCCTCTCTAATCACTAAGGTGCAACATAGAGTTGAACACTAATTACAATACAAGACTCCTTAATATCATATCACAATTCCACTAGCTGACTCCAAATGAGTTTCATAAGAGTAGGGTTTGGGCTATCATAAATGGTGGTCAGAATCATTGAGTCATTTACTTTGCAGTATATAAACTACCCATGGATGATCTTGATTCCTCCACATTTAATACAATTCCAGCATAGGTTATTGATTCATGCTTTTGTTGTGTCATCCCTCTGATATACTATTTATCATCGGGTAGATTCTGTCTATATTCTATGTTGTGTCCATAATGACAATAGTTTCCTACAATGAACCTTGACCAGCTTCAAGGACTCGAGTCAGACATTTCCCTAATTGGGTGGTGAGGACCTCTTCCCTCATGGTGGAAGATGGAATCTAATAAACAAGGTATAATCTTTGCACTAGTTTAAAGTCTTGTCTGAATATTTGCTCATTACCTGCTCTCCTTTGAAGACATTGTATGAAAGTGTTAGCATAAACCGTTGGGCTGTTGTAAATTTTTTTGCTCGTTGTGATGTTCATCGTCTCGTACTAGACCTCGTGAGGTGTTGTCAGATAAAGGGCATAGTGAGTGTTTTCCCCTTTCTTTTGTTTTGAATTTACTCATTCTATTCTTTTCCTAAACGAGTACTTATTTTCAATTGATAATAAAGAAGTCACGAGCAGTTTTAAGTGCAGCAAGCCGCGTGGTGGTGTGTGTGTGTGTTGTGCTCTGGGGGGACAGAGTCACGAGCAGTTTTATGTTGTTTTATTTGGGGGGGGGGGGTGGTGTTTGTGTGTGTGTGTGCGCGCACGGATGACGTGCTATCTTTGCAATATGAGAAAAGCCACCACAATCTAAGTGTAGGCAACCTTGGCTAGATACCACCTGTAGGGCTGATGGCCTTCCGATTATAGAATAAAGGAAAATTTACAGCACAACTAGAAAAGTATCCAATTTGTATCCAACATCCTTAAAGAAGAAACGAATTGTTGGGCAGAGCTAGGAAGTTGTTCAATAAATATTCAAGAGTGTTAAAGAAGCTTCTATCCAGTATGGATTTGGGGAGTGTTTTGAAATGGTTGTGCTTCATAGGTGATGGCAGTGATGTATAACAGGACATGCAATGGACAGAAGATCAACTTTTGCATTATAGACATTCATAGCATGCATACACATTGCTAACAATCGAGCAAGGTTTCTGGCTGATTCAACTAGGACCAAACCGCAATCAAGGTGTGGTTGCCTCCCACACCCGCTTATCACTTAAAACAAGTATCAGTCATCCAACAGGTTGGACCAGGGACCCAGTCACCAATTCTAAAAACCGGCGGCACAGTTCAATACTCTGCCTCAAAAGCTCCCACAGATATCTCACGTGATTGAACAGAGAAAACCCTCAAGGCTCTTGTGAACCCAATATCTGTTCCTCTCCCATGGTAGAGCCCTAGCCATGGAAGAGCCTTCATTGGACGTTAACTAAAAGATTAACTAATATATAATGTTATGTTTTTCAAACCTTGTCTGAAAGCCTACAATGTGTATTGTTATACCTTACATTATCTTATTGTTATTTTTGTAGTTGAAATTGGGTGGTGAGGACCTCTTCCCTCGTGGTGGAAGATGGAATCTAATAAACAAGGTATAATCTTTGCACTAGTTTAAAGTCTTGTCTGTATATGTGCTCATTACCTGCTCTCCTTTGAAGAGATTGTATGAAAGTGTTAGCATAAACCGTTGGGCTGTTGAAAAGTTTTCTGCTCGTTGTGATGTTCGTCGTCTCGTACTAGACCTCGTGAGGTGTGGTCAGATAAAGGGCATAGTGAGTGTTTTCCCCTTTCTTCTTTTTTGAATTTACTCATTCTATTCTTTTCCTAAACGAGTACTTATTTTCAATTTTTACAGACTATTGATCAGCCATTTGAGGTGATTGAAGAGAGTCCTTCTATGAGAAGAGCTCCACCTACTGCCAGGGTGGATGACATGTTTGAACAGATTAAGACCAAGCTCCCTGGAATTCCTTGGTTTCTACTTTGTCTATTGCCTGAAAGGAAGAACTGCAGCATCTATGGTTTGTCCTCAACTCTTTCAATTGTCCCTTTTGATGTTGCTTGGCTGTATGCCTTCAAGTATATTGACATTTCTTACAAAGGTCCATGGAAAAAGAAGAATCTTGCCGATTTTGGTATTATCACTCAGTGCATGGCACCAACAAGGGTCAACGATCAATATTTGTCTAACCTTCTGTTAAAAATGAACGCAAAGGTTACATAAACTAAATTGTGTCTCTTATCTCTACTCTTAGACTCGGTATACATTCTTTAACATTTTATCTTTTATAATATGTCAGCTTGGTGGCTTAAATTCTTTGTTATGCATTGAGCATAGCTCTTCAATTCCAGTCATCTCAAAGGTTCCTACACTTATACTTGGGATGGATGTATCCCATGGTTCCCCTGGCCATTCTGATGCATCAATTGCCGTGGTGATTTTCTTAGAATTTGAAATTGTTCTTCTAATTCATGACCAAGGCTATGTACTTTATCTCACTAATAATTGTAACATTTTCAGGATGCTCCCATTTTTTGGGTTGTGTTGTATTGGTTGATCACTAATTGCCTTCAATTTTCAGGTTGTTAGCTCTCATCCGTGGCCTTTGATTTTTCGATATAGAGCAGCAGTAAGTGATCAATCGTCTAGGGTGGAGATGGTTGATTATCTTTTTAAGTGCTTAATACAAATTTTCTTACAACTAGGATGTGACGGCCTAATCTTTTTCCTTGTTACTTTGGCCTAGGCATGCAAATATTTGGATGAGAAGTGGTACCCGAAGTTTACCTTGATCATTGCACAAAAGAATCAACACACCAAATTTTTTCAAGAAGGATCCCCTGATGATGTCCTTGCAGGTAAAATCTGTGTACTTGCAAGACGTGTAAAATTGCATTGAATAAACACATGCGGGATATAGAAAAACTTCTTACAAAATTTAGTAACACTGAAGCTCTTTATTCTCTATAGGAACCGTCATAGATAACATTGTGTGTCATCCACGGAACTTTTACTTTTACATGTGTGCACATGCCGGAATGATAATAAGAGGTCCTATGCTGCTAATGCTGCCACTTTGTATGGTTCCCATGTGGCTTCACTTGCCCCTTCTCCAAGACGAGGCAGCAGGAGCAGCTCCTCTAGTAATGCATGTGCAACAACTTCCCCTTCTACTTAAAGTTTTCTGGCTGGAGAGATGTCAGCTTCTACGACTACTGCTTTGTTATTTCCTGACTACTGGTCTTATGTGAAATGCCCACATTAGTGTAGATGACTAATATGTTTGGTAGATTCACCGTTTATGCACAATTATTATTGTATTTTTTATTTGTTCAAGGGGAAAAGGTCATATCCTCCCTTTTGTAAATTAACATTTTTTATTCAATACAAATATAATTTATGAACTTACAGTGCATATAATTGTTAAAGTGTACACTTCAGATGGCTATGACTAATCTAAGACAATTTTCTATGTTACAACTAGAAGTTCATGCATTGTGTTTTTCAATATAACAAATACACACATAATATATGATGTACATGCTTCCAACATTTATATGAAAAATGTTGTTGGTCACTATACCTATTTACGATGGAAACTTTCCGACTCAGTTAACATTTATAACAAAACCAATGAAGTTGTCGTTATTGGTATTTGTGATGGAATTATGTCATCGTGATTACCAATAATGACAAAACCAATGAAGTTGATGTTATTGGTATTTGTAATGGAATTATTTCATCGTGATTACCAATAACGACAAGTAAATTAGGTTGTCGCCATAACCATTAGTGACAAGCTATATTATTTGTCGTGGTTGATAATAATGATGGAATGAATTTTTTTGTCATTAATTATATTAACAGCAAGACCAGTAACGACAACATGCGACGACTCTTTTTTTCTATCCCTATTAGCTATAACGACAACTTTTTCCACAATAACGACGAATATTTTCCGACGTTATTATTGTGTTTTCTTGTAGTGAATGTTGAGTGATGTTGGACATACTTGATCAGATTATTGTTGAAGGTGGAGACCAAATATAAGAAGTTAAAGGTCACACACTTTTTCATAGATATTTAAGTGGAGCTCGGAGTGGTGGCTTCAGGGAAATAGAGGTATTGGTGGTGTAGATCTATAGATCCATAGTAGTTGGTTACATACTTGGATTGAGTTGTAGATGGTAATAGATCATGGATGCGGGTCAAGGAGTAATTGAAAGTATAACAATTGTGCTTCAGAATGGCATTGAGGTAAGGGGAAAATACGCCATGGTGTTGTAGGTTTATGCCACCAAAAGGTTGTAGGTATGCTAAGATTGCAATTTTTATGTATTCCAGTCTCTCTTGCAAAATGATAAGGATCCATAGAATATATGGCAAGGTTAGCAATCTATTTAAGAGGAGTTCTCAGTGTGTAGTGGGGAGCATGGCAGAGGCAATGACATATCAATTTTGGATCATCATCAGGTGAAGCAGGGAAGGAGGAATAGGGAGATCTCTTATAACAACCACCTATAGTGGTGTTACACATAGGCATGAAAAGGCTAATAATTTCATTTATATATAATTTGAGTATTAGCAATCTCCTAAGTATATATAGATTCATGAAGTTATACCCCATAAAGTACAAATCATTTCTAAATGCAACTTTGACCATGAGAATAATTCCAATTATACTAAGTTAGAAAACACTAAAACCCTTAAATAAAATTTTGAGATGGCTAACTAAATTAATCAGTTATTAATATTTATAATTGGTAAATGTATTTTATTGTGTTCCAAAGACACTAGTTATCGAATCAAGAGTAATTGGTTTCAATAAAGTCAATTCGAAAGATTTGAGCACAATAATATCAAATTGTACTCAATGATGTTGAAGTGATTGATGGAGATGGTTTAAGGCACTAATTTTAAATATTTATTTAATCAAGAGAATGAATTCATCTTGATACAAGAAACTCAAATGGAAACTGACTAGATTTGAAGAACAAGATTATCAATAAAAATAAATTAGTGTAAGGAAGGACAATTGTGTAATGTGAATAAGAAAGATACGGTGATGTAATGCAGCGTGTAGAGAGGAGCAATTTTCCCTCTCCCTTTTCTTAATAAGAGAACCCAGAGAAACTACATAGAGGTTCAACAATATATAGAAGTTACAAAATATAATAAAGCAGAATATAAATAAGTTATACTAACACTCCCCCTCAAGCTGGAGTGTACACATTGTGTATGCTCAGCTTATTGCAAAAGTTCTAAAATGATGCTGGACTCAATGGCTTTGTGAGAACATCTACAAGTTGATCTTCATATTTGATGTGTAGAGTCACAATAATACCATTCTTGATCTGATGTCTGATGAAGTGGAAATCAACCTCTATGTGCTTAGTGTGTTCATGGAAGACTGGGTTCTTGGCAATATAGATTACAGCTTGATTGTCACATCTAAGCTCTGTGGGAGACAACACATGAATCTTTAATTCAAAAAGCACAAATTGAACCCACTGCAACCCGCAATAGGCTTGAGCCATTGCTCGATACTCAATCTCCATTCTAGATCTTGCCACAACATTCTGCCTTGTACTTTTCCAGGTGATAAGGAGATTTCCTAGAATTGTGCAATATCCAGAAGTAGACCTCCTGACATTTAGATTACCAGCCCAATCTGCATCTTCATAACAAGTAAGAACAAGAGTAGGCACAGGGGTCTTGGGTCTATAATAGGTGATCCCCTTTCCAGATGCTCCTTTCAGATATCTCAGAATACGGCAAACTATTGTCCAATGTGACTGCTGTGGTGAGCTCATATGCTGACTCTCCACTCCTACAACAAATGAAATGTTAGGGCGAGTAATTGTCAAATATATAAATTTACCAACAATTTTCCCGTAATATCTTGGATCTGGATAATCAGTATCATCAGTCGTCTCCTTCACATGGTAGTCCATAGGGGTAGACACTGATTTGGACTCACTCATACCTGCTTCCTATAGTATATCTAACAAGTATTTCCTCTGAGATAGGTTAGTACTTCCATGAGATCTAACTACTTCAATGCCCATAAAATACCTCAGTTGGCCTTGATCCTTTGTATGAGAATGCCCCTGCAATCCTTCTTTCACGTGTGATATGCCTATAGAATCACTATAAGTGATAACTATATAATCATCATAAACAACAATAATAATAGATCCAACATGAGATCTAGAATAAAATAAGGAGTGATCAGTGACAGAACAAGAAAATTCCATCTTTAGTACAACATCAATGAACCTATCAAACTGAGCTCTAGGAGATTGTTTCAACCCATAGATGGCTTTATTCAATATGCACACCTTCTGACACTTCCCTTGAGCAACAAAACTAGGAGGTTGCTCCATGTACACCTCTTCCTGTAGATCACCATGAAGAAAGACATTCTTGACATCAAGCTGAAATAGAGGCCAATTAAAAGTAGTAGCCAGAGAAATAATAATCTTCACTAAATTCAGACAATCCACAAGTGAAAAGTTCTGAAAGAAATCAACCCCATATGTATGAGTGTAATCTTTTTCATCCAGTCTAGCATTCAACCTCTCAAGTGAACCACCTGGATTATGTTTCACTATGAATTCCCATCTGCAGGCCACAACATTTTTATCTTGAGGTAAGTCAACAAGTTCTCAGTTGTTGTTTTATAGAAGAGTAGACATTTCCATATGTATTTCCTATTTCCATCCAATATCCTTCATAGCATCAAGATGATTTCTTGGAATGAACACATAATCAATCCCAAGAGAGAATGAACAAGCATGCATAGATAATTTTGACAAACAACTCACACTTGCAATAGGATGTCGAACAATACAGGAACGAGTAACTTTACAGACTGTAATGGGAACATCAAGGTCATATGGTTATTTAGGAGAATCTTGAGTAGAGGGAGATGGGGAAGGCTCAGAGACTGGAGTCACTACTTCCTCTAGATCATGTATGCCTCGTCTGTTGGAAACATGTGAATATTGCATATTTAAGGTACCACCTACAGGCTACTCTTACCAAACTATCATATAGTCCAGAATGATAGGTGAAACTCTCTCACTCTAATGTGGTGGTGGAAATCTCTCCCTAATCTCTGATGGTGGCACTATCTCACTCTCACACAATTGCTCCCCCAAACTGGGAACACTAGAGAAATAAGGAGTGGATTCATGAAAAGTTACATCCCTAGACACAAACATAAGACGGAGACTGGGACAATAACACTTGTACCCTTTGATAGTGTTGCAGTACCCAAGAAAAGGAATCCTAATCATCCTAGGGGATAATTTATCATCCTTATGATCAAAATTGTAGATAAAGGAAGTACAACCAAACACTCTAAGGAGAACAAGAAAGGGATCCTTGGGACCTAAGACAAAGAATAGAGTACGTACCTGAAGAACAGAAGCGGACCACCTGTTAATAAGGAAATAAGAAGTAAGTAAAGCATCATACCAGAATCTCTTAGGAACATTGGATTAAAACCTAATAATCATGGCAATATCAAGAAGGAGACAATTTTTCCTCATCTATCCCATTTTATTGATGTTTGTGAGGACATGACATATGTTGTATCATCCCAACAGAGGTACACAAATCATCCATAGCACTTTGACAATATTCAAAGACATTATTAGATTGAAGAATTTTAATATTCCAATCAAATGGGACTTTTATTTCTTGATGAAAATGCTTGACAATGGATAACAAAAACTCTGGACTCTTCAAAAAATATATCCATGTTATGCAAGAAAAATCATCTATAAAGGAAAGAAAATAGTGAAACCCATTATAGTTGTTGTCTTTTATAGGACCCCAAACATCACCGTGGAATAATTCAAAGGGACAAGAAGTCCATTTATTGACACGACTGGGCTAAGAAATTCTATGATGTTTCCCCAATTGATAGGAATGACACTCTAATGAAGACACTTGGGATAACTCATGTTCTAACTTTCTCAAGCTCTCCAATAAAGGATGTCCATATCTGTAGTGCCACAGTAAGGGAGAACCACTCAAAAGGATAGGAGCAGGAAAATATACTTTGGTGAGGCAGACTTTCACCATGGAAGAGGAAAAGATCACCTTTGCTAGCCCCCCATCAATCTTCCTCATACTCTTGAGATCCTGCAGTACAAAATAAGAAGTTCCAAGTGTCACCGTACATTTCATAGTATCAGTCAATTTTGTAATAAAAAAAATATTAAATGTAAATGCATGCACATAATGTACACATTTAAGATCAATTCTACGAGTTAGAGAAATAGATCCATAGACTAACACTCTCCTCAATGAACCATCTGCTATTCTCACATATTGGTGAGGAATATGTGACTCAATGGGATGTAGTGTGTCCTCATACCAGTCATATGTTGTGACGCTCCAGAGTCAACCAACCATGAAGAAGTTGAACCAGAAGCCACTAAAGAGGTAGCCTAATTACCGATAGTAGATTCCAAGTTTGCTGAAGAAGAAAATGATCCCAAACTCAGATTCTAGGTAGCCAAATTAAATCTATCATATTCCTTCTTGGTGAGTGTGATGCCAGATGATCTAGAACTCAAAGAAGGAGGCTCAAAAGATTCAGTAGTGCCTACATTGTTTTCTTCCCCTATAGGTGGTGCAACAGGTATGCCATGCTTCTTCAAACATTTCTCAACTGTGTGTCTAGGTTTGTCACAAAAAGTTCACTTAGGACGTGTGCCACGTCCTCGTCTTGTACCTATGCAACCTCCTCTAACTGCAGTGGCTAAAGATGCATGAGAATCTCCATGAGACGGGACAGTTATAGGATCAACTTGTTCAAAATTTGACTATATAATCCTTAAGTAAGATTCTTCCAAGCTGGGAAGTTTGTTAGAGGCTAGGATAACACTATGGTATAAACTGTATGAAGAACTCAAGATGGATAAGAATTTTGTTGTAATCAAGTAATCTCTATCTTTAACTTGTTCTGAGATAGTCATTGGATGATAGAAGCTTAGTTCTTGATAAATAACTTGGATCACTCAAAAGTATTGTTCCAAAGGCTTGTCTCCCTATCGTTCTGCAAATAGATGGTCATATACCATAAACTGACAAAGAGAATTATTTTCTTGTGAGTATTGCTTCTTTACTACATCTCATATCTCTTTGGCAGTAGTGTATAACATGAACCTAGCATCAATTCTAGGTTCCATGCTCCCCCACAACCATGTCTTCACCAGACTATTATGAGGCTTCTATTCAGCATAGTGTTTGTTAGTAGAAGTAGGAGGATCAGAATCAACATGTTTTACCTTGTCTTGAGATTCCAACACTGTATGGACAACAATCATCCAAAAGAGATAGTTCTTCCCATTCAGCTTGATGGAGGGGATATGTGACATCTTGTTGTAGATGGTAGATGTCTTGTTTTCCTCCATGATCTAAATAGAAAATAGAATGACGGCATGATACACGTCAAGATAGAAATTTAGTGATGGAAAGATACACATCACGTTGTTGAAAGGAGTGATGAAGAGATACACATCACCCAAATATAGATGACATAATACGTCTCTAACGCATCAAAAACATTCAAGTGAGTATTCCATAATCACACATGGCTGAGATGTGATTAGGAATTCTCTAAATAGACGCGAGCTACTTGATTTGTACTTTTAGAAGGTAGTTGGAGAGGTTGAAGGAGTCAACGCCTTTTGGTCAAGAATCAACCGTGTTTGGCCCTGCAGTTGGCAAAAACCAACTCGGAGGAAAGCTGTATGGCGGCTGCTGGGCCAGTGTTGATGGGCCTCTGGCGGTGGTGGGTTGTCAGGGGTGGGTTTTTGACAACGTGACTACTACTTGGCGGCCTATTGCTACTGGTGGCGGCACCTGCTACTGCCCAGTGGCTGGTAGCTACCCGACGATGGTGGTGTTGCTGCTACCAGTGGTTGCTACTGCTTCTTTGCAATGGTAGTTGATGTCTGGTGTAGCGGTGGCTTGCCCTGTTGGTTAGGGTTAGGGATGACTACGCTTCCCTTAGATCTTGTTGCTCTAATACTGTGTGAACAAGAAAGATATGTTGTTGCACTGCATCGTGTATAGAAGATAAATGTTCCCTCTCCCTTTTATTAATAAGAGAACCCAGAGAAATTGCATAGAGGTCCAACAATATATAGAAATTATAAAATATAATTAAGTTGTATATAAATAAGGTATATTAACATGTAATTCAATTCAAGTTTAGAGAAATTCGATAATTATAGATTAATAAAGATTTTGATCCAAAAATTCCATATGTTATAGTTTTAAAGACAAAAATAATCATGTGTGCATTCTTAAGTGGTCACTATATGAGATGAAACAATCTCCTAGACAATGATACATGATATTTGACTATTTAATGATGCATGATTTTAAATGAGTAGTTGTTATGCTTGTCTCTACTATAGAGAGAAGGATGACAATTCCTTTATTTACCTATTTCTATATGTTGATGACATGTTGATCACATATAGAGACACATCTTAGATTGTCAAGGTAAAATCTTTTCTAGGTTGAATTTGATATTAATGACCTAGTTGAAAAGAAGAACATTCTTGCCACAAACATTTGAAGAAATTGGAAATATAGAACATGAATCATGACACAAGAGAAGTACATTAAGAAGGTTCTTCACAAGTTCCACGTGTTAGATGCAAAGCATCTTTTCAACTTCATTTTTCCACTCACTTGATTATCAGTTTTGCAATCTCCATAGTCTGATGAAGAAGAGAAAGAGATGGAACATGTATCTTAATTTAGTCCCATTGGTAGAATCATGGATGCTACGGTTTGGACTAGACTAGACATTGCTTATGTAGTCAGTGTGGTTAGTCATTACATGGCTTATCTTAGAAAGGCCCATTGGCAAGTTGCTAAGTGGATTCTAAAGCATTTGAAGGGAACTTTGATACTTTTTTACTCTTTAATGGAGCTCAAGTCAACACAACATGGTGTATGGACTCAGATTCTATAGGAGGCCTCCACGAGAAGAGATCCTCATTTTTACACGTTCACAGTGGGATTTATGTCTATTAGATGGAAAGGTACTATACAAAGTACTATTGCTTTATCTACTACTGAAGCAGAG
Source organism: Alisma plantago-aquatica (assembly GCA_963693085.1). Taxonomy (NCBI): domain Eukaryota; kingdom Viridiplantae; phylum Streptophyta; class Magnoliopsida; order Alismatales; family Alismataceae; genus Alisma; species Alisma plantago-aquatica. The sequence continues at coordinate 804,618,954 of OY856411.1, forward strand.
TACATGTGCGGCAACAAAAACCAGAAATAGGACTTATATCTTAAGGTTTTGATGAATCAATTGGGTATGGTTCATGAACGAGTTATTTCACATTGTGATAGTCAAAGTGTTATACATGTTAGCAAAGATCAAATGTTCCATGAGATAACAAGGCATGTTGATGTCAAGTACCACTTCATTAGAGAAATCACATTTGAAGGCACGATTCAAACAAAAAAGATTGGTACAAATGAGAATCCATCCAACATGATGATGAAGACTCTTCCATTAGATAAGTTTGATCTTTTTGCAATATTACATGGTTTTCTTTCTACCTGAGCTTTGCCCATGTAGGCCATGTGGAGAGATGCCAATCCTAATCAATTTCTAATATATAAGAAGATGGCAAGTGCTTTACAACTTTCATCTTTTTTTTATTTGATGACAAGGTGGGGTTGAAGTTTCCTAACTCTCTAGAAAAGATTCCTTGATTAAGCAGACATTAAACTAAGCCTCAATATCATTGGGATGCATTTTGGGCATAGTCAACCAATTTATCACATATGGTCCCCATGGACCATATCTGGGAAAGAGTAGAAAAAACAACAATTGGGGTCTAGACCAAACTATATATGATCCAACTGGACTGTACTACAATTTATAGTCCACACTATAGTGTATATCGTCCACCTGGACCATAATCATAGATTGGACAAATATAAGTGAATTTGGTACTGTGGTCACTGGTACTATTCTTATAAATAGACCCCCCCCCCCCAACTCATTCAAAATTTAGATAACAAAAAAGAGACATCAAGAGACTTCATTTTTATAATACCTAAAGACATAGGAGAATAGAATTCCTTTTAGTTTCACCTTCTAAGAGTTCTTCTTCAAGAAATTGTCGTCTTCCACATTTATCTTTAGGGTGTAAAAGGGGATTCATTTCTTATTATTTCTACTGCAATTACCATCCCTATAATCTCTTCCTAACTAATACCATCTCCTCTGGTGTATGTAGGCTCCTATGTTGAGAATTTTCTGAACTACTATAAATCTTGTCTTTCTAGTTGCTTTCTTGCTCCACCATTGATATTTTTCATATGTATTAAATTTTGATTGTGTGATCTCTCGCTTCTTCATCTCCACAACAAACTCATTGAGACATGTTGTTTGGTTTCCCATCACCACCATATCCCAACACAACAATTAATTACATTCTAAGAATTCCATTATAAAAGAAACAATAATAATATATGCTTCAAGAGAACCATATGATTAGTTTAGAATGCAAACTCTAGATCTTGAAGTGAAGGCGTGTGAATATTGTCTTTAAGACATATTCTTCTACTCCTAGTATGATCTTACTAGTAGTATATTTCTTAGATTAGTCACCTCAACTCCAGTGTAGCTTCTCATGAAAGAGAGAAGACTATATCGAACTCTTTTGTTGGCCCACTTTATCATAGAACAACAAGGCATCTTGATGCAATATACAACACAAGATCAGAATCAAACATGAAGAAGAAATCAGTAGGGGAAAAAAGAATAAGAAGAACATTTGAATTTTTCTTTGTATTTTTAATGAAGAAAATGAATCCTTAAAAAGAGAAGTGTCTGGGAGTGCCCCAAAGTAACATCCTGCACACTTTGACATGCAATCTTCAATTTTCTTCCAAATACCCATGTGTCTCTTTAACATCGAGTTAATGAGAAGCTTAAAAGCATATGATTCAGAAATGGAATTTGATGACAATACACTTATAATAGATCAAAATGACACAAAACAAAAGTCCAAAGAGACTATTCTGAAATGACTTCAATTTCCAATATATTACAAAAATTCTTAACTGCATCACAGATAACATGTTGGGCTGTCAATTTCATTTGGAATAGAGAAATCAATGGATATAAAAATAAAATTATTGGACATGGATGGAGAAACCATAAGATTCCTATTTAGAATATTTCAAAGGAGTCAAAAAAGGGAGAATGTATTATAAATAAGAATCCTAAAGATATCAAAAGTGAAAGGCCGACAATGATGATAATTTACTTCACAAGCTGCTCCATACTTTTGAACCATTTCTGCCACAAAGTTAGAGGCTTCCTGGCTTTCTTTAAAGCTGTTTCAAAGGAATCTGGTTAGAGGAGAAACTCTTGTGAGATCCACACATGTGTGTTTGCCATTTGTTCAATCAATTAATAAGATATCAACAAGACTTTGAGCATAGAAACCATCAACATGTATCCCAAGAAAGGCCATATGAGCTTCCTTTAGTACTTTTATCCCATCATGAGAGACAAGGTCAAAAAAGGCATCACAAACAATATCATGATAGAACTTATATCTCGGTCATAAACACCAATGGACAACATAATCATCTAAGGCATTGAGATATGTAGTGTTACAGAGCGGACGACGTTCATCACCAGAATATAAGGGGATCATGAGCCACTATCGAAGGATAGATTGATACTCAAAAAAAGACACAGACATGCCAAATCCTTCAATACGAACAATAAGTAAGAAATGTTGTGCATGGTTAGCTTGTAGAGAAAAGAGAATAACATGTCACCTTGAGAATAGGCTTACAATAAATTATTGGATGATTGTCTTGTAGTAAGTGTCTGCCAAAATAGGGTGGGTCTTTGGAGTGATAGAAGGCATACATGACAACTTGGATGAACTGAAGGATGAAAATTTATTACATATGATAGTATGCGTGGAGACAAAGGTGATTCCTACAGGCACATAGCCAATCTCTCAGATGTTGGAGCTCTTGGTTGTGGATCCGAGAAGCGATGTAAGAAAAGCAACAGACATCATAGGATGATAGATGCCCAACCCCCAAGGTGCATAGGAGTGTGTCCAAGCGTCACTGTAAATCACCAAATCCCGGGCCATCATCAACCATAGTACCAGACAACAGTGAAGGACATGGTTAAAATCATCCTAAATAGATGTAATAGAAGTTTTCGATGTCATTCTAAGACCAAACATGATCTTGGGCATCCCAACACAAGACCGAAGAAGAAGAAGCTCATAATGTGGATCCTGAAGTAAGACCAAGTGGTCCATTATGACAAGAGTGTTGTACACACATGTCTTGAGAAGCTCCATGAAAAAATATGAGTTTGTGGAAATGTGATCATCTAGAATCATCATTCCATGCTCTGGTGAAGATGTCAGTAGGGAACAACCTTGAATCTGGGTCTCATCTTGGGTTAGTAGAATGGAAAAAGATTTCAGTCTTCTCAGTATTGAATTGAAGGCCAAACATTGTACCTCACTCTTGGATGAGACGACGAGCTTTAAAAACTTCCATAGTGTCCCCAATAAGAGTTCCATCATTAAGATAGAAGAGAGAAGGTTCTGATACTCATACTTAACATGTAAATTAAGAGAGTGTAGGGCCAAAGGAAAAAGGAGGGGTCCAAATGATCGCTTTGTTGGACACTAACTGCAGTAAAAAGATGCTCCTTATGATATATATATAGGTGTAGGAGAACTATAACATAATTCAACCCAGCATGCAAAAGAAGGATAGTGAAGATGGACCTCTTAGACTATAGTAGATTTGTCACGCATATTGAAGGCATTGGTGAAGTCAACAAGAGCCATAGAGATAGTGGTCTAATGTTGTTGGTCATGGACTAGGTGAGTGACAAAATGTAGAAGGGCCTCAAAACTACCAAAAATGCCAACACCAAACTGATGATCATTAAGGTAAGAGCCTGCTGCATCTGATAAGACACTTTTGTAGCGAACTTGAAGACAAGACAATGCCAATCGTGTCTACAACTATAGGTCAAATATTGTTATCCGTCTTGAGTGTATGAGTCAAAGGAGTGCTGTCAACGTAATAGAGATGTTGGACAACGACCAACAAGCTAAAGGTTGATCATTGTTTAGACTACATATAACATCCATCTCTCAGACTCTACATCGCTCTCTGTTAAACGTTGAGAGTGGCGCACACATCAGAAATGAGAAACCCCAGTCAGAGATGAGATCCCAGATCGCGGAGCACACATCCGCACGACACTACTTCACTCCGAAACAACTATCACAACTCTGTACAATATTAGTGTTATGATAATTTTTTATTTCAAGGTACATATCCGGGTTAAGATAAATGACTCCAATAGTTTATATTTCCGTGAGGTATAGCACGATTCACACCTCATATTTCTCACTTCTTACTCCACAAAGAAAACGGCGTAATCAAGAGTCGTTGCGGATTCGGTGTGTTCCCATCCTGTTCGCACATTACTCACGCAAGGTACCCGTCGCACAAAGCACTGAAACTCTCTAACAAAGGTTAGCTTGGAGGAGATGACGCGCGTAAAGCAAGAGCAGGAGGAGGAAGAGAATACGTCGCTGTTACTTGTGACTTCTGAGCCACACGCTCACACGTGGAGCGATTCAAGAATCGTGCTTCCTTTGATACTAGATGCAGCAAACCAGACCGGAATTTGGTAAGGTCCAGTGGGGCAGAGATGCCAGTGGTAAGCAAGGAATTTGGTATATATATAGAGAACGTAGACCACAAACCAGACCGGACCACCAGTAGCGCACGTCACCGCCATTTCACTGGAATAAAGATAACGAAATGGAAGGACAACGATATTTGATTGGGTGGTGTATGCAACACTTTTTTTTCTATGTAAGGGGACGTCATTTCTAACACTTCATTAATTACCAACGGGAAATATCTTACCTTCATCATTTAAACCGGAAGATCAGACGGTTATATCTTATTTTTGGTAACAAGGATGTAATTGGTTTGCATGTTCTAATAATAATTGTGTCGGGTTACATTATTACTGAATATAGTGATCGTATACTGACCCCACCCAACAATACTGCATACGTGGCCAATGCTAAGCGCATAGGTGCCAGCACAGATACGGCTTTGCTTTGCTGGTTATTAAGTGCGAATTCTACCAGGATAACAACACTACTGTGGCCAACATGTTTGTTATGATATTGCTATGCTCCATATGCTACTCGAAACAGTCTTATGTTCTTTTCTCCTTTTCAATTTAGGCAAAAAAATCAAAATGACACGTTTGACCATTTTAATTTCCATAATAGCACGTTCTTGAACTTAATTTCTAAAATGGCACGAATGTGTCCTCTGTGGAGATTTCTCTGTCGCGAGACAATGCGTCCAAGACTAGGACACATTGGCCCCACACAGGGGCAATGCGTCCCGAGCCAGGACACATTGTTCTCTGAGGGAGCAATACGTCCCGAATTGGGACGCATTGGTCCCACCGGAGAGCAATGCGTCCCGGAGTTGGACGCATTTCCCTTCGGTGGAGCCAATGAGTCCTGATGCGGGATGCATTGCTAGCAATACGTCCCACATGGGGACGCATTGAGTAATGCATTCGCATGCAGGACACATTGCTAACACTGCGTCCCCATGTGCGATGCATTGAGTAATGCGTCACCATGTAGGGCACATTGCTATTTTACAATTTTTTTTTCATTCATTATTATTCTTTAATGCATAATGTTTGTATATTAACTACATTGATTATATTTGCACATTTACTATTCTTTCACTTGTATTTGAATGTTTATAATATAGTCAATTATTATAAATTTGTTAATTTCAATAACTTCGAACATGCATATGGATTATAGAAGTAGTATTGCAACCACCACTAATTTCTTCCTAATTGATTATATAAGAAGAAATTAATCTAAAAAATAAGATATCATTAGAAACAAGGCTAAAATATGAACCAACTTGATGAGAAAATAATACACAACAGAACAATCTGATAGACCCAAAATGAACCAATACAATATCATAATATGATAGATCCACATATATACAAGCCAAATAAATGCCTGAACAAAGGCATATATACAACACTACATAACATGTATGCATATTAACAACATTGATTATATTTGCACATTTACTATTCTTTCACTTGTATTTGAATGTCTATAATATAGTCAATTATTATATATTTGTTAATTTCAATAGCTTTGAACATGCATATAGATTATAGAAGTGGTATTGCAACCAACACTAGTTGCTTCCTAATTGATTATATAAGAAGAAATTAATCTAAAAAATGAGATATCATTAGAAACAAGGTTAAAATATGAACCAACTTGACGAGAAAATAATACACAACAGAACAATCTGATAGACCCAAAATGAACTAATATGATATCATAATATGATAGATCTACATACAAGCCAAATAAATACCTGAACAAAGGCATATATACAACACTACACAACATGTACAAAACTATGAAAATATAAGCACGTCCTCCACGCCCACGACGTCCTCGCCCACCTCCCTGTACATCTGGCTCATGAGTACCGAAGTCATCCAGATATGACTCAATGGGGGATAACTACGTAGAAGTAGGCTGATGAGGACCAGGGAAGTAATGAAAAGTTGGAGGTAGGGTGAGGGGTCTTTGAATACTAGGATGTGCGGCATCAGGTCGGGTGCATCCTGAGAAATCAAATGGAGTCAGTGAGTACGTGACATAGGATGGTGGTCGACTGTCATGAATAATTGGTGGTGGGAGTGGAGTGTATGGAACAGAAGAAGGACCTGCTCCATAATAGGATGCTGGTGGAGGTGGGGTGATGTGTGAGGAAAATAAACCAGCTCCTGAAAAGTATGGCCATGTCGGTCCCCATGCCATGAACTGAGAAGTGGGAGTGGGAGTGGGATCAGCAGTAGTAATCACAGGAGTAGGAACAGGAGTAGGAGTAGGAGTAGGAGTGGGCTCAGGGGTTATGGTATGAGTGTATATGGGATCATACGGGCGAGCGTAGTCGGGAAGACTATCAAAGTAAGACCCCTGGATGTCATAGATGTCATCTCTTATATGTGTAGCGGCACGCTGTAAAGTCACTCAGATCCGCACATGTGATTCTACCTATTCAAACAAAGTATGTATAAATAAGAAAGACCAATTGCATATATTACAAATAATAAAGATAAATAATAACAATTTATAAAACAAATATAAATGATACTAACAAATTGTTGTTGATGATAACTTTGTGGGTAGTATGTGGTCGGAGGCTAAGCTGGAGGGAGTAGTACGTACTGGGGATGATACCATCCGTAGTACACCTGTGGACTAAAGACTGTCTCCGCTGGTGGAGGAGAGACTAAGCTCTCACATTTGTTGTTCCACAGTTGCACCTCCCGTCTATAATGATGCAACTAGTCCTCAACCACATGACCCCTCCCATCTATCCTACTAAGGCATGGCATCTCCAGAGTAGGTTGTACTTGAACAAATCCGAATTGTCCAAGTACTTTGTTAGGGAAGTTCCACTCTACTACTGTGTAGCACAGTAAAGGCACTCACGCCAACCAAATATCCTGACCCTCTCGGCATAAGGCTGGAAGTCTCTCCAGAATATTAACAGTGTAAGGAGTTAACTGTATCTGTTATTCAAATAGATACAACATGTATCATATAAAACATAGTAAATTGCATAAAAAATACAACATATATCATATAACATGTTAGTAGAAGTAAGTTAGTTATACATGAGAGGGCAAAATCTGGTCAAATGTTGAATCATAAAATTGGACCGATCCTCTCATAGTATCACTTCTTTCAAGAAATGTAGGCCACCTATTAAATTGAAAACCAAATTTTAGATAAACATTACAAAATGTTTGGACAAATGTATAAAAAAATTGTGTAAATCTTTACCTGTAACCCATGGGAAAATTGTCTGGCCACCCCCCCCCATTTCATAACGATTGAACATGGGCGTCCAATTCCTAACCTCTCCCAACACCACATCTGCAGTAGATATACACAACCAGACAGGTGGGCGGTTTTCCTAGAGCGGGTGGTAGCCTTGTACAACTCCCTATACAAATATGCTAAAGTTGAAACACCCCAAGATAGAGTGCTACAACTAGCAAAGTCAGACAGAAGCGGGAGGTACCGTACATGAACCTTATCCCCGGTACTATCAGGAATAAGGTAACTACCTAAAAATTATAGGAGATATGCTCTAGTGTACCTTATCCTATTTTGTATCTGTTGTTCTTCATCTCCCAAAGTGAAATCCATATCCCTAAAGGTCTCACGCAACCATATCAAGGAGATATGCCCCTTAGACATCCCATCTGGTGCATCTCCTAAGAAACTCTCACAAAGGTGAGACCATGAAGAAAATTTTCCCTCATCTACACCTAAAGGATATGAAGCTATAATCGGTGGCCGATCAATCCTAAGGCCTAAAAGAACTGCAACATCCTGAAGGGTTACACTCATCTCAAAAGGGGGAAATCTAAAAGTATTGGTAGAGTTGTCCCACCGGTTAACTAAGGCAGTGATTAAATTGGGATCAAGGTGGATAGGTCGTAGCCTACAAACAAGCCCAAAACCAGCCAAAGAAATGTTTTCCAAAACACCTGGGTCAGTAATAGGCCACTGTGACAACATAAAGTGGTACTGGGAGAGTCGGAAGGATGCTTGTCTAGGAGCCATATCTATGAAAAGTACAAATATCACATTAAATGAAAAGTGCAAATATTACATTAAATGAAATTTGCAAATATTGCACAACATATAAGTTTGCCAAGATTCTTCATTAGATAAGATGAAATTAATTCAAATACATGAACTACCAAACAATATTAAAATACAACATAAACTACTAAAAGAGAAATATTACAATAATTAGTTACTGCATTTGATTCAATATCTCATCTAGAGGTTCATAAAATGGCCACATTTGATGTACAACTCGATGTATCTCTGGATGTGATATAGCTAACTGGTTTTTAACTTATTCATTGATTGGCATTGCTTTCTATTTCGTGTGATCCCAATACCAATCAGGTAGCTCAAGAAGTTCTTCATACATGTGAAACATTTGCTTTAAAAATTTCCAATGAAATTTTTCTTGTTCTTTTGTCACTATAAAACCTAACTTGTTGTACAAAAAATCTAGTACGTCATTCTAGTCATCATCCAATAGAGTTTGATGAGCCATTTTTCCCTGTAGATACTTTGTAGATATTATTTGGATTAACTCTACAGACATTTGAAATGTCCATGTCCTTTGATGAGCCATCTATAAAAAACCCATTATAAATTCATTCTTTTAGTGAAATTGCAAACATTACATGACTTGAGTAAATTGAAATCACAAACATTACATGACTTGATTAAATTGAAATTGCAAACATTACATTACTTGAGTAAATTGAAATTGCAAACATTACATGACTTGAATAAACTGAAATTGCAAACATTACATACCTTGAGTAAATTGAAATAGCAAACATTACATGACCAGACATCATATTACATTAGGACAAGTGCGTCTATTATGGCCCTTTCTGCCACACTTATGACAATGATATGTATATTGATTTGGATCGACATCCATAGTTGAAGCCTTCTTTTTTTCTTTGGTCTTCACAAGGTGGGAATATATAGTTCTTGGAATAAATTGTGACAGATAAATCAGGAACGGCAACAAAGTATGATATGATGATTCCCAATCTCCAAATATTTTACAGATATCCTTCCTCCTCGCTAGAAATGCCTTCTTATAAGATATATGGAGCCTTAGTTTAGCATTCACCTTGTCACTAATTTCTCGTGTGGACATATCCAATCTTGATACTAGGATTGGCATTATCATACGAGAATATAAGATGATGTGACTTGGCGATGGTCCTGATTCAGAATAGTTAGTTGACAATTGTGTCTTGTACTATAACGTGTTACCTTCCACATGCCACCTGCTCTTTTGGACTGGCAAGTGGTCAAACTCCAAGGACATCGATGGTCATGGATACAAACAAATTTAAGATGACAATTATTTGAGTGTTGTGTCTGATATTAGACATTCTTTTGTACCGACCATTTTTGGTTTGTCTCAACCATTACAGCTTTGGATGCAAATAAAGCACCCTCTTATATTTCAGTGCTGGAAGGGTTGTAATTGAGACGGAATTCCTGATGAAAATCTTCCACGTTGATTATACCCTTCAAACTGAAAGCACTCGTCGATTCAAGCGGGTGTTCTTGGCATTTGGTCCAGATGTGAGGGGTTGGGCCTATTGCAGGCCTGTTCTTACTACTAATGGCACATTTCTAACAGGAAAATATTTTGGCACACTTCTCATTGCATGTGGCATAGATGCTGATAATGGTCTATTTCCAGTTGTTTTTGCTGTTGTCGAGGAAGAAAATAAGGACTCATGGGAGTGGTTCTTTGGTTCTCTACAAACTTGTATTCCAATCATTCCATGCCGTACAGATCTGTGTATTATTTCTGGTCGAATGAGTGGAATTTTTCCAGCACTTAGATCAAAATTTAACTGGGCTCAACATCGTTATTATCTTCGACATCTTCGTGAGAACTTCCATCAAAAGTTCAAGTCACAAGAGTTGAAGGAACTTTTATGGAAGGTGGGATCCACAACTGATACACATGAATATGATCATCTAATGGCTGATATAGAAACCATAGAACCAATGGATAAGGAGTATTTGATAGCCCAAAATCCAGTACAGTGGTCTCTCACATATGACAGAGGATACAGGTATGGGTCATTGACTAGCAATCATGTTGAAGGGTTAAATGGAGTCTTAAAAAGTGTTAGAGGTTCACCATTATAGGCACTTATTGTTGCCACATACTATCACTCTGTTACAATGTGGTTAGAGAGGCGTAATCAAGCATATGGTCATGCAAAAAAGGGTTTTAAATGACCCTTTAGGTTTCATGATAAGCTTGTTGATGTATCACAGGATGCACGACAACTACCAGTAAACATCCGCGTGAACAATGATGAATGGCGTGTTGATGACATGGATGAACATCGATTTCAAGTCTTCATGCATCCAAATGGTGTAAGTGAATGCAGTTGTGGTTTTCCACAACAATGGCATTTTCCATGTGCTCATGTTTGGGTAGCTGCAAGATCTATCAATTATGATACTAATGCACTTGTGAGCCCATATTACACAAATGAAGCGTATCTAAACGCATATAAAACTAAATTTTGTGGTATTCTCGACAAGAGGTATTGGCCTCATTTGGATGAAAGAAGAGGCATTTATTCCTTATTACCCCCAAAGAAACGAAGGCACACTGGATGCACCCATTGTTCATCTTGAAAAGCTTCATAGTTGGTATCGATGTTGTGGCAACACATCCCACTATCACACAAACAGTGAGGTGTTACGTGAAAATGTGCGGAAGACACCATAAACCAAAAATTACCAAAAACACGGGTTAATTAAAACCGATTGCAGAAAGCAGATAAACTAAGAAACTATTACATTTCGATCCACATCATGCAAGAAAACATTTCATATAAACATTTACAAGCATAGGAGATCAGTTGTACTGTCATCACATGAGTTCATCACCTGTTTATATACATAACGGCCCACATCCGGTCAGCAGTAGGATATACAAAGCATCAACAACTATATATCGTGAAACAACATCAAAACACCTCCAAGGACCTGAGAGTACAGGGATGACTCTAAGACTCTACTACAAACGACCAAAACAACATCATGTCCATCTCTTGCCTTCTACTGCCCTTCTTGCTGCTTGGACGCAACTCTGCGACCACCACCACATCTAGCACGACCACCTAAAAAGGTTATAAACCAGCGGGGTGAGACACACAGTCCCAACGAGAAACATAACTCCCCACCGAACTACAAAACCTCAGAAAGATAAGAGAAACAATAGCAGATAACTGATAAGAGGTATAACAAGAGCAGTTTATAAAGTAAGATATTCATACTATCAAGCATACCAAGAGTACGGAAGGCATATCACCAAATATCTCTTTTATGGAACATGAGTGACAAGATAAGATTTATAAGGTCTTACCACATAACATGAGGAATGTATAAGTAACTGCAAAGTATAACAAGATTAACTACATAAGCAAGGCCTCAACCAATGTTCTGTGTTTTTCCTCAAGTAGTAAATACTATTCGGCTGAATTACGTATTGTTATGCCCTGAGGAAGTGAGCTGTACCGCTCAAATCCATCCTTTGGTTGCGAAACCCAAGCCGGTGCCATACAAGGTCAATGGAAGAGCCGGACTCCACGACCTCCCACCTCGTGGTCAGTGTACGAGTACAACACAAGCAGGACCGCAGTCTCATGCTTTAGCGGCCTCAGCCACAGGGTCAGGCTACCCTCTGCCTAGCCCGCCTTGGTACAGGTATCAGCGCTAGTGAAACTAAGCCACAGGCCTATTCACCGTGCTCTGAGCCATGTGCGCATTCATGCTCCCATATCACACATCCTGAGCCATGGGCCTGTTCACCATGCTCTTATCATATTGAGCTATGGCCTGAATCCGCACTCTGGAGTCTACAACCGAAGTTGCACTCAAACCACCTCATTTTCTCCTAGGAGCAACCACACATATTCAATAATATGCGCTTCCAGGTTAACTCGCAGGAGAACCCGTTTCACCATCACCAGCTCCTAACGATGATGGATCTATGGCCAGGGCAACTACATGATGGTTCGTCTATAATTAGTTAGTATATTTTAAGTAGATTGTTGAGGCAACCAATTTGTAGCACATGCATAACATAAAACTACATAATTATTACCATCATTATGTTATTCTGGGATTTCAATCCCCCATCACAGGAAACCACTGCCTCAACAGGCAATCTCATCACTTGGGATATCAATCCCAGATCATCAACAGAGGATAACACCTCAACTGGGTACTTTAGCCAAACTCAGGTCCTCAGACCAAAATACATCATGCATGTTATCTCATCATCAAGAGTAACCATCAAAGCAATGTTTCTCAACATATGTACCTCATAGCCCTTTACCTGGCTATGCATCTGTATGAGTCACCTGCATGGTTAGTATACACACTCATCATGAACTAACAGAAGATTCATATCATCAACATAGGGCAACATTGATGATTATATACGTTATCATTTATGTCTCAACCTGTGACCATAGACATAGGTCATAACATCATGCAAGACATCTTATATTGCTTACCATTTCCTTAGCATTATACAGGTGATTCAAGATAATCATAACACATGTATTATCATGGCAAGATACATAGATGTAATCCACTATCATGATTACCATCAAGCATGTTAAGGGTTACTATAAAAAACCAACGTGATAGCAAGAACAAGAATTAGCATATCAGTTTCCAGAAGGAAAAAGACCCTCACTAGAAGAGTCCACTACCCTCACCAAAGGTAGTGTCGGGTAGGGCACTCTCCCCTATTGCCCAACACTACAAACACATAACGGTCAAGCAGACCAGCACATATCGGCCAAGCATATCAACACATATCGGCCAAGGATATCAGCAAGGGTGTCAGGCTACCATAGGGTGTATCGTGCACCTAGATGTATTGTGCAGCATGCGTCGTGCAACCACATGCATATCGGGCAACCCAGGGCATAACGCCCATTAGCATACCGTGAAACTATGCCTAGGAGACATATCGTGCAACGATGCGTTGTGCACCTCGGTGTCGGGCAACGCCGCGCCGTGCAACACAGGGCATAGTGACCTCAATGGATGCAACTCAACCGGGCAACGAGGAGCCTATCACACAACTAGCCTAGCCTGGACCTATCGGCCGACACACAGGGCAAAGATTGGTGTGACGCCCGTCACAACACCACAGAACTAGCTAACAAACTCCACGCCTCAAAGCACAATGACACCAAGCCATCACATAGGCTAAGTGTATCAGGTTGGTTACTCATCAAGGTGTGATGCCCAACACACACACAAGGCAGGAACCAGGTGCAATGCCCGACACAAGCAAAACATATCATCCAAGGCTCTAGGTCAAGAGGGGTATCGGGCAACATCACCACTAACACCATATCGGACAAGGTGCAACCCGACAAGATCACCATCTACCTCAAGCACAAGGGCACTAAAACCCTAATGGATCAATAAGATGGCTCACCTCTCAACAACCAAGAGAGAGGGGTCTTGCCAAGCTTCTTAACACCAATTCGGGCAACACAAGGTTCAACCACAACCAAGGTCCACATCTGCCACAAAGCTCACCTCTCGAATCCATGGTGAGAGAAGGGTGTTGCTCAAGCAACTAGAACACAAGCTCACCTCTCAACTCAAACAATAGAGGAGTATTGCTCATATCACTAGAGTTCAAGCTCACTTCTCAAGACCAAAGGAGGGAGAGGGGTGTTGCTCAACAAGAAACCCTAGAACATGGTTCGGCCAACAAGAAGCAACTAAGCAAGAAACTAGCAACATACATAACCGAAATGATCATAAGAAACATATAAGGACATAAGAGAAGGTAGTCTAGTTAGGGTTAGGAGTTATGTAACCCACCTTAAGCAAGCTCCAAGCTCCTAGCTCCAAGCTCCAAGCTCCAAGCACCACCAAGGCAGAAGAGCAAGGCACTCTAGGGTTCGGCCACCACTAGAGGAAGAAGGAGACTCCAAGGCAAGGATCGACCACCATGCTTGCAAAAGAATAGGGTGTCGTGCACCAAGGGAGAGGGAGACTAAGGAACTAAAGGGATCCTTAGCAAGGGAAAGGAAATGCATATATAGGAGGGGATGGAGGAGAAACCAAGGAAAGACAAGGCAAGGTGCCGCACACCTAGGGACACTTGTCCATGTGCAAAGCCACCACTCTAACATGTCCTAAACACATGTTCAAGGCCATTTCCACATGCAATCATCATGCTCCAAGTGTCCACTAGTGGTGACACAAACGAGGTCAAAGAAGGTCAAAGGGTCCATGGGTGACACACCCCCACACCATGGCCGACACACACCCTGGGCGACACACCACAAGCCGACACAAGCACATGCCGAAACACCTAGGCTGACACAGGTCACTCTTGCCCGACACAATGTCCAAAGAGGCAAAGGCAACGCACCACAAGGCCCAACAAGCCCAAAGGACTCAAGCAATGAGCCCAAACCTTCCTCTCAACACTAGAGGAAGCAAGGAGAGGGAGGAACACCTCACAAGGTGACAAACTTGCCCACAAACCCTAGACTTGGGTTAATTGCAAGTAACACCTCCAGCTCTCAACAAAGCACAAACAAACCCTAATCACCACTAAAGGTGATTAGCAAGAAACTAAGAAACAAGGTTAAGCAAAGCAAACAGGATAAACCCTAAAAGGAGGTCAGTGTTCTTACAAACTAACCCTATACAAAGGGATTTTGTCCCTGAAATATGAAGAGAAAAGTGAGGGATACTTCCTCCTCATCTCTTCCTCAAGCTCCCACATGGCTTCCTCAATGCCACGATGATGCCAAAGAACCTTTACAAGAACCAGGTCCTTCCTCTTCAGCTTCTTAACTCTTCTTTCAAGGATCATCACATGACCTTCCTCGTAGGTCACATCTCTATCAAGCTCAACTTTGTCTGGTTGTATCACTGTCCCTGTATCCAGATGACTTTTCTTCAGCATACTGACATGGAACACTGGATGTAACCTGTACAACTCTGGCGGCAGCTCTAACTCGTAGGCTACCTTGCCAACTCGTGCTATGACCAGGTATGGCCCCATATATCTGGGTGCTAGCTTACCCTTCCGGCCAAACCTTAGCACACCTTTCCACGACGAGACTTTAAGATACACTTTGTCTCCTACCTGAAACTCCAAAGGTCGTCGGCGATTGTCTGCGTAAGACTTCTACCTGTCCTGTGCCGCTTTCAACTATTGTTGTATCACTTTGATCTTCTCTGTTGTCTACTGTACTAACTCAGGACCCAAAAGGTGATATTCACCAGACTCATACCAACATAATGGAGATATGCACTTCCTGCCATATAAGGCATCATAAGGAGCCGTGTCAATGCTCCACTGATAACTATTGTTGTAGGTGAACTCTATCAAACTGAGATGCACATCCCAACTGTCTAGGAACTACAAAACACAAGCTCGAAGGAGATCCTCCAAAGGAGATCAGCTGTCATGTCATCACATGAGTTCATCACCTGTTTATATACATAACGGCCCACATCCAGCCAGCAGCAGGATATACAAATCATCAACAGCTATATATCGTGAAACAATGTCAAAACGCCTCCAAGGACCTGAGAGTACAGGGATGACTCAAAGACTCTACTACAAACGACCAAAACAACAGCATGTCCATCTCTTGCCTTCTACTACTCTTCTTGCTGCTTGGCCGCAACTCCGCAACCACCACCACGTCTAGCTCGACCACCTAAAAAGGTTATAAACCAGTGGGGTGAGACACACATTTCCAGTGAGAAACATAACTCCCCGCCAAACTACAAAACTTCAGAATGATAAGAGCAACAATAGCAGATAACTGATAAGAGGTATACCAAGAGCAGTTTATAAAGTAAGCTATTCATACTATCAAGCATACCAAGAGTACGAAAGGCATATCACCAAATATCTGTTTTATGGAACATGAGTGACAAGATAAGATTTATAAGGTCTTACCACATAACATGAGGAATGTATAAGTAACTGCAAAGTATAACAAGATTAACTACACAAGCAAGGCCTCAACCAATGTTCTGTGTTTTGCCTTAAGCAGTAAATACTATTCGGCTGAATTACATATTGTTATGCCCTGAGGAAGTGAGCCGTACCGCTCAAATCCAACCTTCGGTTGCGAAACCCAAGCCGGTGCCATACAAGGTCAATGGAAGAGTCGGACTCCACGACCTCCCACCTCGTGGTCAGTGTACGAGTACAACACAAGCAGGACCGCAGTCTCATGCTTAAGTGGCCTCAACCACAGCGTCAGGCTACCCTCTGCCTAGCCCGCCTTGGTACAGGTATTGGCGCTAGTGAAACTGAGCCACGGGCCTGTTCACCGTGCTCTGAGCCATGAACGCATTCATAATCCCATATCACACATCGTGAGCCATGGGCCTGTTCACCATGCTCTTATCATATTGAGCTACGAGCCTGAATCCGCACTCTGGAGTCTACAACCGAAGTTGCAGTCAAACCTCCTCATTTTCGGCTAGGAGCAACCACACATATTCAATAATATGTGCTTCCAGGTTAACTCGCAGGAGAACCCGTTTCACCATCACCAGCTCCTAACGATGATGGATCCATGGCCATGGAAACTACATGAAGGTTCATCTGTAATTAGTTAGTATATTTTAAGTAGATTTTTGTGGCAACCAAGTTGTAGCACATACATAACATAAAACTACATAATTATTACCATCATTATGTTATTCTGGGATTTCAATCCCCCATCACTGGAAACCACTGCCTCAACAGGAAATCTCATCACTTGGGATATCAATCCTAGATCATCATCAGAGGTTAACACCTCAACTAGGTACTTTAGCCAAACTCAGGTCCTCAGACCAAAACACATCATGCATGTTATCTCATCATCAAGAGTAACCATCAAAGCAATGTTACTCAACATATGTACCTCATAGCCCTTTACCTGGCTATGCATCTGTATGAGTCACGTGCATGGTTAGTATACACACTCATCATGAATTAACAGCAGATTCATATCATCAACGTAGGGCAACATTGATGATTATATACGTTATCATTCATGTCTCAACATGTGACCGTAGACATAGGTCATAACATCATGCAAGACATCTTATATTGCTTACCATTTCCTTAGCATTATACATGTGATTCAAGATAATCATAACACAGGTATTATCATAGCAAGATACATAGATGTAATCCACTATCATGATTACCATCAAGCATGTCAAGGGTTACTATCAAAAACCAACATGATAGAAAGAACAAGAATTAGCATATTGGTTTCCAGAAGGAACAAGACCCTCACTAGAAGCACCCACTACCCTCACCAAAGGTAGTGTTGGGCAGGGCACTCTCCCCTATCGCCCAACACTACAAACACAACGGTCAAGCAGACCAACACATATCGGCGAAGCATATCAGCACATATCGGCCAAGGATATCAGCAAGAGTGTCGGGCTACCTTAGGGTGTATCGTGCACCTAGATGTATCGTGCAGCATGTGTCGTGCAACCACATGCATATCGGGCAACCCAGGGCATAACGCCCATCAGCATACCGTGCAGCTATGCCTAGGAGACATATCATGCAACGGTGCGTCGTGCACCTCAGTGTCGGGAAACACAGCGTCGTGCAACACAGGGTATAACGGCCTCAAAGGATGCAACTCAACCGGGCAACGAGGAGCCTATCGCTCAACTAGCCTAGCCTGGACCTATCGGTCGACACATAGGGCAAAGACTGGTGTGACGCCCATCACAACACCACAGAACTAGCTAACAAACTCCACGCCTCAAAGCACAATGACACCAAGCCATCACATAGGCTAAGTGTATCGGGCAGGTTACTCATCAAGGTGTGATGCCCGACACACACACAAGGCAGGAACCAGGTGCAATGCCTGACACAGCCACAACATATCGTCCAAGGCTCTAGGTCAAGAGGGGTATCGGTCAACATCACCACTAACACCATATCGGACAAGGTGCAACCCGACAAGATCACCATCTACCTCAAGCACAAGGGCACTAAAACCCTAATGGATCAAGAAGATGGCTCACCTCTCAACAACCAAGAGAGAGGGGTCTTGCCAAGCTTCTTAACACCAATTCAGGCAACACAAGGTTCAACCACAACCAAGGTCCACATCTACCACAAAGCTCACCTCTCGAATCCATGGTGAGAGAAGGGTGTTGCTCAAGCAACTAGAACACAAGCTCACCTCTCAACTCAAATGAGAGAGGAGTATTGCTCGTATCACTAGAGTTCAAGCTCACTTCTCAAGACCAAAGGAGGGAGAGGGGTGTTTCTCAACAAGAAACCCTAGAACATGGTTTGACCAACAAGAAGGAACTAAGCAAGAAACTAGCAACATACATAACCGAAATGATCATAAGCAACATATAAGGACATAAGAGAAGGTAGTGTAGTTAGGGTTAGGAGTTATGTAACCCACCTTAAGCAAGCTCCAAGCTCCTAGCTCCAAGCTCCAAGTACCACCAAGGAAGAAGAGTAAGGCACTCTAGGGTTCGGCCACCACTAGAGGAAGAAGGAGACTCCAAGGCAAGGATCAGCCACCAAGCTTGCAAAAGAAGAGGGTGTCGTGCACCAAGGGAGAGGGAGACTAAGGAACTAAAGGGATCCTTAGTAAGGGAAAGGAAAAACATATATAGGAGGGGATGGAGGAGAAACCAAGGAAAGACAAGGCAAGGTGTCGCCCACCTAGGGACACTTGTCCATGTGCAAAGCCACCACTCTAACATGTCCTAAACACATGTCCAAGGCCATTGCCACATGCAAGCATCACGCTCCAAGTGTCCACTAGTGGTGACACAAACGAGGTCAAAGAAGTTCAAATGGTCCATGGGCAACACACCCCCACACCATGGCCGACACACACCCTGGGCAACACACCACAAGACGACACAAGCACCGGCCGACACACCTAGGCCGACACAGGTCACTCTTGCCTGACACAAGGTCCAAAGAGGCAAAGGCAACGCACCACAAGACCCAACAAGCCCAAAGGAACTCAAGCAATGAGCCCAAACCTTCCTCTCAACACTAGAGGAAGCAAGGAGAGGGAGGAACACCTCACAAGGTGACAAACTTGCCCACAAACCCTAGACTTGGGTTAATTGCAAGTAACACCTCCAACTCTCAACAAAGCACAAACAAACCCTAATCACCACTAAAGGTGATTAGCAAGCAACTAAGAAACAAGGTTAAGCAAAGCAAATAGGATAAACCCTAAAAGGAGGTCAGGGTCCTTACAAATGTGTTCATGTCGGGGTCATTCTTTATCAAATATAGATGGAACGAAACTGAATACTGTAATAGAGTCAGGGAATGGATGTCCATGCTCATCAGTAGTTTCAGTTAATGACTCATCATCATGATCACTATTATTACCACCTACCTGATCACTATCATTATCACCTTCATGATCACTATTATCATCACCTTCTTGTTCATCCTCCTCAACCTCAACACTAATACTCTCAATAGTAGGATTTTGAGAGAATTCAGGTGGTTGATTCCATTCAGCAGTTATTACTGCTACATGGTTGGGATTCAAATTGATTCAACAAACTAATGAAACTAGATTGTTGGTGGAAAGATGTTTTTTTAAGAAACACATCAATATAGGCATCAAATGAAAGTGTGAACAAGGTTCTATATGCATCATCATCATCAACTTGTATGAGCATATGATCTTCTCCAGGAAAATGATAGGATATATTGATAGAGAAGTGGTTGGGATTGATGTCAAGTAATGTATAGATATATGATTTTAGTTCAGATAAGGTATTGATAAGTGAAATATTTATGGGTCTAATAGATCTACTAGAATAAGATCCATCTGAGAGAAATTGACCATTATATCAAAGCTTGACAATTCATGAATGTGAACTAGATGCCATGCTCCTATCATTGTAAAATAGCAATTCAGATTTTAGAACAGTAATTTAACTTTGGAACAATAATTAACATGAATTAATATTTTATAGCATGAATTAATATTTTATAGCATTAATTAATTTTTTTTAACATTGACATCAATTTTAGAAGAGTAGTTAAGATTTTAGAACAATAAATTTGAGTTTGGAAATAAATTTGAAATAATGCTTTTTCTATAACATTAACATTCTAGAATAATAATTTTGGAATTTGGAACAATAATTTTGGAATTTAGAATAATAATTTTTTTATCAGTAATTAACCTTCAAGTGTCATTTTCTATAACATTATTTTAGTAATGTGGAATCAAATAGTAGCAATATAATTATTTTATTTTTAATATTGCATAGTAATTTTAGGTACACATTTTTGAATCTAAAAATATAGCAGAAAAATTACCTCAAATGGGGAGATCTCAAAATCCAAAAATAGAAAGAATCTCGGCCAGACAGCGAAGTAATAAAAATCCGAGCAGCGAAGCAATAGAAGAATAGCTCCAAGATCGCCCAGAATCAGCTCCAATATTGCCCGAAATCAGCTCCAAGCAATAGAAATCCGAGCACACCACTCCAGAGCAATGGAAGTAGAGAAGAAATTGAAGAAATGGATGAATGGTGTGGGTTTGGAGCGGTATTGATCTCCTCTCCATTATATAGGAGATTAATGCGTCCCCAACGGGGACACATTGCCCCCCCCAGGTGACAAAGGGTGCAGCCCGCAACGGCTCTTTTTCAACAGTTCGGGGAGCAATGCGTCCGTAGCCGGGACGGATTGCCCCAACTAGCCATTGGGACATCTCGAGACGGGACATATTGGTCCCACCGAAGCGCAATGCGTCCCGGGCTGGGACGCATTGGCCCCACACAGGGGCAATGCGTCCTGGACCGGGACGCATTGTTCTTCGGTGAGACCAATGTGTCCCAGTTCGAGACGCATTGCTCCCTCGAAGAGAAATGCCTCCTGGTCCGGGACGCATTGCCTCGCGAGAGAGCAATGCGTCTCCACAGGGGACACATTGCCCCCAAAATATGCTATTTTAAGAATTAAGTTCAAGAACGTGCTATTATGGGAATTAAAATGGACAAACATGCCATTTTGATTTTTTTGCCTTCAATTTATGTGCTCGTCACCAAGCATTTGCGTTCGTGGAGGAGAGAAGTCTGCGAAAGCGAAGAGATTCTTATGTCTAAACTGGCTAGTTAACTATAACTCATTTAAGGGGTGTAGACCGAGTTATCTACTTAATTACAGTCATTTAGTTAGAGCTTGGGTGTTACAACTTCTTGAAAACGAACCAACAAGATTAAGACCCTACGAGAACCTTTCTGGCGGAGTTGTAGAATTCTCATAAATCTAGTTATGCTACTCCAATGAACTCAACCCTCGGATCAGCCTTCATTCCAAAAGTTACCTTGCTCCGATATGGAACACCGAATGGAAATTAAGCGACGTAGAGAATTCCAGATAGAAAACTCTTTGAAATTCTCTATATTGTGTTATGTGATCCACCCATTAGTATCACACATGGAGGATAGAGCCACAATCTCGTGTGTATCCAATTGTGTGATCCACCCATTAGTATCACCCATTAGTATCCAATTGTGTGCTTCCTTATTGAGTTGGTCAAACACACTTCTAAATTTTTAGTGACGTCATACAAGCTATCACATACCTTGAAGGGACACGGTGGGGATAATTAGGTTGTGCAACATCCAGCTGTCACACCCACTAGGGTAACCGATTTCACACTTACAGGTGAAGGACACCCCATGAAAGGTCATTGGCGTGGAGGCACCTAGTCACATTTCTTGTGCAACTACTAGCATCTGTTTATTGTAAGTGTTGCGATCACGTTTTCCAGTCACCGTAATCACTGGCACTCACTTGCTTTCTAGCAAGCTGCTTCCGCTTCCACGTGGGAAGCTTGTAGTGTACTTCTCCCGCCCCTTGGTGGCCGGATGTGTAACCACCGCACATCGCTTCATCATGTTCCCTTCCTCACATTGTCGTTGCTTGCATTTGAGTGACCAGTAGGCGTCCCTTCATGTACAATTAGTTGTGTTCTCAGGCTTGGCTATCCTAGTCTCGCACTTCCTTGATGAAAAATTTCCTTGGAAACTATTTTGATTTTACATGTGACCATGTCCTGGAAGCTCTCCCCACTTAGCTTGTAACAAGTACCAACCCTCCTCCATAAAAATGACTAATGTACTTGCAGGCATGAAGCTTCCTAGGCTCATACAAAAGTCATCATGTTGTCGATGGTAAATTTTATTTCTTATCAGTTGTTGATTGCATGTGCTATGTCATGTTGTCCCAATGAATTTTTATTTGAATGAAATATTTTTCATTTATGTTGTTTCTAACTTTTTTTCATTTTTAGATGATCATTCAGGTTAGGATAGTGAAATGGACACATCAAATGCCATGCAGTAATATTCACTTGTATTTTTATTAGAATGGAATTGAAAAGGGTGTAAAGGTCCGTTTATTTATATTTATCTTTTAAAGGGATAATGCAAATGAGCCCGATAGACTAAATTCTCTTAGTTAGACCAATATGAAGTCCTAGAAATTATTATCTTTTATTGCAAAAGTGTCTAGAGCTAAAATTCTATTTTAGCACGTTTTAGGTTAGTGGAATTCTCATCTAACCTTATAGTTTTACCTAGATGGGCTCAATCGAACTTTAACTTTCGTCGAGAACAATTTGAAGTACAATTTCACTTAAGTGAATCTGAATCAAAACACAATTCAATCAAGAGATAGTCTTAATATATTGACTTTTTATTTCATTTTATTTGTCTCGGTGACTCCCAAAAGATGTTTCTAGACACTCAAATTGTATTCCTAGACTAACCTCAATCTATTTCTATAGATAGGGACCATATTTGTTCACTTTGATACAAATGTGAGGCATATATTTTATTTAAGAAAATGTGATTGTGCAAGAATCTTTCTTTTAGTGCTCAAGTTTTTAGATTCTCTATTGCCATAAGACTTTCAATCTTTTGAGAAGATCATCAGCAAATTCTTACATGATAAATCATAATTCCAATCTTCCAAAATCTTTTTCATTTGTGACAAAAGTATTCTAGTAGTGCTCCAAGGTGAGTAAAGAGGCAGCCAATCTAGGAGAACTTTTGGTCCTCCTCCCTAGCAGAGAGGACAAGAGCTAGTGACCTACCTATCTCCATGAGTAAAATGAGGTTTTATTTTTGTTTCCAAGAGGTCATACAATGAAATAGCGGGTTATCTTTCGTGGCCAGGATGTAAGGATGATAAAAAGTAGTTTGATCTTTATTTCCAATTGTTTGATGTATAATCATGTATTGTATTCCCTCTCAAATATCAATAAAGATTGTTGTACAATTTTGGTGGTTCAAAATCCATATAGTCACACACAAGGGAGCCTTGGTGGTTTCTAAACCACATTATATAATTGTTTTCATCCTTTTTCCTCCTCTTTTTCTTACTTTAGTATTTTTTATCATAATATTGATTCTAGGAAATGTTGTTCTTTTCAAATTTCCAAAAATCATCTATATAGTCTATTCACCCACTCTAGCCTATACTTTCAATTGGTAACATAGTAGAAAACAAAGGTACCTTAAAACAAAGCTATAAGTATGGAAGATAAATGTTGAGGGAATGCTCAACTTGGAAGGAGTACATAACCACCACACCAGGTATCCACTCTTTGATGGAACATATTACCTTTTTTGGAAGAGGATGACTAGTTTTAAATTCCAGGATTCAATATGACCTCTGAAAGATGATTTCTAGATAATACAAGGAACCTAGAACACTAATTTATGTTTTGGGATGCAAAAACATTTAATGGCATATAACTAACTATGAATTAATAAGAACATCCATTTGAAGAATCAAATAGAATGTCATTTTGTGAACCCACATTTTATATTTTGTTAAAGCTCTTGGTTATTCATGAGGGAATAAACTAATACAATAAGTTCAATATTGAAATGCATAGTCATTAATTAGAATTATTTCATATGAAAAATTAATATTCCATATGTATTATAGATTTTACGTCCTTATTAAATGGTCTAACTTCTTTTGCAAAAGAAATTACATAAAAGTAATAGACCAACAGTCTTTCTCCAAGGTATTGAAAAGAAAGTAATGGTGATAGAAGAATCTAGTAATCTTAAATGAAATTGAAGTTCTAATTGCAACCCTTGAAACATATGAAGTCAAAATATAATGTCAAGTCAATTGGGAATTAGAAGAGAAACCCAAGAAGAGGATTTTGTCTTCCAAAGCCTCAAATTATTCTAGTGATTAACTCTCTGATGAAGAAGTAAACAATGTAAAAGGTAATAGAGATCTCAAAATGTTTTCTAATAAAAAACCATTGCCTCCTTTCAAGTGCTACATATGTGGAAGAAGAGGATACCTCAAGAATGAATGTCCATGAAGAAATAGGGAATAAAGTTTGTAAAATGGAAAGTAAAGTAAAAGGTCAAGAATAATAAGTTTAACAAAGCATATTGGGACTCAATCACAAAAGAATATATCATGTGAATATGATTAGTGAAATTATTGAAATGTTGATATTCGATGTATTTCTTACAAAAGAATATTACAAGCCAAATTGTAATATCCTCAAATTTGGTAAATTTGAAATATATAAATGTATGATTCAAATTGAGAAATATATTCCCTAATTGAATTATTGATGGAATAATAAATCCATATTTGTTTCATGGGTGCAACCCATGACCCAAGTGAGTCCCGTGAGACTATTTTCTAAGTTCTTCTGACACAAGTTAAAGAAATAAAAGGAATTCATGCATAAATAATGGATCATGGCTTATGGTTTATTAGATAACTAAAATATGAGATAATATGTAAGTTGCTAAAAGAAAATAAGATATGGGACGTTTTAGATAATCAAGGAATTTTATGTGTTTTGTGGTTTGCAATAATCCATTATTAATTCTAGGGCAAAGAAAGAGTGGAAAAGTCAATAATAAAGGAATTTGCAAAAATAATGGGCAATTGGGAACTAAATAAGGAATTGCTTGAAAATTTATAGAATAGAATCTAAAGACCATTGATAGGAACAAATTTGGTCCTAACTTGCACCAAAAGAAAGTACATATAAAAATAAGAATTCTTGTCAAGTTTGGGTGAGAAAAGGAATTATTTGAAGTCTTAAAAAATTCAAATAAAGGGAATACTTAGAGATAAAAAAGTACTTTTAACTTTCGTCTCTTGGCCCCAAATCTTACCCAAACCAATATTTAATTATTAAAAGCCTTCCTTTAAATTTTGGAGTCGATTGGATAAAAGAGGAGGGAGTTATTGATTCACTAATATTCCCTAAAGTGAAAGGATTAAATTATCTATGTATTAAATATCACAAATTATTTTTTGATTTGGAATACATGGACCTAACCCTTTGATGTGTAATGATAATCATGATCATTTGATCATGGATCAATGGATTGAACTCTATTGTCTACCTCAATCTAGTTAGGAAAGGGGTAATGTTAACATCCAATTGCTTAGATTCTCAATTTTTTCTCTCCTCTTTACCAAACCCCATAAAATTAATTTCTCTAGAATTGGGAGGTGAATGTGAACCTTTCTAAGCCTTGATTTGTTGCTACTAAAGTTGTTCTAGAAAACACCCAAATCTAGATGGAACCTAGTTTCTGGGAAAGATACAATTGTCACTTCCCTCATCTATGCATCTCTATAAGGTTACCCTAGAACCAATGGGATTCCCTGATCTAAACACACATGTTAATTTTACTCCTTCTTCCCCTATGGATAACTTCCATATCTAGAATCTTGTGTAGGGAAATATGACTATAGAATAGACAACAAAAATAAAAATTTAAACTACCATATTCCCCATAAACTAGCAGATCGTATCAGCAATTATAAGATGGGAAGGATGGTTTCAAGGATATACCTAGTCTTAGAGCAAGTCCACTGATATCTTCTCATTATTGTAGATGCACAATTGTCTTCTAGTTGCATTGGGACTCGTCTAACTATTGTGCTTCCTGGTCTGCACCATGAACTACATGTTGACGTTGTCATCCAGTGGCAAACAACAACCTCCACAACTCTATGGAAGTCCACATGGACCTCCTAGAACTCATGTCGTCCTGCTAGAATATACATGAAGGAGTTGTCCCTCCCATTAGTATACTAGTCACCAACTTGATCTCCACAATTGTTTCTCCTTTTCTATCTCTCCCTTAAGCAGGTAGGACTTGCTCGGGCTCTCTATTGGTTAAGGCAACTAGAGAGGACAACTATTATCAGAAGCAATTGAGTTATGTTATGGGAAGCCCCAAATACCTTTCTATTTATGGGAGGGGTTGAGATATGGGTTTCCAATCTGTGTGGGAGTGGAAGGGACCGGAATATCTTGAATTTTCGCAACCTACATGTGCCAAATCGGTCGGTTGGAAACTGAACCGGTAAGTTCACATGTGAGTCGATAAGTTCGCCTTATGAATCGGTCGTTTCACATGTTTCCCGATAGCATATTAATTTGGAAATTAATTTCTAATTGATCCTAAATACTAATTCCTTGCACTAATCGAATTAAGCAACTGAAATAGTCAACTTTTTTCTTACTAGAATGGATATGAAGAAGTTGTCCCTTCTATTGGTGTACTAGTCATCAACTTGTTCTCGCATAATTGTTTCTCCCTTCCTATCCCTCCCTTTAGTGGGTAGGACTTGCTCGAGCTCTCTATTAGTTACTACAATCAAAGAGGAGAATAATTGTGAAAAGTAATTGAGTTGTGTTCTGCGAAGCCCCAAATACCCCTCTATTTATAGGAGGGGTTAGGGTCTGGGTTCTCGATCTGTGTGGGAGTGGAAGGGGTCAGAAGATATTGAATTTTTGCAACCTATGAGTGCCAAACCAGTCAGTTGGAAACCAAGTCGGTCATCTAGCATGTGATCCAATTGGATCGCACTACCTAACAATCTTTTCACAATTTCCAAATCATACACAAAATTGACAATTCATTTCCAATTAATATTAAACATCAATTCCTTGCATCAATAGAATTGAGAAATTGAAATGATCAAACTTCCTCATGAATTTGGGTAAATTACTAGTACCTTCCGCTGGCCCAACTGAGTTGATTGGTTCACCAGGTGAACCCATCATGTCACTCTACCTGAGCCAATCGGTTCACCTAGTGTGTTGATCAGTTGGCACTTGTTTTGTGTAGACATTAGCCAATTCAGTTCCAATCTACCTGACACTCCAAACGACCATTTCACTAGGTGAGCTAACCAATTGGCAGTCCAGTCAGTTGATTTGTTGTGTGAATTGAATACTTGAACAATTTAGTAATCAATTCAAACATTATTCAATATTAAACTCATTTTCTATGTCAAGACCTATGTGTGTGACCCTATAGGTCCCATATTACGTTGACAATGAATGTCCATAATAACTTATGACATTATAAGCAATGAGCGATGACTAGTCGCACATCAATGCTACCCTAGTAAATGGAAAGTTGGAGAACAACTTCAAACTAAAATCTGTGTATGGTATTACAATGTTTGTATAGTTCCTTTGTCACTTATATCTAGATTGAACACAAGGCTTGGAGTAGTCATACTCTTCAACATTCAATCTTGTTCCTTGAACTAGAGCAAACTGTTTGAGATATATGTAAGCTTAATATCACATATTGACTCACATGTATATGGTCATGCATTTCTCAGTCTTGCTAATCAAGAGGCATAGGATATCATGCTCATGTAGGAGGGACACATCCTATCTACATCACTCACATTCAATCCCCAAGTGTCACAGTCACCCAATCATCACCTTTATAATAACCCTTATTTTAGGATTATGTTTCATGATGTCAAAGCATACTAAATGACATGTGATGAGTGTAGTGACTTCAGGTCTAATAACCACAATCACCACCATCACTATGGGAGTTGACTATGACTACCATGCTAATGGCTTCTCTGTGTTAGTCTCATGGTGGGTCTATTTAATATATTGTTCCCTAACATGCATATGTGTGCTTGGTTTGATATTGATATATCATGACTAATGAGATTTTATCATCAACCAACTCACACTCTGATATTATGTGTTATTGTTGTCTATATATCAACCTTCCACAACAACAACTGATTAGGACACAATGAGAATGTACATGGTGTACTCTTAACATTTGTATGATCTCATCATTCAAGTCATGTACTTAAAAACATAAGTCATTGAGTAAACATCATTCTCTAGACATTTATAATGTTATATCATTATCTCATAACCAAACTAAATAGAATAAATTGGAAGCTTGCCTTTATTTATTAATCAAATCATTTACATATTATGCCTTTACAATCATCATATGATTGGCTGTCTGGGCATACATACCAACAAATTCCCACTTGCACTTAGAGCCAATCACCCACGAATCGTATTCTAAGTGACCTAACATGTCCATCAGGCTTCCTTTGTGAAAGTGCCTTTGTTAAGGGGTCAGTAATTTTGTTCTTAGTTGCTACTATTCAAATCTTTACATATCCTCACTAAACGACCTCTCGTATGAGATGGAACCACCTTTGTATATGCTTTGAGAGTTGATGCGATCTAGGATCCTTAGCATGTGTAATAGATCCATTGTTGTCACAATATAGCTCGACTGTTTCGTTGATGCCTAGAACAACCCCAAGTTCTCAAATGAACTTCTTGATCCATACAGCCTCCTTTGCTGCATTCAATGCAACAATATACTCGATCTCTATTGTAGAATCGGCAACTATCTCTTGCTTGGAACTCTTCCAACTTACAACTCTGTTCTTTAGGCAAAACATGAATCCTGATTGTGATTTATAATCATATTTGTCAGTCTGGAATCTTGCATTGGTGTAACCTCTTACCACCAACTCTTCCTCTCCACCATAGACCAAGAACCGATCCTTACTCCTTCTCAAGTACTTGAGGATGCTCTTTATAGCTGTCCAGTGAGCATCACATGGATCTGACTGATATTTGCTCATCATGCTCAAGGTATACGAGACGTTTGGATGGGTACACAACATTGCATACATGATTGATCCAATTGTCGAGGCATATGGAATCAAACTCCATGTAGCATGGGAAAGTTTCCTCTCTTTGAGTTCTCCATATTGAACTGCTCTAATACTTTGTCAATGTATGTGCTCTGACTCAGTCCAAGAAGCCTTTTGGATCTATCTCTATAGAGCTTTAACCCCAAGATATAAGATGCTTCTCCGAAATATTTCATAGAAAACATATTTCCCAGCCATGTCTTTACTTTTTGTAAAGTACGGATGTCGTTCCCCATCAATAGTATGTCATCTACATACAGTATGAGAAATGTCACTATGATCCCACTAACCTTCTTGTACACACAAGGTTCATCTTCATTTTGAATAAAGCCAAAAAAATTGACTGTCTCATCAAAGCAAAGATTCTAGCTTCAAGATACTTACTTCAATCCATAGATTGAACTTCATAGCTTACATACTTTATTTGCATCATTTGTATTTATTAAACCCTCATGCAGTGTCATGTACACATCCTCGAGAAGATTCTCATTAAGGAATGTAATTTTAACTTCCATCTGCAAAATCTAATAGCCGTGATAAGCTACAATAGCAAGCATGATCTTGATGGACTTAACCATAGCCACTAGAGAAAAAGGTTTCATCATAGTCAACACCTTAAAATTTTCTGCAACCCTTTGCATCCAATCTACCCTTATAGGTTTGTACTTTACCATCCATGTCAGTCTTCTTCTTGAAGACCCACTTGCACCCTATGCATTTTACCCCTTCAGGTGGATCCAACAACGTCCATACTTTTTTGGTATACATGGATTCCATCTCAGATGTCATGGTCTCAAGCCATTTCTCAAACTTTGGTCCCTTAATAGCTTCTAGATAGGTTGTTGGCTCATCATCTATGACCAACTCACCGCCATCCTAATGTCACAAGATATCCAAATATCTTAGGATCAAGGAGTGTCCTATTAGATCTACAAGGTAGTTGTGTAACTTGAGGAATTTGAGATTCCACAACACCTTGTGATTCTCTATGATCCTCTTGTTTATCTATTGGTTCAATTTTTTCTTGTTGGTCTCAAACCTCTTTGAGTTCCACTTTCCTCCAATTGATTCCTTTGGAAATAAATTCCTTTTCAAGGAATACATCATCTCTAGAAACAAACACTTTGTTGTTAAATAGGGAATAAAAATAATATCCTTTAGTCTCCTTAGTATATCCAACAAAGTAACGTTTATCAGATTTAGGGCCAAGATTTTCAAAAAACATTTTTCTAACATAAGTTGCACATCCCCAAATCATCATAAAAGACATATTGGGACTCTTCCCAAATATATATCTCATATGGTGTCTTTTGAACTGACTTAGATGGTACTCAGTTTAGTGTAAATGCGACAGTTTTTAGAGCATACCCCCATAACATAGTCAGAAGCTCAGCTAAACTCATCATCATCACACCATATCCAGCAATGTGTGATTCCTTATTTCTGATACACCATTATGCTAAGGTGTTCTAGGTGAAGTCCATTGGGAAATAATCTCATGATCTCTAAGAAGGTCCTCAAACTCTTTGCTTAGGTATTCTTCACCTTGATCAGAGTAGAGTTCTTTAATACATTTCCCGATTTTGTTCTATAATTCATTCATAAACTACTTGAGCCCGTGAAGAGTTTTTTACTTGTGTTACATTAAATAAGCAAAGCTATACCTACTGAAGTCATCAGTAAAGGTAATGAAATACTGATACCCACCTATGTCATTTGTTCTAAAAGGTCCGCATACATTTGTATGTATGAGTCCTAGTAGATCACTAGACCTTTCATTCTTACCAGTGAAAGGGGTCTTATCCATCTTGCCCAATAAAAAAGATTCACATGTCTCTATTAATTCTAGATTAAAAGAGTGTGGATAACCATCTTTATGGAGTCTAGATATGCAATTATCATTTACGTGACCTAGACCACAATGACAAAGGTATGTTTTGTTTGAGTTGTTGATTTTTAATCTTTTATCATTAATGTTATAAGCATCCGTCTTTAGATCTAACAAGTAAATACCATAAGACATTGGGGTACAGCCATAAAAGATCTCATCTTTAAAAATAGAACATCAGCCATTTTTAATATGGAGTTCATATGCATCCTTGTTCATACAAGATACAGAAATGATGTTTATATTTATAGTAGGTATATAATAGCAATTCATTTACTCTAATACAAGCCATATGGGAAGAGATAAACTATAGGTTCCAACTACGTTGGTTGCAACTCTTGTTCCATTTGCAACTCTTATTCCACCTCGCCTCTTCCCAAAGGCCTACTTCTTTTCATATCTTGCATATTTGAACATATGTGAGATCTACATATGGTATATAGTACCCATCATGAAGAAGTAGATAGATTTAACTCAATAAAATATATACTAAAAATGGAAATATATATCGCCATCTTCTTCTTTCGGAATGTCTTCAAGTACAAAGGATGAGCTCCTCTTATACTTTTCTTTCTCCTTATTTTGATTGTTGAAGATTTGGATTTGGGCTTGACCTCATAACTCTTATAGGCCTTGTTTTGATCCATGGACTCAGCTCTGCTGATCACCATCATTGGATTGTCTTTCTTCAATCTTGCTTCAACATGAATCAGCATAGCAAGCAAGTCTGACATCGGGTTGGCCATATTATGCACACGATAACATGCAATAAAGTGGCTATATGATTCTAGCAATGTCTTTAGAATAATATCAGCAACCAACCCTTGGATCAAGGTGAATCATAGTTCTTTAAGATGATAAAACTTTCCAATCATATTGAGCACGTATTCTTCTATTGAGGTTCCCTTTGTCAGCTTAGACTCACAAAGTACAATCATGATATCACCCCTTTCTTGCTTTGTAAGGCTAAGGATCACTTTCTTAATATGTGTTAGCATGTCGAGAATCCCCATGTCCTCGCAATGCTCATGCAACTCATAGTTCATGCAACTAAGCATATGATACTTTATCTCTAAGGCATCATTGGCATGGTTCTAGTAAGCATCCACTTGTGTCCTAGGCACATCAGGATTAGGTATTTCTGGCACTAGTTTGTCAAGGACATAGAGCTTGCACTCTTCATTGAGAACCCTTCTCAAGTCCAAAACCATTCGTGAAAATTTGTCCTGTCAAGTTTGTCCTTCCTAGGGACTGATCACAATACAGATTTGTTCGTCATTTGATTCTACAAGAGAAAATTTGAATTTGTAATAAACCCTTTTTGATTTGATTTTATTTGAAAATTTTGACGGTATCAATTAGGTCTTTAATTAATTACACTCCCACTATTTTATTCAAATTGATAGTCCTCACATATCAATTTAGAATATTATAGTGTATAATATTCTAGTGGGTCAAGATCCAAGATAATTCAACTATGGTCCGACCAATACTGCAATACACAGTCAATTATCAAGGTAGGCAACTTCTTCCAATTGCATCACATGCAATCTTGGACATATGATATGCATAACTCCTTTTCATAATCATTTGTATGCATCTAGGCATAGACGCTCAAAGAATCACCACTTAAGCCTGACCCAAAAGCTGACACAATTATAATGTATCCCACTTTGGCGGCACTTACATTACTACCATCACACTCCAAAAGATAGAAGGCGCACCAAACTTTTATATAACCTATGCTTGTTCAATCAAGCTTTTCACGTGTTTCGCTTTTGGAAAGCATCTAAGGCTTAAAATTTTAATTTGAATAAGTTTGTATTTATAAATACATATACTTTATCCAATTGCCACATATATAGTACATATCATATACATGATATATCCCACAATGAAACATACAATAAACTAAAAGTGATGGTTATGGCCAACCCAATGTAATTCCTTGGAACCACAAGGAATTACCACAACCTAGGGTCCATATCACATGCAGAAACCTATTTTTGATGAAGATCCATGCTTACCAATATGGGTTTATCATTCAAATGTTGAATCATTCGACTCACCTCTTAGCTGGCAGGTCAGTCGATCAACTCATCGATCGTCTGGTCCTTCTGTCCATCATCTGTTGGATCCTTCAGTGGATCGGTTGGCTCCATCGGCTAATCAGTTCAGCTCGTCCACCTGGTCCTCCTCGGTCCTCCAGTCGCTCTGCTCATCCCCGAGATAGTCTTCTGACATCGTTAGAATGTCTTTTTTCTTTGTCATAATAGGAAAGTAAACTATCCTACTATTACAAGATTATAGAGAAATCCCGAGTAACATTCAATGGGAGAAAAGGTAGGAGAGAATTAACTTTACATTGGTAACAAAAGGTAGCGGCTCGATATGCAAACTGAGATAAAATAGGATTAAACAACCACACAACCATGCACAGAAAATAGGGATTATTAGCTATAACCACACCACACATCCACCATCAACACTTACTTTTAGAGTGACGTGCATAAATTGCATATATATATATATATATTTGTGTTTGTATTAGTTTCCTATTATGTGTGGTATTTGATTGGACAACGTTAATTGTATGCAATAATTAAACAACAAAACTAAAAATCTGACCATATCGATTATCCCAAAATATAGTAGATAGGCATGGATCTGATACTAGTAAGGGAAATATGACTAGAGAATAGGCAGTGAAAAAAAAACTTTAACTACCATATTTCCCATAAACCAGTAGATCAGGTCAACAACTATAAGATGGGAAGGATGATTTTGAAGATATACCTGATCCTGGAGCAATTCCAATAACATCTACTCATCGTTGTAGATGTGCAACTGTCTTCTAGTTGCACTGGGAATCATCTCACTACTGCACCTCCTAGTCTGCACCACATACTATAGGTTGATGTTGTCCT
The DNA here is from genome assembly GCA_963693085.1 of Alisma plantago-aquatica. Taxonomy (NCBI): domain Eukaryota; kingdom Viridiplantae; phylum Streptophyta; class Magnoliopsida; order Alismatales; family Alismataceae; genus Alisma; species Alisma plantago-aquatica. The sequence goes on from OY856411.1 coordinate 804,653,348, forward strand.
CCTAGCGGTAGACAACAACCTCCATGCCTATATGAAAGTATACATGGACCGCCTAGAACTCCGGTCATCCTACTAGAATGGAGAGGAAGGAGTTATCCCTTTTGTTGGAGTACTACTCACCAACTGGCTCTCCTACAATTTTTTCTCCCTTGCTATCTCTCCCTTTAGTGGGTAGGACTTGCTCGAGCTCTCTATTGGTTACCACAAACAGAGAGGAAAAAAATTGTCAGAAGTAATTGAGTTATGTCCTAGAAAGCCCCTAGTACCCCTTTATTTATAGGATGGGTTAGGGTCTAGGTTCCCAGTTTGTGTGGGAGTAGAAGGGACCAGAAGATCTTGAACTTTTGCAATCTGTGATTTCTGAACCAGTCAATTGGCAACATAGATGGTCATCTGGCACACGAGCGGATTGGGTCTCACTACAAAATGATCATTTTGTAGTTTCCCAATCATACACGAAATAGGCAGTTCATTTCCAATTCATGTTAAACATCAATTCCTTGCATCAATATAATTGAGAAATTAAAATGATTGAACTTTCTCACGTATTTAGGAAAGTCACTAGAACCTTCCTCCAACCCAACTGAGCCGATCGATTCACCACGTGAACCGATTATCTCTCTCTACCTGAGCCAATCGGTTCGGCCAGTGAGACGATTGGTTAGCACTTGTTTCATGTAGAACATAAGCCAATTCAATTCCAATCAACTTGACACCCCAAATGACTGTATCACCACTACTAAAGAACATGCATTTAGCGTCGGTTAATTAAGGGTTTTAGTGTCGGTTTCCAAGCGACACCTAAGTGGGTGCCGTTAAAGGTGGATCCCTTCAGCATCGGTTCCTAACTGATGCCAAAATACTTCCCGCCACTGAAAATGCGCCAGTAAAGGGACTATAGGCGTCGGTTATTTAAGAAAACTGACACTATAGAATTGTTAGAGATGTCAATTATTAAAAGAACCGACGTCAAAACGCTTCCCGCCATCGAAAAATGTGCCAGCAAAGGGCCTATAGGCGTCGGTTTTGAAAGATAACCGATGCCATATCAGCTTAACCGACGTCGGTTTTGTGCTAATAACCGATGCCATATCCCCTGCCTACCACCACGGCCGTGCTTCCGAGCACGACCATGGTTTTTGGCCACATAGACGTCAGTTTTTTGTCAAAAACCGTCGTCATATGTCGTTGGTGTCGGTTTTGTTCAAATAACGACACCTATGTTATGATTTTTTTTTCATATCAATTTGCAGGCCTGCTGTATGGATGGTCAGTAGGATGAGAACCTACAGTTTAGTTCTGAACTGCAGGTTTATGACATCTATTGATATCAGCCAACAACATGCCACAAACCTGCAAAATTAAGAAGATGGACAATAGTATATATATGTGATTCACACACATGTATAAGCACATTTAATTCATATTATTTTTTCATCACACAAATGTAGAAACCAGTAGCAACCTGTAGTTCCATTCATTTCATTTCCTTTCACATTCAGACACATGTAGAAACATTTATGTATTGATCATCCTCACACACATATGACAATTCATAAAAATTCATTCACATTCACATAAAAATAATTATGAGAACAAAGTTATTCTTTATTCATCATTGTCATCATTGTCAATAAAATTATATCTAAAAATTCCCACTCTTTGTAGGGCTTTTGCCCATTCTTCTCTTACAGCATGTAATTCATCTCTCGTATAGGGAGCATGTACATCAAAACGCTTTCCACCTGTACTGAAGTCAGCAGTTTTAAAGACTTGCAAAGAGAATGACGTATATATATAATTAATAATATATAATAAGATTGATATATTTCATATTATCTAATGAGACTATGTGTAATACATGTTGTATCTTATCGATTTCCATTACGACATGCTTGATGATTTAGTCCATAAATAGCATCACATAGTAGGCACATGCCTAGTTGTTGTCTTATGTAGCACACTATAAATTGAAACATACAAAATATTCAAAAATACAAATAACCACAATTCACATAAATAATATATACATTGGAGTCAGGAAATTACTTTCACATTCTCCCAAATTAGTGACAGATCCTTTTTCCTGGGGACCTTTCCTCTAGCTTTTTTGTACTCTTGTAAAGCCCTGCATATGTTAATGTAACCCATTAAATTGCATACTTATATAGTAATGTAGTAACAGATGTTAACAAATATAAAAACATGAAATATTTCTCACGAGAATAATGGCATTTTAATTGCATGTCCATATAATGTATCCAACTCATTCCCCATAGGATCTAGATAATAGACAGTGAACGTCTTGGGGACAATAACTAGTAACTCCCAATGCCTACCACTACAGGTAAGAAATTTAAAAATTAATAACTCAAAATCCAAAATAAAAATGTAATTTTCTTAAGTCCAAATTATAAGCAAAGTAAACTTATTCGACAGTGAATGGAGCTATTATCACCGTCATCTTATTTTTACCAAAATATTCAAAAGCATCACAACAGTATAAAGTAACTGGAGAAGGGTCTGTATCTACAAGACAAATCAAAGATGGAACCAAAAATCTCACATGGGAAAATCCAAAAATCTGTACATATCTTGTGTAAGTGGCTGGAAACATGTATTATGTATGCATTAATATATAAGAAACCAGATCACCGTATATAAAACAAGGTATATGGATGTATAAATAAGATCTCACCATATCCAAAACTCTATCATAGATGTGTTCAACCATTCATAACTAAACAACTCCAAAATATATTGTATAAATATCTTGTTTTCGTATGATTGAACTGCATTAATACCTATGTATTAATATGTACGTATGCTGAACTTGTATTATGTATGCATTAATACGTATGCTAAAATTATATAAATAGATTATTATTGTATGATTTACCTGCAGCATCCTCCGGAATAATAACAATTATAGGGCAATTTGGATCATGTTCGCTGATCCATATTGCCACACCCCTACAATTAGGACCTATCGAGGCATGTAAGTCCCTTAGAAGCGAACTTGGTAGTTGAGGAGGTGGAGGCTGAGATGTAGCGGGTCTCGTATTTTTGACTTGTATATATAATTTCAGATCAATTGACTCATATATACACACTAACAAATTAAAGTAATGGAAATTTATCATACAATATCAGTATAAAGGACATCTGCTTCCGGCCACAGTATCACTCCGCCTACTGCCTCACCAAGTGTTTCAGCATCTGGGTGTGCATGAGGCAGTGCAAGATCCATCCAGTCGGGGAGTACATGTATCGGGCTCAGACTTACCACACCATCTAGTACTGGATACTCATGAAACATGCACCCTTTTAGGGGTGGGTAAGCTAACGCCTGTACAATGATATATTCTTGACTTTTTAGTCGGAATGGTTTCAATCCCTACAAATTTACGTAAAGAATGTTATATGCATATATTCACAAACATATCATCTTGAACAGACTAACTATTATGTCATAAAAATACTTACAGAGGACGTGCTAGGTGGTGAGTCTATAGGATTACTCCCAACCTCTACAGTATGGGCAGTACAAGAAGAGCAGCCTGCCACAGGTACTGTCTGAGTGGAAGTCTGAGACGCCTGCCACTTGCTAATTGCTTCATGTAGTCTCTGATCAAGTACTTCCTCGACTTTCCTATTAATTAACGAATCTACCTATACATGGATAAAGGAAATGCTAGCTTATGATTATTGAATTCCCTTTCACAATAACATTTTAAAATAAGAGAATAAGTTACCTCAGCTTGTGAAAGTCCCACTTTTGGGACATGTTTGTGCTGGGATGGCCCAAAGAACGCTTTGATGCCCACACCAACGCATGCACCCCAAACACGTCTAGGATGCTCTAGGTTACCCAGAGCAACTGTCAGTTCATCCCTTATGCCGTGAGGGATGAACTTGCCTTCCTTCCTCTGCTTGTGCAGCTCCCGCTAATCACCAATAACAAAAATTAGTAATTAAACATAATAATAATCAATATCAATCGATTGCTCTAAGAGTTGATTTTTACCATTTTTGCAGCCGCCTCAGTAGTTGAGGGCTTTGGTATGTCTCCCTTCTTCTTTTGCCTCCTAGCTATCCACATAGCATGGCGAGGCAGAGGTGCAGGAGTAGTAGTAGAGGACTCTGTAGTCTCCTGAGTAGCAGTAGGCTGAGCAGACTCAGCCTGTAGTCTTTGGCGAACACATGCATATCCTCTTGGATCCATTGTTTGATCATGCACATTTAGTGCACGCCTTTCTCGTTGAGCATCGCTTAATACCTAAAGGTTAATCTTGAATAGGTGAATACATAAAAACGTATATTAATTAAATTGGGAGTGGCGCTTAATACTTTGAATTCATCTGTTTTTTTTGGTAACAAACGCCTCCCAGTCTTTGGGGTCCAGGTAGTTCCATTGTTGTGTGACTTCCTTCTGACTAAATTTATTTTTTAAAGAGAATACAAACAAAAATTATTAGTGTAGAGTTAGTGAAATAGTGATCAATGTCTAGAATTGGAATTCAATCAAGAACCTCTTATCAGCATCATGTATGTAATCTCGGGTGAGATTGGTCCTATAGTTCCTTAGGACCCTCCCACAGCATTACATCACACATTTACGATGCAACTTTTCATCCAGATCAAATATGCTCTGCAAATCAAATAGAATTGCTATTAACTAGTATCCTAAAAATTAGTAATCTACACAAATAGAATTACAAATAATAATAACTCATCATAGTTCCTTCCATATGTGGTCTTTCTTCCCCTTAGGAACTTTATGCCAAAATTCTAGGATAGGATTGCAATGGCTGCGAGTAAGAACCCCAAGATATGAAACAAATGAGTTGTGGTTCACTCCATATGGATTTCGTACATGATCGAAATCCACAGCCAATTTGGGTCCATTACCCCTTTGCTGTATTAACTTGTTCATCATTGTGATGCCCCTCACTTTCTCAATTTTCTTTTGCTGCTCATCAAGTGCTGTAATTTCTTCAGGGGGTACATCACCAACCTAAAATTTAATAAAAAACACACTTACATGATATAATTATAAATGAACATATAGATAGAAACCTAAGGGATATATTCTTAAAACTTACATTGTCAGGCGGCGAAAGCACATCCTCACCCTCGCGGTGATCATCAGCACGGTCATCATGGAAATGCTCAGCCATCTAAAAGTTCACATTCAAATTATAAATTTCACATTGTAAAGTAACACTAATTGTAAAGTTCACATTGTAAAGTACACATTCACATTGTAAAGTAATTCACATTGTAAAGTTCACATTCACATTGTAAAGTAATTCACATTGTAAAGTTCACATTCACATTGTAAAGTAATTTGCATTGTAAAGTCCACATTCACATTGTAAAGTTCACATTGTAAAGTACACATTAAGAAAAATAAAACATATAGAAAATATAAACACTCATGCCTCTAATATTGTGTTCTTTTAGCAATTAACAATCCTTCATTGTGATCCCCACGAATATACAAGTCATTGTGATCCCCAACTTCAATGTTTGGTGTTGTTGGCAACCCAACTAAGAATGGACCGGAGTCATCATACTTATCATAGTACTCTTCTTCATCTATAGGATCTTCAATGAACTGTCTTTTACCATGAAGAACAACCGACCATTTATCATTTGCAGGATCATCGATATAAAGTACTTATTTCGCCTGTGATGCCAATATGAATGGTTCACCCTTCTCGCCAATCTTTTCAAAGTTCACTAACGTGAAACCCAATTCATCCACTATAACTCCTTTGTTGTTGTCAACCCAATTACATTTAAAGAGAGGAATTCTGAAATCTACATAGTCAAACTCCCATATGTCTTCAATGACACTGTAATATGACATTTTAGCTTCACGTGGACTCTTATCCTTTGCACTTGCAAAAAACAATGAAGACGCTTGAAGGGCGACCCCACTATTTTGGACGACACTCTTATCATCTTGACGCTTTGTGTAATACGAGAATCCATTTATGTCAAACCCTTCATAAGACATAACATTCAATTTTGGTTTAAAGGTGAGGCATTTGATAGTTTCAGTAAGATTATCTGGTGTTTGAGATAGTTGATGTAAGACTTTATCTTCAAACCACTTAATAAATGTCTTGTTATGCTCTCTAGCAAGCCACATTGAATTGGATCGAGGATATTGTCTCTTGATGAAATTGGTATGTTCCTCGATATAAACGCTCACTTCGTCGATGTTGTGTAAAATATACAAGTGACCTTGCTCCAACTACTCACGGCTGATTACTTTCACCCGTGATCCCAAAATTCATTTTCCAAAATGCTCTACAATATTATTTTCATTCATAGGAGCGTCATTAGCACTCAGAAAGTCATTGCAAAAATCCATAATCTCTCTCGCCACATAACCCTCAATAATACTCCCTTCAGGACGATAATAGTTTCGAACATCACCTTTAAAAATGCTCATGTACCGTTCAAAGGGATACATCCAATGCAAGAATATTGGTCCCAACATTTTCACTTCCCTAATCAAGTCGACAACAAGATGTACCATGATATCAAAGAACGAAAGAGGAAAATACATCTCAATCTAACATAGGGTAACAACCACTTCTCTTTGCAATTTATCGAGAGTAGCAAGGTCAATAACCTTGTTGCACAGAATGTTGAAAAAAGAAACAAAGTCTGGTGATTGCAAACAGTACATGCTTTGGCAATATAGATCGAATTGCCACGGGCAATATTTGTTGCATTAGAGTGTGACAATCATGAGATTTAAGACCTATCAAATTCAGATCTTTCATTGATACCAATGTACAGATGTTGGATGAGTAACCCTGTGGCACCTTAACATTTACCAAGCATTCAAAAAAATATTTCTTCTCCTTTCTAGACAACGTGTAATAAGCGGGAGGTAAGTACATTCTCCAATCGCTACTAACTACTTCTGTTAATTTTGTCCTTATTACCATTTCACGTAGGTCCATTCTGGATTTTATCCCATCTTTAGTATTACCTAGTATATTCAAAAGAGTACATATGACGCTATCACATACATTTTTCTCAACGTGCATGACATCGATACAATGCTTGACTGTCAAAGAACTCCAATAAGGAAGATCCCAAAATATTTACTTCTTCCTGAATAAAGACTTGTCACTCCGTATGGCCATCGTACATTGTGATCTCTTACCAAATTCATTGGCGATGTCTTTTACTCTTTCATAAACATCCTCCCCTGATATAGGTTTAGGTGCACTCTGTTCCTCATTCCGTCCATTGAATGCTTTGCGCAACCTACAATACAAATGAAATTTTGGAAGAAACCTTCGATGACCAAGATATACAGTCTTGCCTCCGTGTTCTAGCCATATTGAATCAATGTTCTCTTCACATATAGGACACACTTTAGATCCTTTGACACTATATCCAGAAAAATTTCCATACGATGGAAAGTCATTCACAGTACAAAACAACATAGCATGCAAATGAAATGTCTCTCTTCGTGAAGCATCATAGGTCATCACACCTTCACCCCAGAGCTTCTTCAAGTCATCAATCATAGGTTCAAGATAAACGTCGATATCATTTCCAGGTTGTTTAGGGCCCGATATCAAAGATGACAGCATAACATACTTATTTTTCATACACAACCTGGGAGGAAGATTGTATATAACAAGCATAACTGGCCAAGTGCTATGTTGGTTGCTCAATGTCCTGTACAGATTCATCCCACCTATACAATGCCCAAGTCTTAGATTCCTATCTTCTTCATCGAATTCAGGGTACAATAAATCAATCTTCTTCCACTGCGGGGAATTAGACGCATGTCGTAGGATCCCATCATTATTTTTGTTAACATCTGCATGCCACCTCAAATTCTTCACATCTATAGGATTGGCAAACAAGCATTGAAACTATGGTATTATAGGTAGATACCACATCACCTTGTCAGGAGAACCAGTTTTGGACTCCCCTGAAGTCGTCAATTTATACCTTGACGCACCACATTTCGGACAATCTTTCAAATCCACATAGTCCTTTTGAAATAATACACAATCATTTAGTCATGTGTGTATCTTCTTGGCCTCCATTCCCATTGGGCATAACAATTTCTTTAACCGGTATGTTGAGATTGGTAGCTCGTTTCCTTCAGGAAGAATTTCTTTCAACAAAGACAACAATGACATGAAGCTTTCATCGCTCCATCGATTGTTAGCTTTCAATTTATACAATCTCAACACAATGCTAAGATTTGTAAACTTACAATCTGTGTATAACGGTATCTCAGCATCATGCACAATGTTTCTAAACATGGGAGGTGGATCAGTGTGTTCTACCCCACAACTATCCAGCAGTGCGTCAACGATGTCTACTGGAATTAGTTCGTTCACATCTATGTCATCAAAGGCAATTTCTTCTTCCACACAAGAACTGCTATCGACATCCACTGATTTCAGGTTTGAAATCTCTCCATTCCAGTGCCATTCTCTATAGCCTTGTACAATCTCGTTGCACATGACATGACTTTTGATTTCGTCACCAGTGTTGACTTTCAAGTTGTTACCGCAATGCCTACATGGAAAGTAGAACCTATCTCGAAGTTGTTTCCTATGTTCCTCGGCAAATCTAATAAACTGGTCAAGACCAGAAAAAACTCGGGGGTGAAGTTATTTGGAATGGACATCCATGATCTATCCATTCTATGATCAAAGAGAAAACAAGTATATATTAGAACAAGATTAGGGTCTATGGTTAAAAGATTAGGGTTTATGGTTAAAACTTTAGAGTTTAAGGTCTTATATATAATTAATGGTTAAAACATCCTAAGTGAGATTAGGTGTTCAAGAACAATCCCAAACCGGGGACTAATCCAAGATTTACTCCTAATGAGTAAATCGTGGACAAGTTTCTAGGCCAACAAATACATGTGCTGTCATTCTTATATATAATAAATGTGTACCACCTATCCCATTCTTGAACACCTAATCTCACTAGTAAGTGTATCATGTGTATTGGTTTTTCAAGAAAATTTCAGCGGCATTTCCCCGCTGTTCTCCATGTACATATGTACTTAGAGAACAAACAGGGAAATGCTACCGAAATTTTCTTGAAAACCCAATACACATTATACACTTACATCCTAAGTGAGATTAGGTGTTCAAGAACAGTCCCAAACCGGGGACTATCCAATATTTACTCCTAATGAGTAAATCTTGGCTGGGTTTCTAGGCCAACAAATACATGTGTTGGCATTCTATAACATTGATTTCAACATTTCGAGTGTCCATGCATGTTCATCATCAAGATAAAGATTACAGATAAATTAGTATGACCTAGGGATGGAGAGATTCATAATTGATTTCAAAATTTCAAACTAGCTCATGCATTATCATCAATCTACATCATACAACATGGATTCATGTAGATGTTAGGGTGACACATCACTACAAAATCAGAGATTTAACATTAGGGTTTTAATATCTTAGATAGATTGATCACAAGATTTCACCAATATAGTTAATTCAAGATTATGGTGAAATGTGTATTAGGGTTTTAATATCTTAATTCAACATGCATCAAAATTTACAAAATTAGGTCAAGCATTAGTATTCAATTGCAAACGTATCTTCTTCTTCCTGCTCCCTCCTTACCAAATGGATAAAAGCAAGGCCAAGATCGTGTGGGATGGCCATGACTGTGGCTGTGTTGACCGACCACAGGTGTGGTCATTGACTCGATTCAACATGATAAGAATAATTTTAGAAGAGTAATAATATTTCCCAATTGAGAGTATATGAATTGTCCAACAATTGGAACAAGAGCAAGTATTGTAAAAATTGCCTCATTATGGGAAAATTAGTCATAATAATGCCCAATTATAATAATAGAGAGGAGTACATACCTCCAATCTTGTTTAAATCAAATAAAATATCAGCTAGATCTGAGAAAAAATTAATGTCTCAAAGATTAATATCACCTACATATGAGATTATGCTGGAGTTAATATTATGTCTTCTGCAGTCATTTAATCTAAAAAAACACTCCCATTAAAAAATCCTACTATTTTGATGAGCACACTCATATACATATCCGATCTACTGCAGTTTAAGGATTGACTTAATACATGTATTTACTCACACCCTACCACCGTCAACATCACAATAAGAAGAAATAGTAGCAACAACAGTGACAAAGGCAGCAAAGATGCTCCCCACCACATCCTGTAGTCGGCCTCTCCCCTAGGTCCTGACCAGCTACCTCAACCACATGTGCGAGCAGAGGAGGAATAAGAGGAGGAAGAGGGTACCTCGAGCGGCGGCGGCGACCAGTAGGTGCAAGCAGCGAGCAGGCGAGGAGCTCCAGAGAGCGGCAACAGTGACCCAGCGGCGACCAGTAGGTGCAGAGCAGGCGAGGAGCAGGTGCGAGCATGCGATGAGTAGGTGCGGCGGTGGAGGAGAATGATGACACAATGTCGACCACAGGAGCTTCGGCGGTAGCGACGTCGACCACAGGAGCTCTGGCGGCGTCAAGAAGGGGAACAGCTAGCGATGTAACAGAGAATGGGGATCAAGCGAGTATGTTTCTTGTGGGGGTTATTAAGTTAACAAAGGCGATGGTTATCTAAGAAACCGACACCTAACATCCATCAATGTCGGTTGCCAGAAAAAACTGACGTCCATTGGACAATCTTAACCCTAAAAAGTTCTGCAGGGATGGCGCGCGAAACCTTATCAGTGTCAGTTTTTCCACAAAAACCGACGACCTTTGGAGGAATTTTTTCATCTTTAGGCGTCGGTTATTAGATCAAAAAATCGATGCCGTATGTGAAACTTTGGGGGTAATATTTTTTCGCTCGAAAAATTTGATTTGGGGGCTATTTTAGGTGTTGGTTCATTATAAGGAGCCAACACTAAATATAAAGTGATACTCGTGTCTGGGCGGTCTTCAAATATAGATGTTGGTCTATGTAATTAGCTAACATTGTACGGTTTAGGCGTCAGTTTTCAAAAATAACCGACACCTCTAAATGTGATGTTGTAAGCTATTTATGTAGTAGTGCACTAGGTAAGCTTCCTAGTTGGCAGTCCAATCAGTTGACTTGTTGTGTGAATTGAATACCTAAACACTTTAGTAATCAATTCAAACATCATTCAAGATTAAACTCCTCTTTTAGGTCAAGACCTATGTGTGTGACCCTATAGGTCCCATATTACGTTGGCACTGAATGTACATAACAACTTATGACATCACAAGCAATGAGCGGTGTGTAGTCACACATCAATGTCACCCAAGTAAATGAAAAGTTGGAGAACAACTTCAACCTATAATATGTGCACAATGTTACAATGTTTGTATAGTTTCTTTGTCACTGATATCTAGATTTGAACTCAAGGCATGGATTAGTCATCCTCTTCAACATTCAATCTTATTCCTTGAACCAGAGCATACTGTCTGAGATATATGTAATCTCAATATCACATATTGACTCACATGTGCATGGCCATGCATTTCTCAGTCTCACAAATCAAGAGGCCTAGGATATCATTCTCCTGTAGGAGGAAAAAATCCCATCTACATCACTCACAGACATTCCCCATGTGTCATATCTATCCAATCGTCACCTTTATAATAACCCTTATTTCAATATTGTGTTTGATGATGTCAAAGCATACCGAACAACATGTGATGGGTGTAGTGACTTCATGTCCAAGAACCACAATCACCACCATCACTATGAGAGATGACTATGAGTGCCATGGTAATGGCTTCCATGTATCAGTCTCATGGTGTGTCTGTCTGATATATTGTTCCTTAACATGTATTTGTGTGCTTGGCTTGGTGTTTCCATATTATGACTCATGAGATTTTTTCATCAACCAACTCACACTTTCATCTTATGCATTATCGTTGTTTATCAACCTTCCACAAAAACAACCGATCATGGACGTAATGAGAATGTATATGTATACTCTTAGAATTCATATGATCTCATTGTTCAAGTCATGTACTTGAAAACATACATCATTCAGTAAACATAATTCTCTAGACATTTATAATGTTACAACATTATCTCTACTGAATTAAATAGAATAAATTGGAAGATTTTCTTTATTTATTAATCAAATCATTCACATATTATGTCATTACAATCATCATATGATTGGCTCTCTGGGCATACATACCAACATCTTGTCCATTCAGCCTCCCCTAGTTCTTACTTTGCCATTCTCTACAAACTGCTGGAGAATATGTCGTCGAGTTCGGAACCTCATGGCTCAGGTTCTCGAAGTTCCAATTATGCCACTGATGGCATGCAATGAAGAGTCAACTTTGCAGTTCACTAAAATGATGGTGCAAGAAGGGAGGTTGAGCGTAAAGAAGAGGTCGAAGATGAAGGAAAGTGGAATTTCATGTCTACCGTGGATCGACCAATTACAACGATAAGGGTATTATGTCTTATAAATCCTTGACTAGCCCCATCCACATGAGTGTGGGATGTCAATGTAAAGTGAGCCTATAGGCCCAGGCCCAGTTCCATGGATGATTGTACTTATACAGACCATTCAGTATAAACTAACATGTCATTTTATGATTGGTTAGTTGAGGTTAATCTTGAAATATTTGTAGTAATTAATCAGTAACTCAGATTGAGACATGTTATATATGAAAATAGATCATGACAACACGTAGAGTGCAAATAAAATAAGTTTGAGACCTAATTCTGATCCCAAATCCAAAGATAGGATTAATATTTGATTAATTAGTGATTAGTAAATGGAAACCCTAGAACTGATGATTTAGGTGTTGAATACACTAAATGGAAACCCATTCTAGATATATTCTCTTGGTTGTATATCCCAGCCAATGCTAGATATACTCTATTTATCCTAGGGGAGGCCCAATGGGAAAGAACCTATAGATGGGAAGTTAGCCATAGGGGAATAAGGTGCAAAATTAACCCATGCGTTTAGATCAGGGAGTCTCATTGATGCTATGGGTAACCTTATATAGATGCGTAGGTGATGAAAGTGACGGTTCTATCTTCTCTAGGAAACTAGGTTCCATCCATATTTGGGAATTTTGCAAAATGACATTACTAGCAACAAATTAGGGGTTAGAAAGGTTCACATTCACCTCCTAATTCCAACAAATTTGGTTTTGTGGGGTTTGGTGAAGAGGAGAGAATAAATGGAGAGTTGAAGCAATTGGATGTGAACAATACCCCTTTCCTAAATTGGCTTGGGTAGATGAAAAAAGTTCATATGTTGATCCACGGTCGAATAGTCACGAGTATTATTTCACATCAAAGAGATGCACCCCTATATTCTATATTGGAAAATAATATGTGACATATAATACATAGATCATTAATTCTTTCACTTTAGGGAACATTAGTAAATCCATGACTCTCTCCTCTTTTATCCAGTTGACTCCAAATTTTAAAGGAAGGCTTTTAATATGAAATTTCATTACTTATCCCAACACATGCTAGATATACTCTCTTGGGTGTATATATAAGAATTTCATTACATATCTAGCATGGATGGAATATGTAATTCAATTTCAAGGTCTTATTTGCAAGTAATTGATTGATTATATATTGTGAGCTTACTTGCAAACTTTTCCATGTACCCACATACACAATATAGTTATATACTAATTTGTTCTTGTGTTTCATGTCATTTTAGGTAAATGCAAGATAACAAGATATCAAGACATGGCAAAAGAAGAAAGGAGACAAATTAACATTCGGTGGTAATGGTAAATGTAAGTGATGAATGCATATTCTTTATACTAATTTTACTCATTTCAAATAGTTGTTTCTTGTTTTTTACTTTGTTTTTTTGTTTTTCTTTTGTTCTCAAATAAGAAGAAAATCAACATTTTCATCTAGGACAATAAGGCGAATGCATTTCCCAACTGGTTGAGTGGCCCAAAAGGTATAGCAACTTCCCAAGCACAATTGAATTTGTTGAGTTGTGTTACTAGTCAAGCGATTGGAATTAATGCCCTCCATGTTAGTAACCAACAACGATTTTGGTGACATTCCAATCAGCCACCTCACCTTGCTAGTTATCCCACTAGAATTTATTGCCTCAAATGTCAATGACCCGCATAGCCTTTTGCGACCCACCAATGTGTCAGCTCGCTCTTCGATTTAGACAATTCGCATGTAGCACATAAGACACAAAGGAAATCCAATTGGAAGGTTCTCCTGAAGATTGGATGACCCAAATAATCTTTAGGAGACTCACTAGATTGTTAATCACCCAACCTTCCATCTAAATTTGTAGCCTTGAATCTTAGTATATGCAAACTTAAAAGACTATTGGCCGATCAATTTTCCCATTTTGGCAATTGGTGTGGTAGACATAATAAAAGAAAGACAATTAGTGACCCAAGCAAATTGGAATTTTTATGTTTGGTGCCATTCGTATAACCAAAAACATGACATAATGTTAAGGGATTGTCTACACTCTACTTCAAAATTCATATTTTGTTAAGAGCTAGCGAAATCAGAAATGGTTATCGTCCTCTTCAAAGAGATTGCAGACCTATTGTTGATGGAGAGAAAATTATAGCCAGAGACCACTACGAGTCTACTTCACCATCTTTGGTGACATGCTCTCTTCTCTCCTCCTTTGTATTTGTTATTTCTCTATAGAAATGAGAAAGTGTTATCCATCATTAGGGAATGGAGAGTAGCCCCATCAACCATACTTTGCCCCAATATGTTATCCCAATCAGTAACTTGTATAAATAGATTTTTTTTCATTTATTCATTGCTTTCTCTTTGAACTGGTCATTTAATTTGCATGTTAGATGTAATCCTCAATTTAGAAATCCCAAAGTTTAGGATGATATCCTCAAATGAATTTGTAAAACTTCATATCAGATAACAAAAGAAATTCTACAAGATGAGTATGTCATGATTTGTAGGTAATGAGAATTTGATTCAACAAGGAATTTGATCCTTGTGTTAAGTTTTGTTTTGAAAGGAGACATATTCACTTTTGCATTCTAATCTTCTTTGATTACTAATTTATAACAGTTAGAATTATTGAATAGGTGAAGGAAATGAGACACATATGTCCTAGTTCATGTTAGATATTTCTTTTGACCCTCTTTTTAATCATTTTCATTACATTGCAATCATTATTTCAACCTTAGTTAATCAACTCTCTCAATAATTGGATTTAAATATTGTTATTAGTAATCAATATGTAATCAATATCTTAATCAATTTGTCCTTTGGGTTTGACCCTTTTGACTATATTGTGACAGACACGTCCATCTATAGTGAAGAAAGTTTGTGACTTCCTGGGTCATGCAGGTTTCTAGTGCATGCTTATCAAAGATTTCTCAAAGGTTTCAAACCTATTTACAAATCTTATTCTTATATATGCCACTTTCTCTTTCAATTCTGGATGCATGGATAGCTTCACAAATCTAAAGGTTTCCCTTGTTGCCACACCCATCATTAGGGTATTCAACTGGTATCAACCCCTTGAGATCATTTATGATTCCACAGACTATGTAGTTGGATCTAACTGTTGGGTTTTAGGGGAGGAAGAGAAGGCAGCGGAAACAAAAATTTTCCTCCCCAAACCCAGAAAAAGGAAACGCGTCAATGTCTATACAATAGGAAAGGATGGTTTGTGGAATCATACCTTATCCCGAGGCTTGCTCGGAGACAATACCTCATGGCTTGCGCGGTCTTCACCTCCAGTCTTGGACGGTGTCTGTGCAGCTCCTAGTCGCACCGGGACTGACAATTCTTGGTCTCATCGGGACTGTCGGGATTGACAACTATCCTCCGAGCGTCAGAAATCTCCAGCCTCTGAAGTAGTCCACACGGACCACCTGGAACTCCAATCTCCTTGTCTCACAAGGAATTGGAAGGAGTCGCACCCTCCTGTCAGCATACTAGTCACTAACACACTCTCCTGCCACCAGTCGCTTTCTACAGTTGTCTTTCCCTTGCTGTGCCTCCCTTATCGGGTAGCACTTGCTCGGGATCTCTCGGTTACAAAAACTAGAGAGAACGACAACTTTACAGAGCAACTGGTTGCACTGTATTGTACTTTGAGAAGCCCCCAATACCCCTATATATATAGGAGGGTCATGGGACAGGGTTCTCTATCCCGGACAATGTGGGACAAAAGCAGGAGTAGAAGGGTTCGAGATTTTCCACAAAAACAACCAACTCGCAACCTAAACCGATCGTTTCATTTCTGAAATGATGGTTGGGGACCTGAGCCGGTCGGTTGACACCTCAATCGATTGGTTGGGACCCATGAAACGGTCGGTTCACTTCTGAACCGGTCGGTTCGTGGTCCTGATCAGTTTCCAATTGACTTTCCTTCATTTGTTTCTAATTGATATCAAATACCAATCCTTGTTCCAATCAAATTGGGCAAGTGAAATAGAAACAAAATTTCTCACTAATCTGACTTTCCCAACTTGCTCGGTTACACCCGTTGAACCGATCGTTTCAACACTTGAAGCAATCATTCCACCCTATCCATGAGCCCATCGACTCACCACCTGAGCCGATCGGTTCACCAAGCTCAGCCGATCGGTTCATCACATGAGTCGATCAGTTGGGAGTGCAGATTGTGCAAAATCAGTCAATTGCAATTTCAATCAATCTGATACTCCAATCAATATGAACAACACCTTGAACATTATGACCTTGAGCTATCAATTAATTGAGTGTTGAATTGAACTACTAAACTCCTTTAGTAATCAATCTAAACATTGTTTGTGGAAGAAACTCCTCTTCCAGGTTAAATCCTATGTGTGTGACCCTGCAGGTCCATTTCACGTTGGCAGTGAAAGTCCATAACACTTATGACTTCACAAGCAAAGAGCGGTGCCTAGTCACACATCAGTGCTACCCAAGTGAAATAGAAAGTTGGAGAACAACTTTCAATCCTACAATCCGTGAATGGTGTTACAATGAATGTATAATTCCTTTGTCACTGATATCCCTAATGAACTCGAGGCATGGAACAGTCATCCTGTCAATGTTCATTCACTTTCTTGATCTCAGAGTAGATTGGAAGAGATATGTATGACATCAATATCACATACTGATTCACACATGCGTGCACGCCTTTCTCAATCCTACTCATCAAGTGGCCATGGATATCAAACTCCCTTAGGAGGGACAAATCCCATATCTATCACTCACCCCTCAAAAGCCCCATGTGTCAAAGCCACCCAATCATCACCTTTATAACAACCCATGTTTTAGGACTGCGTTTGATGATGTCAAAGTGTGCCCAACTACATGTGTTGAGTGTAGTGATTTCAGGTCAAAGAATCACACTCACCACCATCACTGTGAGTACTGACTGTGACTACCATGTCATGGTTCCATGTGTCAAACTCACGGTGGGTATGTCTGGTACACTTGTTCTCTAACAAGTACCTATGTGTTTGGTTTAATATCTCTATATCATGACTAATGAGATTTTGTCATCAACCAACACCACAATATAGTCTTGTGTGTCATTGTTGTCTATCTACCTTCCACAATGACATCCGACTAGGGACATAACAAGAATGTACAAACTCTTAGCATCCGTATGATCTCATCATTTAGGTCCTCAACCTGAAAGCATACGTCATTGAGTACTATCATTCTCTAGACATTCAATCTGTTCTATCACTATCTCATATGACTGAACCAGAAAGAATTGGAAACATACCTTTGATGTTTATCAAATCAATCTTAATGTATCCCACCAATCATCCCATGATTGGCTCTCAGGGCATACATACCAACAGACTCCCACTTGCACTGTGAGCCAATCACCCTTGAATCATATTCATAGTGATCTTCAAGCATGTCCCACATGTTACTGTGCTCTAGTACGAACATAGTTAGTTATGGCAACACCTTGCCAAAGTCAGTTTTTAACTGCATGTCTCTCATCCCTTCAGTGTACGTCACACGTATGAGATGGAGTTGTCTTAATATGCGATCTAGTATTCCTTTGCTAACCTTTAGCCACATTGCATGATCAAGGATTCCATACTTGTCATCAGTGAGCGGAATATCTATAAGTTCATCTCATGAACTTCCAGATCCATATAGTATCCACTGCTGTTCTCTAACGCATAGATACTCGGCATTTCCTTTTAAATGGTTTTATTAGAACACTTCCAATTATCAACAAACTTTCACTTTTATATATCATATATATATTTTGCAATTAATTTTCTGTCCTTTCGGAAGTTCGCATCAATGTAACTCTTTACATTGAACTCTTCCTTATCTCCATAGAACTAGTACTTCTCAAGTTCTCATGGTATTCCAGTAACCCTTACTGGAAGTAGACATACATCCACTCGTCATGTCTCACATACGAGTTATCAGGATGAGCACATCATATTGCCATGTCCTACATACAAGATGATGAATGCATTTTGTTCTTGCCATGTCGATACATTCAAGATAATGGGATGATTACATACATGATAGATCCACATCTATCCTTAGTGTTCCCATTCTTCATAAGAATTGGACACTTGGCCTTGGGATACTAACTCCATGTAACATGGATACGTTTTCTCCCACTGAATCTGTGCATAGTGAACCCTTTAGTACAGATTGCCAATGTATGCTTTCTCTTTTCAGGTGAAGAGGTTTTCGAGAACTATCTTTATAGATATCTATTCCTATCACATAGGAAACATCTCTATCTTCCTTAAATATAATTTCCACTTTTGGATTTCCATTCTAGAACATTTCCATTTCACATCAATATGTGGAATGTGAACACGCTCCCACTAAATCACAGATCCCTTCTTTATCTTTGACATATCAGTCAAACCCTTTGACTATATCATCAAAGTAAAGATCCAATTCCGAGTTGCTTGTACTCAAACAATCACATTGATTAGTCCATTGTAACTTATAGACTACATTTGCATTAGTGGATTCATAAACCTTATAGGTTGTGACGCGTACACATCCTTGTTTTATTCCTCATAGGAATGCGGTTTTAGTATCCATATGCCAAATGTCTTAGTCATTAAGTTGTAATCAACAAGCATCATCCTTCTGAAAATGTTATCCATGTGTCTTAACACTTAAGATTCATATGCACTTATGGATTTCATCCAACGAGTGCTACCATCAAGGTCATACCTTATGGTTCACATGGATGCCATTTAGGATGTAATGGTCATAAACCATAACTCAAGATTCTGTTCCGCATATTCATCTGGATAGTTGACTCATCACATAGATAATTGAGGTGTATCTGTCAAGGATATAAGAACTCACAACTCCTTGTGATTCTTAATGTCTTTTATTAGTGTGGGGTATTCTTTTATTAATAAGAATTCAGTTATTTGATAATCATTCTCTAACGCCTTAGAGTATGATTCCTTCTTGATTTATACATCACCATGCCTTAATCATGAGTTCACTATGATACATTATCATAATCACTCATAAGGATCTCAAACATTTGGTCCAAGTATTTCATTCATTGATCTCATCAAGAATTAACACTTTACCAAACTTGCACTTCATCTATGATAATCTTGAACACTTCAAGATATTCATATTGGTATTTCTCTAAACACCATTTGAAGTATTAGCATGTGTTCCAATAGGTATGTAAATACATCACATGTATCATACCTAATAGGATAATCATTCTCCCACTACCTTTAGTGAAGATTGATTAATCATGTCCAATATATTCATGTCTCTTAGTGGTTCTCTAACCAAAAGAGTCTAGATTTATCCATTACATGGAAACTAGAAATGAATTTCTCATGATTGATGCTAATTTGATTGTTTGAGTTATCTATAAATTTTAGGTAACATTTTATCTTATGCATATCAAATACCACAAGATAAACAAGGCATTTCCATAAAGATCATATCTTTGAGATTGAAACATCAACTTTATTAATTGCCATCATTGTCATACAATATGCAAAAATAAAGTGTTTCTATCTATTGGAAAATATGAAATATCAGTTCATAACTGTATTACATGCCTTTTAGGATGAAAATAAACTAAAGTAATCTTATCTATGGCAGAAACACTTTCCCCAATTATTGAGTGCTTTACACTTTACATCTTGGTATCATATACCTCAAAAGTGTTACAAGTTTACTTTCATGACACCTTTAAGTGGATACATCAGTCGCCTCCTTCTTCTTTCCTTCTTCCAGATATAGAGGGCAATTCCTTTTCCAATGTCCTGGCTTTTGACAATGGTGGCAATTGCCTTTCTTGGTCGCGCCTCCCTTGACCTTGAGAGCTGAAGACGACTTGGGCTCCTGGCTAGCATCAGATGCTTTCTTAGCTTTTCCCTTGCCCTTGTTCTTGGACTTTCCTTTCTTGCTCGCGATCACCATCACAGACTTAGGCTTGTCCTTCTTCATCTGTATCTCAGCTGTCCTCAACATGCCCAACAACTCTAACAGTGGCCTATCAAAGTTGTTCATGTTGTAGTTCATCACAAACTGACTGTAGGATTCTGGCAACGATTGCACTATCACGTCAGTAGCCAACTCTTGGCTCATTGGAAATCCCAGTCTTGTCAGGTTCTCCACATACCCAATCATCTTGAGTGTGTGAGGACCAACTGGATCTCCTTCTGTCATGACGCACTTGAACAGTTCCCTTGAGACTGTATCTCTCTTGCCGTGATTGATCTTCATACATGTTCCTGAGATGCTGAATCATCTCAATGACACCCATGTTCTCATATTGTCTCTGCAACTCATGGTTCATAGAGCACAACATCAAGCACTTTGCATCAATGGCATCATCAGAATGCTTCTTGTAAGCATCCCTTTCTGCCTTTGGTGCATTAGGAGAAGGTTCCTCTGGAATTGGAGTATCCAGGACATAGAGCTTTCGCTCTTGAGTGAGAACAATTCTCAATGTCCTATACCAGTCGTGGAAGTTTGTCCCATTTAGCTTGTCCTTTTCAAAGACCGATCGCAAAGAAAAGTGATTGTTGTTTGTTGTCATTTGTACTACAAAAAGGAAATATGCAATTTTAGTCCAAAACTCATTTTTGACTTATTTGATTGATTTGAAAAGTTAACGATATAATTAGGCCTTTAATTAATTATCGCTCCCACTATTTTACTTCAAATTGATAGCCCTCACCATCAATTCGGAAGATTGCAGCGTAGAACCTTCTAGTGGGCAAGATCCTGAAATCCTCTAAGTCATGGACCAGCTTGGGCTATCACCCACAACTTAGATCTCTCAAGTAGGCAACTCTTTCCAATTGCATCATATGCAACTCTTGATAAGATGTCATATGCAACTCCTTGCCATGATCATCTCCATGCCTCAAGGTGCTAGATCCTATCTAGGTCACCTTGTTAAGTTCAACCCAAAGCAAACACGATGAATATGCACCCTGCTTGGGCAGACCCACATATCCATCCTTCACGCTTCCACGAGATAGACGGTGCACTATGCTTGGGCGTGCCCACACTTGGTCGATCAAGCTTTTCACGTGTGTTGCATTTGGAAGGCATCTAAAACTTAATATTTAATGAGGGATTTGGTTTTATATACATATACATATCCAATCACCACAATATATAGTACGTATCATAAACATGCTATATCCCACAGAAAACATGCGAAACGATAAAAGTGATGATTATGGCCATCCTAATGTGATTCATCGAGTCAAGAGGAATCATGGTCTTCTAGGTCTACATCACATGCAACCTGTACAAGATGAACTCTGTGCTTGCCTTTCTGGGTTTGATCAACTCATCACATGACTGATCAGCTCGCCATCAGGCCGGTCGGCTGGGTGCCACCAGCCGATCGGTTGGCTCCTCCAACCGATCGGTTTGCCTAGTCGTCGTACATCTCATCATGGAAGCCACCTGCTCATCTCACTCCTCGAACCGGTCATCAACCGATCGGATCACTCCTTGAACCGATCGTCTCGAACGTCAACCGATCGGTTCACGCCTTGAACCGATCGTCTCAGCTATCTTTAGGATGTCCTCCGTTATTTGACATAACAGAAATAAAAGTCTATCCTATTTTACATTGTAAAAAGAGAAACCTCTAGTTACATTCGAGGGGAGCAAAGGTAGGAAAGAAATCTCGAATTATTTCGAGTTACATCAGGAATAGGAGAAGGAAGATCGGTGCGTAGACCGAGATGCAAGCAAACACATACAACCATACACAGATAGGGTTTATTGGCCATAACCACGCTATACATCCACCACAAAACTCGTTTAAGGGCGACGCATATCGAGTGCATTAATAATACATATCATATATGTAAGTTGGGATTTGTGGATTTAGGATTTGACATGCATAAAGCCAATTTTATTCGCATCGTATGCAATAAATAAAGGCGACAAACCAAAATTGATCATATCGGTAATCCTAAAGTATAGAGCAGTTGACGTGGCTCTGATACCACTGTTGGGTTTTAGGGGAGGCAGAGAAGGTAGCGGAAACAAAACATTTCCTCCCCAAACCCAGAACAAGGAAACACGTCAACGTCTATACAATAGGAAAGGATAGTTTGTGGAATAATACCTTGTCCCGAGGCTTGCTCGGCCACAATACCTTGCGGCTTCCGCGATCTTCACCTCCGGTGTTGGACGGTGTCTGTGTAGCTCCTGGTCACACCGGGACTGATGACTCCTGGTCTCACCAGGACTGTCGGGATTGACAGCTGTCCTCCGAGCGGAAGAAATCTCCTGCCTCTGAAGTAGTCCACACGGACCACCTGGAACTCCAATCTCCTTATCTCACAAGGAATTCGAAGGAGTCACACCCTCCTATCAGCGTACTAGTCACTGACACACTCTCCTGCCACCAGTCTCTTTCTGCAGTTGTCTTTCCCTTGTTGTGCCTCCCTTATCGGGTAGCACTTGCTCGGGCTCTCTCGGTTACCAAAACCAGAGAGAACGACAACTTTACAGAGCAACTGGTTGCACTGTGTTGTACTTTGAGAAGCCCCCAATACCCCTATATATATAGGAGGGTCATGGGACATGGTTCTCTATCCCGAGCAATGTGGGACTAAAGAAGTAGTAGAAAGGTTCGAGATTTTCCACAAAAAAAACCAACTCGCAACCTGAACCGATCGTTTCATTTCTGAAACGGTTGGTTGGGGACCTGAGCCGGTCAGTTGACACCTCAACCGATCAGTTGGGACCCATGAAACGGTCAGTTCACTTCTGAACCGGTCAATTCGTGGTCCTGATCAGTTCCCGATCGACTTTCCTTCTTTTGTTTCTAATTGATATCAAATACCAATCCTAGTTCCAATTGAAATGGAAAGAAATTTTTCACTAATCCGACTTTACCAACTTGCTCGGTTGCACCAGTTGAACTGATCATTTCAACACTTGAAGCAATCGTTCCACCCTGTCCATGAGCCGATTGACTCACCACCTGAGCTGATCGGTTCACCAAGCTCAGCCGATCGGTTCATCACATGAGCCGATCGGTTGGGAGTGCAGATTGTGCAGAATCAGTCAATTGCAGTTTCAATCAATCTGATACTCCAATCAATATGTCCAACACCTTGAACATTATGACATTGAGCTATCAATTAATTGAGTGTTGAATTGAACTACTAAACTCCTTTAGTAATCAATCTAAACATTGTTTATGGACAAAACTCCTCTTCCAGGTTAAATCCTATGTGTGTGACCCTACAGGTCCATTTCATGTTGGCAGTGAAAGTCCATAACACTAATGACTTCACAAGAAAAGAGCGGTGCCTAGTCACACATCATTGCTACCCGAGTGAAATAGAAATTTGGAGAACAACTTTCAATCCTACAATCTGTGAATGGTGTTACAGTGAATGTATAATTCCTTTGTCAGTGATATCCCGAATGAACTCGAGGCATGGAACAGTCATCCTGTCAACGTTCATTCACTGTCTTGATCTCAGAGTAGATTGTAAGAGATATGTATGACATCAATATCACATACTGATTCACACATGCGTGCACGCCTTTCTCAATCCTACTCATCAAGTGGCCATGGATATCAAACTCACATAGGAGGGACAAATCCCATATTTATCACTCACCCCTCAAAAGCCCCATGTGTCAAAGCCACCCAATCATCACCTTTATAACAACCCATGTTTCAGGACTGCGTTTGATGATGTCAAAGTGTGCCCAACTACATGTGTTGAGTGTAGTGATTTCAGGTCAAAGAATCACACTCACCACCATCACTGTGAGTACTGACTGTGACTACCATGTCATGGTTCCATGTGTCAAACTCACGGTGGGTATGTCTGGTACACTTGTTCTCTAACAAGTACCTATGTGTTTGGTTTGATATCTCTATATCATGACTAATGAGATTATGTCATCAACCAACACCACAATATAGTCTTGTGTGTCATTGTTGTCTATCTACCTTCCACAATGACATCTGAATAGGGACATAACAAGAATGTACAAACTCTTAGCATATGTATGATCTCATCGTTCATGTCCTCAACCTGAAAGCATACATCATTGAGTACTGTCATTCTCTAGACATTCAATCTGTTCTATCACTATCTCATATGACTGAACCAGAAAGAATTGGAAGCTTTCCTTTGATGTTTATCAAATCAATCTTAATGTATCCCACCAATCATCCCATGATTGGCTCTCAGGGCATACATACCAATAGACTCCCACTTGCACTGCGAGCCAATCACCCTTGAATCATATTCATAGTGATCTTCAAACATGTCCCACATGTTACTGTGCTCTAGTGCGAACATAGTGAGTTATGGAAACACCTTGCCAAAGTCAGTTTTTAACTGCATGTCTCTCATCTCTTTGCTGTACGTCACACATATGAGATGGAGTTCCGTAATATGCGATCTATTATTCCTTTTCTAACCTTTAGCCACATTACATGATCAAGGATTCCATACTTGTCAGCAATGAGCGGAATATCTATAAGTTCATCTCATGAACTTCCAAATCCATATAGTATCCACTGCTGTTCTCTAACGCATAGATACTCGGCATTTCCTTTTAAATGGTTTTATTGGAACACTTCTAATTATCAACAAACTTTCACTTTTATATATCATATATATATTTTGCGATTAATTTTCTGTCATTTTGGAGGTTTGCATCAATGTAACTCTTTACATTGAACTCTTCCTTATCTCCATAGAACTAGTACTTCTCAAGTTCTCATGGTATTCCAGTAACCCTTACTGGAAGTAGACAGACATCCACTTGTCATGTCTCACATACGAGTTATCCGGATGAGAACATCATATTGCCATGTCCTACATACAAGATGATGAATGCATTTTGTTCTTGCCATGTCGATACATGCAAGATAATGGGATGATTACATACATGATAGATCCACATCTATCCTTAGTGTTCCCATTCTTCATAAGAATTGGACACTTGTCCTTGGGATACTAACTCCATGTAACATGGACAAGTTTTCTCCCATTGAAACTGTGCATACTGAACCCTTCAGTACAGATTGCCAATGTATGCTTTCTCTTTTCAGGTCAAGAGGTTTTCGAGAACTATCTTTATAGATCTCTATTCCTATCACATAGGAAACATCTCTATCTTCCTTAAATATAATTTCCACTTTTGGATTTCCATTCTAGAACATTTCCATTTCACATCAATATGTGGAATGTGTTGGTGTTAGGGTTATGACCATGTATAGGTGTGTTATGGTTGAGACATTTGTTTTAATGCAGTTGTAACACATACACAATGAATAGTTGACATACATACCTGATGCATGGAAGGTGTTACCTATGCACATTATAGTGGGATAGGTACATGTATGTATATATGAATGATGATAACACTTATTAATGTTGGTTACCAACATAATCATGAACGAGTAATGATGCTTAACCCTAACCCTAGGTGTTGTAGGCATGACCTATAGAATGGAGGTCGAGACCTGTAGGTGGAGGTTGGGACATGGACCATGGTGGGTGGTTAAAACCTATGTGGTTATGTGGTCAATATGGGGTGATGGTAGGTGGATGAGGAGCACATGTGAACATTTAATGATATTCACATATGAGTAATATATAAGCCATATATAATATTGTTTAGAATGTTATTTAATCAACTCTAATGATGTTTCCTAATTGTCACATGCCCCAAGATGATGGAGGGTGATGGTTATAAGGTGAATGGTTGAACCTAGTCTTCTAAACTCTAATCGACTAAGAGGAAACCCTAACCCTAATAATGAACAATGATCTTGTTTATTTCTCTATCATGTGAGGATTATGATGTTATGTGGTTATCTCTCTCTTTCTTGTCAACTTCAGACCATGCAGGTATTACAAGCTTGGTAATCATAGATAGTACAAGCTATGGTGATTATGATATGACATAGGTTGAATATGCCCTTGTCAGGCATGTTGAGGCACTTGTGGTATAGGAATAATGTGAATGGGTCCTATGACCTGTAGTTACTTGTTGCATTAAATGAGATGGATTTTCCCAATGATGAGTTGAGGGATTGGTATCCCCTGCTATGTGGCCTTGTTGATGATTTGGTGAATGATGTTAATACAAGTATCATGTGATGATAGTGTCACAAGCTCATACCATATACATTTATATCTTATGGAAGTGTATCATGCCCTTATCTTTGTAGAGTTTGTTATGATTTTATACGTTGTAACTTGATTGATGTTAAAATACATTTAAATGGACTTAACTAATCAAGTGGAACCTGATCATGTAGTTCTTCCATGTGCCATAGATCCATCTCACTGTCAGCAATTGATGGATGGTGAAATGGGCTTTCCCTTACAGGAAGTCTGGAGTCATATACTGTTGAGTATATGCATTCATACAATTGGCTACGGGCCATACCCTGGTAGGAGTGTGGCTACAGACCGTAGCTTAGTGATATGTTGCTCATTGGTTTCACCAGATTGCCTATGGGCCATACCCTGGTAGGAGAGTGGCTATAGGTCATAGCTTAGTTTCACTAGCAACGTGACATGTACCAAGGTGGGCTAGGACTTTCACAGTTTGACTATATGTCACAGTTGTAGTTGACTGGTATGTCTCTCCTATGCACTCATGTTAGACCATGAGGTTTGGTGAGGTCGTGGATTCTAGCTCTTCCATTGACCTTGTATGGCACTGATTTTAACTTAATAGTGATCTATTGGATCTGGGTGGTAGGACTCAAATCCTCGGGGCATAATAAAATATGTAATCAACTGTGTAGTATATTTGTGTAGGATCAAATACAATAACATTAGTTGAAGACTTACCTTAATTTTGTATAGTTATATGGTTAGATAATATAGATGTTCTTCAAATTCCTTTTTAGAATATTAATTGCTCTTCTTATACCATTTAGTTGAATATGCTTGTCTAATAATAATATAATCACTGGTGTTAGCTTTCTATGCTTTAATAGATGTTGGCGGAGAGTTATAACTCTCCCTGGGATGTTTGGTCTCAGCTCGTGGGTTCCATATCTTTTAGGTGGATGTGCACATTGGGATAGAGATCGTGTTGTTGAGGTAGACATCTTGACGAGTGTAGTTGTTTGATGCTAGCATCTAGTGCTAGAGTCCCATATATCGTCCCTGTAAACTCAGGTCCTTGGGGATATTATAAAGACGTTGCACATCACTTTGAGTTTTTGAATCTATATGATAATGAAGCATAGGTAATTATGTATGTGAATAGGTTGTCACATATAATAGGTTGTGGCTAGTTAGCCAGTGAACTATGTTAGTAACATCTCTTGATATGAATGAAATACAAGTGGCTCCATAGTATGACTTCAGACATGATGAGTTCAGCTTGATGCATGGTTATGAAATCGGTTTTAATTGCTCACGTTTTTCAATAATCCACTTTCTTAGTATTAGTTTCATGTTTAGTTTTGAGTAATCTCTCTTTGTGTGACAAAGGGTGTCACACATTATCTCTTGTAACTAGCATCAAATTCTAGGAAACAAATCAAAGAGGGATGAAATGCCCTTTACTACTTGGAAAGAGGTTGAGATTTTTGACATTTGGGGTGGACTACATGGGTCCATTTCTCCCATCTTTGGCTACTTATATCTTGGTTGCAGTAGATTACCTTTCAAAATGGTTAGAGGAAGTCCCCTCTATCTTCAGCAATTTCAAGCCCATCATGAATCTATTCAAATACATCATCTTCCCCAGTAGTAGAGATTTTGTAGAGGTCCTACAGGTGGTGGGTTTGGAGATCTAAGTGCATCATTCATGTGAATGATGTTTAAGCATGGCTTGCTTCAAGAGCCTCTCAACCGAGCTATAGATAAAAAGGAGTGAATGGATGCCTCCCCCCACCACACTTGCTCTTAAGTCCTCCCTTGAGTATCCTCACACCAAACTCCCATCCTAGTCAAAATTGAGATAAGGATTAATCTCATTTACCATTTTAAAAGTTAAGTTAATTGGTATGTCATACCCTCCTTTAATACTTTTATCAACAACACTTGGGACAACACAAATGACCATACTACGATGATGAAAGAGCTGATGCACATAGTAGGAAAATATGATATAAAGGAGAGGAACCCGGAAACGATCAAAGAGACATCTTCTATGAAACATCAACAGAAGGCATGGCACAACATGCAACATAGTCTGATCTAAAATATTGAGATTTTTGCAAATATTGAGCTAGAATACATGAATTTTTTAACAATGAGGAGGCAAAGTGGTAGCCAAAGGCTCATTGCAATTGGGTCAGATTAAAAGGTTTGAATACGAGATACTTTCATTCTATAGTCAAATCAAAAAGGAAGAAGACTTTGATTACCAAACTAAAGAACACATCACATGAGTGGGTAGTGGATGATACAATATTACAACAACTAGACTGAAACCACTTTAAAGCTATGTTCACTGATGATGCTTTCTGGAACATTTCAAGACATCTCGTATAGTTTAGCAGAGTTTCTTAGAACTGAACTCAATTCAGCTAGCTACTTTTTGATAGTTTGTCCGGTGAAAATGAGGTCAATCAAGTGTTGTAGGGAATGAACATCATGAAAGCACCAGATCCCTACAATGTCCATGAGAGATTTCTCCAGTAGAATTGGACGAAGATCAAGAAACTCCTATTGCAAAAATAGATCATTGTTTTGTAGGTGTTCTAGTTCCTGATCAAATGGAAAGCTCTATGTTGGTTCTTGTAGAATGGGAAAAGCCTTTATTTGTTGCACTCAAATGATTACAATGTACTCTCTTTTATAGGACAAGAGAGGAAGGGAGATACAGAACCATACAATATGGGATAAAGAGAAGTATAAATACAAAGACAAGTCTATAGCACACAACACAAGATAACACATAAAAAATGCACAACACACGATAATGCATAAAGTGTATATACTAATAGTCCCTGTCAAGATGGAGAATAGATGTCAAACATGCCTAGCTTGTCCACCAGTTAGTAAAGCATTTCTTGGCAAGTATCTTGGTGAATATATCAACAATTTGATCCTACGTCTTGAGATAAGGAGTGCATATATGGCCAGAGAGTACAACTTCATGTACAAAGTGACAGTCCACTTTGATGTGCTTTGTGCGCTCATGGAAAGTGGGATTTCTGGAAATAAAAGTGGCAGCTTTACTATCACAATGCATAGGAATAGGATCAGAGTCAGAGATCTCAAATTCCTTGAGGAGTCCTTGGACCCACAATAATTTGCAAGTAGTATGGGCCATAGCCCTATATTCAACCTCAACACTCGACCAAGAAACCACGAGCATCTGTTTTTTACTATGCCATGTGACAAGATTTCCTCCAATAAAAGAAGAATATCCAAAAGTAGATTTTCTGTCACAATGACTGCCGACATAATCAGAGTTAGAATACTCAGTAAGGTTACAATTCCCATTTCTACGATATAGTAAACCTTTTCCTAGAGGGGATATCAGGTATTTAGGAATGTGACACACAACATCCCAATGACATTGTCGAGGTTTGTCTAGATACCTAATGACAAGTCCAACAACGGTAGTTATATCATCTCTTGTCACAGTGAGATAGATAAGTTTACCAACCATGCGTCAGTATTGATGGTTATTAGGGTATGGAAGTGAAGATTTATCATCCCAATTGGTATTCAGATCCAGAGGAGTGCTAGAAGGTTTAGAACCAAGCATACCAACTTCTTGCATAAGGTCCATCACAATAAGGATAACCAGAAGACGATATGGAAACTTCAATTCCCAAGTAGTAACAAAGTTTACCCAGGTCTTTAGTAATAAAATGTTGTTCTAGATATCACTTAGTAGCTGAAATACCTTTAGAATCATCACCAGAAAGAATGATATCATCCACATAAACAATAAGGATAACCAGTCCAGAGTTGGTTTTTCTAATAAAGACAGAATGATCAGAATGGGAGCACTGAAATTGAAACAACATAAGTATTTGGCCTACTTTATCAAACCATGCATATGGACTTTGTTTGAGGCCATATATTTCCTTCCCGAGTCTACAGACTTTAGAACACTCCCCCTGACTGGAAACACTAGGTGGTTGTTCCATATAAACTTCCTCATGAAGGTCACCATATAGGAAGGCATTTTTGACATCAAGTTGAAAAAGAGGCCAATCTTTATTAATGACTACGGAGATAAGACCTCTCATAGAGTTGAGGCGGGACACTGGAGGGAAAGTTTCAAAGTAGTCCACTCCATCGGTTTGTATGTAGCCTTTGGCTACATGTCGATCCTTCAACCTTTCAGTAGAACCATGTGGTTGATATTTAATAGTAAAAATCCAACGACAATCAACCTTCAAACAGTTTTCAGGACGATCAATAAGTTCCCAGGTCTTATGATCTTGAAGGGAAGTCATTTCAGTTTCCATAGCTTGACCCCAGGCAAGATGTTGAAGAGATTATGTAGTCTTCTTTGGCACAGAGATAGCAAACAAAGTAGTGGTAAAACATGCAAGGCTATCACCAAGATTAGTAGAAGAGTAGAAATTACTAATTGGAAGTTGAGTACAGGAACAAACACCTTTCCTTTTTCTAATATTAAGATGTAGGTTAGAGAATACATGCAGGGTGTTTTGACCTGCTGTCGAGGGAGGAAGTGGTTGTTGAGGAGCCATAGAGGGGGTTGTTTCATGGACACTTCTCCCATTTTGTCAGTGTGATCATGTGCAACTACCTCAGGCATAGGAGTAGGATACACTAGACTACTAGATAATACATCTCCTTTGTCAGAGTCTTATGACATGTTTTTGAAAAAAACAACATCTGCACTTACAAACCATTAACGACTGACAAGATCATAACACTGATAACCTTTTTGAGTTCAGGAGTAACCCAAAAAGACACATTTAGTGGAGTGAGGGCCAAGTTTAGATATTCCAGGGAGGAGATTCTTAACAAAGCATGTGTAGCCAAAGATGCATAGTGGAACATAAAACAAGGGTGCATTAGGATAGAGAATGAAAACATGGAGTTGATTATGTAACACAAAAAAAGGAATATGGTTAATTGAGTAGCATGAGGTAGACACAACTTCAGCCCAAAAGTGTTTAGGAACATGATAGTGAAGAAGAATAGTGTGTGCTACGTTAAGAAGATGATAATTCTTCCTCTCTGCCACACCATTTTGTTGTGATGTGTAAGAGTGGGAAGTTTGATGAATGATACCCTAAGAACTACAAAGAAGATAAACAATTTTCTTCATAAATTCTAGGGCATTATCAATTTGTTAGATTTTAATAGTAGTTTGGAACAAGGTTTGGATCTCATTAAAAAAGTTGGTGATAGTGTGCAACATAGTACTGCAGTCTTTTAGGATAACCAAACTAGTAGCCCTAGAATCATCATCAATAAAGGTCATAAAATAATGATATCTAAACAAGCTAGGAATAGAACATGGTCCCCAAATATCGGCATGAAAAATATCAAACACATGTTTAGAACTAACTTCATTCTTCTTATGAAAAGTATCATGAGTTTGTTTGCCAAACTGGCATGATTCACAATAAATTATTTTTCAAACATATTAGGAAAAACACAACACAATTTTGCAGTAGAAGGATGCCCAAGGCGATAGTGCCATTGCAGACTCATCATAGAAGAAGATAGCATAGCTATAGTAGATTTTGGCACATCCATATAGTATAGTCCATCTGGTCCCTCATGGCCTGAACCAATCCTCTTCCTCATACAACGATCCTAAAAAACACAACCCTCAGGATCAAAAGTAATCGAGAATTGAAGGCTCTTAATATTTTTACTGACAGATAGAAAATTAAGAGGAAAGTGTGGAACATATAAGACGGATTTTAAGGGCATATTGATGGATAGAGATATAGTTCCAATGCCATGGACAGAAAACTAAGTCCCATCCACAATAGTCACAAGGAGGTACACGAGTAGTGTTAAATAAGGTAGTGAAAAGTTTGAAACAGCCAATTATGTGCAGTTGCACCGGAGTCGATGACCCATTTATTTTTACCATAAGTAGTAGGAGAAGAAAGAAGATCAGAGGAACCCTCTTTAGTAGTAGATACTGGTGAGGATAGGTGAGCATGTAGTAGTTTATCAACCTTTGCATGAATCCACTCAATTGTATGCTGAGTAGAACTTGAGTCAGTAGAAGTGGAGTCATCACAGACATCTGAGGAGACCTGATTCACCCAGGCAAGTTTACCAAGTTTTACCCAACAACAGTCTTCAGTGTGGTTTGTGCATCCATAGAAGTTGTAGATTCCGATGGCAATAGTAAGTGGAGATTTACTTCATCTACCAGGAGGTCCTAGTTCAGGGGTACATCCACCACGACCACGTCTACGTCCTTGACCAGAGTTAGAGGAGTGAACCACAAGTAGCAAGTGATCAGTAGTAGTATAAGTCATAGAAGGAAGGCGTTGAACATGCTCGAGAACATCCCCTAGTGTAGGTAAGGGATCACTGGGTAAGATTTGGTCTACCACACTTGTAAAGGAATTTGGTAAACCAGCCAGAAATTGAACTAGTTTCAGTTCGTCACATTGCCATTGAACTTCTTTGATATCAGTAGAGAGTGGATGATACACTTCAAATTCAACCCAGAGTGTAGAGTACTACTTGTAATAGTCTTCAATGGAGTCATCAGTGGAATGCTCCTTTTAGCCAAGCTTTTTAAGATCTCAAAGACTTTCTTTGAGTTTCGCTGATGTGAGTACACATGAGATAGTTTATCCCACAAGACCTTAGCATTAGGCAGGTGAAGAAGAGATTGATTGATCTTCGGTTCATCACTATTGACCATCCACATCATGACACCTGAATCCTCTTTGGCCCATTGGTCATAGGCATGTTTGACTTTGTCATCCACTGAGTCAATAGGAGGATCCTTAGTAGTAAAGGAGATATGAGAATATTTCCCTTGTGCTTTGACATACAGTACAAAAGAAGCCACCCAGAGACGGTAGTTTGATCCACCAAGTTTCACAATCATAGCACACAAGGTCCATGAAGGATATCTAGTGGCCATGGAAGCCATAATAGGTCAAAAGTCAGATCTGGATGACGAGATCTGAAAGAAAACTCATAGTAGATCAGTAGCAACAAGCAATAATAGAGATCAACAACAATATAAGAAGATCTCAGATACTCCACATAGGGGTAGAGATAGTAGAAACCAAATCAAAAGAGATCCAAGGAACCCACATAGGGGTAGTAGATAGTAGTAGCAGATCGTATTTAATATATCTAAGAAACCCTCATAGGGGCAATAGGGAGAAGAAAAGACCTATGTCGCCATGGGAAGAGAGTCACTCTACCATGTGTCATAGGAAGGATATGAGTTGAAACCTTTAGGGTTTCAATGTGCTATTTATGAATTTCTAGAAGAGGGGTCAATGGGTGAGGTCGACAGGTGGGGTCGACAGGTGGTGGTCTACGGGTAAGGTCGATGGGTGGGGTCAACGGTTATTGGTAGACATATAGTGGTCGATAGGAGGTGATCGATAGGCTGGTGGTCGATATGAGGCGGTTGATAGGAGGGTGGCCGATAGGGTGGAGATCGATAAGAGTGCTATGATTGATAGGATGGAGGTCTATAGGGTGGTGTTCGATAGGATTGAGCTCGATAGGGTGGGGTCAATAGGATGGTGGTGGTTGATAGGGTGGTAGTGGTCGATAGGGTGTGGTGGGGTCGATAGGTGGGGTTGACATGGTAGGGTCTAAACGTGGGGTCGATAGGTGGAGGGTGGTGGTCTATGGGAGGAGGGTGGTGTTGGTGAAGGTGATGGAGGTAATGGTGGATGTGGCAGGGTCGACCGTGGGGAAGGATTAGGGAGGAACGAACATGTCTGATACCATATAGAATGGGAAAAGCCTTTATTTTTGTACTCAAATTTTTACAATGCACTCTCTTTTATAGGACAAGAGAGGAAGGGAGATACAGAACCAGACAATATGGGATAAAGAGAAGTCTAAAGACAAGGACAAGTCTATAACACAAAACACAACACATGATAACACATTAAAACACACACAACATAGGATAATGCACAAATCATATATAAGAATAGTTCTAATACCAAAAATCAACAATATAGATACATGCAACCAGATCAAACACATTGCACTCAATTTGATGTCAAAGATAATAGTTGAACATATTAAAGCACACATGGACAGAAGGATCTTGTCCCTCGAAAGTAGTTTCATATTGGGCAGTCAGATAGCTGAAAATATATGTTGGTTCAAGAAGTGGTTTACACAATGAGGAAATGTGTCATAGGGCTGAAATGTATGTCCCTTAAATTGAAACTAGCCAATTCTTGTGATTTCTTGAGTTAGGCGCTCAGATACGCTTAAGCAAACCGTAATCTTTGAATTGTTAAGAACCATCATTGTGAATACTATCGCCTCAAGTGAGATATTGTTTGCTTGGAATGGGGGGAATTTTGAACCATTCAAAGCTTCTCTAGGGGTTCGTGAAGGTGATCCATTTGCATTGTACATATTTGTTCTCTATCTTGAGAGATCAGCAGAAGGGGGTAACCCTCTCGCATGCATGTTTCGTTGATGATATCATCCTTTTCAGGGAGGCTTCACTTGAACAAGTGAGTGTGATGATAAAGTGTATTCAACATTTTGGGAGAGCTTTAGAAAGATTATCTTGAAGGGAAAATCCATATTAAAATTCTCCAGAAACATTGATGTACATACTAGGAGGATCACTAGATGAATGCAAATCACTCAAACTGAAAACATGGGTAGGCATCATGGTGTCCCTATTCTACACTCTAGAGACAAACAAAGCTTATACTAATGTACTCTAAAAAACATTGAAGTAAGGATCTCGTCATGGACTAACAAAACCTCTCCCATGTGGGTCGAGTGACCCTTGCACGCTCGGTCTTACACTTAATGCCTTACTACCTTTACATACCACACAACTTTCAGTACGTGTGTCCACCAATATTGATAGACTCATTTTAAAATTTCATATTGGGTGGTGCGGTAGAATGCAAAGGCACCAAAATCATCTCTTGGAAAAAAAAATAGTAGAAGTGAAGAATATGGGAGGACATGAAATTAAAATGGCAAGAGTCCAAAATGATGCATTGTTATCCATGGTATGTTGGAACTACTGAGTGAAGTATGTTAATTGAATGTTTGATTGAGTACCTAAACACTTTTATAGTCAATCCAAACATCATTCATAGATAAACTCCTCTTCCAGGTTAATCCTTTGTGTGTGACCCTATAGGTCCCATTTCACATGGCAGTGAATGTACATAACTAGCTTATAATATCACAAGCAAAGAGAGGTACCTAGTCACACATCAGTGCTACCCAAGTGAAAAGGAAAGTTGGAGAACAACTTTCAATCCTACAATCTATGATTGGTGTTCCAATGAATGTATAATTCCTTTGTCTCTGTTATCCTGAATGAATTCAAGGCATGGAGTTGTCATTCTTCAAACACTCATTCATGTTTCTTGAACTAGAGCAGACTGTCTGAGATATGTGTGACATCAATATCAAATATTGATTCACCTCTACATGTGCATGCGCATGCTTTTCGCAGTCTCTCTTATCAAGTGGCCTGGACATCATACACCCTTAGGAGGGACAAATCCCATATCTATCAGTCACAGTCTATCTCATGTGTCAAAACCACCCAATCAGCACCGTTATAACAACCCATGTTTTAGGACTACATTTGATGATGTCAAAGTGTACCCAATCACATTCGACAAGTGTGGTGATTTCAGGTCTAAGAATCACAATCACCACCATCACTATGAGAGATGATTCTGACTATCATGTCACAGTTCCATGTGTCACTCTCATGGTGGGTCTTTCTGATACACTATTCTCTAACATGTATCTATGTTCTTGGTTTGATATCATATATCATGACTAATGAGACATTTTCATCAACCAACACACACTCTAGTCTTGATGTGTCATTGTTGTCTATCAACCTTCCATAATGACATCTAACTAGGGACATAACAAGAATGTGCATACTCGTAGCATCCATATGATCTCATTGTTCAGGTCCTCAACCTGAAGACATATGTCATTAAGTATTGTCATTCTTTAGGCATTCAATGTAAAGCATGGGCCCACTGCCCAAGGCTCTAGTAGAGTTTTAGGAATGACGACTGGCCCCACAAACCACCACTAGCCTTAACTGCACACGTTGTCCACACTGACAAGTAAGCCATGATCAACTTCCTGACTGGTCACCCATCCTAGTACTACTCCAAGCTGAGCACGCTTAACTATGGAGTTCTTTAGTGATGGGCTCCCGGAAAAGGAGGTGCACCTTGGTGATATGGGTAGTCCAATCATTCCTTTTAAGATCATGTTATCTGAGGCCTCAAATCCTGGGATGTTACAATCTCCCCCACTTAGACTCTTGGCGTCCTCATCAAGGCTCAACTATATGGCCTCATAATCTTTCCCCATTTCAGTGTAGATCCAAATGTCCCATGTACACCCAGCTCCCGATCATGGCTACCAATGCAAGGGTGGCTCCATCAACTCGGATAGCCCTTTCCAACATGCCTAGACACTACCAGTGCATGGGCGGCGGTGCCCTTCCCTTGGCTTTGGCGTGGGCGATGGTAGGAAGAAAAGGCGGCATTGCTTGGGAGGCAACAACAGAAAATAGGTGGGAGAGGGACCATTCCAGATCATGTTGGCGGCTGGATTAAAACTAGGAAAAGATCAAGAAGTCCAAGGGAAGAGGGGTATATAAGGGAGCAAAGGTTTAGGGTTTCCAGTACTACTTCCGTTCTCCTCCATTGCCTGATTTGGAGGGGGAGGAGGAAGGGCAGATTCCTATTCTCGATAACTTCCTGAAGGGGAAAGACAAAAGGAAACCAACAGATGGGCCGAGATCTATGATTTTGGGCCCAATAAGCAAGGAAAGGGATATTTAAGGCTAGAACAAGGCTATATCATAGAAAATTCATATAAAATCGTAGAAATGTCCAAATAATCTCAAATTTGGAACATAGCTTTGTAATAGGGTCAAGAACAATTATGAAAAATATCAAATCAAAATAAGCATGTATGATAAAGAATTTAATCAAAGGGTTCAAGGGTATAGCAGCACTAACATTTCATGCATATATGTGTATCATATTGACTTAAAATGTAGAATCTTTGACTTTGGTGGACATTATAGATTTATGAAGTGATGGGAGACATAAAGAGTAAGGACCTAAAGTAACAAGAGTAATTATGCACAAATAGGAGAAAATCCACTTTATCACATCTGATGCGATGATTTTGAGTCGCATTTGTAGACCTTTTTCATATGTGTTTTGTGCTCTAATTACTCATTTTTATGGATAATATTGCATAATTCACTCATTTCGGTCTTTGCCAGCATTCTATGTCAAATCCCCTTTTGTGTTACCATTCTGAGCATTATTTATCATTTTATCATAATTTGTGTGGATTTACTTGGTCTTGTTGTGGAATTTCAGGAAAAACAAGTATCTTCTTCCGTCGATACCATCGACGGAAGTCGATACCATCGACTAAGACACAGGTTGCCAGCCGAGAGGAGCAGCACAGAGTCGATACCATCGACGAGAGTCGATGCCATCGACACATGGAGAGCTACAGCGTCGCTAAACGACAACAACCGACGCTAAAGAGAGTCGATACCATCGACCCAAGTCGATGGTATCGAGATGACCACAGGCGCTCAGACGAAAAGAAAAAAAAGCTGCCGCTAATACGCTGGGTCGATACCATCGACCCGCGTCGATGGTATCGACGCCGGCAGATACGCGTTGGATTCGTTTTGATCTCAATCAGACGGCTGGAGTTATTTGACGACCTAATTAGGGACTTATACCTAATGACGGCCGCCCAGAGGGGAGGATCATCATTCTTTTGCATTGCACGAGTGCCGAGGAAGGAGAAAAAGGAGAACGGAGACCAGAGGCTCATCCCGGGTGATTCGGACGCTGCCGAAGATGAATTCCACCACCGATAGGCGGGGAAGCTCGTATTCTACGCCAAGGATCTACCGGTTCTTCTCCGTTCAGGGGTTTTCCCACTTGCTTCACGTTTTTCTTATGAATTCCCCTATTTCTACCATGTATTCGTGTGAGATGAACATGAGAGGCTAAAACCCTCCATCTTTAGGACCGGGAGTAGCCCGGGAATGCATTGTATGACAAATTTATATTGATAATTCATATTTTCTCTCTTAAATCCATGGTATAGTTTCGTTTTCTCCATATATATTGTTATGCTTGATCACCATAATAATAATCTAATGCCCTTAATCACTTCGATAGAAGGATTAACGGTTGAAAAGAGACGAAACCTACATTAATCGATAAATCCCTTGACAAAGGAGGTGTAAACTTAATGGTGGAAACTGAGAGACCGTTTGTAATGCGCTTAGTTTAGGGGAATGATTACTACGACGGTGGAATCAACCTAAACCTAAGTAGTGAATTACACCACGACAGTGGGTAATTCTGTATTCAGGCCACTACCCGAATAGAGAGAGAAGAGTGAGGAATTATATAAAACTTAATACAATGTTGACCCGTGGTGAAACCGCAATCCTAAAGATACTCTTGTGAATTGATTAAATTAATCTTTAATCGATTGTTTTCTTTGTTTCATTTTGTTTTCTTTTTAATTTCGACAACAAACCCTATTTTGTCATTCGGCCTAGCTGATTGCGATTAGTTAGTAGGAGTCTCCAATAATTCACGTATCCCTGAGTTCGACTCGGGCCTCACAAAGGCCTATATTACTCGACGTGTATACTTGCGTTTAAGCGCGTAGTAAAAATACACGTCAAGTTTTTGGCGCCGTTGCCGGGGATACGGCGAATTGTTGGCACTTCGAGTGCTAAGAGCGGCCACTCTAGGCCACATTTTTTATTTTATTTTGAACAATTTTAAATATTCTTAAATTTCTCTATATTGGTGTTTACTCGTTCAAAGCATAGTACTGAACCCCGATTTTCTTATTTCAGTTACTTTGCATGGTGCATACACGTAGTACAGACTACGACAATCGCACACCTGAGGTTCCACCTCCGGGACCGGAGGACAAGGATTACTACGAGCAAGATCACCAAAGAGACATAGATTCTGAATCTGAGCAAGAGCAAGCAGAAGAAATGGCCGAACCACAGACGATATGGGAGAAGATCAAAGTGTCTTCTTCATCAGCTTCAAAGGGGCCTATCAAGAAACAGGGGCTCAACATTCCAACCTACAAGATTGATCCAGCGTTGATTAACTTGGTTAAATCAAATGCATTTCACGGGTTGAAGAATGAGGACCCAGTGGCACACATTAGTCAGTTCGTTGAAAATTGCGATATGGTGAAGATAGACAGGTTCCCACAGGATGTTCTGTACCTCAAGTTGTTCCCAAGCTCCCTGGCAGGAGTTGCGAGAGAGTGGCTACACAACCTCGATGATGAGTTTGTTGAATCATGGGATCATATGGTGGAGGTTTTCTTCGAGAGGTTTTTCCCTCCTGAGAAGACCAACAACATGATCCGGAAGATTCACAACTTTACCCAACAGGCTGGTGAGACATATTCTGAGACCTGGGAGAGATTTCAGGTCATGCTGAGGAGGTGCCCACATCATGGGCTGGATAAGGAGACACAGGTTAAGATCTTCTATTTTTCTCTCTCTGAGCACGATAGGAGCAACCTTGATTCAGCTGGGTCAGGATTCTTTCTAAATAATACAGATACCAGATGTTGGGAGATATTAAAGAACATGGCTAGGAAACAGTCATGGGGTGAAAGAGGTGCTGTGGAGAAGGTTAGAGTTGCAGGTGAATCCAAAGTAATTACGGAGCTGAACGACAAGTTAGATCTGCTAGCCAAGAAGCTGCTAGCTAAGGAAGATTCATCTGAGGATGAGGAAACCCAAGTAAAGTACATGCAACAACAGGGCTACATAAACAATGACTATGCGTGGAGGAAGGACAAAAAGTTCTCCTGGAAGGATCCTAACAATTTTTTGCAGGATTCGGAGGCGAAGCCACAGCCTAGAGCTGAAGATAAGAACACCAAATTACTGAGTCAAATGGTGCAGCAGAATCAGGAGATGATGGCTATGTTTGGTAAACAATTGCAATCTCAAGGTGATATTCTAACCAAATTTGGGCAGACGCTACAAAGCCATGGAGCACAGATGCGGGCATTAGAAACCACCGTGGCTCAGATTTCAAGTGAAGTGGCGGCCATCAAGCACGCCAACCAGCAGAAACCGGCTGAGAGTGCAAATGTGGCCCAAGCACACCATCAAGTGAAGTACATGTCTGTGGTAAGCAATGAGGAGGAATCTCAGGTGTCAGAAGCAGAAGATCAAAGCAAAATGAAGTTTGATACGGAAGCAACACCGGCGATACCGTATCCTCGTACTTATTATGGACTGCCGGGTGGAAACACTCTCTTCAGAAAATCCCTCCACGAGCACATGATAGTTGCGCCTACGCTTAGGCGAGAAGAGCAAAGTAAGACTGTCCGTCAAGGTGCTGATGCATCTATTGCAGGGGAGGAGTCATAGCACATGATTAATGTTGATGATGTTCTGATAAAGCCCATGCCCGAGGGAGTAATTGAAGCAAGTTTAGGGGAGCTGGCCCCGAAAAGCTCATATGTGCCTCCTCACAAGCGTGTCAATGCGGCAGATGTATCAAGTCGGGACAATCCGAAGTCGAAGAAGGAGCACCGACACTATAGGAAATTCTTGGAAATATTCCGCAAGCTGCATATCAACATTCCGCTGGTGGAAATGATTGAGAAGGTTCCCGCCTATGGGAGGTTCATTAAAGATATAATCAACAAAAAGAGGCAGATCAAAGATACTGATGTATGCAGGATGAATGAAATGGTGAGCTCAATCATTCTTGGGAGCTTACCAGAGAAGAAGAAAGACCTGGGGAGTTTTTATATCCCATGTTCAATAGGTGACCAACATTTTCCACAAGCACAGTGTGATTCGGGCGCTAGCATTAATCTTATGCCTCTGTCCACATTTCAAAAGCTTGGGTTGAAGGAGATAAAGAAATCGGCGGCAACGATTGAGTTGGCGGATGGGTCCATTGTAAGGTCATATGGAGTGTGCGAGGATGTACTCATCAAGGTAGACAGGTTCATCTTCCCGGTAGATTTTTTTGTCATGGACATGACACAGCTCCAAAGTTGTGAGATGCTATTGGGAAGGCCGTTCCAAGCTACGGCTGATGTCATCGTTGCCATTGGGAGAGGTACATTGACCTTGGGGATTGGACATGATCAAGTTCAATTCAAATTGCCACATGACTCATTGGAGACATCACTTGACAACCCAGGTTAAAGGTATCTTTATGTCAATCCTAGGACATTAAACAAGGGTGCTTGTTGGGAGGCAACCCAACTTTAGGTTCAATTTTATGTTTGGTTATGTTCTTTTATGTTTATGTACTTAGTTTTTGCTTAGGTTTTGATAATTTTTGTAAAAATGGTACCCTAACTCGTGTTTTGAAGTGTGCAGAATGTTAAGGTCGATACTATCGACACCCATGTCGATAGTATCGAGTTTGGAGAAGTAAACGCTGAAGAAAAGTCAAAACCATCGACCCTAGGGTCGATAGTATCGAGAT
This sequence comes from Alisma plantago-aquatica, assembly GCA_963693085.1. Lineage (NCBI taxonomy): Eukaryota > Viridiplantae > Streptophyta > Magnoliopsida > Alismatales > Alismataceae > Alisma > Alisma plantago-aquatica. The sequence continues at coordinate 804,695,491 of OY856411.1, forward strand.
TCCTAAAGATTTACAGAAACATTGGTGCCAGTAAAGTCGATACCATCGACCCTAGGGTCGATAGTATCGACACTTTTGAGTTCACATGCTTTTAGATGCGTCAATTCAACAAAATCGCTGAGTCTGGGGCGATACCATCGACCTTGGTCGATGGTATCGACACCTGTAGGACAGCTACATAAAACAGGCCGTAAAAGGTATCGAAACGAGATTTTTTCGAACCGTTTTTTGCAGAGGAAAGATGGATGAAGCAAGTCACGTATTAGAACCACTAAGACACAAAAATGGGCCACAAAAAGGAGGGAGATAGCAAGCATCACTTGGTCTACTTGAGCATCTGACCATCCTTCTTCACCACACTTCAAAGCGAATGGTACCGTTGTTCCACCTCTTAAGTGAGAATGTTGACTATGAGGCCATAGTCGAATTCAAGCTTAGGGGGGTAGCTGGAACAGCTCTATCTTTTCTTTTGTTGTTTTTAGTTTTTGCTTTGCTATTTGTTCTTGCATTTTTAGTTTTTGTTTAGGATCCACATCTATCTAGTGTAACTGTGGATGTCGTAAAAGTTGTCATCTCGCTGTGTATTCATGGGAAATTTAAGGGAATTTTAAAATTTTTGTGTCTTTTGGATAGCTTGACTTGGTTGCCCTTGGGGAACTTATCCTATGAAAATGATTGATTATGTCAACTTTAAAACAATATGTCACACCTATACTCCCATTGACTCATGAAAAGTGGATAGTAACGGTTGTTTGAGCCTAACCTAACCAAATGGTAATGAGACCTTAATTGGATGTAAGAGAGAGAACCCTCTAAACTACTACACATGTCAGTAACGAGGGACATATAATATCCTTCTAAGGTTCAGTCATTTAATCTTGTGATCATTCCACGTCATTTTTCCATAATCCACCTAAGAATTGGAAGTAAAGTACAGTTTTAATTCCTTCTTGTGTGCATAGCATTTAGATAGGAATTGCATTGATATTTTCCATACTTTTTCATAAAAAGAGAAAAATATAGGGATTCATGCACATTACCTTTAGGTGCATGCCATGTAGTTTCACTCATGACTTTCATGATTATCATGCATAAAGTACACCATGTATCTCAATTTTTCATCAAAAAGTGATCTAAACTGTTCCATACCTTTGAAATATTGCAAAGATTTCTAATCACGAAGAAAACAGCCCAATACATGTATCTCTAAGCAATTATGGATATGTGGGCTAAAAGAAAGAAAGAAAAAAAATATAAAAAAAAAATTTGTCTGGAAATCTGAAAAAAAAAAATTAAAAAAAAAAGAAAGAGAATTTAGAAGGAAATGGAATAAGAGGGAGAAAGGAACATGATATCACTCGCATTACAGGAAAATTGAGTACATGATGTGGCTTAATTAGATTTCCATCTCATTTTGAGGTGGAAGGTTAGTGCATGCATCATTTCACCCAATTTAGGCATTAGGGCATTTTTAATGTGCATTTGCATCACGTAGGACATTTTGTTTTATGCATATTGAAACTGTGCAATACTTCCAAGTTCTTCCATGAACCACCCATTTCCATCCACCCGTTGCTCGGATTGGTAGGCCACCGTGAAATTCTCCTCACTAATGATTATCAGGAGAACTGCTTCCATGTAGATGGTAGTTAGGGCGAGCAACGTAGTATAGGTGATCACAAGATGCACCAATGTTGAATCGACGAATTTTATTATGTTAACTGCCTTATGTGATAGTGTTCATTGGTTTTAAGGATAATTTCTCTTATTGATGATTATTGTCGCCTTTAGGGTAATTACTGTTATGTGGTTAGAGAAGGCCGGTTTGAGAACGTTCAGTGGGAGTCGCATGGGATGTTGGGTTGGTGTGTTGATTTTTAGTTGACATCTGCAATTCTATTCTAAGGACTAGTTGCTCGAGGGCGAGCAATGTTCAAGCTTAGGGGAGTTTGATGCGATGATTTTGAGTCGCATTTATAGACCTTTTTCATATGTGTTTTGTGCTCTAATTTCTCATTTTTATGGATAATATTGCATAATTCACTCATTTCGGTCTTTGCCAGCATTCTATGTCAAATCCCCTTTTGTGTTACCATTCTGAGCATTATTTATCATTTTATCATAATTTGTGTGGATTTACTTGGTCTTATTGTGGAATTTTAGGAAAAACAAGTATCTTCTTCCGTCGATACCATCGACGGAAGTCGATACCATCGACCAAGACACAAGTTGCCAGCCGAGAGGAGCAGCACAAAGTCGATACCATCGACGAGAGTCGATGCCATCGACACATGGAGAGCTACAACGTCGCTAAACGACAACAACCGACGCTAAAGAGAGTCGATACCATCGACCCAAGTCGATGGTATCGAGATGACCACAGGCGCTCAGACGAAAAGAAAAAGAAAGTTGCTGCTAATACGCTGGGTCGATACCATCGACCCGATTCGATGGTATCGACGCCGGCAGATATGTGTTGGATTCGTTTTGATCTCAATCGGACGGATGGAGTTATTTGACGACCTAATTAGGGACTTATACCTAATGACGGCCGCCCAGAGGGGAGGATCATCATTCTTTTGCATTGCACGAGTTCCGAGGAAGGAGAAAAAGGAGAACGGAGACCAAAGGCTCATCCCGGGTGATTCGGACGTTGCCGAAGACGAATTCCACCACCGATAGGCGGGGAAGCTCGTATTCTACGCCAAGGATCTACTGATTCTTCTCCGTTCAGGGGTTTTCCCACTTGCTTCACGTTTTTCTTATGAATTCCCCTATTTCTACCATGTATTCGTGTGAGATGAACATGAGAGGCTAAAACCCTCCATCTTTAGGACCGGGAGTAGCCCGGGAATGCATTTTATGACAATTTTATATTGATAATTCATATTTTCTCTCTTAAATCCGTGGTATAGTTTCATTTTCTCCATATATATTGTTATGCTTGATCACCATAATAATAATCTAATGCCCTTAATCACTTCGATAGAAGGATTAACGGTTGAAAAGAGACGAAACCTACATTAATCGATAAATCCCTTGACAAAGGAGGTGTAAAATTAATGGTGGAAACTGAGAGACCGTTTGTAATGCGCTTAGTTTAGGGGAATGATTACTACGACGGTGGAATCAACCTAAACCTAAGTAGTGAATTACACCACGACAGTGGGTAATTCTGTATTCAGGCCACTACCCGGATAGAGAGAGAAGAGTGAGGAATTATATAAAACTTAATACAATGTTGACCCGCGGTGAAACCGCAATCTAAAGATACTCTTTTGAATTGATTAAATTAATCTTTAATCGATTGTTTTCTTTGTTTCATTTTTTTTTCTTTTTAATTTCGACAACAAACCCTATTTTGTCATTCGGCCTAGCTGATTGCGATTAGTTAGTAGGAGTCTCCAATAATTCACGTATCCCTGAGTTCGACTCGGGCCTCACAAAGGCCTATATTACTCGACGCGTATACTTGCGTTTAAGCGCGTAGTAAAATACACGTCAACATCCTTCCCTCCTTAAAAGAAATTTTGTCCTCGCCTGGGCCCACTGCCCAAGGCTCTAGTAGAGTTTTAGGAATGACGACTGGCCCCACAAACTACCACTAGCCTTAACTACGCACTTTGTCCACACTGACGTGCAAGCCAGGATCAACTTCCCGACTGGTCGCCCATCCTAGTACTACTCCAAGCTGAGCACGCTTAACTATGGAGTTCTTTAGTGATGGGCTCCCAGAAAAGGAGGTGCACCTTGGTGATATGGGTAGTCCAATCATTCCTTTTAGTGGCCAAGGAAGCCAGAATAGGTCAAAAGTCAGATCTGGATGACAAGATCTGAAAGAAAACTCATAGTAGATCAGTAGCAACAAGCAATAATAGAGATCAATAACAATATAAGAAGATCTCAGATAATCCACATAGGGGTACAGATAGTAGAAACCAAATCAAAAGAGATCCAAGGAACCCACATATGGGTAGTAGATAGTAGTAGCAGATCGTATTTAAAATATCTAAGAAACCCTCATAGGGGCAATAGGGAGAAGAAAAGACCTATGTCGCCATGGGAAGAGAGTCACTCTACCATGTGTCATAGGAAGGATATGAGTTGAAACCTTTAGGGTTTCAATGTGCTATTTATGAATTTCTAGAAGAGGGGTCAATGGGTGAGGTCGACAGGTGGGGTCGACAGGTGGTGGTCTACGGGTAAGGTCAATGGGTGGGGTCAATGGTTATTGGTCGACATATGGTGGTCGATAGGAGGTGATCGATAGGTTGGTGGTCAATATGAGGCGGTCGATAGGAGGGTGGCCGATAGGGTGGAGATCGATAAGAGTGCTATGATTGATAGGATGGAGGTCTATAGGGTTGTGTTCGATAGGATTGAGCTCGATAGGGTGGGGTCGATAGGGTGGTGGTGGTTTATAGGGTGGTAGTGGTCGATAGGGTGTGGTGGGGTCGATAGGTGGGGTTGACATGGTGGGGTCTAAACGTGGGGTTGATAGGTGGAGGGTGGTGGTCTATGGGAGGAGGGTGGTGTTGGTGAAGGTGATGGAGGTAATAGCGGATGTGGCAGGGTCGACTGTGGGGATGGATTAGGGAGGAACGAACATGTCTGATACCATATAGAATGGGAAAAGCCTTTATTTTTTGTACTCAAATTTTTACAATGCACTCTCTTTTATAGGACAAGAGAGGAAGGGAGATACAGAACCAGACAATATGGGATAAAGAAAAGTCTAAAGACAAGGACAAGTATATAACACAAAACACAACACATGATAACACATTAAAACACACACAGCATAGGATAATGCACAAAGCATATATAAGAATAGTTCTAATACCAAAAATCAACAATATAGATACATGCAACCAGATCAAACACATTGCACTCAATTTGATGTCAAAGATAATAGTTGAACATATTAAAGCACACATGGACGGAAGGATCTTGCCCCTCCAAAGTAGTTTCATATTGGGCAGTCGGATAGCCGACAATATATGTTGGTTCAAGAAGTGGTTTACACAATGAGGAAATGTTTCATAGGGCTGAAATGTATGTCCCTTAAACTGAAGCTAGCCAATTCTTGTGATTTCTTGAGTTAGGGGCTCAGATACGCTTAAGAAAACCGCAATCTCTGAATTGTTAAGAACCATCATTGTGAATACTATCGCCTCAAGTGAGATATTGTTTGCTTGGAATGGGGGGAATTTTGAACCATTCAAAGCTTCTCTAGGGGTTCGTCAAGGTGATCCATTTGCATTGTACATATTTGTTCTCTATCTTGAGAGATCAGAAGAAGGGGGTAACCCTCTCGCATGCATGCTTCGTTGATGATATCATCCTTTTCAGGGAGGCTTCACTTGAACAAGCGAGTGTGATGATAAAGTGTATGCAACATTTTGGGAGAGCTTTAGAAAGATTATCTTGAAGGGAAAATCCATATTAAAATTCTCCAGAAACATTGATGCACATACTAGGAGGATCACTAGATGAATGCAAATAACTCAAACTGAAAACATGGGTAGGCATCATGGTGTCCCTATTCTACACTCTAGAGACAAACAAAGCTTATACTAATTTACTATAAAAAACATTGAAGTAAGGATCTCGTCATGGACTAATAAACCCTCTCCCACGTGGGTCGAGTGACCCTTGCACACTCGGTCTTACACTTAATGCCTCACTACCTTTACATACCACACAACTTTCAGTACGTGTGTCCACCAATATTGATAGACTCATTTGAAATTTCATATTGGGTGGTGTGGTAGAATGCAAAGGCACCAAAATCATCTCTTGGAAAAAAAATTGTAGAAGTGAAGAATATGGGAGGACATGAAATTGAAATAGCAAGAGTCCAAAATGATGCATTGTTATCCATGGTATGTTGGAACTACTGAGTGAAGTCTATTAATTGAATGTTTGATTGAGTACCTAAACACTTTTATAGTCAATCCAAACATCATTCATAGATAAACTCCTCTTCCAGGTTAATCCTTTGTGTGTGACCCTATAGGTCCCATTTCACATGGCAGTGAATGTACATAACTAGCTTATAATATCACAAGCAAAGAGAGGTACCTAGTCACACATCAGTGCTACCCAAGTGAAAAGGAAAGTTGGAGAACAACTTTCAATCCTACAATCTATGATTGGTGTTCCAATGAATGTACAATTCCTTTGTCTCTGTTATCCTGAATGAATTCAAGGCATGGAGTTGTCATTCTTCAAACACTCATTCATGTTTCTTGAACTAGAGCAGACTGTAGGAGATATGTGTGACATCAATATCAAATATTGATTCACCTCTACATGTGCATGCACATGCTTTTCTCAGTCTCGCTTATCAAGTGGCCTGGACATCATACACCCTTAGGAGGGACAAATCCCATATCTATCAGTCACAGTCTATCTCATGTGTCAAAACCACCCAATCATCACCGTTATAACAACCCATGTTTTAGGACTGCATTTGATGATGTCAAAGTGTACCCAATCACATTCGACAAGTGTGGTGATTTCAGGTCTAAGAATCACAATCACCACCATCACTATGAGAGATGATTCTGACTATCATGTCATAGTTCCATGTGTCACTCTCAAGGTGGGTCTTTCTGATACACTATTCTCTAACATGTATCTATGTGCTTGGTTTGATATCATATATCATGACTAATGAGACATTGTCATCAACCAACACACACTCTAGTCTTGATGTGTCATTGTTGTCCATCAACCTTCCATAATGACATCTAACTAGGGACATAACAAGAATGTACATACTCGTAGCATCCATATGATCTCATTGTTCAGGTCCTCAACCTGAAGACATATGTCATTAAGTATTGTCATTCTTTAGGCATTCAATGTAAAGCATGGGCCCACTGCCCAAGGCTCTAGTAGAGTTTTAGGAATGACGACTGGCCCCACAAACCACCACTAGCCTTAACTGCACACTTTGTCCACACTGACACGTAAGCCAGGATCAACTTCCCGACTGGTCACCCATCCTAGTACTACTCCATGCTGAGCACGCTTAACTATGGAGTTCTTTAGTGATGGGCTCCCGGAAAAGGAGGTGCACCTTGGTGATATGGGTAGTCCAATCATTCCTTTTAAGATCATGTTATCCGAGGCCTCAAATCCTGGGATGTTACAATCTCCCCCACTTAGACTCTTGGCGTCCTCATCAAGGCTCAACTATATGGCCTCATAATCTTTCCCCATTTCAGTGTAGATCCAAATGTCCCATGTACACCCAGCTCCCGATCATGGCTACCAACGCAAGGGTGGCTCCATCAACTCGGATAGCCCTTTCCAACATGCCTAGACACTACCAGTGCATGGGCGGCGGTGCCCTTCCCTTGGCTTTGGCGTGGGCGATGGTAGGAAGACAAGGCGGCGTTGCTTGGGAGGCAACAATAGAAAATAGGTGGGAGAGGGACCATTCCAGATCATGTTGGCGGCTGGATTAAAACTAGGAAAAGATCAAGAAGTCCAAGGGAAGAGGGGTATATAAGGGAGCAAAGGTTTAGGGTTTCCAGTACTACTTCCGTTCTCCTCCATTGCCTGATTTGGAGGGGGAGGAGGAATGGCAGATTCCTATTCTCGATAACTTCCTGAAGGGGAAAGACAAAAGGAAACCAACAGATTGGCCGAGATCAATGATTTTGGGCCCAATAAGCAAGGAAAGGGATATTTAAGGCTAGAACAAGGCTATATCATAAAAAATTCATATAAAATCGTAGAAATGTCCAAATAATCTCAAATTTGGAACATAGCTTCGTAATAGGGTCAAGAACAATTATGAAAAATATCAAATCAAAATAAGCATGTATGATAAAGAATTTAATCAAAGGGTTCAAGGGTATAGCAGCACTAACATTTCATGCATATATGTGTATCATATTGACTTAAAATGTAGAATCTTTGACTTTGGTGGACATTATAGATTTATGAAGTGATGGGAGACATAAAGAGTAAGGACCTAAAGTAACAAGAGTAATTATGCACAAATAGGAGAAAATCCACTTTATCACATCCTTCCCTCCTTAAAAGAAATTTTGTCCTCGCCCGGGCCCACTGCCCAAGGCTCTAGTAGAGATTTAGGAATGACGACTGGCCCCAAAAACTACCACTAGCCTTAACTACGCACTTTGTCCACACTAACGTGCAAGCCAGGATCAACTTCCCGACTGGTCACCCATCCTAGTACTACTCCAAGCTGAGCATGCTTAACTATGGAGTTCTTTAGTGATGGGCTCCCAGAAAAGGAGGTGCACCTTGGTGATATGGGTAGTCCAATCATTCCTTTTATGATCATGTTATCCGAGGCCTCAAATCCTGGGATGTTACATTCAATCTGCTCCATGATTTGTCTCATAATCGACTGAGCTGGAATAAATTGGAAGCTTTCCTTTGATATTTATCAAATCAATCAGAACATATGCCAATACAATCATCATATGATTGGCTCTCTGGGCATACATATCAACAAACTCCCACTTGCACTTACAACCAATCACCTTTACATCATATTCTTAGTGATCTATAAATATGTCTGACATGTTTCTATTGTGCTAGTGCTAATCTAGTGAGTTAGCAACATTTTGCTTTAGTCGGTCCATCAAGCGGTCATCTTCAGTCTTCGTCATAAAATGAAATAAAGCTAATCCTATTTTACATAATCTTTGTAAAACCTCAAGTTATATTTGAGGGGAGAAAATTTAGAAGAGATTCTTGAGTTATCTCGAGTTACATTCTGAATTGAAGAAGAGGGTTCGGTGCGTAGATCGAGATGCAAACAACCAAACCAACCACACATATGCACATAGGGTTTAGATGCCATAACCATGGTACACATCCACCATCAAAACCATTTTAGGGTGACATGTGTCAATTGCATATATACTATATCATATATGTATATATTAGTTTGGGATCATGTGGTATTAATTAGATATTCACATTAGTCATTTAAATATTCACATTGTATCCAATAAATAAAAGACGATAAAACCAAAATATGATCATATTGATTATCCCAAAATATAGAGTATTGACGTGGCTTTAATACCACTGTTTGGTTTTATGTGGTTTGATTAGGAAGCAGAAACAAAAATTTAACTTGACCATAAACCCATAACTAGCATATCACATCAACATCTATGTAATGGGAATGATGGTTTAGTGAGTTATACCTGGTCTTGAGTCTTGCTCAATGACTATACCTCACAACAAGTGCGGTCTTCAACCACCTATCTTCGATGACGTCTATGCAGCTCCTGGTCTTGACCTAGACTGTGGTTGATTGTCGTCCTCCTAAGCGGCAGAAGTCTCCCGCCTCTATAGATAGTCCACACAGACCATTGGGAACTCTAGTCTACCTGAAGAACAGACTAGAAGGAGTTGCCCCCTTATGTTGACGTACTAGTCACCGACACACTCTCCCACCACCATCTACTTTTTTGTGGTTGTCTTTCCCACGTTGTTCCTCCCTACACGGGTAGAACTTGCTTGGCCTCTCTCGGTTACCACAACCATATACGACAACTTTGCAAAGCAACTGATGTTCTAAATTGTGTCTCTAGAGAAGCCCCCCATACCCCTCGATTTATAGTAGAGGGCAGGGTCAGGGATCCCAGTCTATGTGGGAGTAGAAGGGTTTGGAGTTTCCATGAACAATTTGCATTGCCACAGGCGAACCGATCGTTTCATAACTCAAACAGTCATTTGGCAAGGTGAGCCGATCGGTTCACTAGTAAATTGATCATTTGGGAGTGTGAGCCAATCGGTTCACCCAGTGAACTTATCATTTTACTTCCCAGACCTATCTGTAATTGACTTTCCTTATTTGTTTCTAATTAATGCAAATATTAATTCTTGTCCCAATCGAATTGAACAAGGGAAACAAAAAAAAAATCTCACAAATCGGAAAAACCCAACACTGCGTGTTTGGTCCAAGTGAACCAATCGTCTCACGAACCATGAGCCAATCGGTTCACCCAATGAACCGGTCAGTTGGTGGTCCAGATTGTGCAGAACACAGTCAAAGAAGTTCTCAATCAATCTGACACTCTAATAAGTTGGTTTAATACTTGAACTTGATGATTCTGAGTGAAGTCTATTGATTGAATGTTTGATAGAGTACCTAAACACTTTAGTAATCAATCCAAACATTATTCATAGATAAACTCCTCTTCCATGTTAATCCTTTGTGTGTGACCCTATAGGTCCCATTTCATGTTGGCAATGAATGTCCATAACTAGCTTATGTTATCACAAGCAAAGAGGGGTACCTAGTCACACATCAGTTCTACCCAAGTGAAAAGGAAAGTTGAGAACAACTTTCAATCCTACAGTCTATTATTGGTGTTCCAGTGAATGTATAATTCCTTTGTCTCTAATATCATGAATGAACTCAAGTCATGGAGTTGTCATCCTTTTAATGTTCATTCATGTTTCTTGAACTAGAGCAGACTGTCTGAGATATGTGTGACATCAATATCATATATTGATTCACATGTACATGTGCATGCCTTTCTCAGTCTCACTTATCTAGTGTCATGGACATCATACTCCCTTAGGAGGGACTAATCCCATATCTATCTCTCAAGAGTCTATCTTATGCGTCAAAGCCACCCAATCATCACCATTATAACAACCCATGTTTCAAGACTACATTTGATGATGTCAAAGTGTACCCAATCACATTTGACGAGTGCAGTGATTTCAAGTCTAAGAATCACAATCACCACCATCACTATGAGAAATGATTCTGACTACCATGTCATGGTTCCATGTGTAACTCTCATCGTGGGTCTGTCTGATACACTATTCTCTAACATGTATCTATGTTCTTGGTTTGATATCATATATCATGACTAATGAGACACTATCATCAACCAACACACACTCTAGTCTTTATGTGTCATTGTTGTCTATCAACCTTCCACAATGACATCTGACTAGGGACATAACAAGAATGTGCATACTCTTAGCATCCATATGATCTCATTGTCCAGGTCCTCAACCTGAAGACATACGTCATTGAGTATTGTCATTATTTAGACATTCATTCGGTTCCATCATTTATCTCATAATCAATTGATCTAGAATAAATTGGAAGCTTGCCAATGATATTTATCAAATCAATCAGAACATATGATAAATCCAATCATCATATGATTGGATCTTTAGGCATACATACCAACACTATAAACTTGTATGTTGAATGGGTTGTTCTTAATAAAAAGAATACAATAATATGGACAGATAATTGGGACAAGGGAATGAACGCCCCATCTATGAGAGTAGGAAAGGATATCCCTAAAGATTTACTGGACTTAAGAGTGATCTCTTTGACATCGAACAATATTTGGGACTCAACTTTCATCAGTGAATGGTTTTAGAATGATACATGTTTGAGGATAAGGAATATGATCCGACTGACCCAACTAGAGGAGGTAAATAGAAATGATTAAAATATCCACATCACAAAGGTGATACTCCATTTTAGAAAACATGCCACTAAGAATTTTGTAGTTAAGAGAGCTCTGCCCAGAGTAGTACTTGGATGGGTGACCAGTTGGAAACTTGATTCTTACTTGTGTGTGAGTGAGGACAAATCATGTAGTAAAGGGAAGTGGTGCTATGTGGGGCCAATTGTCATTCTTGAGACTCTAATAGAGCCTTGGATAGTGATCTAAGGCATTAAAATGGTATCAGAGGTAGTTTCTCTCTAGTAGGTGGGACCCACTTGGAAATGTGGCACACCAATCATGAGTCGTGTGATCCATATATCTTGGAAAGGGTTATCAGAGTTGGTGGGGCCATCCTTTCACTAGTAGCATCAAGGCATGTTAGCTATCTGAGTTGATGAAGCCATCCTTGTGTTGGTAAGCATGTGTGGGGGTTGGGTGTACATGAAGCATTTTAGGTATTGACCAAAATGGGAAGTGATTATGAGGCCATAAAATTGAGCCTTGATGAGGATTTCAAGAGTCTAAGTGGGGGGATCATAACATCTCAAGATTTCAGACCTCAGATAAAATTATCTTAAAAGAAGTAATTGGACTACCCATATCACCAAGGTGTACCACCTTTTTAGGGAGCATGTCCTTAAGAACTTTTTGGTTAAGCATGCTCAACCCATAGTAGTAATAGGATGAGTGAATTGTCGGGAAGTTGATCCCAGTTTTTGCGTGAGTGAGGACAAAAGTGCATAGTCAAGGACAAGGTGGTCTATTGGGCCAATTGTTATTCTTAAAGCTCTACTAGAGCCTTGGTTAGTGGGCCCAGACATTACAAAATTGCAGCTCATGCCTAAAATTAGTGGTCGTTTTAGCAAAAAACAAGTCTATAAGAAGATGATCCAGAGCCATCGAATGATAACCCAGGGATAGTGGTGGGAGATTACCTTCCCATTCCACAATGCACTAAACTCCATTTGTGGAAGGTCGAACACGATGATCATATGACTAATCATCATTGATTCAAGGGGTTTATTAAGACTATTCTATGCATGTGTTGTGGTGCATCATCTGAGAATGCATCCACATTTTGAAAAACAATAGATTTGATATTTCTATATGGGACTCCCTTAATATTATTAATGGAGATGATATTTGTGATTAATCCAAACTTAGGAAATGTCTTGGTTGGAACTTAGAGGCTTATGAAAACACCTTGGACATACCAATTTGGCTTGCCATCACTCTAGAACTTCTTTAGCAAAGGCGCAATGAGTTCATCTTGTCGAACATTCTAAATAATTGTCAACCAACACCTTCTCTACTCCATAGATTTTGATACAAAGTCAAATTTGACATTGAGCCACAACTCTCCATAAGAGTTTTGGATGCCACCAATAGAAGGTTAGATCAAGATCAACATGGACATGTCAGTCAGAATGAAGTACAAAGCAACGACGAGCTATGTTATGAGAAACCATTTGTGTATATGGATAAGACCAAGCATCAATAAGACCGAGCTACCAACATTGTCATCGTACCATTACATTGTCGCATCCAGACCAAGGTTGTCATCGAAGATCCCTATCATGCCTCCTCCATCATCAAGCTTTGTCGTGACAACAATAGTAGGCCATTGTCATGGCCTACCACCTCCTCTGTCATCAACATTCAACACTGCAACACCTCATCGCCGCCATTCCCACACTACCTCGTCTGCCGCCAAACACCAATGTAGCAACAACACCATGCCAATGTGTCCCATGAGGCTGTCGCACCACACCACCACCTCCACTATCATAGCCATACTATTGACGTCATACCCATGACGATGGCCATCTGGGTCATTCGTCGGTGTTGTCATTTTTATTCAATTTAGTTGTTGGTCATAAGTTTGATATTGTAGTGTACAAAATTAGACACTTATTGTAGGAATTGTGGTACTATGACATTTGTAATTTGAGTTTTTATTTTTTAAGAAATGGGTAATGTATTTATTTATGTATCACATGCAATAATGTAGAGTTATGCATATAAAAAGTATAAAATTTTGAAATATTTATAAATGTCTATTGTGCTTTGTATTATATTTTTTTGATCACAAAAATCTTATGATCGTAAGTATTATTCAAATTTATATTTGGTTTGTTCAAAATATTTTTTAGTAGTACAATGACGATCGTTCAATATTGCATTTATATTTGTAGTAAAATGTGATAATGTCGCCTAGACGTGGAGGGAAAATGAAAAAAAAAGAATTTGAATGTAAGTAGAGGGAAAACAAAAAAAAATTATATGTGGTAAGGGAATAAATGCAAGTGGTTGGGTGGTTGGTGGTTGAAAAAAATTATTTTTTTTAGTGCAGCAGTTGCATGCATGCAACCATGAAACGTCCAACCATGTAGCCACAATAGTATAATTTTCACCTGACAACTGTGTCGCATTGTGCTCTACATTTTTTTAATATATTGTCATTGTATACTTAGTACTGTAAAGGATTTATTTTTGACTTAGAAAAAATATGATTATTTATGTGTCATACGCAATAACGTATAGTTTTGCATATATAATGTAAATTTTTTGAAATAAAAATAGCTATTGTTATTTTTATTATGTTTTCTTGATCACAAAAATATCCTGATCGTAAGCACTGTTTTAAAACAACAAACATTAAATTTGAAATTTATTTCAAAAAAATAAATACAATTAGTTGGTTCATAATTGGTGGTGGGTGATTAGACGACAACATACTTTATTACAACAACAACATGCATTTAGCAATACAGTCGCACTAGCAGAATAATGTCTTGAAATTTTTATCGCTCTGTCCTAAAAAAAGCATGTAAGGGTACTAATAGTGGCTTTCTTGTATGGTGTCATTGTGTAAGTCGTACGAAGCTCTTTCATTTTAAATCTAGTTTTTGATACATTTTGGTATTACTTTGAATAGGATTAACTACTTAGTACTGCCTTGAATACATTTATGCATTGATTTAAATTTTGAAAATGTTATAATGTGACCCCATAAAATAATTTTTTAATATGACGATGTTGTTTGTTAAATTTTTTCTTACATAAAATCAAATAATTATTTTCACATATGCACAATGAATAAAAAATTACATAAATTTACAAAACAAGTAACTTTATATTTTATTTCGCTAGTCGAACGAACCTGTGACTGTACCCAATGTGGTATTTTATATCTAGTATATTTGTTAATGATTTTTGGCACTATGTTGAGTATATTCAATTACTGATTTTGGACTTAATCGTGAAATATGTACAAAAGTGTATGTGGTCAGATAAGTCATTGTATCATGCCAAAAAGTGGAGGGAGTTCGAAAAAATAATAAATTCAATTTTCAAATCTATTGTTTAGTGTGTAAGAAGAGTAATAAATGCAAACAATTAGGTTGTGGTTGCTTTATCGCAGTGGTTGATTTAATGCAGCGAATGATTGCATTCAGTAATGTTGTATGCATTACTTTATTGGCCAATGGAGATTTACAAAAATGTTACTTGAACAACAGGCATGGGTCCAAATCCTCTGTGACCATATGTGTGCCCATCTATGTGACTGGAAGATGTCATCCATTGGATTGTGGGGCCATAGGAGAGTGGAAGGTTTGGATTCAGTCG
This sequence comes from Alisma plantago-aquatica, assembly GCA_963693085.1. Classification (NCBI taxonomy): domain Eukaryota; kingdom Viridiplantae; phylum Streptophyta; class Magnoliopsida; order Alismatales; family Alismataceae; genus Alisma; species Alisma plantago-aquatica. The sequence continues at coordinate 804,710,607 of OY856411.1, forward strand.
GCATACATGTGACGGGCATAGAGGATTTAAGCCCGGTGCATTATCAATTCCACTGTTATCGACATCCGTGCCGCACAATGCGGATAGTTGTTGGGCACATATTCCCAATGTGGGAGTGTGAAGTTTAATAAAGATGTGTGTTGTAAATAAATTCCCTATTTTTCTTAGTGCACCCTTCCCACACGTGCTGCTTTGGCGTAGAATGTCCATTTCCATGCGTTAAATTGGGAATGGAATCCGGCAACAAGTGAAGAAAGAATTGCATTCGTTTATTTTATTCTACCCGTCTCTTGATCAGCTATGCATTTCCTTGTTAATTTTCGGTGGTGCAGACGACTTGTAGATGAGATCCGAGATTGCGGAGCACAGACCCGCATGCACGACACTCCCTTGCAGAAAATGGTCTGTATTAGTTTTTGCCCATGAGGTATCCTTCTCATGCGCCGCTTGGAGTTTCTCACAACTCATCCTCCGCAAAAATTTCTTGTCCAGTGATGTTTGGATACCACTGCATGACTCAACATCTATTTCTCGTCACTTCTTATGTAGTCCTGAGTCTTACGGATCTAAGGTGCGCCCAGTTCCAATCCTGTTCGCATGTCACTCAAAGAAAGCATCTCTCGGATGGATTAAAAGCATGAAAAGAAGGACAATTTGTCGCTTACATAAATCGTACATAACTTCTTGCTCGCAATCACGAATGTGGACCCCGAGGGTATAAGCCCTTCTTTTTCGTATGTTAGGCGCAGCGGCCAACAGGTGCTAGGGGCAAGAAAGGTATATCTATGATGTCTAGATTACAGACCAGAGTCCAGAGAGGACTATTGGTTAACCGTGAAACCGGTGGGGTGTGATAAAAAACGGGTGGTACTCACCATTCACAGGGATATTATACTGATCCCACAATATGTCTAGGTGACCACTTCTACCACTACCGAGAACATACTTGCCGACATAGATACCACTATACTTTATTCTTGTATTGTTGTCTTTTAGTAGTGGTGTCTAACAGCACCGCCATTGCTACAGCCTAGTACTGGTCGAATGCTAGTAATCCACCCACAACCTCATACCATAAGCATGGCATGCCACGCCTCACCTCTGCTGTGCTTACTAAGATACATGTTCTCGACACAAAAAAGCTCACATGTATAATCTGGTTTTGACATGTGTAGCCGTGAAAGAGAAAAACGATGGAGCAGCCCGTAGAGGAGGGGAATTTGCCGATACAAAGATATCCATGTAGTAGTATGGGTGAGATATATATACTGTTGTTGTCAAACAACCAATTCTAGGTTTAACTCAACTAACCTCAATCCCCAACACGTAAGGTTCAGCTATATGGAAATATAAATAATAAATGTGGGAGATGGGTATATGAAACTTGTACCCCTTTCCACATCAAATAGGATTATCCGGCAAGTGAAAAACATAATGAATCTCAATGACGGTTTCTTTTAAAATATGCCTTCTCCTATAGACATCAAAATGGATCTTTATGTCTGGATTTTTAAATTCTGCCTTCACTGTAGGCATGACTCATAGAGGTTGGCCTACTTAGCCATCAATGTTGTTCCCTCTACATTGAAGATGCGCAAATGGTAACATCTCTCTTATAGATATCAAAAGTACTACTTTGTCTTCTTCTCCCACTGTCTTCTCTACAATGAGATGATTCATAACTTGAAACATACGACAACCATACCACCTTGAATTCATGTGTATAGCTCGACATTCTTCTATGCCGATATATGTGCTCCCGAGATGGTGGTAGTCCAACCTTGATAGATAAAGGGGTGGAAGTCAAACTCCTTCCTATTATAAGGGAGACACAAAAAAATCTAGATTCAAACAACATCAAAACATGCTTAGGGGACACTCCAAATTGAGTACAAAGCCAAGTGCCCGACTTATCAGAGGAATTTTCTCAGATCATTATGGAGTTTCCATAGCCCAGATGTCGAACTGGGATGGGTTTGCATTCATGACCCAAAACATCTGACAGTTACACCGTCTAAATATCAAACTAGGATGAGTTCCATTCAATACTCAAAATATATGACAGTTACACAACCTTAATATCATGTGTATAGCTCGACATCTACTATGCAGATATCGGTGCTCCAAAGATGGTGATAGTTCAACCTTGATAGACAAGTGGGTGGAACTTAGACTCCTTCCTATTACTAGCGATACACCACAAAAATCTAGATATAGACAACAACGCAACATGTTTAGGAGAGAACTCTGAATGGAGTACAAAAGCAAGTGCTCGGCTTATTAGAGGAATTTTGTCTGATTATTATGGAGTTTCCATAGCCTAGATGCCGAAAAAGGATGGTTTTGCAATCATGACTCAAAAAATATGATAGTCACACCACCTTCAATTCATGTGTATGGCTCAACATCTGCTATTGGGAGATCGGTGCTCCCGAGATGTGATAGTCCAACCTTGATAGATAATTTGGTGGAAGTCAAAATCCTTCATATTACGAGCAATCACAATAGAATTCTAAATCCTGACAACATTACAACAATTTTAGAGGAGAACTTCAAGTGGAGTATAAAGGAAAGTGCTCGACTTATGAGAGGTATTTTGTCTTATTATTATGGAGCTTTCAAAGCCTAAATATGGAACTAGGATGGGTTTTCATTTATGAATCAAAACATATGATAGTCACACGACCTTAAATTCATGTATATTGTGGCACACCGCCACTCTATCAAATATCATAACATGATTGATCACTAATTAACCACATAGCAAGAAAAAGGAGATAATTAAAACCGAATCCACATCTCAAACATGTCTAGGAACATTTACAAATAAGTCCAACAACCTGCATCAAAGCACATACCATATCAAGTTTCTATACAACTGTCCAGCCTCAGCCACAACCTATACACAAAATAATTGTTTCACATATATACATGCCATATACAACATCAGTAAACTATCAAAAATTGAGTTGATATATATCATCTACAAAACAACCCCTGCCTGGACCTGAGAGTAAAGGGATGACTCTAGCATGCACTTAACACTAGACAACCTTCTACTCCTAATGATCTCCAAGATGCTCCTCTTCACTACCATGGTCTTGATGACACCGCAGACGAACACCTAAAAAGATGTGGTGGACCATGAGGTGAGACCCATGTCCCAGTAAGAGATATAACTTTCAACAACATTTATTGATTACATCAGGTTAAGTAATTGAATAGATAAGTAAGATAATATTACAACAAGGATGATATAATAACATTGAAAAAGTAGTAGGATATACAGAGGCAGATAAATCTATCACCTTTCAGACAGTTGATTTCTCTTAGGATATTATACATCAACTAAACTTTACAAGAAACAAGGGAAGTGTTTTCAACCAATATAAATCGATGTTTAACCTTAACAAATATACTACATAGTTGTATTCTTTTATTAAGCCCTGGGGAGTTTGAGGCATACTGTCAAACTTCCAACTAACCATTGCAAAGTCACAATCAGTTTTGTAGAAGATCTAGCAGAGATGGAATTCTATCATCTCTTCCCCTCTGAGTATGAGTCCTCCGTAGCTACATAATTGGTCAAGCTACAATCAGCCTAGTTCGGTCTTGGTATGTAGTCACCATACTAGAAATCAATGTATATAACCCTATCATCTAAGGTACAACCACAATTTTCCTCAATCAAATCACATATACATATCCATTCATACGAGAAACGACCCCAACCATTCTCCATAAATCTGGGATTAGGATGACAAGAATACACACTCTCAGCACCCATATTTATTCAACAATACATGACTCTGAGTATCCCTTTGATAAATGTGTTTTCATCACTTTTATTTGCATCTTTTAGATATCTTTTTATGATTGTTTTGTTTTTTATTTTCTTAGTTTTATAATTAATTACATTATATTATATTTTTCTCTTCAAGAAGAATTTTAATTATATTTTTTTGGATTTTGTAGGAAATGGGATAAATATTCTTGGAGTATAACTGTACAATTTGCAGAAGTCCTGTAATTATTGTATATCTGTCACCAAAAGTGACATAACTCTTGCATCCAAAGTCCAAATTGAGGGTACAAATATTCATTGGAAAGGAAATTTAATTTCCTAAAAGAATATCCTATTATATCGACTTCTTTTGTGATTTTTATGGGAGCGAAATACGTTCGAAATTGCTGCGGTGGGAATCTGCATTGAAGAGAGTTACATGGTCAAGACAATTAAAGTCTATCAAATTCCTATTGACCAAATCTTGAAAATTCAAAGGATGGCTCCCTCTCTTTTTCCCCCCTCTTTTTCTTTGGAAAGCCTACCCCTCCTTCTCCTATAAAGGAGGGGCACTTCCTCCTCCCAAGATCATCTTTTGTATCATCTTTGTATGGGATTTCTGAGCAATCTTCTGGTGTTCTTATGTTATTGTTCTTTCCATCTAAAGAATAGTTTTTGCAAGACAAGTGTTTCTTTCAATTGTTATTCTTTTACTTTGCTCGTTTAGATCTAGTTTCTTCTTCCTATTATTTTTTCGTGGACTGGAGCAAGGGATTAAGCGTCGGCCATTTCATTGACTCTAGCCGAAGGAACTATCCTTTAGTAAGACTAGACTATGGCTAGAACTCTTCTTCCCTCCGTCTCCCTTTTCTCCACAAGCATGATTGAGTAGACTTCTATCGAGGTAAGGGGAATAACCCCTTAGCCATGGTTTTAACGACTTTTTCTTAAATGACTAGATGATAATCAATTTTAATTAACGATTGATCTTCAGATCCTACGTTAATCCAGATGGAAATGACCATGGAAATCCAGATTTAGAACAATAAAATCGATTACATAGACGTTTTGATATGACCGTGGATTTTTATCTTTTAGGATGATAAACTAGGAAGCATGAGCACCAAGACCAATGGGCTCATGTGGAGTTTATCTCTTGTAAGTTTTTAAATTCGCAAAATTTCATCGAATCGTTGCTTAAGAATTAGTTGTTATCTTCTAGGCTAAGGTGGTGAAAACCCCTACGTGACTCGATTCTCTCTCTTTGATTTCAACCTCCGTTGATTTGCTTTCTTTACTTCTAGTCTTTTTCCATTCACAATAGTCTACTTGTGCTAACAATTGTTTCTTTTCCTTGTGACAGAGGCAAAATAAATTCTTGTTATTACATTCTTACTTTGTGTTTATTTCTTATTTTAGTAGAATCAATCAAACCCCAAACCCGACTTTTATTTTCCGTTCTGAATCTGAAAATACAAAAAAATAATAAAATTGTTCTTCAAAATAATTGGGATAAAAGAAACAATCTTAAAAAGTTTTCCAGTGGGATCGACCCTTTCTATACTAGCCTTAAACGGAAAGTTGAAAAATGATTAAACTCTAGGATAATTATCTTAGTGATTGTAAGTGCTAAGCGACACATTACAATTTGGCACCGTTGCCGGGGACAACGGATTGTTTTCTCGAACCCCAAATTTTTTTTTAAAAACTTTTTTTCCTTTTTTTATGCCTTCCAAGTAACATTCTGGAAGTGTACTCCTCCTTCTGCCGAGTTTCCATTCCGACAGTACATTTTTTTCTGCACATGAATTAACTGCTTATTTTGTGCATGCGGCGCTCAAACGCCGATTTTCAAATGTTTGACCCAGAAATAGAAAGGGCTTTTCATTGTTTAAACCGTCAAACAAAAATGAACGAGGAAGAAGTAACTGTTAGGATCGAACAAGCCCTTACATCTCAAAGAGAGCGAATTCAAGCCGAAGAAGCGGAAAGAGAAGCCACTTTACATGCAACCTATATGGCTGAACAAGAAACGCTAGAGGCCAATAGGAGGGAAGCCGAAAGGCAAAAACAATTAAAAGCTTTTTCTGTTCCCAAAACTACCTACGTGTAACATCCTGTCATGCCTCCCGACATCCTTGCCCCCCAATTTGAGATCCGAACTCAATGGATCACCATGCTCCAAGCCAATCCCTTCTCTGGCAACAATGGGGAAAGTTGCCAAGATCACCTACAAAGATTCATTGACCTTTGTTCTTTGAATAAGATTCCAGGTGTTTCAGACGATGCAATCCGTCTTCGATTGTTCAAGTACTCCCTTACCGGCCAAGCTAGTAGCTGGTATAATACCATGGAATGTGAGTATCAAGTCACAACTTGGGAAGCCCTCCAAAACAAATTTCTTGAAAAGTTTTACCCCCCTTCTCTCACATATAAAATCAGGGGTCAAATCACCCACTTCTCCATGTCACCGGGTGAATCTCTAGGAGAAGCTTGGGAAAGGTTCAAAGACCTACTTAGGAAGTGTCCGCATCATGACATTAGCCAAGCCCAACTCATTGAAATTTTCTATCATGGCGTTGACAATGACACCAAGTTCTTTCTCGATTCCTCATCTGGAGGAAATTTCATGCACCAAAGCCTGACTAGTGCATGCGAGGTTGTGAAACGAGCCTCCGAGACAAGAGCTAGACGAGGAGTAGGTGGTATTCTTAGAGTAGCTAAGGCTGAAAGTGATCCCGACATCCAAAGAATAGCTGAAAGCCTTAAGTTGATCACCTTAAAACAAGATCGTTTGGAAGCATCCTTAGGCTATAGAGATCTACCTCAACAAATAAAATATGTAGATTCTCTTTGTGGTATTTGCCAAGGTTATGACCACACCACACTTAATTGTCAATATCTTTACAACACTCCCATGCAACCTGAGTTTGAACAACAATTAGAAGACCTAAATTCAATTCACACCATTCCAGGTAAAGCCTACTACAATCCAAATCAAACTCGGAACCACCCAAGTTTCCAATATGGGAATGCTTCTGGGGCTGAAAATTTCAACCAACTCCAAAACCAAAAAAGACCTCCCTACCCTCAATCCAACAACCGACCATGACCCGGGTTTCCATACAACAACCAAAGAAATCTTGGGAGTCAAAACAATCATAGAAATAATTACCAAAATCGAAAACCCTACCAACAATTCCAAAACTTAAACCTTCCACCCCAAAATCTAAACCAATCTCAACCTCCCCAGCCGCCTCAAAATGCTCCCCCTCCTCCTCCCCCAAGTCATCCTAGCCTGGCAAATATAGAACAAACCCTCGTGGCCATACAAGCCCATCAAAAGGCAAATGACGCATAGTTGGCCCGCCTATTTGCCCAACAAAAACCTCCCACCGGTTCCTTCTTTGGGTAGCCTGAAAATAATCCCAAGCACCCTGAACAACTTAAATTTGTCACCACTGGTTCAGGAAAAGCACACTCCACTCCTCCCCCTGACGCCACTCCCACCACACCACTAGAAGTTGAGGATGACAATTTTGTTGTTGTTGAACCCGAACCTATCGCTAAACAAACCATCACCGAAACCCCACCGGTAGAAGAAGAGGAACCAATCTACAAACCACGACCTCCCTACCAAGCCCGTCTAAAGAAAATAAGGCTAGATGTCTGGTTCAAGAAATTTAGGGATGCCATGAAGAAGCTACACGTTGACATTCCTTTTCTTGATGCTCTAGCTGACATGCCTGCCTGGTCCAAATATATGAAATCTCTTTTGACTAGGAAGTATGCCACTGAGGAATATGAAACTGTCAAACTTGCTAGGACCACTTCCGACATAATCCAAAGTAAAATGCCTAAAAAACAAAAAGATCCTGGTTCATTTGGAATAGGATGTTACTTAGGTGACAATGCTTGTAGGAAAGGCCTAGCTGATCTAGGAGCCAGCATATCCAGCATGCCTTATAGTCTATGCAAAAGATTAGGATTCCATGATATGCTACCAACAACCATGACCATCCAGTTGGCAGACTCCTCCATGACCAAGCCCATGGGAATCATAGAAGACATTCCCGTCCGGGTTGGGAAAGATGCCTATGTTCCATGTGATTTTGTGATCATGGACATCAAGGAAGATTTACATTACCCCCTCATCTTTTGCCGTCCCTTCCTAGCCACACCCAGAGCCTTGATTGATGTTGAGGCAGGAACCATTGTCTTAAGATTAGGAAGGCAAACACTAGAATTCAGAATCTTTGAGAGCATGAAAGGGCCTAGTTTCCAAGAAGAAGTTTATCTCCTTGATTGCATTGACAAACTATCTTAGCTAAGACAAGAATGGGAGCTAGTAGATGATCCTCTATACACAGCCCTTACTAGCTCTCCTGATTGTAACTTTAACAATGAACAATTTGACCATTGCATCACCCATCTAGACTGTTTTGAGGGGATCCCTAATGCTGAAATTGAGATCCTTAAGATGATCTCCACAGTGGAGGGAGAACCTGAACCACCTAAAGTCCCAGAAATGAAGACTCTCCCCATAGGGCTAAAATATGTGTTTCTTGATGAACAACAATTATGTCCTGTCATTGTCAATTCTGACCTCACCATTGAACAGGAAAACACACTTCTGGGAGAACTTAGGAAAAGAAAAATGGCTTTAGGGTACAAAATGATGGATTTAGTTGGGATTGATCAATCCATTTGTATCCATAAGATCCCTATGATTGAAGACAGCAAACCATCCCGAGACCGATAGAGGAAACTCAACCCAACCATGAAGGAGGTTGTCCGTCTTGAAGTTATTAAACTTTTGACTGTAGGAATCATCTACCCCATCTCTGACTCCCCTTGGGTCAGCCCTATCCAAGTTGTCCCCAAAAAGTGCGGGACCACAGTCATTAGGAATGAAAAGAATGAGCTCATCCCCACCCACACTGTCACAGGGTGGAGGATGTGTATTGACTACAGGAAACTCAACAAAGAAACTAGGAAAGACCACTTCCCACTTCCTTTCCTAGATCAAGTTCTTGAACATTTAGCTCATCAACAATACTTTTGTTATCTAGATGGCTATTCGGGTTTTTATCAAATTCCCATTCACCCTGAAGATCAAGATAAAACCACCTTCATATGCCATTTTGGTACATACGCCTTTAGACGAATGCCCTTTGGCCTATGCAATGCACCAGCCACCTTTCAAAGATGTATGTCTGCCATTTTTTCAGGATTAACAGAAACTGTCATGAAAGTTTTCATGGACGACTTCTCTGTCTATGGAGATAGTTTCAATTCTTGCCTTAGAAACCTTTCCCTTGTTCTTGATAGATGCATTGAGTCACACTTAGTCCTTAATTGGGAGAAGTGTCACTTCATGGTTAAAGAAGGAATTGTTTTGGGCCACAAAGTAAGCAATCAAGGTATTGAAGTGGACAAAGCTAAGATTGAGGTCATCACCAAGCTCCCCCCTCCCTCCTCTGTCAAATACATTCAGACCTTCTTAGGACACGCTAGGTTCTATCGGAGATTCATTCATGATTTCTCAAAAATCACCAAATCTCTCACCAACCTTCTTCAAAAGGAGGTCCCCTTTCATTTTGACCAAGCTTGCATGGACAATTTCCTACACATGAAAGATGCTCTCACCTCCACTCCCATCATTCGTGCTCCGGACTGGGCCCTACCTTTCGAAATCATGTGCGATGCTAGCGACTTTGTTGTAGGTGCCATTTTAGGAAAAAGAGTTGACAAAAAACATCATGTCATCTATTATGCATCTAAGACCCTAGATGAAGCTCAGAGAAATTACACTGTCACTGAAAAAGAAATGCTAGCCATTTTCTACGCATTTGACAAATTTCGCTCTTATCTTGTTGGTTCAAAGGTTATCGTTTATACTGATCATGCAGCCATTTGCTACCTTATGACCAAGAAAGATGCCAAGCCTAGACTCATAAGATGGATTTTGTTATTGTAGGAATTTGATCTAGAAATCCTAGACAAAAAGGGATCAGAGATTGTTGTGGCTGACCACCTCAGTAGACTTAGTTATAGTCCTATTGATGAATATCCCATAAATGAATCCTTGCCTGATGACCAATTTCTTAAGGTAGACTCCCAATTTCCTTAGTTTGCCGATTTTATGAATTATTTAGCTGCAGGTGTATTGCACCCCGAATACAAGGGACACTCTAAAGCTAAATTTTTACATGACATCAAAAGTTACTATTGGGATGAACCTTATCTTTTCAAACTTTGCACCGACGGTTTGTATCGTCGTTGTGTTTCCCAAGAAGAAAGCATTGAAATCCTAGAGCAATGCCACTCTGGCCCATGTGGTGGGCACATGAGTTCCCAAAAAACTACTAGAAAGGTCTTGCAATGTGGTTTCTATTGGTCCGCCATTTTGAAGGATTCCTATGACTATGTGCTTTCTTGTGATCAATGTCAAAGGACGGGAAACATTTCTAAACGTGACCAAATGCCCCTAACATCTTGGCAAGAACTAGAAATTTTTGATGTTTGGGGAATCCATTATATGGGCCCATTTCCTTCTTCTTATGGGTTTTCTTACATCTTGGTTGCGGTAGATTACGTATCCAAATGGGTTGAAGTTGTTCCCACAAAAACTTGCGACTCTAAACCTGTTAAAAAACTTTTCAAAGATATTATCTTCCCTAGATTTGGGGTCCCGCGCACCGTTATTTCTGACAGGGGATCCCACTTTTTAGAAAAAGGTTTTGAAGCATTATTGAAAAAATATGGAGTTCACCACAAAGTCGCCACCCCTTACCATCCTCAGACTAGTGGGCAAGTAGAGGTCTCCAATAGACAAATCAAACCCATTTTAGAAAAAATAGTGGGTCGCACTAGGAAAGATTGGGCGTTAAAAATTAATGATGCTCTGTGGGCATACAAAACAGCTTACAAAACGCCCATTGGCACTACACCCTTTAGACTGATCTACGGCAAGTCATGTCACTTGCCAATTGAGTTAGAGCACAAGGCTGGTTGGGCTATCAAAAGCCTTAATTTTGACCTCTCTTCCGCAGGAGAAAACCATCTTCTCCAATTGAATGAGCTTGACGAACTTAGGATGACCGCCTATGAAAATGCCAGAATTTACAAGGACCGAACCAAAATGTGGCATGATGGTCACATAGGGGACCGAGTTTTAGTTTTCAATTCACGATTAAGACTTTTTCCAGGAAAACTCAAATCAAGATGGTACGGCCCCTATATTGTCAAATGTGCCTATCCTCATGGTACATTTTTGTTGTGGGATAAAGTCTTAGGGGAATTTAAGGTCAATGGACACCGACTCAAAAGATACATCGCCGCTGAAGATCGTGTCACTTCATATTCAAATAAACAATCATCCCTACAAGATCTGACGTTGTCTGACCCCACAACTTCACCAAATCCCAATAACTGATCATTTTCTATCAGGCCACGACGTTAAACACGCGCTAATTGGGAGGCAACCCAACGCTATCTTTCCTTCCATCTATTTCTTTCCTTGTTTTTCTTTCGTTCTGCTTTTTCTCTGAACCACATGTATCTCATGTAGCACTCACAGGAGTCCTGGCATGTCGATTGCGGCACTATGCCCCTAGTCGCCCATCATATGAGGAGTATGGGGGCATGCAGGCTTACCCGGATCCCAACTCCCCTTACTAGGGGAAACTTCCACCTCCGCGACAGTGATCTTCTTCCCTCCATCTCGGCCTAAGGGTTTCTCGGGACGAGCAAAACTCTAAGTTCGGGGTGGGGGTGGGTGGTACGTGATCCACCCCGTTATCTTCCTTTTTTCACATTTCTTTTCTGTACCTTTTATTATATTGCATGTACTTTTCTTTTTCTAGAAGTTTTGGCCTTTATCTAGTCGGCCCATTAATTAGACATATATCATTTTACCCCAAATTGAATTTTGTAAACTTTTTGCAAAGACTATTACAAATTACCATGTCTGAAACCACCATGTCACCTAGGATCCTTAATAACATCACTCCTCGGAATAGTTGGCAAGTCATAAGGAATCGATCAGAACCAAACATAATTTTCCTTATATTTAAACAATGGATTATCTTGTTATAAAATTTGTATGGTGTGATTTATAGGAATACTCTAACTAGAGCAATGACACTCTCTTACAAAAATATATGAAAAAAAAATTGAAAGTTATAAGCACAAGAACATATCTTCCTTCCCTATATTTTTCTTCTAAAAAAGAGAAGAAAAGAGTCACCACCAGACAAAAATCAAGTCCAGGGTGGCATGCTTCCCAAAATGAAAACTCCATACCCCACAAAGGGGCGTCCCATCAAAAGATGCCAAAAGTGCACATGAAAAAAAAATTGTGATCAATGTAGCCACAACTCCATAAATTCATATCCTGAGTCGAATAGAGGAGGGATCAATATATTTTCATCACTTCTTTCTTTGTTTTCACACCCCCAAATTCGTCCTATTCTTGTGCAATAACTTAAAAAAAAGAGAAAAAAATTTTTTGAGAGTGTCAAAGCGAAAGTAAGAGATGCCTATTTTTCTACGAATTCTTATTTTAGAAGCTAGATTTGACAATTGTTTTGATAGGGAATATAGAATTTTATGTTATGTGGTTCTAGGAGATCGGGTCACTTGGCCAAAATTTGGAGGTGAGGATTGTAGTGATGTTATTAAGGTGAGGATGGAATATTGGGAGTATAAATTGGACTTTATTTGTAGTTTTTATTAGTTGAGGACAAACAAAGATTCAAGTTCGGGGTATTTTAATAAATGTGTTTTCATCACTTTTATTTGCATCTTTTAGATATCTTTTTATGATTGTTTTGTTTTTTATTTTCTTAGTTTTATAATTAATTACATTATATTATATTTTTATCTTCAAGAAGAATTTTAATTATATTTTCTTGGATTTTATAGGAAATGGGATAAATATTCTTGGAGTATAACTGCACAATTTGCAGCAGTCCTGTAATTATTGTATATCTTTCAGCAAAAGTGCCATAACTCTTGCATCCAAAGTCCAAATTGAGGGTACAAGTATTCATTGGAAATGAAATTTAATTTCCTAAATGAATATCCTATTATATGGACCGCTTTTGTGCTGTTTATGGGAGTTAAATACGTTATAAATCGCTTCTGTGGAAATCTGTATTGAAGAGAGTTACATGGTCAAGACAATTAAAGTATATCAAATTCCTATTGACCAAATCTTGAAAATTCAAAGAATGGCTCCCTCTCTTTTTTCCCCCTCTTTTTCTTTGGAAAGCCTACCCATCCTTATCCTATAAAAGGAGGGGCGCTTACTCCTCCCAAGATCATCTTTTGTATCATCTTTGTACGGGATTTCTGAGCAATCTTCTGGTGTTCTTATGTTATTGTTCTTTCCATCAATAAAGATTAGTTTTTGCAATCCAAGTGTTTCTTTCAATTGTTATTCTTTTACTTTTCTCGTTTAGATCTAGTTTCTTCTTCCTATTATTCTTCCATGGACTGGAGCAAGGGATTAAGCGTCGGCCATTTCATTGACTCTAGCCGAAGGAACTATCCTTTAGTAAGACTAGACTATGGCTAGAACTCTTCTTCCCTCCATATCCCTTTTCTCCACAAGCATGAGTGAGTAGACTTCTATCGAGGCAAGGGGAATAACCCCTTAGCCATGGTTTTAACGACTTTTTCTTAAACGACTAGATGGTAATCGATTTTAATTAATGGTTGATCTTCAGATCCTACATTAATCCGGATGGAAATGACCATGGAAATACGGACTTAGAACAATAAAATTGATTATATAGACATTTGATATGACCGTGGATTTTCGTCTTTTAGGATGATAAACTAGGAAGCATGAGCACCAAGACCAGTGGGCTCATGTGGAGTTGATCTCTTGTGAGTTTTTAAATTCGCAAACCTTCATCAAATCGTCACTTAAGAATTAGTTGTTATCGCCTAGGCTAAGGTGGTGAAAACCCTTACGAGTCTCGATTCTCTCTCTTTGATTTCAACCTCCGTTGATTTGCTTTCTTTACTTCTAGTCTTTTTCCATTCACAATAGTCTACTTGTGCTAACAATTGTTTCTTTTCCTTATGACAGAGGCAAAATAAATTCTTGTTATTACATTTTTACTTTGTGTTTATTTCTTATTTTAGTGTAATCAATCAAACCCCAAACCCGACTTTTACTTTCCGTTCTAAATCTGAAAATACAAAAAAATAACAAAATAGTTCTTCAAAATAATTGGGATAAAAGAAATAATCTTAAAAAGTTATCCTGTGGGATCGACCCTTTCTGTACTAGCCTTAAACGGAAAGTTGAAAAAGTATTAAACTCTAGGATAATTATCTTAGTGATTGTAAGTGCTAAGTGACGCATTACACCCTTCTGGAATACTCATTTTACCAGTCAGCAAGTTTTGACATTGGAATGGCTCTACAGCAGGAACTACATGATTAGGGTTTCTTTTGATTAGCTATTGCCAATTGGGTGAGTCCAGGATGGATCAATCATGTTACATAAAAACCCTAAAATATTACTACAAAAAGGTTAGTATATAACAACTCTAGAAGATATAAAATGTACAAGATATATTCCTTATCACAATGTCATGGGGGTAGCATCCCCTTTTTCATCATAAAGAGGACTACACCTCCACTAGGGCTCAAGACATGCCCAAGATCCATTTAGATCATTCAAAAAATCTCCAGCAAGAACAACGTTATCTTTCAACACTTATAGAGAGTTCTATCAACCATGATCATACTTGTAGTTCACATGTTTAGCATAATATTTCATCAAACATAAGAGTTATGATATTCACAAGGTAGCACATTAGGGATACCATAACATTATGAGAGTGTTCTTTCATAATAACAACATCAGGAGAGATAAGTATATTTAACCATCATCACTCAGATACTTTAAGTTAGGTTCAACAAGGTAAATTGGATTGATGTTACAAATCAACACTCGAAGATAAATCATTGGTTTGTACACATACTTAGGCAAAAGCATGTATACTTACACCTAGCATCCCCATCAGATCATGGATGTAAAGAGGTGAGATCACCTCTCTACTAAAATTTAAAGGAAATACAAACATACATAATTTTAACAAAAATTTAGACTTTGAGGATGAATGCATAATATTCCAAATAAATAAGCATGATTCCAGATACATAATAAAATGTCAATAGCAGCGGAAAGAAAGAAATAATAAGCCTTCTAATGGCTTTATTGTTTATTACATGATTGCTTTCTAAAAGAAAAGATAAGATAGATAAGAGGATCTAGCTATAGCAACCTAGCCATCCTTCTTCAAGCTAACGATCTCAGCAGAGGAATCTTTCTTCAAGCCCTTCTTTCACCTTGCTCAGCACCAACACCTGGGTGGTTGGGAAGACACCCAGCAAGAGGGACAACAAGGAAAAAGTATGTGTTACAAGACTATTCTAACAATGG
Organism: Alisma plantago-aquatica; assembly: GCA_963693085.1. Taxonomy (NCBI): domain Eukaryota; kingdom Viridiplantae; phylum Streptophyta; class Magnoliopsida; order Alismatales; family Alismataceae; genus Alisma; species Alisma plantago-aquatica. The sequence goes on from OY856411.1 coordinate 804,725,858, forward strand.
CAAAGAAAGTTGTAACAAGTAACTTAGGCTAGATATATGGTGTAAAAAGATATCAAAGAGTATGAGGTTTTTATAAGAGAACTTGCCATTAACAAAATAATTAAAGGGTTTAGCATGTCATTTAATATGTCTATCTAACTAAGTAGGGTTGAGGCACCTACCGGACCTCTAACCTTAGGTGAGGGAAGAATTAAAAACATTTCCAAATCACCTACAATTTTTAATGGGGAGAATTATAAACATTCCCCTAGGGCGATTTTATACATGCCCTCTATGGGTGGTTGTACATAAGTACCACTACTTAAAGATTAAATAGAACATTTAATTTCATGCTAACAAGAGATTTATGGCAAGAATAAGAAAAAGAATATATAACATGGAAGTGGGGTATGATTACCCAAACAAGAGAATACTACATCTACATTTGAGGCAAATAAGCAATTTAGGTTTCAAGGATTCAATGGTTTAGATCAAGTTAAACCTCATAAAAGAAATATAGATTTCCCAACTGATAGGTAGATGCACAACAAAACTCATACTAAACACATACCTTAGTCTCAGGTGTCCTAGATTTCCCTTTTCAACTCTTCACACGAATTATAAACCCAAATTACCTAATACATCATTAGATTCTTAAATTAGAATTACATGCATTCATTTAAAAGATTGAAAACCCTAATTCACTAAATTTTTGCACAAACTCTCGATTCAGACTTCAAAAACCTCATAACCATCTTAGTTAGGTTTTCCTAATCAAAATAACATATAATATTGTATATTTTAGAAATATAGATTCTTAGGGTTAATTTTAGTGATTTTTAAGATAATTAAATCGATTTCAAAAACACCTTTTCGCAAAACTCAAAACCAGATCTCAAAAATATTTTTATTAAATAGATCTTGTTTTCCTGATTTCAAAACACTATTTATTTTTAATTTTTGACCAACAGATTAATTTATAAAAAAATTAATTAGCCTCGACCAATCACAGCCTGCCACGTAGGCAGGGCCGGATGGCCGAGCGGTGACGAGCGCTTGGCAGCGGCGACCCGCGACCCGCGGTCGCTCGCTACCAGCCGCGCGGTGCGGTCGGGCGGACCGGCAAAAAGACCAAAAACCCACACGCGAGAAATCCAGAGAAGAAGAAAGCCGAGGGCAAAACGGTAAAAAGCCACCCATCATCTTCCTCCTCTCGCCCGAGCGACGCGAGCAGGAGCTTGGCCCCGATTTTGGGCAAATCCAAGATACTCGACCAAAATCGACAAACAGGTACTCGAAAGAAAGCATAGAACACGACGAACTCAGGGGTACCTTCAATTTGAGACGAGATCGACGGAGGAGGGAAGGAGAAGCGCCGCAAGTTTGGGACCTTCGGCGGCTCGTCGGGTGTCGAATCGTCCATGAAAATCCAAATTGAAGGCACAAACAGGTTGCTAAGGTGATGGCGGTCGTTGGGGTTACGATATTTATAGGCAAGGAATCCTAGACTAGGATGTGGGTAGGAGCAAGGTGAAGTAGCCGGCGGCCGAGTTGGGCGTTTCTCGAAAATACATCTAATCCCAAAATGTTTGGGATAGATCGGTTCGGAATCTTGCAAGGAAACCAACGCAAGTTATTTGAGCGAAAATCATCGAGTAAATCTCGAGATATATCGATTTTAAGAAATCGAAAACAAGGAACTTGTTTCCTTGTTCGAATAGAGGTAGAAGACGATCGTCGACCGTCCGATCGATGGACCCGAGTCCATCATGGATTCTGAGCCGTCCGATCTCGTGTTAGATCAGGGAAATAACCCTTAGCAAAAGTCGATTAAATCTATTTGATTTTTAAATGTTTTTCTCTCTCTTCTTTTGGAGGCTCAAACGTTGTCCAAAAATTATCAAAATTTATATCCTGACTTATTTCAACACGTAGAATTCAATTATGGAGTTAGTTTTGCATTTTGAGAAAGTTTGATAGGTGAAATAATTAATATAACATTTTCTCTTTCCTCCTTCAAAAGAGGTGATAACATTATCTAAAATTAATGTAACTTCACCCATAAGTCTCCTTAAAGGTGTGGAACACGGTTTTGCAATTATCTTCACAAGTTGAAATTATCTTTATATTTATTAAATAAATTAGAACATTCTACACACTTTCTCTCTCCTATTTTACTCATTATTCATATATTATCCAAATTAGTTGCAAATTTGCACAGAGGCTTATTTTTATGTTTAGAATACGAATTTGAAGTTATTTTCCTGATTTGAGAGCATTAAGTATTTTATTTCTTTTTATTGGGATATTTCCTATATTCTATTGATAATGTTATTAATATTTATATTTATGTTCTATTTTAAATGATACTTGGCCCTTAAGTTACTTTTTTCTCAAGGAAACAAATTAAATTATCAAATTATCATGATGGTTTCAGATTATGATATTTGTTGCAAAAATCTTTGTAATTATCTTCTTTACCCATAAATTCTCATATTACCATTAATTATCACATTTATCTTCTTCCTTTTATAAAATTCGGATTTTCTTCTTATCTCTCATATTCTAGGAAACACTAGAAGGTTCTAGGATGAATTATTTTATCCTTTTTATTACTTAATGTGAAATTGCATTTTAGACCCATTATCTAATTCTAACTGAGGCATTTGTGCATGCAACCTTGAAATAAGAATATATGGGAAACATTTATCCAATAACCATCTTAATTTCTTTTAAATCCAAACCAAGGACAAATGGAACGAAAATGAAGGACAAAACTTATAGAAAAGAGTACAAAGAGGTACATAGGAGATTTCAGTATGTTACAACACTCCACCCCTTAAAAAGGATTTCGTCCCCGAAATCTCATACAAAGAGGGAAGGGTGAGTACGTATCATCTCATCTCTCAACTCCCAAGTGGTTTCTTCTAAACCATGGTATCTCCACAAAACCTTCACCAACTCTATCTCCTTATTCTTCAGCTACTGTACTCGGGAGTCAAGGATCTTCACATGTAGTTCTTCATAAGTCAAATTCTCAGTAATCTCCACAGGTTCAAAGGTGAGCACATGAGATGGATCCTTAACGTACTTCCTTAACACAGAAACATGGAACACATTGTGAATCTTATCATAAGCCGGAGGCAAAGCTAGACGATAAGCACAATCTCCCACTTTATCTAAGATCTCAAATGGTCCAACATAGAGAGGACTCAACTTGCCTTTTACTTTAGATCTTGCAATAGAACGTATAGGCTTGATCTTTAGAAAAGCATAGTCTCCCACTAGGAAGCTAACATCAGACCTCTTCTTATCATCATACATCTTCTGTCTGTCTTGAGCAGCTTTCATCCGTTTCTTTATCAACTGTACCTTCTCAAGCATCATCTGCATGTCATCTGTCTTCACTAGGGAATGTTCACCAACATCATCCCAGTGCAAAGGTGAACAACAAGGTCTACCATAGAGAGCTTCAAAAGGTGGCATACCAATACTGGCTTGGTAGCTATTGTTGTAAGCGAACTCTGCTAATGGTAGATATCGATCCCAGGCACCACCCCAATCCATCACACAAGCACGTAGCAAGTCCTCCAGAATCCGAACTGTTCTCTCAGACTGACCATCAGTTTGCGGGTGGTAAGCAGTGCTGAAACGCAGATCAATACACATCTCTTCCTGAATCTGACCCCATAAATGAGAAGTGAATTTCGGGTCTCGATCAGAAACTATCACAGCAGGGACACCATGCAGACGAACTATCCACTCCACATACAACTGAGCCATCTCAGCAACTTTATACGTGGTTTTGAAAGGCAAGAAATGAGCAGATTTTGTAAGCCGATCAATCACCACCCAAATAACATCATAACCTTTCTTGGACTTAGGGAAACCGGTAACAAAGTCCATTGTGATCTTCTCCCACTTCCATTCTGGAATCTCAAGAGGATGAAGAAGACCACCAGGTCGTTGATGTTCAATATTGACTTTCTGACATGTCAAGCACTTCGCTACGAACAAAGCTATATCATTCTTCATGTTCTTCCACCAGAAGCTTCGCTGTAAGTTCTTGTACATCTTTGTTGCGCCAGGGTGAATAGTGTACTTGGAACCATGAGCTTCACTCAGAACCTTCTGTCTCAGATCACCAACATCGGGTATCCACAACCTTTGTCTGAAGCGGATAGCACCATCCACTCCGACATAGAAGTCAGATTGCGGTTTCTCAGATAAAGCTTTCAACTCTTCAAGCTCGGAACTCTCCAACTGTGCAGACATGACTTCTGAGATCCAGGTTGGCGTAACGGTCAAACTGGCCATATGAACACACAACTTATCTTCATCCACTGAATCGACAGGTTGAGATTTCCAACTGGCCACATGTTCAAGGTTTTCCCACACAGAACATCTCAGAGCAGCACAAACAACATCCTTCTTGCGACTTAAAGCATCCGCTACGACATTTGCTTTACCAGGATGATAGGTTATGGTGAAGTTGTAATCTTTAAGATATTCCATCCACCTACGTTGTCGCAAGTTCAGATCCTTCTGAGTCAACAGATATTTCAAACTCTTGTGATCAGAAAAGACTTCAAACTTTTCTCCATAGAGGTAGTGTCACCAGATCTTCAAAGCATGAACTATGGCAGCCAGCTCCAAATCACGCGTAGGCCAATTAGCTTCATTAGGTTTCAACTATCGAGAAGCATAGGCGATCACCTTTCCGTCTTGCATCAGAACACACCATAAGCCTTGTCGGGATGCATCAGTGTAGATGACATAGGGTATACCCTCAACAGGCAAAGCAAGCACGGGAGCAGAAGTCAGACTCATCTTCAACTTCTGAAAATTGTCCTCACATTCAAGGGTCCATGAGAACTTGACCTCTTTCCGAGTCAGCTTGGTCAAAGGTAAAGCCAACTCAGAAAACCCTTTGATAAACTTCCGATAGTAACCAGCTAGGCCAAGGAAACTACAGATTTCTGACGGGTTTCTCGGAGCATTCCACTTTGTCACAGCTTCTACCTTTGCAGGATCAACAGCTATATGGCCGGCAGAAATCACGTGACCAAGAAACATCACTTCCTTTATCCAGAACTCACATTTTGAGAATTTTGCATACAATTGATTTTCTCGCAATGTGTTGAGTACAATCCACAGGTGCTCGCGATGTTGTTCCAATGTCTCGGAATAAACCAAAACATCATCAATAAACACCACTACAAACTTGTCGAGGTATGGGCGGAATACTCAGTTCATCAGGTCCATGAACACAGCAGGGGCATTCGTCAAACCAAAAGGCATGACCATAAATTCATAATGCCCATAGAGGGTTCTGAACGCTGTCTTAGGCACATCATCGTCCTTCACACGCATCTGGTAGTAGCCACTTCGCAGATCCATTTTGGAGAACACGGTGGCTGACTTCAGCTGATCGAATAGGTCGTCGATGCGCGACAACGGGTAACGATTCTTCACTGTCACCTGGTTGAGCATGCGGTAGTCCATACACATCCGCAAAGAGCCATCTTTCTTCTTCACGAACAAGACAGGTGCTCCCCAAGGGGAAACACTAGGGCGAATGAAGCCCATGTCAAGAAGCTCTTCAAGCTACTTCTTCAACTCCGCCAGCTCAGCAGGAGCCAAGCGGTAAGGTGGCTTTGATATCGGTGAAGTTCCAGGTATGAGCTCGATGGAGAATTCCACCTCACGATTTGGTGGAAACCCGGGTAACTCCTTAGGAAAGACATCTGGGAAGTCCTTCACCACATCAACATGGTCTAGAGCAGGAGGTGTAGCATCAAGAACTATAGAGGCTAGGAAGGCTCTACACCCTTGTGAGATGAGCTTTTTAGCTTTGATAGCAGAGATGACGAACTGTCGCTCTCCTCGCTTCTTGCCCTTGACAAACACTCTTCCTTCATCAGGATGGAACAGACTAACCTTGGATTCCTCACAAAACAGAACAACTTTATACTTCTTTAACCAATCCATACCCAGGATGATGTCAAAGACGGTCATATCAAGCAAGACAAAAACTGTGGGAAACATTATTCCGGATACATAGAGGTTCAAGGTAGGAGTTTGGAGGTACGAGGAGCAGATTTTACCACTAGGAGTTTTTACATCTAACACATGATCCATAAACTGAGATTCGATATCAAGCATAGTGGCAAACTGTCTAGATATGAAGGTATTGGAGGAACCAGAATCAAACAGAGCTTTTAAAGGATGCATATTGAGGTGTAGTGTACCTTCAATCACTTCATTGCCTTCACCATCTTCTTCAGCATTGAGAGCAAACACTCTCCCATTTTGTCTCTCAGCTGGTGGACGCCTCGGGTTCTAGTTGTTGTTGTTATTGTTGTTGTTGTTCCGCGGTGGAGGGTTCTGTCTCGGCTGTTGCGGCTGCGGAGCATTATACTACCCTTGCTGGAAACGGGGGCAGTTGGGTCGGATGTGCCCAACCTGGCCGCACTCATGGCAGGTTGGTGGAGGTCGGTTGGCAACACGAGCAGGTGCATTGTTGGCGGGACATCTTCCAGGAGGATGGTGGCGATTGCATTTGTTGCAGCGATCACGTCCACAGTTCTCATGCTGATTCGGATTTTTCCTTTTGTTGTTGTTGAAGCCACTGGAAGATTGAAATCCCGGATAAGACTCGATGGCGAGAGCCTTGTCCACCATTTGTTGAAATGTGAGCGGCAGCTGTGGAACGAGGCTTCGACCAACATGGTAGTTCAGGCCCTCCAAGAACAAGGTCGCTCTTCTGTCAGCTCCAAGGTCGGTGGCGTAATGTTCTAATAGCAGAAACTTCTGAACGTAGTCGTCCACGCTCATGCTTCCTTGCTTGAGACTGTAAAACTCAGCCTCCTTCTTCATTAGGAAAGCGGGGCAGATGTACTTCTCTCTGAACAACTTCATGAACTGGGTCCACTCCATGGAGGAGGTGTCTCGAGTGCGGGCAACACCATTCCACCAAACACGCGCCGGTCCATCCAGCACGTACGTCGCGAACCGAACCTTCTGGTGAGGAGGGCATGCCATACCCTCGAAGGTCCGATCCAGGGCCAACACCCAGTCATCGGCTTTGTCCACCATGTTAGGCTCATTCTCACCCTTGAAGTAGGGTGGCTGCATCTTGATGAAGTCAGTGAGGGTGAACTCCCTCGGCTTGGCGGCAATAGCAGCAATGGTGTTGAGTTGTCCCATCATGGTGGAGGACAACAGATGTCGCAGCATCGCCAGTTCTTGCTCAGGTGTGAAGGCGGGAACACCAGAAGCTGGTTGGTTAACAGCAGGAGTCACAGGAGTGTCGGGGTTGTCAGTGGTGGACTCCTGGTTTGTGTTGTCAAACAAGTTACCTCTCCTGAAATTAGGGTTAACATATTAAGTTTTTAGGAGTAAAGAATCATAGATGAGAGGGAAAAGAAATAGAGATGAGAAAAGGATAACTAGAATGCTATTGCCTAAAAGCATACTATTTCAGGTAGTTCGTTTTGGCGCAGGCCAGGCCGGATCATATGGGCACGGGAGTCCCCGTATGCCAAGCTAGTGGGTCAGAGAAAAATCTTGCCAGCCCCCATGCCCTAATCCTTTCTAAACACCCTTGCCTCAACTGCATGCCCTAATAGTCGCCTAAAGGCTCTGATACCATGATGTAAAGAGGCGAGATCACCTCTCTACTAAAATTTAAAAGAAATAAAAACATCCACAATTTTAACAAAAAATTAGACTTTGAGGATGAATGCATAATATTCCAAATAAATAAGCATGATTCCAGATACATAATAAAATGTCAATAGTAGCGGAAAGAAACAAATAATAAGCCTTCTAATGGCTTTATTGTTTATTACATGATTGCTTTCTAAAAGAAAAGATAAGATAGATAAGAGGATCTAGCTATAGGAACCTAGCCATCCTTCTTCAAGCTAACGATCTCAGCAGAGGAATCTTTCTTCAAGCCCTTCTTTCACCTTGCTCAGCACCAACACCTGGGTGGTTGGGAAGACACCCAGCAAGAGGGAAAACAAGGAAAAAGTATGTGTTACAAGACTATTCTAACAATGGCAAAGAAAGTTGTAACAAGTAACTTAGGCTAGATATATGGTGTAAAAAGATATCAAAGAGTATGAGGTTTTTATAAGAGAACTTACCATTAACAAAATAATAAAAGGGTTTAGCATGTCATTTAATATGTCTATCTAACTAAGTAGGGTTGAGGCACCTACCGGACCTCTAACCTTAGGTGAGGGAAGAATTAAAAACATTTCCAAATCACCTACAATTTTTAATGGGGAGAATTATAAACATTCCCCTAGGGCGATTTTATACATGCCCTCTATGGGTGGTTGTACATAAGTACCACTACTTAAAGATTAAATAGAACATTTAATTTCATGCTAACAAGAGATTTATGGCAAGGATAAGAGAAAGAATATATAACATGGCAGTGGGGTATGATTACCCAAACAAGAGAATACTACATCTACATTTGAGGCAAATAAGCAATTTAGGTTTCAAGGATTCAATGGTTTAGATCAAGTTAAACCTCATAAAAGAAATATAGGTATTGGACTAAAGATTTCCCAACTGATAGGTAGATGCACAACAAAACTCATACTAAACACATACCTTAGTCTCAGGTGTCCTAGATTTCCCTTTTCAACTCTTCACACGAATTATAAACCCAAATTACCTAATACATCATTAGATTCTTAAATTAGAATTACATGCATTCATTTAAAAGATTGAAAACCCTAATTCACTAACTTTTTGCACAAACTCTCGATTCAGACTTCAAAAACCTCATAACCATCTTAGTTAGGTTTTTCTGATCAAAATAACATATAATATTGTATATTTTGGAAATATAGATTCTTAGGGTTAATTTTAGTGATTTTTAAGATAATTAAATCGATTTCAAAAACACCGTTTCGCAAAACTCAAAACCAGATCTCAAAAATATTTTTATTAAATAGATCTCGTTTTCCTGATTTCAAAACACTATTTATTTTTAATTTTTGACCAACAGATTAATTTATAAAAATTAATTAGCCTCGACCAATCACAGCCTGCCACGTAAGCAGGGCCGGATGGCCGAGCGGTGACGGGCGCTTGGCAGCGGCGACCCACGACCTGCGGTCGCTCGCTACCAGCTGCGTGGTGCGGTCGGGCGGATCGGCAAAAAGACCAAAAACCCACGCGCGAGAAATCCAGAGAAGAAGAAAGCCGAGGGCAAAACGGTAAAAAGCCACCCGTCATCTTCCTCCTCTCGCCCGAGCGACGCGAGCAGGAGCTTGGCCCCGATTTTGGGCAAATCCAAGATACTCGACCAAAATCGACAAACAGGTACTCGAAAGAAAGAAGAGAACACGACGAACTCAGGGGTACCTTCAATTTGAGACGAGATCGACGGAGGAGGGAAGGAGAAGCGCCGCAAGCTTGGGACCTTCGGCGGCTCATCGGGTGTCGAATCGTCCATGAAAATCCAAATTGAAGGCACGAACATGTTGCTAAGGTGATGGCGGTCGCTGGGGTTACGATATTTATAGGCAAGGAACCCTAGACTAGGATGTGGGTAGGAGCAAGGAGAAGTAGCCGGCGGCCGAGTTGGGCGTTTCTCGAAAATGCATCTAATCCCAAACTTTTTGGGATAGATTGGTTCGGAATCTCGCAAGGAAACCAACGCAAGTTATTTGAGCGAAAATCATCGAGTAAATCTCGAGATATATCGATTTTAAGAAATCGAAAACAAGGAACTTGTTTCCTTGTTCGACTAGAGGTAGAAGACGATCGTGGACCGTCCGATCGATGGACCCGAGTCCATCATGGATTCTGAGCCGTCCGATCTCGCGTTAGATCAGGGAAATAACCCTTAGCAAAAGTCGATTAAATCTATTTGATTTTTAAATGTTTTTCTCTCTCTTCTTTTGGAGGCTCAAACGTTGTCCAAAAATTATCAAAATTTATATCCTGACTTATTTCGACGCGTAGAATTCAATTATGGAGTTAGTTTTGCATTTTGAGAAAGTTTGATAGGTGAAATAATTAATATAACATTTTCTCTTTCCTCCTTCAAAAGAGGTGATAACATTATCTAAAATTAATGTAACTTCACCCATAAGTCTCCTTAAAGGTGTGGAACACAGTTTTGCAATTATCTTCACAAGTTGAAATTATCTTTATATTTATTAAATAAATTAGAACATTCTACACACTTTCTCTCTCCTATTTTACTCATTATTCTTATATTATCCAAATTAGTTGCAAATTTGCACAGAGGCTTATTTTTATGTTTAGAATACGAATTTGAAGTTATTTTCCTGATTTGAGAGCATTAAGCATTTTATTTCTTTTTATTGGCATATTTCCTATATTCTATTGATAATGTTATTAATATTTATATTTATGTTCCATTTTAAATGATACTTGGCCCTTAAGTTACTTTTTTCTCAAGGAAACGAATTAAATTATCAAATTATCATGATGGTTTCAGATTATGATATTTGTTGCAAAAATCTTTGTAATTATCTTCTTTACCCATAAATTCTCATATTACCATTAATTATCACATTTATCTTCTTCCTTTTATAAAATTCGGATTTTCTTCTTATCTCTCATATTCTAGGAAACACTAGAAGGTTCTAGGACGAATTATTTTATCCTTTTTATTACTTAATGTGAAATTGCATTGTAGACCCATTATCTAATTCTAACTGAGGCATTTGTGCATGCAACCTTGAAATAAGAATATATGGGAAACATTTATCCAATAACCATCTTAATTTCTTTTAAATCCAAACCAAGGACAAATGGAACGAAAATGAAGGACAAAACTTATAGAAAAGAGTACAACGAGGTACATAGGAGACTTCAGTATGTTACAATGGATTCCCTTACCCAAAATACAACCATCGAATTATGTGCTTCAACCCAAGCCTTTGGATCATATGCATCAAGCACAAACCATTAGATTCCATATAGAACAAAACCATTGAATCATACACCTAATGAAGCCATCAAAACTTGAACCATAGGTAGACCATCACTTTTCAAGATCAAAACTTGATAAAGATAGATATACCATCAGGTGTCAAGCTTGAGGAACCATCGAATGTTAAGACTTCGTGAAATTAGATTGCATGCATCAAGGAAAACCATTGTTTGTTAGGGTTAAAGAAACCATCAATTGAACCACTTGATCAGGCATTTTGACCATCGATTCTTGATGGAAACATAAGCATTGTTCCTCAAGAACAAAGAAAGTTATGAAAATAGAAACTAAGTATAAACCGTAGGTTTGCATAGGAAGTTAAAGTGACGAGTCATAAGTCAAGAGAGAAATTAGTCCATAACACTTAAGGAAAAGCCATCGTTTATCACCACAAGAAAACCATCATTTCATGTACATGCAAGGTCTAGAATCCTACTTCCAAGGGAGAAACATGCAAAAGGTTAAGAGGTACATCAAGGAAGATTTTCTACTCAAGAACAACCACATATGCTCAAGACCTAGTCAAAGATTCATCTTTTTACTTGTTACCATGTTTTTAGAGAAAGATCTATACATAGAAAGTTAAGAGTAATCCATAAATGTGAAGAAGGTTATATAACTCACCTCAAGGAAGGTGAAGAAGGTCCAAACAATAATGTAGCTTGAAGAGAGAGAGAAAAAACCCTAGCTTGAGCACTCCACACATCCAAGCTAGTTCCTTTCTCCTAGAACAAAGAAACCCTAGGTCAAAAGAGAAGAAAGAAGGTGTACTTTATACACATGAACAAGCTCCACCAAGAACACCATGGATCCATTAAAGAAAGAAGAGATAATTAGGAGGGCAATAAGGAAAATGAAGGAAAGAAACTGATCTTACTTTCTTAGGTCAAGAAACTAGGTTAGGAAGCTCCACATGTTCCTAAAGAGGGTAGATGCAAGCCCTAGAGCACATGTAACCAAGCTAGATCAAGCTTCCTCCTCTAGAGCTCATTTCCTCCACCATGCAAGAGGGTTTGACCTCTCCCAGCAAAAAGAAGATGAACAAGGTGTGTAAAGAGCTCATCTTGGTGAAAGGATAGATGTATATAAAGCTTAGGGAGAGAGAGAAAGATAGGTTAAGGTGTCAAGACATGCATTCCATGTGTTCAAAAGCCAAACCATGGAATCCATGCAAACCAAGTCAACCATCGGATCTTAAAGCTAGGGGGACTATCAGTTGTCAACCCCAGGAACACGATCGAGCTCAAGCATCAACTAGGCCATTGGATTTTACCTCACTTGGCCGCAAAAGCAAACCCTAAAGCCACCATCGGTTGTTGCCCTCCATATGCAAAACCATCGACATGTTGTCAAATATCATACATTATAGGAGAACCATGAAATCCTAACACCTAAAGTGGAACCATCAAATCCCAAGCATGCAAAGGGAAATCATCGAGTTAGGGCACTTAGGTGAGAAACCCTAGTTCTCAACCCTAAGTTAGAGAACACCCACATTCGATGGTGCAACTATGTTCCCAAAGATACAACTATATCAAACATATTATGAAAACCTATAAAGAACAACATACATGTGATAAATTATAGATAAAACCCTACATATCAAAAAATTGCATAAAGGCCCTTATAAGTACATAAATTGCAAAACTTACTCAAACAATGTCCAAAGTGAACCAAAATTGAAACTTAGCTTGTCACATGACATCAAAGCATTGATTAGGGTGTGATTAAGTTTGTAAGTATCTAATTAAGATAAGCAAGAATATTTAACCATAAATTTAGGTCACATGTCTTACCTATATAGCTTGACATCTGCTATGTAGATATTGGTGCTGCTGAGATGGTGATAGTCCAACCTTTATATATAAGGGGGTGTAAGTCAAACTCCTTACTGTTACGAGTGAACTCAAAAAAATATAGATCCAAATGTCATCGCAACATGTTTAGGAGAGAACTCTGAATGTAGTACAAAGGCAAGTACCCTACTTATCAGAGGGATTTTCTCTATTTATTATGGAGTTCTCATAACCCAGATGTCAAACTAGGATGGGTTTGAATTCATGAACTAAAACATATGATAGTCATGACACTTTGAATTCATTTGTATAGCTCATTGTCTACTATGCACATATTAGTGCTCCTGAGATGGTGATAGTCCAAACTTGATAGATGAGGGGGTTGAAGTCACACTCTTTCCTATTACAAGAGACACACAACAAAAATATAGATTTAGATGGCATCGCAACATGTTTAGAGTATATCTCCAAATGAAGTACAAAGGATATTTCTTGGCTTATTAGAGGTATTTTGTCAGATTAATATGGAGTTTCCATAGCCCTTATGTCGAGATAGGATGTGTTTGCATTCTTGACACGAAATGTATGATAGCCATACCACCTTAAATTCATGTGTATATCTTGGCATCTAGTATGCATATATTAGTGCTCCCGAGATGGCGATAGTCCAACCTTGACAGATAAGGGGATGGAAGTCAAATTCCTTCCTATTACTAATGGCACACAATAAAAATCTAGATGTAGACATCAATGCAGCATTGTTAAGGGAGAATTCTAAATGGAGTATAATAGCAAGTGCTCAGCTTATTAGAGGAATTGTTTCTAATTATTATGGAGTTTCCAAAGCCCTTACTTTTTTTTTGAGGTGAAGTCAGTAGATCATCTATTCATCCCACTCTCCTCGTGCAGGAAAATTAAACAAATTTGGGTTGCAAGGATTGCAAATAGAAGTAATTGTGGTAGTACTACAACCATTACAAAGGTATTTATTGATCCATTCTTGGATTTCGTCTGGTGGTCAGGTATGTTTGAAGTGGCCTGACTTGTGTCTAAGGTGGAACTTAGCCAGTCCATCTGTGGCTTTGTTGCATGATCTGTGAGAAAATTAAAGTTGTCAACCATCCTTACCTCTTAACAAGAGTTGAATAGATAGGATTAAACGTGTATATATCGGATGTGCTGACAGATCCTCCTTTATCATCAATACTGCCTGTCTGTAGCCCGTCTCAACTTCCAGTTGTTCTAAATTTAGGTCCACAACTCACTACAGGGCAAGCAGTATTACCTCCAGTTCCGCATGTAAAGCCGAGTCAGCTACTGTGTTCCAGTTGTTACCTTCAATCCAAGTGTCGCAACTGTCCCTAATAATCATTACAGCCGTCATTTTATGTCTCACCAGTGTCGCATCAATGTTCATCTTGAATGTTCCTTCAGTCGGGCATTTCCACTATTCCTCCTTGGCTAAGTCAGTGTTGTGGCCTCTGCCCCCTTCCTCATTCTTCCATGCTTTCAGTGAACATTCAACTTCGTTCTTGATATAATTTATCATATGTGCCACGGGCTTAATGTTCTGCTCAAAGACATGAATGTTTCTACAATTCTAAATGTATCAACAAGTGATCATGAACATAGTTTGTTGATGGGTGCCTCCTCTTAGCCCCCACCTCAACCACTCCTTTAGATCTTTGCTAAAGAAATCGGGCGACATTCTGTCCTGGAATAGACCAATCCATGCAACTTTGACATACTTGCGATCCCGGATTGTATGTAGGCTTGTTTCCTCCTTGTCGTGGCATCTATCACATGCAAAATTTGTGGCTATATGCCTTTTAACCCTCCAGTAGTTGGTTAAGATGCTATTGTGTGATAGATTCCACATAAAGAACTTGATTTTAGCTGCAACTTTTGCCTTCCACAACTTCTCCCAATCTCCCTTGACTTTTTGGTTCCTCGATCCTCTGGTCAGATGCTATGCTGAGCTCGTAGTGAAACAACCATTAGTTGACTCAGACCAAACCACTATATCACTGCGATGATATTCAATGGGTGGTTTCATTCTGACTATGTGTTCTACATGTGAGCTCGGAAGCCAATCTTTCAAGAAACCCTCATCCCAGGCACCTTGTTCGTTGATAACGCCGGCCACCTGAAGGTCAGCTAGATCATGGGAGACGTCCCGTAGTGCAACATCAACCAACTTTGTGTCCTGATGGCTCCACTTATCAAACCATAAGTTCATAGCTCTACCTTTCAATAACTATTTATATGAGTAATTTTCGAGTAAACTCTTCCCTACCAGGGCCTCCTTAGCTAATTTCGACCCATTCATGTGCATTCCTTCGTTGTAGGTAGCATATTTTGGTTCCATGAATCTACACCATATAGTATCCCCTCTAGTTGTAATGTCCCAGATGTTTTTTAGCAATAGGGCCAAGTTCCACTCTCTCATAGCGCAAATTCCTAATCCACCATCGACCTTCATACTGGTTACCTTGTCCCAGGCCACTAGGGACATTGGGTGTGCCTTATGGTTGCCCCCCCAAAGGAATCTTCTGATGTTACTATCAATCCGGTTGCACAAGGTTCGAGGAAGACGAGCCACTTGCATAGTGTATGTCGGGATGGCAGACAATGTTGAGCGGATCAAGCAGCATCGTCCTACAAGAGTTAGACTGTTAGCAGTCCAGCTATTGATTCTTGACTCTACCTTCTGCAAAATACTTGCATAGGTCTGTTTTGTGATTCTCGGGTGAATGATTGGAACCCCCAGGTATTTTTTGATGTCCTTTGTCTCTTTGAAACCACTAATCATACTCACTCTTCTTCGGATCCGTCTGGGAACACTCGCTGCAAAGAAAATTTGTGTTTTCTTGATAGATATGGATTGGTCGGATGCTTCTCCAAACTTTTTGAAGCAATATCGTATTGTTTTCATTTGATCAGTAGATGCTTTACTAAAAAGAATAAGGTCATCTGCGAAACATAGATGAGATAATTTGATGCCACTTCTGCCAAGAGCAATGGGGTGCCAAGAGCCTTGTTGGACTAGTTCTTCAATCATCTAGTTTAACCTCTCGATACAAAGAATAAACAGATAAGGAGACATTGGGTCTCCCTGCTGGAGGTCTCTGCTAGCTTTGAACGGTGTCGTGCTACTGCAGTTCCATACTACAGAGCATTCCCCAGTAGTGATTGAGTTCATAATATATGCAGTGATGTTTGACGGAAACTCCAGTCTCTCTAGTGTATCTCGGATAAATTTTCAAGATAACCTGTCATAAGCCTTTGTTAGATCAACCTTAATGGCCATACACTTCTCCCCCTTCTTCCTCTTCATGGTATGCATAACCTCCTGGGTAAGGGCAATATTATCTGTAATCCTCCTGCCTGGTACGAAGCTACTCTGGGTTTGTGCAATCCAGCCCAACATGTATTGATTCAACCTCTCCACAACTATCTTTGATGTGAGTTTTAGACAGATGTTGTTGAGGGATATAGGTCGCAGTTGATCACACTTTTCCGGTGCATTCACCTTTGGGATTAGGAAAATAGTAGAATTACATAAGTCGTTGCTTAACGTATGTCTCGAGAGAGCATCCTTTACTGTGAACATGACATACTGTTTAATCGTCTCCCAATTTCTGATAAGAAAGTGTCCAGTGATCCCATCTGGGCCTGCCGCCTTGTATGGATTCATGTCCTTTAGGACAGCTCGAACTTCCAGTTCAGTTGGTAAAGCAGCAACTTGGTTCCTCTGGCTTGCTGAAAGTTTCAGGAAGTTCGCTGGAATGTCCATCCGTCTTGAACTGAGAGCTTCAGTCAGTTTAGTAAGTTGGTGCATAATGAAGTTTCAAACCATTGACTGCAAAACATTCTCGTCTCTTACCCAAGCACCTTCCTCATCCCTAAGCTTGGTGATGGTATTGAAGCGACGTCGCTGTTTAATATAAGCATTGAAATTTTTTTACTTGACATCACCTTCCCTTACCCAGTTCAAGTGGCTCTTCTGTTGAAGTTCTTCCTCTTCTTCTTTCAAGATAGCATTGAGTTCGGCCTGCATGCTGATGTAGATTTCGTCTGAAATTGAGTTACAAGCTTCAGCCAGCTCCTTTTCAAGTAAGCTGATATTTCTTAACAGACACACCTTCCATTTTTTCTGCATAACAATATTGTTTCTGTCCCATTTCATAATAGGGTCATTAGCGAGCTTTAGAGCTTCATTAAAACTTTCATTATTGTTCCAAACAGAGTGTAAAAGATCCTTGAATTCCCAGTTGTGTGACCAAGTAGCTTTGGCATTGAAGCGATATTGTATCTTCTTGGGCACAGTGGATTTTACAAGAAGTGGGCAATGGTGAGAAGGAATGCGCGGTAGATGGACGACTATGAAATTGGGTTGATTATGTATGAATAGGTTGTTCTCCACTGCCCTATATATCCAACCTTTGTTGATGTTTGCCTCTCTTGAAAGTAAATCTCAGTCCAGAAAATCCTAAATCGGATAATCCAGCATCCATCAGAGTATCCTGAAAGAGTTTGGCCTCAGCATAGTTATAATGATTGGAACCATATTTTTCGTCAGGTCTAATGGTGGGTGTTAAAGTCACCAAGGGCGATTTAAGGTTTCCTAAAGAAATTGCCCATCCAAATAAGGTGTTTCCGGAGCAAGCTTCTGGCATTGGCATGGGGATTGGCATATGTGAAAGTAACCAATGTACTTTTGTTAATGCAGCTGGTGACGAATTGTCTGTGATAGTTAATTATGTCAACCTTGCACTCGGTCTCGTTCCAGCATACCCAAATACCGCCTCAGAATCCTCTCGCTTCAACACGGAAGGAGTTTTGGAATCCCAACCCTTGTATTGTTTTTGTAGCTTTGTTACCGCGGATCCAGGGCTCTAAAATTCCCAGAACCTTCAGTTTGTATTGTTTGAGATGTTCCTTCAACACTCTTCTCGCAGCAGCTCTTGCAATACCTTTAATGTTCCAGCACATGATGTCCTGCATCAAACAAGAGATCAATGTACACGTATAGTTGTAAGGGATATTAACAACCCTCAACTAGTGGTTCATCGCTCTCCTTACACTATAAAACAAAGTGAAATGGACTACATTTATAATTTCCACTTCGGTTATTTACACAAAAAGCTCTACATTTGTTGATTATTCAATTCAGCGGATGAAGTCGTAGGAGCCTCTTTACTTGCTGGGCCCGAGAAGACCAAAATAGAGAGCGCGGCTGCGCGGGCCCTTTTCCCTCGCAACCAAAAAGTAAAAGGGCAGGCACGCCTAAAATCTTTTGCCCTGAACCAGTGGCTACCAGAAACTTCTATCCCTCGCACGCGTGAGATTGCCGGCCGCATTCCGTATCTCTGATCCTAGTGCTTTCCTTGGCTCTTGTTGCACACGATTAATTGGGAACTGCCGGTGACGCAGCAGGGGAAGTTAGTTACTGCCGGCGGAGCTGCTGGCGGTGTGCTTGGCGCAGCCGATCTGCTGCTTCTGTCCGCAATCAGGCACAAGTAAGAGTCCCGTCCGTGCGACCAGGAGATTCTAGATCAAGGACGGAGAAGTAGTAGCGGGATCTCAAAGCCACATCACTCCAGGCGGTGGTTGCTTGGATCTCCAGACCTCTGTTTTGTCTGCCCCCTTCAGGTGATCTAGGTTCTTCTTTCTACTTGTACATAATGGCATTCTTGAGTCTTCTTCTCGTTTGTCCTATGTAAGTGTTTCGTCTCATTTATTCTTTTAATATTGTTGGTTGTGAGCTAAAATAGGATTTTCCGAAACCAAAATATTAAGTATGTCTCTGGCACGGTGTGGCTAAATTTTATAACCATCTCAATTCTGTTCGTAACTTTCTCTCCAATGCTTTCTATAGGAGTGATGGTCTGATTTTATGCTGTCTTGATATACCTGATAGGCACAAAAAATAAGATAGCAAATGAATAATTTTGAGAGGGGGTGTGGCTTGCCAATGTGTCACTGTAGTAATATATCCGACTGTGACTACCCATTTTCTAATGAAAATGCTATCTCATATTTTCCTATATAAGCATCTCTTAGTCTCTCCTCAATATCCTGGTCGGGTGGCCTTGATATGAGTCATTTTTTTGGTTTCTCTTCAGGTTGTTTGTGTCACTAATCTTCCATTCACTATCTTCTCATTGTCAAACAAAGTGAATTTGTCAAAAAGGCTGGTTGTATCTATTTTATAACTAATTTAGTAGAACTCAGATTTACTAAGAAATAATCAATCATTTATTTTTGAAAAAGAAGAAAAGCTTATAGTTGTACAATGTATCATCTACATCACAAATGTGCAGCTCAATGTTCATTGCTACTATGCTATTCTTCACATGTTCATATATAGCATTTTTTGTTAAAGTTTCAAACACATATCAATCAATATCTTTGTCTGTACATGTCTTTCACGTTTTTAATTTTCAGTTAATCAGTATAACTTTGTATCCCTTTCTCCTATATGGTATCCAATCAAATACAAATCATTGAAGTTTGACAAATACTTAATAAAGAAAAAAACATCATACTAAACTAATTGTTGGTGAGGGGAAACAATATTTCTAGTAGTTTAGTTGGTTATGATAGAACAATTTTTATACTTGAGTCTCGAAGTTCCAATGACGCAATCAAATTTAAAATAGAGGATATAATCATAGAACATGGGTTAGGCGACCAATATGACATCAACAACTTAATATTCACGATGTATCTAGAATGGATAAAACATGGGTCTTTGGACAGAGATAGACTCTTCCATCATTTTTATTTTGCCATATAATCTTGTCCAACTTGTGAGTCATTATTTTTTCTTTTCTTTTAGTACTATTTCTATTACATTTTCATACTTTTGAATGGGATGATAGTGGTCTTCATTATAAATATTACTACCGCTACATACAATCTTACATATGCTCTTGAATTTATAATAATTAAATTGTAGTATGCACCTCATATCCTAATCTTATGCATACACAACATGATCCAACTAATCTAACTTTAAACATAACAATACAACACTACCTTTTATCTTTCATCTTATTTAAAACATTCTTTTCTATTTGAAGGCTATTTCTCTATGGAGGATTATCATTTCATGCATAGAAATTGGATGTACAAGCCAAATACAAGATTTGATCGTCGTCGGGATAAAGATTTTCTTGATGGGATTGATTATTTTCTTCAATTTGCTTTGAACAATGTTAAGGCTTCAGACATGCTTTGTCCTTGTATGAAATGCGAAAACAAATTTATTGTGGACCCCAAATTTATTAAGGAGCACTTGGTATGTTATGGGTTTTTCCCTCGATACACAAAATGGACCTACCATGGTGAAATGTCTGATTTTCATAGGCCTACAAATGTTACAACGCTTCCTTCATATAATGAAGTGGATGAATTAATTAGTGATGCAATGATGAGGGATATAAATGATGATGCTGAATACACTCATGAAGATAATTTCTTATCTCTTGATCAAGAAGTTGAGAAATTTGAGGAAGTTTTAAAGCAAGTTAATACACCTTTATATGAAGGTTGTCCATACTCAACTTTCCATTTCATTTCTGTTCTTTTTGATGTGAAATGTGATAACCATTGGACTAACAAATCTATCACTGATCTCCTTAAGTTACTATCTAAGGTCTTTCCAACAGGGAATAATGTTCCAAAAACATGGTATGAAATCAAGAAGTTGATGTCTGCTTTAGGATTAAGTAAGGAAGTGATACATGCATGTCCAAATGATTGTATGCTATACAGAGGTGATAAAGCAAACTTGGATGAGTGTTTGAGGTGTAAGACATCTAGATGGAAGCCTACACATCAAAATACAAGGAAGAAATTAAAAAAACCAGCAAAGGTTTGTCACTATCTTCCAATTATTCCAAGGCTGAAAAGAATGTTTAATTCTACCAAAACAGCTAATTTGATGACATACCATCATACTAGCCCAAAGCCGCCTCCTGGAAAAATGAGTCATCCTAGAGATTCAGAACTTTGGATGGATTTTGATAGAAAACATCCAAACTTTAGTAGTGAACCCCGTAATGTGAGACTCGCACTATCTACTGATGGATTTAGTCCTTTTAATATGGGGTACGGAGTCAATCACAGTATATGGCCAATTATAATCTTGAATTATAATCTACCTCCTTGGTTGACAATGAAACAATCATACTTCATGATGCCACTTGTTATAAATGGACCGAAGTCTCCAGGAAATAATATTGATGTCTACCTAGAGCCGCTAATTGAGGAACTGAACTTGTTGTGGACAGAAGGCGTGCCAACATATGATGCTGAAAAAGGTGAAATGTTTATGATGCGAGCTGCTCTATTGGGCACAATAAGTGATTATCCTGCCTATAGAATGTTGTCTGGTCAGAAAACAAGTGGAACATATGGTTGTCCTGAATGTCATATTCATACAGCTTCCACTTATTTACCATTTAGTCATAAAATGGCTTACATGAGGCATCGCAGATTTCTTCCAATTGGGCACTCATGGCGATATGATGAACGCCACTTTGATGGGACCATTGAACTTGATCCTCCACCAAAATCTCTATCTGGACAAGAAATAATAGATTTATGGGATGGGTATGATAATATCCAATTTGGAAGGGACACACATACTTCATTGAAAAATAAACAAAGATTGCCTCCTGGATGGAACAAGAAGAGCATATTTTTTAAATTACCATACTGGAGTACACTATTAGTTCGCCATAGTTTGGATGTAATGCATATTGAGAAAAATATATGTGCTAACATATTGAGTTGGCTGTTGAATAAAGATGGAAAAAGTCAAGAGAACATAAATGCGCGTTTAGATATGAATAAGTTGAACATTTGAAAGTCATTGTGGATAAAAAAGGCAAAAAATGGAAATAAAGTAGTTATCCCGCCTTCATCATATTGTATGACTAGTGAAGAGAAGGAAATATTTTTCATGGTTTTGAAAGACATGAAACTTCCATATGGGTATTCTTGTAATATCTCTCGACTAGTTCAATTGGATGAGAAAAAGTTTTTGGGCCTGAAGAGTCATGATCATCATGTTTTAATGCAACAATTGCTTGTACTAGCCCTAAGAAAATCTATTTCAAAACATGTAGGGAAAGCACTAATGGAATTATCTTCATTTTTCAAGCACTTGTGTGCTAAATCTATTGATGTTCAAACCATGGAAAGACTTGAGCAGACGATACCTGTGATTTTGTGCAAGCTTGAGAAGATATTTCCTCCGGCATTTTTTGATGTCATGGTCCACTTATCAGTACATCTTCCTACTCAAGCTAAAATATGTGGGTCTATTCCATTTAGATGGATGTATCCAGTTGAAAGATATCTTTACACATTGAAAAAAAATGTAAAAAATAAAAGCAAACCCGAAGCCTCTATTGTTGAGGGTTACTTGAGAGAAGAAGTGGCTACATTTTGTTCAAGATATTTGTGCGGCACTGATTCCAAAGTGAACAGACAATCAGCATATGAAGATGGCCCGATAGGTGCTGGGCAAATTATTGCTCTCTCTGAGGATGAAATTCAACAAGCACATCGTTTTATCCTTTATAATGATGAAGACATTGATGAATATATAAAGTAAGTATATACTCAATTTAAATATGTCATTTTTAATAAAATAATAAATAACATATATCTATTTTTAGGTATCATGCTGACATCCTGCGATCTAATCATTCATCTTGGTCTGAAGATGACATCAAGTTAGAGCAACATAGACATTTTGTTGATTGGTTTAGAGACCATGTGAGTTTTTCTCAATTGAAATATATTTATTTATGTGATTTACAAAAATGTTAATGCTTATTTTCCTAATAGGTCAAGAGGGTAAGCAACTATAAAGAATTACCTAAAAAGGTTAAGTACTTGTCTGAAGGGCCATCTATAAAAGCTCTATCCTATTCTGGTTACTTCATAAATGGATACAAATTTGAACCGAAACACATTGAGTACAACCGTGTGACACAAAATAGTGGTATTGCAACGGTGGGTCCTGATGATTGTTTTTACTATGGAGTTCTTTTAGATATATATGAAATACAATTTCAAAATTTAGATCCATACTATCTTTTTAAGTGTTTGTGGTATGCTGGTGAGGAAGAGGCTGAAATATCAAAGGATTATCTAAATTTTACCATTGTGGACACAACTAAGCTAGCATATGAGGATGAGCCTTTTATTTTCCCTGAACAAGCAAAACAAGTATTTTATTCTATGGATCCAGAAGATGGAAATTTGGGTGTAGTTTGCCCATGGGTTGCTCGAGACACTTATGACATACCAAGTGATGTATTAAATGTTGAGACCACTTATGAGAATATTGAAATTATAGTAGAATGTACTTCTGATGATGATGATGACTTGTGGGTGAGGCCAGACTTAGATCCTGAAAGAGATGAAGTGGATGAGAATGTTATTCATGAAATAAGAAATACACGAAAGCGCAAATGATTGTGGTAAGATATGAATTAGTATTCTTGTTACCTGCAACAACCTTTTAGATTTGAATAGTGATACTATTTTAATATGTGTTTGAAGTATATCTCAAACCTTACACTCTTTTCTAGAGTAATGCCTCCTAAACGTGCCTCGATAATTGACATAATGAAGAGAGACAAAACGAGAAACAACACTTGTAATGACTCATTGGATGGTGGACTAGGTATTATTTAAATTCAATTTTGAAAATTTGTTTACTATGTCAGTAGTTGATGTGTTTTACTAACCCATTCTTTCAATAAGTTCATGCGACAAAAAGACAAAGAACACCGCGTATTCCAATTGAGGAAGATACTCCCCACTCATTAGAAGGTACATTAAAATTTAATAATGTTATATTATTTAGTCTGTTACTGTCTAGTTCTATGATTTCAACTCCTTTTGTCTCTATCATATACAGTGAGTGAACAAAGACAACATGGTAAATCTTCATTAAAGACCTCTCTTGAGAATGATGCACTCACATCTTCAGGAGGTACTTTTAGATGAATATTAATTGTGCCTCTATAAGGATCTCTATGTTGCTGATTTTGTTAGCTATGTTATATCTTATCTTAGTGAGAAAAGAAAGACAAAATATCAATTCTACTTTGGAAAGGGTTAAATCTTCACTACAAACATCTCGAATGAATGACAGGCTCCACCCTTCAAAAGGTATTTTTGTTTAACTATGTTTTCTTTTAAATTGCACTAAAATTTTTGTTGGTAATGCCACTAACAATATTAGTCTCTAACATAAACAGTGAATGAACAAAGTCAATGCATTAGATCTCCAATAGATTCAGCACCAGAAGGGAATACACTTTCTTCTTTAGGAGGTACATTATTTTTAATATATATGTCACACCTACAAGCATAACTACGTTGATGAACATTTTAACTCCATCGATTATTTGTGTAGTAAATGAGAGGAGGAATAGTTGAGTCTTTGCCTCAAACATTTTTTAGGTGTGATGAAATCCCCCCTTTAGAAGGTATTTTTGGTTGACTAAAACTTATTTTGTATTAAATAGAATTTACCCTAGTTGTGTCTTTAACACAATAAGTGTATCATACATAGAGATTGAACAAAGGAAGCGTGCCAAATCTTTATTTCCGATGTCTCTTCAAAAGGATTCACTTTCTGCTTTTGGAGGTCAGATTTAAACATACAACTTACACTTACAAGCATGTTTTTGTTGATGAAGTTACTAACTCATTAGTTTTTGTCATAGTGAATGAAAAAACACAAAGTTTTAGATATTCACAGATAGCATCTCTAAGGAATGACAAATTACCCCCTCTAGAAGGTATATATGGTCCAACTAAGATTTATTATATATTACGGTAGAGTTCATATTGGTGATGATAAAAACACCATACATTTTATCATACATAGTGAGTGGAAAAAGGCAACAGTCCAGATCTTCATTGCATACATCTTTTCAAGAAGATACACTTCCCCCTTTAGAAGGTATTGTCATTGAAACATACACAATAGACGTACAAGCATGTTTATATTGAAGATATATTTAACTCTAGAAGTTTTTGTTATAGTGAATGAACAAAGACAAAATTATAGATATGCACTGCAAACAAGTCTAAGGAATGAAAAAATCTCCCATGTAGAAGGTACACATGTTCAAGCTAAGGATAATTCTATACTACACTAGACTTGATGTTGGTATGTCACTAACACCATAAATCTCTTAATACATAGTGAGTGAACAAAGGAAACATATTAGATCTTTATTGCATACATCTCTTCGGGAGGATGTACCATCCCCTTTAGTAGATGTTATTGGTACATCTACTACCTAGTTTCCCTTTTCTATTTCAATATATAAATGCTAAAGTCACCTCCATGTTAGTTTTGAAATAATGTGTATTTACAAGTATTGATTTTCCCTTCAGAAGGAATTCTGGTGGATATGGGAATACTTGAAGTTCACGTTTTATGGAGGGCTTGAGCATTTTGGGGGAAAAAGGATGACATGATATAGGAAGTGACATGAAGCATGAATTGTTGGTATCATTAAATTTTTGGGTATGAATTTAAATTTCTATTTTCTTAAAACTGATACAAAATTAAAAAATAGTGCACTTAAAAAATGTGAAATTTTATTTTCAGAAGACATATGCAAGGGGATATGGCTAGAAGATCATGATTCTTAAAGTTTGCATGGTCATTTTGGGAAAAGAAGGATGACTAGTTCAAGGTTTGTTTACTACTTACTTTGAAAATTTTCTTATATACCACTTTGTGTTTCAAATGTAATTAGCCAATGATATTTAGCTATTCAAACTATCAATCAGCACAGAAACTCAAATTTGGGTCTTGAGTCATACAATTTAGGTTATTTTATGCATGATCTAATATAATTAGGCATGATTGAATGCAAGTCAGTACTGTATGGGTATGTATCTAAGTGTGATAAGATGATGTTAGGTGTATTTTTTAATTACATACACTTAATTTGGCAAAACTAAGTATATATTCTTTCAATAGAGGTCATACTAGAAGAAGTAGGGCAAGACAATTTTAACCAGGTCTTATTTGGGAACCATTTAAGCAGTTTAGGTCTCTGTTGAGTATCTTTCATATAGATTCGATCCAATATAGGTCATATTAAGTTACATCCACTCTCAGTTTCATCTTATAGTATGTGCTAGACAATTTCCAGCCCTTTTCACAAAATTTAATTGAAGTTGTGAAGATTTGTGTGGTCTGGATTATTTTCTTAACAATCAGGCCATAAAAGTTGCATCTAGATTAATCTTCTTTTGTGTAATTCACTTAACAGATGCATCACATTCATGATGTACTTTTGT
This sequence comes from Alisma plantago-aquatica, assembly GCA_963693085.1. NCBI lineage: Eukaryota > Viridiplantae > Streptophyta > Magnoliopsida > Alismatales > Alismataceae > Alisma > Alisma plantago-aquatica. The sequence continues at coordinate 804,751,985 of OY856411.1, forward strand.
AGTGTTCTTTGTTTGAACAACAACAATAATTAGTCCATCATCATTTCTAATAACAGTTCCCAAGCCCAACCCATTTGAAGTAGTACAACTCGTATCTGCTTCAATCATAACAATCCACTTTCGTCCTATAACCAGCAAGCATGTTGATGAAACTTTTGTAAGAGAAAAAAAGTTGAGAGTTTTGTTGTTTAAAACCATCTCATTATACCATGTAGTCCATCTGGCTGCACACATCACATGGGCTCATGGGCAGTTTAGTTGCTGCACTGAGCTCCTAAACATTCATTAAAATCACTTGTGATGGTTTCCATCACTTGTCTCCTATGGCCACTAACCCTCCAGCAGCCAACATCCCAATAATACATCAACAAAGCATATTCACATTGCCTAATTTGCTGTTAGTCCATAATCTAAGTTCTTGGTCTCAATTGTCATTTTTTTTTGCTAATGATCATTTCCATTGTTCCACGAACTTTCAGTGAACACACATCACATGTCATCAGCAAACCAAATTGTTTTTAATATGAAATTATGCCTTATGATATGATTCCCAGCTTGGTCAAACAACCAACCAGGATGATTTCTATGTGGCCTGATTTATAGAAAGGCTGATGAATAACATGGTACTCCAGAAATTAGTCACTCCAATTGTTGTCTTCCTTGAACATGTGAAGTCATTCGTCTATTTTATATTGTCTCCTTCTTTGCCATGAAAAGATAGAGCCATACCAGTCTAAGTAATTCCACAATTCATTGTAGTATCTATGAACATTTGCATTGTAGCTTTCAATCTCCAATCTCTCCCCTTGCCCATTTGAGACAATCTCATTAAAGCCGCGCATGTAGAGGGTTGCACATTGGGGCTGGCTTCACGGATATGCCATCAACTCCTAAGTTTTTTGTATGTTGTTTTGATCAGTCCATCCAAAAATACCACTCATCTCCCGTTTTCAAATTTATTCACACTAATCACCTTGCGCTCATTCTTGTTTTTAGAAAAGAGCAAATCACCACATCAACATCTCTCTACAAGAGTCCCAAACCCCCTTGTGTGTCACACATGACAGAGAGCATTGGACATTTTTCTTCGTTATGGGTGTGGGAGAAAGGAAATGATAAAAAAAGAGGGACACATTATTGTTACCTTATATATTTTAGACTTGTGATTCCGCCAAGACTAGGTCTGCTGGTCTTGTCGTTGCTCTTGGTGATGAATCCTAATTTGAAATTTTACATGAAAGAAGAGGAGGATAAAGTGCATGCCACTCCCCACACAAACGTTGATGTGAACCATTGAATAGCTTGACTCCTCTGGCATAACTAGGTGAAAAGAGCTGGTGTTTAGAATAGAGAATGTTAGGGGGATTTTTTTACCAGTTTTGCTGACATAACAACCTTATGTATGTGCTATTTTTAGTTAGATTCTTGGTTGGGTTGTAATAAAAGCAATTATTCAGAAAAGCTGTTCTCATTAAGTACTAACGGTAAAGGCATCCTAGAGGAGAAATCCATCCCCTGTTGTAAGTTGATATATCATGAATCAACTGAATACATAACTCAAGAGAAACTCAAGAGAAAAGGCATGGCTGAGTTTATTTTCCAGTAACTTAGTCTGTATATCTGACGAGTTACCCCTTTTCAACTGATATATATGTCTATTAGTTTGTAAAGTAATCACCTTTATTGTTTCTGTTAAGACAAATTTGTCGTGAATCCATCCATTACAAAACAGAGTAGACACTCTATTCTAAACTGAATTGTTAGTTGATATCAATTGAGGTGGAATTTTAGCAATTGATTAAAAAATGACATTTACTGGTGTAGAACATATATATCTTTCCTTCTCAAGTTATTTTCTAGATTCTGAAATAATAGATGTTTGGATATTATGTTGGTACACGTTTTATATTATGTTGGTACACATTTTATTCTATTTAACACATTTGGATGCAATTCAGGTGGTGGTGGACAACATGTCTGTGAAAAGTTTGTATTTGGTACCCTCAAGTCTGGTTTGAAGCAATGAACGTCGCAGTTCAAAGGGGAAAAGTGTTGTCACATGATCATTTCAGAGTTTAAATCTTGGATACAAAACATTCACATACTGTAGTAGCTATGTAACTGTCTTTGTGTTCTGTACTTCATCTGAGTGTGAAACATGTAAAACTCAGGCTTTCTTTGCCATAGTGAAATACTGAACTGTATTCCCTGGCACACTGACTGAACATGTATGTAATGCACGTTTATATTTTCTAACAGTATTTGTTATGCCATCAGACCATTATAAAAATCTGCAATTACCAATCTGTCCATTTGTGTCTGTGTACGTCTGCTTTTATATAGACATATCATTTGAATAAAATGATATGGAAGCTGCTGCTGTGTCAATGGCGTTTCTGATGTATACGTTTTAGGTTGTTAGTTGATAACTGATTCATGGATTCCAAAGAATTGCATTGCTTGTTTGGCAGAATGTAGGCATGAAACTATAGTTGTCAATGTAGTTTATGGTATGAATAAACAAAATCTGGAAATAGGAATGTTCTACATTTGTTTGCTCATCTACTACTAAGTATGTAGAGTTTGCATTGTACGCTACTCTTGCAAGCACCACACGACATCTCTACTGTTATTTAATTTTCTATTTGTATGAAAGTAGACCATGGTGTACAGCCTATGGTATAAACCATAAAATATTAAGCCTTTTTCTGCAGTGTTATCCTCACTATCTTGTATTATCATGCCATTGCTGATGTCTGCAGGATCTGGCAAAGGTAATGGACTGGTCTCAGTCTCTTTTTGTATTGTCCGTGGACTTCTGCGTGGCTGAACAAATGGTGTAGTTGTCCAAGTTTTACCCTTCCTCTTCATCTTGGCTGAGATACCTCTCGGTTTCCGGGATTCCACAATATGTAGTGTAGCAATAGCTTCATTTATTTCAGCTATTTGCTTGGGCATGGTACGTAGCTTCCGCCTCTTTAGCTAGGTTGTCCCCTGTAACAGCGGGTGGAGTAGTAATATCAACATCGATATCTATAACTTCCACTACCTCATCCATATCAGGGTTAATGACTTCATGTTTATCTTTTGTTCGATCAGCTGCTAGGTGTTTCTCCGCCTGCTTGTTGGTGATAGCGCCCTGAGCCTCCCTCGCGTCCTCGTTTGCCTGCACAGCTTTTTTCTTTTTCCATACTTTATTAGTCCTTTTGGGGCCTTGCTGAGAATCTCCGAAAGACACTCCTGCATTAGAATAATTATGATTTTCCTGTGCCTCCTCTTCAAAGAGCGTCGCGAATCGGTTCGATGAATCAGTATTTTCTGCATGCTCTTTTTGCTCACGCTGTGCTCTTCTGGTATTCTTTCTCCTCTGAGTGATCTGCCACCCAGTTTGGTTTGAGTTAATATGTTGTTCTTTCACATAGTTCTTCCCTGGCTTCCTCCAATCGTATTCAACCTCATTGATGAGTATGGAAGGTGCAAATGGCCTGGTTGTATCCACCTCTATGGCGAGTCTTGCAAACTTGCTGCGGGATCGATTTGCAGTATGTGTATCAACCTTGATTAATCTTCCCAGGGCTAGCCCAATGTACTCAAACATGGTTGGTATGTACATGTGGAGAGGCAGTTTGAGTATTCGCACCCAAGTAACAATCAGCTCTGGTGTCTTCTCACTGGGTTTAAATATTGGATACCAGTCCCAAACCAGCTGTAAGTTTAGTCCAAAGATTTCCACGGACCTCTCGTTAGGGCATTGTCGTAGTACTGTTGACACGATAACTGGACAACGGAATGGCCCAAATCTAATTCATACATATTGAATCTGCCTACTATTCTCCACATCAGTTTCAGTTTATCGTGTAGCGTCATGTATCCGATGTCTGCTCTGAGCAATCTAACCACCACGGCGTACTTCCATGGCCTGGTTAGAGTTTCTTCTGCTATAGGGTTAGTGGAGATTGCTGGTGTGCCTTCTAATTCCCTTAGGATCACGTCCTCCTCCGATAGCTTTTCTTCAAACAGTTTTTCCAAAAAAGTGGCCGTCTTGTTGTTAGGGCTGCTCCCAGCCACGACGCTGCTGAAACAGATCGACTTTTCACTTTCCTTCGTGGCCGGAATGGTCTCGTATGTGGATGTCGCCCCCTCGTGCTTGATCTCTTTGCCTTTTAGACCTTCTTGGAATGATTCCTCATGCTGTCTACCTCTCATGCCCGCCATGTGAAACTCTAACCCGATCTCCGGTATAACCATATGCGGCATCTGGGTTGTGGTCGCGTTTTGAGTTTCCGCATGGATCTTCTCCTGGCATCGTTCTACATCAGCGCAGTCCGTGTGTTGCTCGCTTCCTCGTAGTTTTTCATCGGGATCCGTCTCCCTTGTGTCGCCTGTACCGCCGCTGCCCCCCCCCAGGTTTCACCATCTCAAACTGTTGTGTATACCATAGCCCTTCAAACTAGGATGGGTTTGGTAATAAATTTTACCATGTTTTATTCTTATGACCCACAACAAATATCATGTCTTGTTAAGGATGTACACAAGTTCTAGAGCCGATCATCCCTCCACATGGCTGGACTCTTCAAATAGCTCCTGCAATGACTAAAGAGATTCATATGGTTATGTTTGGAGTGGTGGTTCATCATCAACTCCCACCTCCCATTGTGGCGAGTGATGATCTGACACTGATTCGTTATTTAGAGTTTGTTTGTCATGACTAGAATAAATTCAGCAATGTATATAGTTTTTGAGTTCTTTTCCAAAACACAACAAGAAAAGTAGAGTATGATATACGTAGATATCCTTTATAGTTATCTATTGACCCCCAAAAAATATCATTTTTAGATAAATATCCAAATATAATTTCATCACTTTGATCGAAAATACATTATCTACTACCTCCTCCTATCTGATGTCAAGTTCATCCAGTAGAAAATTGATAACTTAGAAGATCAGAAGAACTAAGGATGCAGAAGAAGATAAAATGAAGAAGACAGAAATGGACAGATCAAGGAAACCATGAATGAGAAAATAAGAATACATGCAACCTTAGGTATATCTATTCCTCACAAAATGCAGAAGAATTACATATTTTTAACTTATTATATGTTCCGTTAACGTTATATATACCAAACCTTAATCATAGTTTGAAATTGAAACAAAAGTGGTGTAGAAGAAATATTGGCATACTAACACAAACAACAATTTTGAATGTGATGTGGGGAGAAACAACCTAGAGACTAGAAATGTAAAAAAAAACTTTAAATGTCTTGGTTGAGGATAGTTTTTGAGGAAAATGGACGTAAATTTTCACTTTTTGTGAACCATGACATAAATAACTACAAAAAATAAAATGATTTTCATTATTTACCAAAGAAATTAGGTTTGGGATTATATATATGATAAATCATTTGAAGCTACATCACATTTTTCGAAATATATAGATAAACAAATATTTTGTACTTGACTCTTTTGAGGTGAGAACACAAGATATTTTACAATTCAACCAGGAGAGGTTATGAGTGATTGCAAACCAAAAAATTATCGTGACACTTCAAACCTCATTAAAAAGGATGATAGGTTTAATGTATCGTCATCTATCTCCATGTCTTTTGAACAATCTTGATCAGGGGTCTCATCAGGAGTCTATGGTTTCAATCTTGTCAGGATCAGGGGTCTCTTCACCTGCAAAAAAAAAAACTAATAAACAAGAAAACAAGTGACAAATTGGATGATCTCATTAAAAGTATGTGATTCCATTTTGGTGTTTGAACTTATGGATTAGGGGTCTTTTCACAACAAGTTATTACAAACAAGATAAACTAGGTAGAAAGATCATAAACACCATCAGGGTTCTCACCATGATAGTATGGTTTCATTCTTGTTGGGATCATGGGTCTCGTTATGAGAAATAAATGTAATATATCTAACCAAATATCTAGTGCAAGATCAGAAGGAATACATTTAATTACTAAGCTTTAGAGTCAAATAATATCAAGGTAATGAATAGGCTATGGGGCTACTTCCCATGCCCTAGTTGAGAAACTACTCAGATGTAATAGAAATGGAAACAAATGTAAAAGATGTAAATATGCAGTACAACATGCAAGATGCCCCCTTGTGATTGGAGTCCCCTTGCTTTTATAGGGGGGTAGCGGGGGTGAAAACCTTAGGAAAGGTTGTTGGTGGAGGATGATCTACAATATTGGTCGATGAACTATGAATCATGTCGGTCAACTAACTTAAATGCTTGCTTGGCTCCATAGGCGGGTTTGACTATAATAATCAACTTCTCGATTTGATCTTTTACTAGATCTAGTTCGTGATTCGATCGACTAGGGATCCAGTCAGTTGATTTGCTTTAATGCATGCGTCAACACGAGGGAGAATTTGATTGTAACAGTCGGCCTTATTGATTTATCTTTGACTAAATCGTTTCAATGAGTCTATCGACGGGTAAGCCATACAACCAATCGATCTTTAAACATTTTCTTTGACTCGGTCAGGCCATCAGAATAATGAGCCTTCTCGATTCAAAGTTTGGCTGGATCTGGTTAGAAAGTTGTTTGACAGGGATTCTTGATGATTGATTGGAGTGTAGGTGGACAAGATCTTATGCAATTTTGTTGACTGACTGGTTGAGTCAGTTGATTGTCCAGAATGTCTAGGATGCTGAAAATAGGCAATTGAAGCCTCTTATTCTTGCATCGTTTTGGGATTTGGATTGATTTGACCACTGCCCTGTAAAAGTCGACCATATCTAGCAAAAACAAAAATTAAAGGAAGAAAAACTAAACTAAAGAATAATAAATGAAATTCTCGCAAAGCAAGATCTAAAATATATGATAAAATGGATAAATATGCATTTTTTCATTGCCCTACAACCATCAAATTACATGAAAACCTTTTTTTAGATATGTTAGTATTTTTACCGCCATATGGTCTAATCCCCTTGAATTCTATGATTAATAGGTATCTTGTTTCTATGCAAGAAAATATTATGGACCTTAATATCCTTGTAATTAATGAGGGTAAACCACTATCGAAGGTCATGTTTGGGTTTAGATATTAGTAACTCTATATACAACTACCTTCATGCTCATAATTCCTTTGATACTTAGGCTACATGTATTCTTATTCAACATATTTTGATTCACCTCAACTTTCTTGAGCTTATACTAAATTATATAGATGAATAATTCCCATCCACAAGCATATTCAATGACTCAAAGTAGGCATGAAATAAAAAAAATGATAGATAATGATTCTTCCTTTTCAATCTCCAAAGAATTAATTCTATGATCAGTAGTAATACTATAATTTATTTAATATTTAAAATTATAGGAAGATATAATGAAGCATTGTATCAATCTTGTCATTATGAAACCATCACCAATTTGGTTATTATCCCAAGGAAAAAAGGTTCATATATTTCAACTTCAATAATGCACTTTCTAACACGTTGATACTGACATCATCTGTAACACCCCACTTGTCAAATATTCACATCATAGAGTGGAAGCATACATTTTTATTCACTTAAAGGGGGCTATCAAAAATATATTCCAAGCTCAAAATATATTTTACATAAACCATCTTAGGTTAAATATAACAATTCTCATTCTCAAATCCTTAACAAGGTTCACATATACATATTTCTCAAGAAATAGAAAGGGAATTATAAATTTGGTATAGTTGGCACCCCACCAATGATTTTATCCTTGAAGATCCTTGAGCTAGGGTTTGTATGTCAGATAGTTTTTCCCTCTTGATCTTTCTCCTTACCTACGTGCATCGCTCCACCCAACCATGCATAAATCCAATGGTAAGTGGTGTTGTACATATTACAAATTAAACAAAACTTGTAAACAAAAAATAAACTTTAAATCTTATGCACTTAAAAAAATTTGTCGTATGTGGCGATAGGAGATACGACTATCGCCGGAGAAGAAAAAGGTGAAGGATCGTCTAGAGATGCGACTACTGGAGAATAAGGAAAGGATAAAGGATCATCATCTCAGGCTCAGCCGAACATCTGGAGCAGTCTGTTCAAGAAAGAGATTCAAGGAGATACCTCCCTAGAAAAAGTTAGCATTGAGCTTAAAGATCAAACTCTGATTTATCCAAGTTCCGAAGCTGAGAAGAATGCGGAGAAATGGAGGCTTTGTCTCTCACGTTACGTAGTAGGTTTTAAACCTCACCTTCCCACTATAGAGTGTTACCTGAGATAGATCTGGGCCTTGAAAGGCTCCATTGAAGTGCTAAAGCATGGCAAGGGGTTCTTCCTGATAAGATTCACTGACGTTGGAGATTTGGAATCTATCTTAGATGGTGCGGCTTTCTTTGTAAGAGATAAACCACTGATTCTGATGCGATGGAGGCCAGGACAACAACTCACTAAATTTAAACTAGCAGAAGTTTTGATATGGGTTCAAATCCATGATCTCCCACTTGAACTCTGGGAGAAAGGCATGTTTGACAGAATTGCTTCATTCTTAGGTGATCCTTTGAGAGTTGATCGAGCTATGTTTGATTATAAAAGATTGGAGTATGCTAGAATGCAGGTTCTTATACCTGCAACTTCAAACTTTCCTAAAAGTCTGGAATTGGCGAGTGATAAAGGTGACTCGATGATTATCTCTTTCACTTATGAATGGAAGCCAAAACCATGTACTTCTTGCAAATTATTTGGGCATGAGTGCCAGGAACCTCAACCTCAGAAACAGATTAAAAAAGTGTGGATTCCCAAAGCTAGAGTTGTTCCGTCTACTGAAGCTGTAGAGCTCATTGTTGTGTCTGAAGTTATGCCCCAATCGATTGAGGAAATGCCTGCTAAGAATTTTTCATCCTCTGAAGAGGTGACCCCAGAGGAAACGTCAGAGACAGAAATTTTTCATGGTACTAATGACAAATTTGAAGAAGATGATTCAAATTTAACTACAGTAGGAAAAGTAGGGGTAGTTGACCTTATCACTCCGACCAGTATCAATGAAGATCCTAAAATTGTTGAGTCCAGTCAGGGCTTGGATGATTTTTACAAACCAAGGAAATCAAAGAAAGCAAAAAAAAGAAACAAGAATCCATCTTCAATTGCCTCTGGTTCCCCAGGTTCATTTAACAATAGATTTAAGAATCTTGACAACGAAGTAGTTGATGATGCTGAAATTCTGCCCAGTGAAGTACTGGATGAAAAGGGTTCTAATGAATGATCCAAATATATGCATCGTCTCCTGGAATGTTAGAGGTCTGAATAACAAAGTCACCTCAGTCTATGAGAGTTTAAATAAGTCGGATCCTCACATAATTGTTCTAAATGAAACTAGAACTAGAGAAAAGAAACTCAATAAGCTCCTTAGTAAATATTTTGCTAAATTCAAGTGGATTTCTAATCATTCTTCTCACGTTTGGGAAGAGTTGTTTTCCTTTGGAGAGAGGAAATTTGCTCTGTTATTAAGAGTTTTGAAAGTGACCAGTGTATTCAATCCTTGGTTAGAGTGGATAATCATGATTTCAATCTTTTGGCTGTTTATGGGCATAATGATGATAGAGAAAGAACTAGTCTCTGGAACAATATTGAATTCCTTAACTCTTCAGGAGCCCTTCCTTGGATTATTTTGGGTGATTTCAATGCAGTTAGGTTTGAAAGTGAAAAGATTGGTCGTGACCCCCCTACAAAAAAATCGATGGTCGATTTTAACAATTGTATCCTTAACTGTGGTTTGTTTGATTTGAACCTAAATGGACCTACTTTTTCCTTGGATAACCACCAAGGTGGTGATAGATTCTCTACTTCCCGCATCGATAGAATCTTATATAACAATTTGTTCATGGATAAGTTTTCCAATGTTGCCGGTTTTCTTATCACCAATATTATCAGTGACCACAAAATTATGAAGCTAAACATTGGGGAAAGAAGAAAGAAGTATACTCCCTTTAGATTTATTAACTCTTGGGTGAATAGATCTGATTTTCATGGTGTAGTGAAAGAGGCTTGGTCCACTAGTAAGGAAGGTTTCCCTCTATTCAAAGTGTACTCTAAAATGAGAAATCTTAGAGTTTGTTTATCTTAATGGAATAAGGAAAATGTAGGAAATCTGTTTGACAATGCCAAGGATACTGAAAATGCTTCTCTTGAAGCTCAAATTTCTTTAGATGCTAATCCTTTGAGCATAGATCTGTGAGATAAAGTTATACATTGTAGGAAGGTGGCTCAAGCTGCTCTTAAAGATGAAGAATCTTTTGCGAGACAAAAGTCCAGAATTCAGTGGTTTAAAGAAGGGGATTCAAACACAAATTTCCTCTATTCCTCTTTTAAAGTCAGAAGGCATATTAACTTTATCAAATGTCTTAAAGTTGAGGGGCAGATGATTATAGATGTTGAGGATATTAAAAGCCACATTCAGAAATTTTATTTCAATCTATTTAACAATAGGCATGTTTATAATGCTGCTCTTCTTGATAGTCTTAATTTCACTAAGCTGAATGATGTCCATAGACTTCACCTTGACAGACTGGTCACTTCAAAGGAGATTGAGTATATTGTGAAGTCTCTTAATACTGACAAATGTCTGGGACCAGATGGTTACAATGGCATGCTCTTTAGGAGTTGCTGGGATGTTATTGGAGTGGATGTTATTGAAGGCATTTCCCAGTTTTTCAGAACTAGAAGGTTGCTTAAAGAGACCAACAAAACATTTATTTTCTTGATTCCTAAATCTAAGGACTCTCTCAATCTCAAAAATTGGAGACTGATTGCTCTCTGCAATGTTACTCTCAAGATTATCACAAAGATTTTAAGCAATAGACTTCAAGGAGTCATTTCTTCAATTATTAGTCCTAGTCAATGCGCTTTCATCAAAGGGCGTAGCATATAGGATGCTATTCTGTTAAGCAATGAGATCATTCATGATTTTAATAAAAAGGGGGAAAACACAAAATTTGCCTCAAATTGGATATTTCAAAGGCGTATGATTGTGTTTCTTGGGGTTCTTTATTTCGTATTCTTGAACTTATGGATTTTCCTCATTGTCGGGTCATTTGGTTAAAGGAGATCTTTGAAACTATTTCCTATGAGGTTTTGGTTAATGGGGAGGTTACCAATTCCTTCAAACCTAGTAACGGTATCAGGCAAGGTGATCCTCTTTCCCCTCAGCTGTTTGTCTTGGTGATGCAAGTTTTCTCTGTGTTAATGGATAGGGCTGTTAATAATGGCAATTTTAAACCTCTTCGTGCTTCTGGAAATCTGGCTATCTCTCACTTAATCTTTACTGATGACCTTATGGTCTTCATGGAAGCTGATGAAGGTAGTGTTCAAACTCTCAAAAAAATTCTTAATGACTTTTATTCGATTACTGGTCTAAAGTGCAACATTGATAAAAGTTCGATCATCTTCAGTGTTGGAGTTAAGAAGGAAAACTTTATTAACATCCTAGGTATTCATGAAGGTTGCATTAGACAAAAATATCTTGGAATCCCTTTTTTATTGGGAAATTAAGAAGGGAACATTGTGGTCCTCTGCTGGATAAAGTCAAAATCAGACTTGATGGGTGGAAAGCTAAACAATTATCTATGGCGGGAAGGGTTGAATTAGCCCAATCGACCTTGTCCTCTATTAGTCTTTATAGGTCCAGTTGTTTTCCACTCCCAAGTTTTGTTATTGATGATATTGAGAAGCTCATTAGGGATTTCATCTGGGGCTGTTCTGAAAATCATTCTAATGTGCACCTTATCAAATGGTCTTCCATTACAAAGCCCAAGGATGAAGGTGGTTTAAATATTCCCTCCTTTAGAGAAATCAATTTTTATTCAATCATTCACCATGCTTGGAACCTAGAAAGAAAAGAGGACTCTCTTTGGATAAAGTGGGTTCATGAGAAGTATTTCAGTAAAAATACTTACTGGTCTATAAATGATAATGGTAATTATTCCTGGCTCATAAACAGAATTATCAAGGAAAGGGATTATCTGAAATCGCATATCAATTTCAGAATTGGTGATGGTAATCATACTCTTTTTTGGGGTGATCCTTGGCTCCCAAATGGTCGCTTTGTGTTGGATGTGCTAGGTAGGCAAAGTATTATCAAATTAGGTCTGGACCCTCTATGTAAAGTCTCTTGTTTGATAGCTGATGGTATGTGGACTCTTAATAATACCAGACTTCACAAGAATCTGCACGATCTACTGACTTCACTTGATAAGCCTTTGCTTGGTCCTGATATCATCACCTTTAATGGGCTTTCCTCTATCAAAATGAAGGACATTTTGGATGTTGTTCATTCTAGAAGTGAGCCTAATATCTTCTTCAAATGGCTTTAGCGGTTTAAAGCTCCTAGCAGATTTGCTATTCATGCTTGGAAAGTGGGGCATGATAAACTGATCACCACTAACTACATTAGAAGAATGGGGATTACTACCGCTTCCTACTGTTTCCTTTGCAAAATGAGTGAGGAAGATACGACACACTGTATGTTCAAGTGCAGTTTTTCTTGCTTAATTTGGGACAAAGCTATGCCCTGCTTGGATTTCCCTATCAAGACGAATTCCTACAGTGACCTAGCTATCTGCATGTCCAAGAGGAATCATCTTATCGCTTTATGTATTTTGTATTGGATCTGTAATGAAAGAAATACCAGAGTCCATTCTAATAGAGAAAATGATTGGGGTTCTATCTGGAAGCTTATTCTGAAAGACTTTCTTTCCCTCGAAGGCTAAGCAGGTTGTTGTTGCAGAGTGTGTTTCTGCTGGTTGCTGCTGTAGAGTGCGTTTCTGCTGGTTGCTACTGCAGTTTTCTGTTGATGCGTCTTTTGGTTTTGATGCTGCTTTCAGCTGATATCAGGTTCTCTAACCCTTTCGATGGACATCCCTAGTTCTCTTTTTCTGCTTCTTTCTCCTGTTGGTGTCAGATCCCAACCCTTCAGTGGTTTCTTCTTTTTCCTTTTAATAGCTTTTCCTGTCATACAGATTGCTATATTTGTATGTAACACAAAAAAACACAAAAATGGTAATACAAGGAGCTCGGTTCACCAAAAAAAAAACTTTAAACATTAAACATTGAAAAGGATACAACATTGATATTAAATTGGTTTCTTTTATCATGACCTAAATAAAAATCCCCGGGTTGCACAAGTGCCTCTTCTCTTATGCACATAAGTGCCTCTTAGTTTTGCTCCGAGGAGCCTCTTAGTGAGGATCTTACATGAGTTATCTTTTATCATTATGTTTCTTTTAAAAACTATTAACTTTTTCTTTCAATCTTAGTTTTAACATTATCTTTAATCTCCATGAAGGTGATACAATAATATGAATAATAAAAGATGACATTTAGTTTATCATAAATTCATTGAATTTAAGAAATTGAAATAACAATTAATACACTCTTGTATGTCATACATACATACATAAAAGACAAACATTACTTATTTCCTACTATCATGGACCATTTTCCTTCCACTTAAAGAAAACCTTATTTCTATTTCTAGTTTGGGGAAATCCTAATCCCTTAGATCTAAAAAACCCTAATTATCTTGTTCAAAACATATTGCATATTAATATGCATTTTACCCATAATATTAGACCCTAATATCATGTCTTATTAGGGTTTGGTTAAAGATAAAAATAGAATCTGAAACTTGGATATTTGAATTCCTCACAAAAAATCCTTTCCAAATATATTTTTACTCATTTTTCTGAGCAATTGAATAATTATTATGATTTTTGGAAATGTTGACCAAATAAAAAAAATGAGAAATCCACATTGGAGATAAGTATCTCTGAGTCATCGGGGCCCCTCTAATCAAGGCTGGCCACACAACATGGGGACCTCTCAAAATAAGATACGTGTCTTCACAAACATGGCGAGCGGTAAGAACCCTAATTTGCCCTTGCAACAAAAATTGTCTCATTAAAATCGTGTGGGCATAAGGGTACTTTTACCCTTTCCTTTCTTCTTCCCAACTCCTTACTCGATGACCAGTACTAGAACTCCAAAGATCCTCTTTGAGAATGAGATTCTACAACCTCTTGAGGCATGCTTAATGGCCTACTACCTTTATGTGGTCAAGGCTAATTCATTGAGGCAAAGAAAAGGCTCGAGGGTACACTAGAGCACCAAAGCCAAGCCATGGCAATGAATGATAATGGATGGAAGTAGGAAAGCGACTATGAAGCCAATAGGAAAAGAGTGAATATATTGTGTTTTGATCTATCATAACCAAAGAAGCACACAACATTGATCAAAGACCTTTGCATCCTCAGCTAGTCATAAAAACCCATAAAATAGGGGAAGCTAGTCGGTAAACCAAGCCATGGAGACAAGTCCTGATGGATCTCTCAAAAGAATGAAAAATGATAGTCAAGCTTAAGAGGAGCCCACAAACTTGTTCACATGGTCAAGGAGACAATGAGACGTCATGGTGTCAAATGCCGACAAGGTCCCCCGACCAATGCTATAGGATATGAAGGCTCAGTCAAGCCTAGGAAAAGAAGTTGACTAGGAAACATCTTGTAGGTGTGGTTGTTGCTTACTGAAATGACAATTGCATATAAGGAAGCACATCAAGCTAAGGCAAGGTTGGAGTAGTTAGAGAAGAAGGTTTAGTAAGTCTAGAAGTCTCACAATCTTGGGGATGAAATTGTTGGTGGATGAGATATAAGTGGATGTCGGCAGTGTTGGTGGGATGGTTATCTAGTTTGGGGGAAGGCACTATGGTGGTGAGTGCAATTCGGTGGCTGTGAGGGGTTCAATACCCTATTTATAAGTATCTTCAATAGGACACAAAAAGGAATGTGTTAGGGCTTGTGTGAAACAGGAGAGGCAGGAGGGTTCAATGGAGAAGAAATATTGTGAATTCATGGAAAGATGAGAGAGGGGGATTGAAGAAAGGAAAGCATGTAAAATGGTCCCTGACTCATGAAGGATTTAGAGGTTGAGGATGATACAATGATTGTTTGATCAGGGACGGGAAGTCATATTGTGTGAGTGGAAAAAGGAAAGAAAATAAAGGAATATGTGGCAACACATAATACACACACTATAGATAAATCAGTGCATTAAATGCGTTTTGTGATTAAATCCCAAAAAACAATATTCAAATCTTTCTTAATATATTTGGAGAGTCAAACATGGACAAAAAGTAATAAACTTTGGATTGCACCTTAATTACATACTCTAGATCTAGCCAATTAGATCTAGATTTCTCTTATGTTTTTCCCAAAATTTCTATTTTTGTCATTCAACTCGATTTTAATGCATTAATAGATTAGGTAATTGGGAAAAAGATTTCTTTGTGAGTATTTGAGTTAAATTTTGAGATAAAAATTAATCATTAGCTCAAGAGTCATATTGCATATCTTCATTCCCTTGTTGAGAAGTTTTCTTGAAGAGAGAGAAAAATCAAAGATAGTGCTTTTCCTTTATATGTAAGAAAAAGAGAAAATCATTTAGAA
Organism: Alisma plantago-aquatica; assembly: GCA_963693085.1. Taxonomy (NCBI): domain Eukaryota; kingdom Viridiplantae; phylum Streptophyta; class Magnoliopsida; order Alismatales; family Alismataceae; genus Alisma; species Alisma plantago-aquatica. The sequence continues at coordinate 804,767,420 of OY856411.1, forward strand.
TTTGTCTCAATGAGTAAATTATCCCATAATTTTGAAAATGGTGCATAAGGGAAGTTATCATTCTTTTTTTAAATCCAAAGAGGAGGAGAGAGGGATATTTTAATAATTTTTATCTTAGAAGCTATCAAAAGAGAAAGAATACTTCTTGTTCAAGTCATATAACCCTTATTTTCAAATTCCATGTCTTTCACCTTTCTCTTTCATCGTTTTTAACTTCCTTGATGGGAAAATATAGGGAAAACCAAGTATGATTACTCTTCCAATAATTGTAATACATTATATATGGAAAATGTGTTTAGGGTTTATTTTTCTTTCTTTTTCATTTGAAGAGTAATACTATTTGCTGACCTTTTTTCATTAAGTCTCTTAGGAAACTCTTATTAGGAAAGCCACATTGAAATTTTCATATTATCCATGGCAATTCTGGGATGTTACATTTCTACCCACCTTAAATATATTCCATCTTCAAAATTTCATTAAGCTACCCACCTTGGTACTTTCCTTATGTTTAGCCCAAAACTTCAACATATTAATATTATCATGTGAATTGATAGTTCCAAACATTTCCATGTATCTATTGTTTTAGAAAGAAAAGTACTACACTACACCATGCTCATCCTTATCATCTTCGCTTTCATCTATCATAGTAAAGATTCTAGCTTGCCTCTTCTTTCTAGGTGCTTGATTAACATTGGGATCTTTCTTTTGAAACTTGGGGCAGTTGGATCTAGTGTGGCCCGTCTCACCACATGCATAACATGCTCCAGTTCCAAACCTACATTCACCTAGATGATCATTAGTACACTTGGCACATTGAGTTTTTCCAGGTTGATTTGCAACAACCTCAGTTGTAGCCTTCCTCTTTTTTCCATTGTGATGGTTGGATTCATTGGAGTGACTATCGTTCTTCGATATTTTGATTGGATGGTCTTCTATCTCTAGGGAAACATCTAAGGAACCTTGTAGGGTGCGATGTCCTTATCCAGATAGGGTGAAGCTAAGGTCTATCTTGAGGCCCCTAATGAACTTCTCCCTGCATCGTTCATCATAGTCACAACCATACTTCTGGAAGATTCTAAACTTCATGGCCTACTATATGTCAGTCATGTCACCACACTGGGTAATGTTTAGAAACTCTTCTTCTTTCTTCTCAACCATGGTCACAGATATGTTATGGTCTCAAAAGGCTACCAAGAATTCCTCCCATGTGAGTGGAGGAGCAGTAGCTTTATGGGAACCTAGCAGGTTCTCCTGCCAAGTCCTTCTTGCACCTTTAAGCATGTGAGTTCTGAAATGGAACTTGGATGGATTTAGGCAGTCTAAATCACCGAAGCAATGTTCCATGTGTTGTAGCTAGCTTGTAGATCTACCCATTACATCCATCTCTTCCTCCCCAGTAAAGGAGTCAGTCTTGATCTTCAAAAGGTCGACTAGGGAAATTTCATGGTTGACACTAGGGTTTCCTATCTGGTCCTCTCATGTTACCATATCTATAGCTAGAGCTCTAACCAAGCCATCAAACAACACCACGGGAGGTTCCTAATGTGGAGATGCTCGTCAATCACTTACATTGACATATGCCTCTTCTTTCCCACCCATGACTACCTTTTCATTATCACCCACCATCTTAGGTGTCATCTAGGAAAAAGGACATAAAATACATGAGATTATGAAAAAAGCCTAGTGGCCAACTATATTTTTTCTCTGATACCATTAATATAATAACAAACTTGTAAAATATTCACATCATAGAGTGGAAGCATACATTTTTATTCACTTCAAGGGGGTTGTCGCAAATATGATAATCATAGCTCAAAATATATTTTACATAAACCATCTCAGGTGAAATATAAAAATTTTCATTCTCAAAATCTTAACAAGGTTCACATATACATATTTTTTAAAAAAAAGAAAGGGAATTCTAAACTAGGTATAGTTGGCACCCCACAAATGATTTTCTCCTTGAAGATTCTTGAGCTAGGGTTTGTATTTCAGATAGATTTTCCCTCCTGGGCTTGCTCCTTACCTACAAGAAATGCACCCCTAGCGATGTATAAAACCGATGGTAAGTGGAATTGGACATATTATAGATTAAAGAAAACATGTAAATTGAAAAAAAAACTTAAACATTAAATATTGAAAAGGAGACAACATTGCTTTTAAGTTAGTTTCATTTATATTGACCTACATATGAATCCTTGGGTTGCACAGAAGTTCCTCTTCTCTTAAGTGCTAAAGAGTATCTTCTCTTATGGAATGAAGTGTCTCTTCTCATATGCATCGAAGTTCCTCTTAGTTCTTCTCTGAGTAACCTCTTGGCGAGGATCTTATATAAGTTATGTTTTATCATTATATTTCTCTAAAAAACTCTTAACTTTTTCTTTAGGTCTTTTTTGTAACCTTATCTATAATCTGAATGAAGGTGATACAATAATATGAATAATAAAACATGACATTCAATTTATCATAAATTCATTGACTTTAAGCATTTGAAGTAATAATTAATACCTTCATGTATTACATACATATATACTTAAAAGGTACACATTACATATGTCCAATTGGCATGGACAACTTACCTTCCACTTAAAGAAGACATTATTCCTCTTTCTATTTTGAGGAAACCTTAATAACATCCTTGGGTCTAAAAAAATCCTAACTATCTCTTTCAAAACACATTTCATATTAATATGCATTTTATTGATAACATTAAACCCTAATATCACTTATTATAAAACTAGGTTTTGGTCGAAGATGAAACATACCTTGAAACTTGGATATTCCAATTCCTCACTAATAATAATTTCCAAAACATATTTTTTGTCATTTTTCTGAACAAATGAAAAATTATTATTATTTTTGGAAAATATGACCAATCAAAAAGTGAGAAAATCCACGTTGGCGATAAGTATCTCTGAGGCATCGGGGGCCCTCTGACATGGACCAATTGAGGTTGGCCACACAACACGGGGACCGCTCAAAACAAGATACACATTTTCTCAAACATGGTGAGAAGTAAAAACCCTAGTTTTTCCTTACAACATAAATCATCTCATTAAAATCGTGTGGACATTCAGGTACTTTTACCCTTGCCTTTCTTCTTCCTAGTTCCTTGCTCAATGAGTAGTAATAGAACTCCGAAGATCCTCTCCAAGAACATGATTCTACAGCCTCTCAAATCATGCTTAATGGCATGCTGCATTCGTGCGGTCAAGGCGAATCCATTAAGCCAAAGGAAAGGCTCGAGGATGCACTAGAGCACCAGAGGCAAACCATGGCAATGGCTGGAAGCAGGAAAGTTCCAATGAGGCTAAAGGGAAAAAGAAGAAAGGGTGAAGATATTATGTTGTAGTCTAGCATAGAAAAAGAAACACACAACAAGGAGCAAGGACCTTCACATCCTCGACTTGTTAGAAAAACCTAGTAAATAGGGGAACCTAGTCAGTAAACCAAGGCATGGAAATAGGCCGCGATAGATCTCTCAGAGTGTTGGAAAATGATCGTTAAGATTAAAAGGATCCCGTGACATTGTTTGTGTGGTCCATGTGACACTAAGATGTCATGGCATCAAATGTCGCAAGGTCCCTCGACCAAGGCTATAAGATACGATGGCTCGATCAAGCTCAGGACAAGAAGATGACCAGGAAACAATGAGTAGGTGTTGTTGATGCTTACTGAGATGACAAGTGCATAGAAGGAAGCATAATAAGATGAGGAAAGGTTGGATTCACCGGAGAAGAAGGTTGAGTATTTCTAGAAGTCTCAAGGTCTTGGGGCTGAAATTGTTGGTGTAGCAGAGATGAGAGCAGGCCAGGAGTGTTTGTGGGAAGGTTATATAGATGGGGGAAGGAACTATGGTAGTGACTACAATTTGGTTTTGAAGATAGGTTTGAAACCCTATTAAGGAATTTCTTCAGTAGGCGACAAGAAGGGATGTGTTAGGGCTTGTGTGAAATGGGAGAGACGGGCGGATTCAATGAAGAAGAAATATTGTGAATTCATGAAGAGATGAGAGAGATAGGGATTGAAGAAAGGAAAGCTTGTGAAATGGTCCCTGACTCGCAAAGGAGTCAGAGGTTCAGGATGATATAGTGACCACTAGATTGGGGACGGGCAGACAGATCGAGCAAGTGAAAAAAGGAATGAAAACAAAGGAGTGTGTGATAGATCATAATACACAAACTATAGTAAAATTAGTGCAATAAATGCATTTCATGATTAAATCCTAATAAAACTATATTCAAATATTTCTTAATTTTTTGGAGGGTCAAACATGGTCAAAATGTAACAAAATTTGGATCACACCTTAATTACATACTTTAGATCCTTTCTAGCCAATTAGATCTAGGTTTTTCTTATGTTTTATCCATAATTTCTATTTTTTTCATTCAACTTGATTTTAATGCATTAATAGATTAGGTAATTAGGAAAAAGGTCCCCTTTCTGAGAATTTGAGTCAAAATTCAAGATAAACATTAATAACCCACTCAAGAGTCATATTGTATATCTTCATTCCCTATTGAGAAGTTTTCTTGAAGAGAGAGAAAAATAAAAGATAAATATTTTTCCTTTATATGTAAAGAAAGCAGAAAGTCATTTAATATTTGTCTAAATGAGTAAATTTTCACATAATTTTAAAATTGGTGCAGATGGGAAGTTGTCATTCTTTTTGTAAATCCAAAGAGGAGGAGAAAAAAGATATTAATAGTTTTTGTTTTAAGAGCTATTAAAAGAAAAGAATACTTGTTCAAGTCATTTAGTCCTTATTTTTTAACTTTCGTGCCTCTTGCCTTTCTCTTTTATCTCTTTTAAACTTCCTTGATGGCAAAAGATAGGGAAAACTAAATGTAGTTGATTTTCAAACAGTTGCAATATATTATAAAAGGAAAAGGTGTTTTTGGGGTTATTTTTTTTATTTGTTATTTTAAAAGTAATTATATTTAATGAAATTTTTGCATTAAGTCTCTTAGGAAACTCTTATTAGGAAAACCACATTAAAAGTTTCAAATTATCCATGAATTTTTTTGGATGTTACATCATCCATAGAGACAAAGGGAAAAATTTTTGTCTAGTCTGATATTTGAGTCCATATGAACAACTTAGAGTTCATTAGGTATATATTTGACATTAGAGAGATCATTACAAAAAAATCCTTTGTTAGAGTGATGGTTATATCCACAAACTATAGTAGTATATATTACTTAATCTCATATACTTACTTCTATTTAAGAAATTGTTGCAAGATGTAAACTTTTCTTAATGAATATTATTTCCCAAAGATCACCACTTTATGCAAAATATTATATTTATAAATGGAAACACACTTGTAATATGTATAAAAAAAATTGAGTACTCATGCACGTTTTCACTTTTGGTTTTTATCTCATTTAAAAGTATGAGTTGAGATTTTGATTACTCAATTCCTTTTGGATATCTAAGGCTATATTAGTAAACCAACAAACATTCAAACATGTTCTCATAATAAATAAAAAACATCCACAAGAGCTTGGGTTGGAGGCCTGCCAACTATAGTATCAAACTATTAAGCGTTATTTTTTGTAAGACATAGAGTATATCATAAATTTAGGTATTCAAGTATATCTATTCATATATTACTTGTTTTAGAGATATCCAGAAGTTTATTACTTCATATTTAATATAAAGATTTTTTTCCCATCCAATTAATAACATTGGCTCATGTATATGAGACATCATCACAAACTTTGGGGGTCAAAGGTTAAACTATTTTTATATCTCAATTTAAGCATTTACTTTTTAAGTATTAAATAACAACATACTAGATCTCAGACCCTACCCTGGAAGTTGACATTTTGGACTTAGCCAAACAAGGTTGAAGGTTAGACCTAAATAGATGTTTAGTATAACCCCAATGAGATAATGCATGTATAGATCACCTTAATGTAACCTAATCTTCGAAAAATAATCTTAGGTTTATAATGGATACATAAAATATGCCACATAACTTATCTTGGTGGTAGTATGAAGATAAGAAACTTAATTGGATGAATAATTTAGATAATGGGCCATATGACATATCTCATAAAAATAAGTCTTAAAAGTGGAAACAAACTTCAAATTTGAAATCTACATATCAAAATTAGCCTACATGTCAAATTTCATCTAATTTGGACAACCTTGAAATATTAAGATAAGTTTAGGAGAGAGAAAATGAGTAAAAGGCATAAGTAATGAATAATGTGATTATATAACTTCAAAAGATGTAAATAATGTCAAATTTGTATTCAACACATCAAAGATAACTTGTGGATGAAGTTTGGTCTAATTTGGATGTTGTTTGTGTAAGTTATGCAATGTTAGGTACATTCTGGACTTTTCTACAATTTACCCAATTGGGAGGTTTTTTTTCAAATTGTCACACGCATTATAATCCTTATATATTCCCTTACCATTCTCTATTCTTGAACCATAGGGCGCCTAGTTGCACCTTGGTTTGAAGGTGTTTCTTTCCAAGGGCATTTTAGGGATTACTCTCTTTATAAATGAGCTTATCTTTAGAAGCTATCAACCAATGGGGTTATTTCTTTGATTGGAGGTCGGTTGGGATGTCCTATAAGTGTCCATAAACTGACATTTGATATTCAATAAGCCTCTATGAGCTATCCTCTTGCATGACCATGAAATCCCTAGGCTAAGGGCACATGGAAAGCTCCATGGACACCTCATGCTTGACTTCTTCCTTATCCATAAAGGTTTGCATGTCCATAGGAACTCTTAGCATTGGACACATGGAACGTAACTTGATTCCTTCTGCTTAACTTATTCCTTATCCATAAAGGCTTGCATGTTCATGGACACCCTTATATATGACACATGGAAAGTCTCGTAGACACCTCATACTTGACCTCTTTCTTCATATAGTAATATCTACCCCTTCCCAACTCCCAATTCAAAAACTCTTGCTCTCCTTTATTTCCTGTAGCTTATAGCATCATTCCTACTCTATTTTTCCATGAAGGTGTTGTCCCAAGGTAAAAGGAGGTTCCTACCTTGGTGAAGAAGGCTCTTAGGGTTTCAGATTTCTCTATTTAGGATTTCTTAAGCTCCTCCTTGGTGATTTTGAACAAAACTAGTACGTTTTCTCCTCTCCTTCACTATTTTCATGTAGTTAGTTTTCCTTCCACCTTCCTCCAAGTTGGAACCCTGGTCTTCCACGGTGAAACCCCACCTAGAGCACTTAAACACCCCATCTCCATGTTCTTTTGTTAGGGTTTTTCACCTCTGCAGTGGAGAAGGTGCTTCTTGCTCGAGATAGGAGCTTTGTTGGAGAAACCAACCTCTCTAAGATGGGGAACCATACTTATTGGACATGTCCACCTTCCCTAGAGGTTGTTTTAGGACTAGGCTTGACTTGGAGTGTTTAGACTCTGAAGGTAAGGTATGATGTATCCCCTCTTCTTCTATGTTGAGCAATTCACCCATGCTTATTCATTCTCTTTGTCGTATGGACATTAGCCTATACAAAATGTCTTTTCTTTTAAAAATCATGGTTCATGTGAACTACCTTATTTGATATTGATCATGGATATTTTTTTGAACTCTTATATTATGCTTTGTTCGTGATGTAACTCTAAAAGATGGCATATAATGTCTTTTGGCCGCTTATGAGGTGGATGTATATGTTGGTCACTTATGTGGTGACTAGTTTATATATTTTGACTATACTTTCTACTTGCCTCTACATTTAACATGCTATGTGATTCAGTAGCACTAGAGTAGTGTAATTTCATTGGTTTTTATGGCATATGTGTTATTTCCTGCTGAGCAGATGTGATATTTCCTGCTCTTTTGGGATGGAAAAGAACATCATACCCAGGGCAAGATGTGTGATTCTTGGCCCATGTTTTATATATTTGGGAGATTGGTAGTATTCCTTTCTCTATGAGGTTTCAAGTTTATGAGACATGGCTTCCTTTGTGTTTCTATTATTCTAGGGCTATGTTTATCTCACATGCATGTAGGTTGATGATATGGGGTGTGTGCCCTAATTCTTTACATGTGCTTGTGTGGAACAATCTTTATGTTTTATTAATGACAAGTATTCTTTTGTTATCATATGATTTCAATTCCTTTTCTCTTGATACCCATTTGGGAGGTCCTTTTCTATTTCTATGGGAAGCCTTTTATATCTGATGTCCTTTATTCCATATATTGCTCAATTTCCTATTTAGTATGTACATACCAACCTTTGCTGATGTCATCTATTTTCTCTTCTTGCTGGGGTATGCTTCCAACCCTAGGTGAAGGACTTGGATGATAAGGCATGAAGTTTTGGACTGTCTTAAGGAGTTAAAGCTTGGAGACAAATTTGTTATGGTTTATATTTCCCTCTACTTAGATCCTTATGTTGTATCATACATGTAAACCCTTATGGGATATTATTACGTGCTTTTGTAATCTTTTGTGAAAATTGAATATAGTCATTATTTTTATTCCCCTGCTATACTTTGGTTGTTTTGAATACCATTTTTTGAAATTTGAAAATGTGACACCTATTCCAACATACCTTTGAGTGTGTTTGGAATGGATGTTTTATTCTTCATTTTTTCTTTAGTAAGGGGGTAATCCCGCCTCCTTACAACATGGTATCAGGGCCCATGGTAGTTAGAATCTGACTATTTCAATTTTATCTCCCTAGTTAGAATACTTGCCTTACCTTTAAGTAACATGTTTTCCCTAGAGTTGATCAATAGATGATGAAGGGTTGATTTAGGATCCTATAGTTTCACATTAGAATAATGATGAATAGATCCCTAAGATACTTACAACTAAAAGATGCATAAGTAACCATAGTAACTTGAGGTTGTTTAGCTTGGCCTTTAGGCAACTACTAGGACATGAAGTTGAAAGCAAAGTTATCTAGAAAGGATTAGGGTCGGAGTTGCAAGATTTTCCTCCACACCACTAGATTGGTTTACGAGGACTCCTGAATCCTTATGATATTGTGCTGGCCTGAGTTGATATGAATTGTTCAAAATAACATGCTTTTAGGCAATAGTGGCCTTAGACATCTATATGATTTATCTTTAGGGACCATAATATGTTGAACTAGTCTCCTAGGTGTAAAGACTTGTTTGAGGATGGACAAGAGAAAGTTAACCCATAGTTCATAGTTAGTCTTTACAAGTTATCTTTTTTTTGCATGATGCTTATGTAGTTAGATGTAAGGAAGTGTAGTTGAACCTTTTGTACCTAAATATCTTTGACTTAATAAGATGAATCCTTTAAGGGGTGGTGAATAAGTTGTTTTCTTATATGTGGATATTTTTATTTTGAGGATGAAATCCCTTTAAGGGGTCGTGTGTTATAACATACTAGATCTCGAATCCTACCCTAAAAGTTGACATTTTGGACTTAGCCAAACAAGGTTGAAGGTTAGACCTAAATAGATGTTTAGTATAACCCCAATTACCTAATGCATGTATATATCACCTTAATGTAACTTAATGTTCTAACATTAATCTTAGGTTTATAATGGATACATAAAATATGCCACATAACTCATTTTGCTGGTAATATGAAGATAAGAAACTTAATTGGATGAATAATTTAGATAATGGACCGTTAATGGGCCATATGAAGTATCTCATAAAATGAAGTCTCAAAAGTGGAAACAAACTTCAAATTCAAAATCTACATATCAAAATTAGCCTACATGTCAAATTTCATCTAATTTGGCAACCTTGAAATATTAGGATAAGTTTAGGAGAGAGAAAATGAGTAAAAGGCATAAGTAATAAATAATGTGATTATATAACTTCAAAAGATGGAAATAATGTCAAATTTTTATTCAACACATCAAAGATAACTTTTGGATGAACTTTGGTCTAATTTGGATGTTGTTTGTGTAAATTATGCAATTTTAGGTACATTCTAAACTTTTCTGCAATTTACCCAATTGGGAGGTTTTCTTTGCAAATTGTTACATGCATTATAGTCCTTATATATTCCCTAACCATTATCATGTTTTGAACCATCGGGTGCCTAGTTGCAGCTTGGTTTGAAGGTGTTTCTTTCCAAGGGCTTTTTAGGGATTATTCTCTTTATAAATTAGCTTACCTTTAGAAGTTATCAACCAATGGGGTAATTTGTTTGATTGGAGGTCGGTTGGGATAAATTATAAGTATCCATAAACTGACATTTTATATTCAATAAGCCTCTATGAGTTGTCCTCTTGCATGGCCATGAAATCCCTAGGCTAAGGATACATGGAAAGCTCCATGGGGACCTCATGCTTGACTTCTTCGATATCCATTAAGGTTTGCATGTCCATAGGCACCCTTAGCATTGGACACATGGAAAGTAACTTGACACCTTGTTCTTGACTTCTTACTTATCCATAAAGGCTTTCATGTCCATGGACACCCTTATACATGACACATGGAAAGTCTCATAGACACCTCGTACTTGACCTCTTTCTTTATATAGCCATATCTAACCCTTCCCAACTCCCAATTCGAAAACACTAGATCTCCTTTATTTCCTATAGCTTAGAGCATCATTAATACTCTATTTTTCCATGAAGGTGTTGTCCCAAGGTAAAATGAGGTGCCTACCTTGGTGAAGAAGGCTCCTAGGGTTCCAGATTTCTCTATATAGGATTTCTTCAGCTCCTCCTTGTTGATTTTGACCAAAACTAGTAATGTTTCTCCTCTCCTTCCCTATTTTCATGTTTTTAGTCTTCCTTCCAACTTACTACAGGTTGGAGCCCTGGTCTTCCATGGTGAACCCCACCTAGAGCCCCTAAACACCCCATCTCCATGTTCCTTTATTAGGGTTTTTGACCTCTAAAGTGGAGAAGGTGCTTCTTGCTTGAGATAGGAGCTTTGTTGTAGAAACCAACCTAACAAAGCTTGAGAACCTTACTTATTGGACCTTTCCACATTCCCTAGAGGTTCTATGGAGTCCTAGGGTTTGACTTGGACTATTTAGACTCTGAAGTTGAGGTATGATATATCCCTTATTCTTCTATGTTGAGAAATTCACCTATGCTTATTCATTCTCTTTGTCCTATGAACATTATCCTATACACAATGTATTTTCTTTTGAAAATAATGGTTCATCTGAACTACCTTATTTTATGTTGATCGTGTGATCATAGATATTATTTTGAACTCTTATCTTATGCTTTGTTCATGATGGAACTCTAAAAGATGACATGTGATGTCTTTTTCCCACTTATGAGGTGGATGTATATGTTGGTCACTTATTTGGTGACTAGTTTATATATTCTGACTATAATTTCTACTTGCCTCTATATTTAACATGCTATGTGATTCAATAGCACTAGAGTAGTGTAATTGCATTGGTTTTTACAATAGATGTGTTATTTCTTGTCGAGTAGATGTGATATTTCCTGCTCTTTTGGGATGGAAAGGAACCTCATACCCATGATTCTTGGCCCATGTTTTATATATTTGGGAGATTGGCAATATTCTTTTTTCTATCAGATTTTAAGTTTATGAGACTTGGCCGCCTTTGTGTTTATATTATTCTAGGGCTATGTTTATCTCACATGCATGCTGGTTTATGATATGGGGTGTGTGCCCTAATTATTTACATGTGCTTGTGTGGCACAATCTTTAAGTTTTATTAATGGCAAGTATTATTTTGTTATCATATGATTTCAATTCCTTTTCTCTTGATACCCATTAAGGTGGTCCTTTTCTCTTTCTATGGGATGCCTTTTATATCTGATGTCCTTTATTCCATATATTGCTCAATTTCCTATTTAGTATGCACATACTAGCCTTTTCTGATGTCATCTATTTTCTCTTCTTGCTGGGGTATGCTTCCAACCCTAGGTGAAGGACTTGGATGATAAGGCATGATGTTTTGGACTAGCTTAAGGAATTAAAGCTTGGAGACAAAGTTGTTATGGTTTAGATTTCCCTCTACTTAGATCCTTATTTTGTATCATACATGTAAACCCTTATGGGATATTATGATGTACTTTTGTAATATTTTGTGAAAATTGAATATAGTCATTATTTTTATTCCTCTGCTATACTTTGGTTGTTTTGAATATCATTTATTGAAATTTGAAAATGTTACACCTATTCCAGCATACCTTTGAGTGTGTTTGGAATGGATGTTTTATTCTTCATTTTTTCTTTAGTAAGGGGGTAATCCCGCCTCCTTACACAAGGTTTCTTTATCATGAACCACATTGTTTTTTGCATATGTGAATAAGTGATGAGCAAAAGATGTGTTATCTTCTTTTCAACTATACTTCATCTTATTAGACCGAATGTACCCTGAATCATTAATTATATCAAAAGAATCTTGTACCTTTGCAATGTTAGCTTCCATCTCAATTAAAGCATTTTGATTTCTGGAAAACATCCTACACTTCCATTGATGTTCTTTGAAGTTCTTGTCCAAGATTGATCATTGTTTCTTTCTCTTAATGATAGCTTCACCATGTCCAAGTCTGTAGCATACAACTCGTTTTATTGATATAATATTTTATATGAATCCGATATTATGGATTCCACCATTATCGCTTATAAGATCTAGTTCAATAGGTTAAGAAGATTCTAAAACCATAAGAACATGAATACATACAAAGTCAATGCCTTTGCAACTTTCTCTATCCACAATAAGAATATTACCTAAAACATTATAAACACAAAAAAATGTATTTATTCCATCGATGTAGAGCGGGGTAGAATATTTTGAACCAAACATGAATCTCATCAAGATTGTACTTTCCTGACTTCTCTTATGGCCTCCACCTAGTAAGTAGGATTGGTTTGTATTTGTTGATGATATACCTCCTTCATTAGCATTTTTATGATAGCATCTGAGCTAATTGGTAAACTAGGGTTTACCTAGATGATTATATGCTTAATTGGATTGATCATTGCTTAAATCTAATTAATGATGATAATTCAATTATGATCTTTTAAACCTAAAAATAATGCTAAGTGTTCAATTGTTTGAGAAATTAGGGTTTGAGAAATATAAACCCTAGTTGGCTGAAATTAGGGTTTTGATGGTACATGAATGTGGAATTTGATCAGGATAACATTGTGGTAAATGATTTTTCATATTTTCTAAAAATTTTGAATTTTATTGAATTTTGGATATGACATGGATAACTCAATCATGAATATTATAGAAAAATTTCAGAATATTTGAGTGTTCTTTGAATGTGGTTCTCGGTCAAACTATACTTCGATCAAAATGCTAACAAAGTGCTTTTTAGCAGTGTAGTGTTTTATTTTTAATTATTTTTTCGTAACTCCAAATGATCTGAAATTTTAACTGGAGATATGAAACTCAATTATAAACATCATTTAAAAGTTTCATAATTTTTGGATGCATTTGACCTTATCAGTAGACGAATTACAGTAACTGACATTTTTGTAGAATTCTGGATAGTAGTGCACTATTCAATTTTTAATTATTTAATGGAAGATTGGAATGATCTCAATTTTTACTGAAGATTTTTAATTAAATTATACAAAAAAAATTATAATAATTTTTGAAGAAGCTTTGATCTCTAAAATACACAAATTCACAGAAACCTATTTATGACTAAAAAATCTGTTGAAATAAGAAAACGTTTAGTGAGGGGTCAATGTGCAATTAACCCAAGCAGCTCAATTTCTCTATATGGTCAACCTAACACACAAGGAGCACTCATAATTCGTGATTCAATCCAAAGAAACAAAATCCTAGAGAGAGAGAGAGTTAGGGTTTGAGAGGATAAATTGATGGAGATGTTGACCTAGGGTTTTGCGGTCTGAGGAATGATGAAATCATGTAAGTTTAGCTACTTTAGATATAGTTTCATGGTGAATCTTCTCTCACATGTAAAAATTCCATCTCTCCTCTAATTTGATCCAAAATGGTATCAAAACTTCCCCTTTTCTCAATCTTTCTTCATAATCCCTCATTTTTAGGGTTTCCGAGTTGAAAGGAAGAAGAATTGGGTGAATTTCTAGGGATTTGATATGGATTCAAGATTTTCAGATATGGGATACTTTTTAAGGTGTTTTCACACCTTAGGGTGAGTGAGAACTTCCTTTAAACAGTTTCTTGCACGAAAATTGGATAAATCAACCATAATCTTTAATTTCTTAGTATGCGACTACAAACCCTGAATTGTCTATTTGTTCTAAGTTGTTGCAAAATGATATGAAATGGATTCTTCCTTTGTTTGAATGAATTTTAGATGATAAAATAATATTAAAAATGTATAAAATGCATTTTAATGAGAATTCCCTAAGTATTTGTAGAGGTTATTAGAGTAAACTGAAATATAAGGAATTTGTCTATGACTGAAATGTGCTGTATAAGTAAATAGAGAAAGTTGCTTATCTAGATCCCCTTGGTTTTGAATGATTGTCTATCTAAATTCATAGTTCATATATGTCAGATACTATCTTGGATTTCGTTTAAAGTGAGTAGTGTTTGTTTGGTATCTCAGTGAAGAGGGTGAAACCCTAGATGCGAGGAAAGTTGGATATTTGCAAATAGATATCGTGAAGTCCATTTGAAGGGATTTTCTTGACATGATGGACTTTATTTATTCAATGTTATTATTGATGCATGATATCCCTTTGAATGTCATGGAAACCCAAATTTAGCTCAGTTCCAAGGTTTCATACATATATTGATTTTATATGATTTGTTGATAGTAGTCTTTATTTAGTGAATGTTTATGTCGCATGAAATCTTTATGGGAGCCATGGGAATAAGTTGTTGCCTAGTGAGATGTGACAAGATGTGTGATGGCCTTGTGAGCCATGAGAATACTTGTTCAACCAGTGAAATGAATCCCTTAGTCTAAGGACCTAGAGGTAATGGTTACCTATTATAGAGGTAATAATGCTATGTGATGATCTAAGGGTTTGAATACTCAGATCCAATAATTATGATAATGATGTGAAGGGATGAGAATTCCCAGTAATGTGATAAGGGATTGAGATACCAGGTATCATGTGTTGTAAAGATTTGAAAAGTACGTGATAGATGTATTACACCTTTCTTTGTAGCATTTGTTGTGATTAAATGAAACCCTAAGGGTAGGGTGTTCAATGAATCAAGTATTGTGATAAAAATGTTATCAGTTATTATTAATAATTCTTGTCATGATACATAATTAACTCTTAATTGAGTTATGAGATGAACAACTTAAGATTTGGGTTTATATGCACGTTCTTTGAGAAATTATAGGTGAATTGTAGGTGCTATTGACGATTACTCATATGTCAAGTAATTAACTCTTATCAGTGTAATAAGATGATAAATTGCACAATTCTAGTGTGTATGTGCCAAGTGGACATGTAATCTATTTATTTAATAATTTTAATCTACTTGCATGTATAATATGTTGATTACTAAGTATATTACAATGTTTTGAATATACTATTGTGCCAAGTTTAGAATGATATACATGTTGTATTATAAATTCAAATAAGTAGACGTGACACCATAGAGATACCAGAGTCAAGTATAAGTAAGAGAAGGGTACAATGTAGAAAAGAGCTTTCTAGGAATAATAAAATAATAGACTTAGGAGCCCTAAACACCGTAGAACCCCTATGTGACGTCTGCACCTTAGGGGTGAAATGACCTAACACTAGCAGCATCCAGTATATGGCCTTAGGGGTGGAACGACCTAACCTTGGTAGCGTCCAGTATACGGGGGTTGGAACATGCTATCAGGTGGAACGGGGGACGATTCCCTAGTGGAAGTCTCCTTAAATTATAGTTTGTATTGTCCAACATCAACCAGAAGTCTTGGTGGCACTAGAGTATAGAAAAGTCAAGAGGTGGCTTGACTCTCCACCTGTGTGCTCAGATTAGAGGAGGAGTCCAGTTTAGGCCAGAAAGCCATTTCCCTATTGCAGACCAGGAGAGTAGTAAGACTTAGCATTTCCTGGGTGTGTCTGCTAAGTCTTGTATAGTGTGATCATAGTGCACTACAAGTCTTCACATGTAGAGTATACTGTGTATGATCAAGGCATAATAAAATGAATGAGAGGTCATACATGTGTGTAAAATTATTCAATTATTCTTTGTATGTTTCTGAGTTATTAGTTCTCTTTATGATCAATCAAGCATTTCATATATTGATTCACTCTTATAGAAATCTAGAGTATCTTGCCATATTTATGATTGTCAATTATTAGAATCTTTGAAGCTTACTATTGTTATAAATGATATCAATTGCTTAAAAGTATATCTATAATTATATTAGTGTTTTAGAATGTTTCTTTGAAGTACTCATTCACTGAGCGAGTATGCTCACCCTTCTACTCACAATTTTTAGGGAAATCACATGGACTTGAAGAAGATATCATTGCATCAGAGTAGATCTTCCAGAAGAGTTAAGTGTGAGTATAGTTAAGTTCATTCGGTCCTTGTCACTCTTGGTCCTTGTAAAGAAATAAGAGAGAGTTGTAAATGATGATGTATAAAATTATTCCTCTTTTAGCAATATGTGCGAATCAGCAAGTCTTATGTGCTCAAAAGTATGAGGAACATAATGAATGTTCATACATGTAGTTTTACTGTTGAAAATAGATTAGAGAAATCAATGTTTAGATTTCCTTATAAAGTTGGTTTATGTGGTTCAATGCGAGAAAAGAAAGAGTTTTGAAAGAGAAGAAAAAGTTAAGGGTGATCTTTGTATTACGTTAAATCCTCAATCCTCAATTTATGCCCTAATCTCATGATTATTGGAAATTGTGAGATCGGGATGTAACAATTTGGGATCAGAGCTTACGCTGAGTTGTCAGGGACCATTAATTTAGTAAGTTAGAGTCATAAGAGTGGAAGATAGGAGATGTTATGATGTTAGCTCTGGGGATTTGAGTATTTGGATATCTTGGCCCGGTATCTGAGTACTTGGATCAACCAATATCAAGCTACTCTGTCTATTCTTTCATGTATACCCTGGCCAGGTATACAATGGAAGGATGGGCTAGAGAGGAACCCTAGAATTATTAGGGTTAGAAATAAGAGAAGTACATGAATTAAGAGAATAAATATAAAATGAGATAGAACTTTCATTTCATATTGTTGTTTTATTGGAGATGAATAGAAATGATCTTATATGTTTGAATTCAGATATTTAGTATTTTGATATATATATTGGTCTTTAAGATTTGTTGTACACTATGCACTTGTAGAGTTTATTGAATACATTCTTTGTATCAAGTAGACTAGAAATGATCTTTGAATGAACTTTCCTAAGTGGATATTCTTTCCACTATTTGAGATTAATAGGAGTTGGTTAATCTTAAGTAGCTCTTGGCTTCAGGACTACATGTTTGGCCTGGTCTGGCTGGCAGGATGCATTACTAGGATCTAATGACTCCTATTAACAATATGATAAGAGTAGACTCTGGATAAATTAGACCCACATCATAGTGAGAATGTACATACACTAAGATGTTGAAACATATGGGAAATATTAGAATAGCTAAGAATCAGTTGCAACTGATATGTGAGACCCAACTTTGGGGCCTCATATGAGAAATCCTTAATTTGGAATAAAGGAAAACCACATAAGGTTCATATTAAGTTTAATGATTAATATTATATGAACTCTACATATGAAATATGGAAAAGATATGAGAAAACTAAGTAAGGGCCAAGGTAGTAAGAATCGAACATGAGGAATGGATTATATAACTGAGTACAATGTTTTTATGTACTCCAAAGCAAAGGAAAAATAGAAGAAAAGAGTTAAGTATACGATAAGTAAATATAAGTGAAGAGTCTTCAGAAGAGTTAAAGTAAAGAGAATTAGATAAATATGTAAATCATAAGACTAGGATAAGAAACTAAGTTAAAACAAAGATAAATGTTGGAAATGATGAGTTTGATTAAGGAATGAGGGTTATGATATAATTGAGAGCATGGAATGTATACCTTTATTAATAAGTTTAATACATTCATCCTTACTACCTTTGGATTCCAAGTATCTATAGAACAACAAACTAGTTTCTAAAAAAAAGAAAAAAACTGTAGCTTAACAAAATGAATAAGTTATACAAAGGTAGACTATACTCAAGAAGGAAAAACTTGATATAAGAGAAACTATGTTTCACCCATGCATGAGCCATTTGATTTAAAATGAAGGATATGTAATGTATTAAACATGAGTTGAAAATAGTAGAGAGATTATTGATTTATAATTTCAACTTCACATTAGTAGAAGGATAAAAAGAAATATGTGCAACATATACATGATCATACACACGAATAAGCAACATGATCATAAGAGAAAAGTAGAAGTTAAAGATAATAGGTGGAAGATTAGTATATGGTAAGAGGATTATGGAAAGTAAGGAAGGGTTTGAAACATTGTGGAGTAATATAGATTATCAAAGAAAGAGGTTAGGAGATTTAATCAAGTGCTAGTTTGTCAAGTATCCTTCTGGATAACTAATTAAACCTACATATGACAAATGTATTAATGGGATGTTTGAAGATAAGAATTCTAAGTCTCAGAACCGTCTTCTCTTCCATATATTACTTAATGAAAGAAATGTGGGAATGAAGTGATAAGAAAATGAATCATATCTGATGCATAACCACCATGGTAAAGGCATCTAGTGAATGTAATAATGACACATAGTATGATCATGAAACCCCTGGAAGGGTAAATTGAGAATGTAATCTATTTGAATGGCCAATTAAGATGAAGGAAATTCAATTGATAAGATAAGGAAGACTTTAGTAAAAACTTGTGAGATCCAAAGTTTGAATTTCAAATTAAGGGAGCAAAGTCACACCACAATAACATCATGCTACTGATAAAGGACAAACCTTAGAATGTTTAGAGTTGTAGTAGTTCAAGGGTTGTCGGTAGTGATTTGACCTTGAATACTAGCATCTCTATAAAACAAGATCATGAAATTTTCACTATGAGAAGTAAACTAGCACTGATAGTAATCCTAGATAATCTGAAAGGTAGATAAACAATATGGAAATGATTTAGAGTAAAGGACAAGAAATATATTTGAAATATAAGAGGTGTGTTTTGAACAAAAGGAGAAATACAATATGAGTGAAGTGTGATATGAAATAAATTCTTGCAGTAATAGCAAGAATGATGAATAATCTATTCATACCTTGTATTTTTCAATTTTAGGGATGTTTAATCTACATGATTAAAATGAGAAGGATAATTAGCAAAAAGTAAGTAGTAATGAATGAGAAGAGAGATAAGAGAAAATAATGGCTTTTAGTAATATGTGAATCTGTTTTTAGAAGTATAATTTGTTGAAGGTATATTAAGGGATGTAAATTGGTTCTACGTATGATTTCAATGTACATATGCAAGCAATATGTTAATTAAAGGTGCCTGATAGTTTAAGTCATTCATACTAGTAATCCATCTTAGTATTGTACAATTGTGGTATGGTGATATGGGTTGAATGATGATGGAACAAATGGAGGGTTACCCTGAATAAGGTAGTCTTACCTATTCACTCATGAATAGAAGGGATGATAACCATATTGTATTGATATGTAACCCTAATGAGGTGTAGCTTGTTATACCTAGCTTTAATATAACTAAGTGACGGTAATTGGGTATGCATAGTCCTTGAATGACTAATACAATTATGGAGTACTCTATTACTATTGTTGAAACCCTAGTATGCTATAACCTGATGGTTACACCTTGAATTATGTGTGGGTTCATACTTGAGAATAGTATGGAATGTGATGGTAATGCTTCACCTTATGCATCCATGATCCAATGGGGATGTCATTAGTAGTAATGTACAATTGTTGCTGAATCTAGTCTTTTAACTCAAGACAGTTTTGCTATTTGAGTAGCATAATAGTAAAATTCAAGAGAACATGGTGAACTCTCTTTCATGATTTAGAGGTAATACATAACAATAGTACACATTTAGCAATATGAATTGAGATAGTTGGATCAGATTATCGATGTTGAGGTAACACCTCAAGAGTATGAAAATATTGAGATGGTTGTTTCTCTCTCTATCCTATGATTGATTGTGGCATAGTGAATTTGTTTGTTATCATTGAGAACTATTTCAAACATGTTGTTATTTAGTAAAGAAATAAAGGACTTAATGTTGAAAACTGCATTCAAGTATGAAATACAAGAATATAATGACATGTAAGATTTCAGAATCTTAAAATAAACCTTGAATGTACTTTACTTGCATATTTATGTTTCGCGGACGAAACCTTTTTAAGGGGGGAAGAATTGTTATGACCGCATCTGAGCTTAATTTGTAAACTAGGGTTTATCTGGATGATTATATGCTTAATTGGATTGATCATTGCTTAAATATAATTAATGATGATAATTAAATTATGATGTCTTAAACCTAATAAGAACATTAAGTGTTCTATTGTTTGATAAATTAGGGTTTGAGAAATATAAACCCTAGTTGGCCGAAATTAGGGTTTTGATGGTGCATGAGTATGGAATTTGATCAGGATAGTAGTGTGGTAAATGATTTTTTATATTTTCTAAAAAATTTGTATTTAATTAAATTGTGGATATGATATGGATAACTCAATCATGCATATTGGAGAAAATTTTTAGAATATTTGAGTGTTCTTTGAATGTAGTTCTTGGTCAAACTATACTTCGACCAAAATGCCGACAGAGTACTTTTTATCTATGTAGTGATTTATTTTTATTTATTTATTGATAACTCCAAATGATCTGAAATTTTAACAAGAGATTTGAAACTCAATCATAAACAACATGTAAAATATTCATAATTGTTGGATGTGTTTAGACCTTATCAATAGACGAATTATAGTAACTAACATTTCTATAGAATTCTGGATAGCAGTGCACTATTCGATTTTTAATTATTTAATGCAAGCTTGGAATTATATCAAATTTAACTAAAGCTTTGTAACTCAATTATACACAACACGTGAAATGCTCATAATTTTTGGAGAAGGTTTGATCTCCGAAATACACGAATTCACAGAAACATTTTTATGATAGAAAAATCTGCTAAAATAAGAAAAAGTTTAGTGAGGGGTCAATGTGCAATTAACCCAAGCAGCTCAATTGCTTTATATGGTCAACCTAACACACAAGGAGCTCTCATAATTCGTGATTAAATCCAGAGAAACAAAATCCTAGAGAGGGAGAGAGAGTTAGGGTTTGAGAGGAGAAATTGATGGAGATGTTGACCTAGGGTTTTGCGGTCTGAGGAATGATGAAATAATATAAGTTTAGCTTCTTTGGATATAGTTTCATGGTGAATCCTCTCTCACATGTCAAAATTTCTTCCCTCTTCTGATTTGATCAAAAATGGTATCAAAACTTCCCCTTTTCTCACTCTTTCTTCATAATCCCTCATTTTTAGGGTTTCCGAGTTGAAAGGAAGAAGAATTGGATGAATTGCTAGGGATTTGATATGGATTCGAGATTTTCATATATGGGATACATTTTTAAGGTGTTTTCACACATTAGGGTGAGTGTGAACTTCCTTTAAATAGTATATTTCACGAAAATTGGTTAAATCAACCATAATCTTTAATTGCTTAGTATGCGACTACAAACCCTGAATTGTCTATTTGTTCTAAGTTGTTGCAAAATGATATGAAATGGGTTCTTCCTTTGTTTGAATGAATTTCAGATGATAAAATCATATTAGAAATGTATACAATGCATTCTAATGAGAATTCCCTAAGTATTCATAGAGGTTATAAGAGTAAACTGAAATATAGGGAATTTGTCTATGACTGAAATTTGCTGTATAAGTAAATAAAGAAAGTTGCTTATCTAGATCCCCTTGGTTTTGAATGATTGTTTATCTAAATTCATAGTACATATATGCCAGATACTATCTTGGATTTCATTTAAAGTGAGTAGTGTTTGTTTGGTATCTCAGTGAAGAGGGTGAAACCCTAGATGCGAGGAAAGTTGGATATTTGCGAATAGATATCGTGAAATCCATTTGAAGGGATTTTATTGAAATGATAGACTTTATTTGTTCAATGTTATTATTGATGCATGATATCCCAATGAATGGCATGGAAACCCAAATTGAGCTCAGTTCCAAGGTTTCATACATATATTGATTTTATATGATTTGTTGATAGTAGTCTTTATTCAGTGAATGTTTTTGTAGCATGAAATCTTTATGGGAGCCATGGGAATAAGTTGTTGCCTAGTGAGAGGTGAAAAGATGTGTGATGGCCTTGTGAGCCATGAGAATACTTGTACAACCAATGAAATTAATACCTTGGTCTAAGGACCTAGATGTAATGGTTACCTGTTACAGAGGTAACAATGCTATGTGATAATCTAAGGGTTTGATACCCAGATCTAGTAATTATGATAATGATGTGAAGGGATGAGAATTCCCATTAATGTGATAAGGGATTGAGATCCCAGGTATCATGTGTTGATTTGAAAAGTACGTGATAGATGTATTACACCTTTATTTGTAGCATTTGTTGTGATTGAATGAAACCCTAAGGGTAGGGTGTTCAATGAATCAAGTATTGTGATATCCATGTTCTCAATTTTGTTTAATAATTCTTGTCATGATAAGTAATTAACTCTTAATTGAGTTATGAGATGCACAACTCAAGATTTGGGTTGATATGTATGTTCTTTGACAAATTACAGATAAGTTGTAGGTGCTATTGATGATTACTCATATGTCGAGTAATTAACTCTTATCAATGTAATAAGATTATAAATTGTACGATTCTAGTGTGTATGTGCCAAGTGGACATGTAATCTGTTTATTTAAGAATTTTAGTCTGCCTGCATGTATAGTATGTTGATTACTCAGTATATTACAGTGTTTTAAATATACTACTCTGCCAAGTTTAGAATGATATACATGTTGTATTATAACTTCAAATAAGTATATGCGACACCATAGAGATACCAGAGTTAAGTATAAGTAAGAGAAGGGTACAATGTAGAAAAGAGCTTTCTAGGAATAATAAAATAATAGACTTAGGAGACCGGAACACTATAGAACCCCTATGTGAGGTTTGCGCCTTAGGGATGAAATGACCTAACCCTGGCAGCGTCCAATATATGGGGGTTGGAATGTGCTATCAGGTGGCACGGGGGGCGAAACCCTAGTGGAAGTCTCCTTAAATTACAATTTGTAGTGTCCAACATCAACTAGAAGTCTTGGTGGCACTAGAGCATAGAAAAGCCAAGAGGTGTCTTGACTCTCCGCCTGTGTGCTCAGGTTAGAGGAGGAGTCCATTTTAGGCCAGAGAGCCATTTCCCTGTTACAGACCAGGAGAGTAGTCAGACTTAGCATTTCCTGGGTGTGTCTGCTAAGTCTTGTATGGTGTGACCATAGTGCACTATGAGTCTTCATATGTAGAGTACACTACATATGATTAGAGCATAATAAAATGAATGAGAGGTCAAATAAGTGTGTACAATTATTCAATTATTCTTTGTATATTTATGAATTATTAGTTCTCTTTATGATCAATCAAGCATTTCATATCTTGATTCACTCTTATAGATATTTAGAGTATCCTGCCATATTTATGATTGTTAATTATTAGACTCTTTAAAGCTTACTGTTGTTATAATTGATATCAATAGCTCAAAAGTATATCTATAATAATATCAGTGCTTTAGATTGTTTCTTTGAAGTACCCATTCACTGAGTGAGTAGGCTTGCCCCTTTACTCAAAATTTTTACGGAAATCACATGAACTTGAAAAGATAGCATTGCATCATCGTAGACCTTCCACAAGAGTTAAGTCTAAGTATAGTTAAGTTCAGTCGGTCCTTGTCACTCTAGGTCCTTGTAAAGAAATAAGAGAGAGTTGTAAATGATGATGTATAACATTATTCCTGTTTCAGCAATATGTGCGAATCAGCAAGTCTTATGTGCTTAAAAGTATGAGGAACATAATGAATGTTCATACATGCATTTTTACTATTGAAAACATATTAGAGAAATCAATGTTTATATTCCATTATAAAGTTGGTTTATGTGGTTCAATGTGAGAAAACAAAGAGTTTTGAAGGAGAAGAAAAAGTTAAGGGTGATCTTTGTATTACGTTAAATCCTCAATGTGTGCCCTAATCTCATTATTAGTGGAAATTGTGAGATCAGGGTGTAACAAGCATTCTCAAAATCACTAGGAGCTAAGAAATATATCAAAAAATGATTATTTTTTTTGACATATGACATCAATATCTCTAAGTTGGGTCCCTTATTCGATAAAGATGACACTTTTCTATAGGTAGATAATGTTTGAGGCTTATAATACAACCGAGATACAAAGCTCTTCCAGTTAACAATTTTCTCATATGCCACTACCCTAGAATATATCAGTTTTTCTTGTTGGTTTGAATCTATATACTCTTGAGTGTGAACCAACATCTAGTGGAGATATTGTAAACAACTTTACTGATTTTCTGAACTAGAAGTTGTGAAAAAGGTTTTTTTGTTGTCTAAAGTTGCATTATTCTATCTAGCATCACCAAAGTTACTACATCAAACTTATACGTACACTGTTTATAAATGAGATATAGTGAAAAAATTATATATAAGACTTTTGGTATAACGATAAAATTGAAAAAAAAATCTAATCCCTATATAAAACTATTTGTGTATGTGTATACATATGTAAGAATTTATACAAATGGAAGTTCCATCTGACTGTTAGTTTTTGTTTAGTTTTTCTTTCTTTTGTTACAAACCTAAGAAAACCCAATGCTAATATTTACATGATCTCTCATACATGTACCACAAAATACTATTTGAATCAACAATAATAAACATAACACACCCAATAAGAAAAGGTTCTTCATGTAACAACGTAGACCAACTTGTAGAGTTTATAGTATTGTATGAGGAAAAAGGATAGAACTATGGAGGATGTATCTTATCAACAATAATCTTCTTCCCGCTTTCTCTAATCTAATTACTGGTTACATCACCTCATATATACATTATATCTTTATTATCATTTTTCTAAGTAATTCTTAAAGCATTATCCCCCATCACATTTGTGCTACTATGCTTTATATCTTGCTCCCTCTCGAGGAAGACTTTAGTGGAACATAGGATGACCTATATAACCACGATCCCTTCAACCTCCCTTGTTCTCCCTCTTGGGATCCTATTCCAATGAGGAAAGGTGGACACATCATGTTAAGCTTGTAAGATATATCAGAGTTGTAGTCACCATGAACGATGATTCCCACAATCATTCTTGTGACATGGAAAGAAATTCCTTATCTCTAAAAACCCTATTAATTGGTTCCCAATAGGGTTATCAAGAACGTGCATGATGTTATAGATGCTTGGTGAAGAGGTTAAAGGGTTATTTGATTATCCTTCACTTTCACTATGAAATTGGTACTTGTCACAAAATACCACCTCTTTGGTCCCCTATCAAAAAAATGAGACAACGACACATGTTGAAAAAGGTTCCTTCTTAAGGTAAAAGCACACCTCTATCTGGGTAGCAATCTTCATCTTAATTAGCGATGCATCCTACTAGATGTTAGCCTTAGGTGGATTATGGTCAGGCTTGGTAGTAAGTTTGTGTCTATCCACTTTCATTGGGAAATGTCAACTCTTCTTATATTGGGATTGGGACAATCTGATCAAATATTTAGACATCACTTTAAACTAGACTACCGACTCCTATGATGATGGCATTAGTGAGGTGATGTACCCGAGATCAAGACGGTGACCATGTCCCCCTACCCTTGGTGTTCATTGGTGACGACCTTGGCATGGTTCCACTAGCTTGGTTCAACAATCATAACATAGGATCTCACTTGGAACACTTAGTATATAGTAGTAAAAATAAGGCATTGATCAGTAGTCCAACACATTGACTGTAAAATACTCGCATCTACGTATAGAACTTAAATTTCTATTTTTTAATGTCCACCTTTAATTATATGAGAATCAAATCTTTTTCCTTGAAATATATTAATTGGGAGTAATTAGATCTAAGAAAATGTAATGTCTTACTCTCTTACATAAGGTTAATGACATATCAACTATTTAAGTCTTTAATTTAAGAATAATTTTTAAATTCACTAATTTAATTAGTACGACCTTAATGTGAAACTCTAGAATCACCCTAAGCCGAATTGATGGAAGGCATTCGATAAAAATTGAAGCAATATATCAAATTGATTAAGAAAGACATTAAATAAATTTATTGAGTACTTATCTTACAAGTAATAAAAAATACTAAACATATAAAAAGAAATTGATATTAGAATTGATTTAGTCGCACCCTAATTAGCCAAGCCATTAATTATCGTGTCAATCCTACCCAAATTAATTTAATTGATTCATATTTGAGCTTTAATACATTCAAATTTACACTTTGCCTAATATATTCATCTAATTCCATAGAAAATTAATGTGGAACATTACTAATCTGTCTCCCTCTCCCTTTGCTAACCCGCACGATGACCTTCCAGTTTGTCACATCCTTTCACAAACATATGAAACTGATGATCGACAGTTTATTCTCATCTTCTCTTCCTTCATTCTGTCCTCTACTTACATCCCTCTTTCCTCACCAACCCTAGATGCCACGCTTTGTTTCCTCCTTCATGTGACCTAGTAGGATAGAGTGTTGGTATGTATTCCCAGATAGACAATTAGATGATGATTGTAATGGCATATCTTATATATGATTTGATTAATACTAAAGGCAACCTTCCAATTTATTTTTTTATTCAGTTATGAGATAATGATGTAACATAATAAATGACTAAAGAATGATATTTCTCAATGACGTATGTCTTCGGGTTGAGGACCTGAATGATGATATCATACAAATGTCAAGAGTATATGAATTCTTGTTATGTCCCTAGTCTAATGTTATTATGGAAGGCTTATAGACAACATTAACACTTAAGACTAGAGTGTGTGTTGGTTAAAGACAGAATTTCATTAGTCATGATATGTGATATCAAATCAAGCACATAGATACTTGTTAGAGAACAATGTATTAGACAGACCCACCATGAGAGTGACACATGGAAACCATGATTTTTGGTCAGAGTCATCTCTCATAGTGATGGTGGTGATTGTGATTCTTGGACCTGAAGTCACTACACTCATCACATGTCATTTGGTGTGCTTTGACATCAGCCACCATGATCTTGAATAAGGGTTGCCATAAAGGTAGTGCTCAGGTTCACTATGACACATGGGGTTGATTGTGAGTGATGTAGATGAGATTTGTCCCTCCTACAGAAGTTTGACATCCTAGCCACTTAATAAGCGAGACTGAGAAATGCATGGCCATGCTGATGTGAGTCAATATTTTATGTTGAGCTTACACATATCTTAGAAAATTTTCTCTAGTTCAAGGAACATGGATTAAATGTTGAAGAGGATGATGATTCCATGCCTCGAGTTCCATCTAGATATCATAGACAAAGGAACTATAAATTCACTGTAACACCACTCATAAATGATAGGTTAAGTTGTTCTCCAATTTCTCCAATTACTTAAGTAGCAATGAAGTCTTGCTAGACACCAATAATTGTTTGTGAAATCATAATATGATTATGAATATCACTACCAACATAATGTGGAGCCCACAAGGTCACACGCATGGTATGCGATTGGAATAGGGGTATAATTGTCGACATGATTGAAAATATTTTGAATCAAATTGATTAATAAATTGTTTAGGTAATCTACTATAATATTGGAATATAATCTGAGTTAATTGGTTAAAGTGTCTAAGCCAATTAATTAGATTCCATTATTAAGTCAGTTGGATGATCCAAAGTGATTAACTAGAGATGGATAATGGAAATTAGTTTATCAATTAATATGATTAATTAATTCATTCTGGAATATTCTTTTAATTGTCCACAAGAGGCTCTTTTTAACAAGTGTGCAACCTTTTGTTTCCCAAGGGTTTTGGGAAACCCTACCTCATTTTTTCTTCTATTTATAGTGGAAAGATGGGCATATTATGATACACACTTGGAGTTGTATGTGAATCCTAGCCATCATCGTCCCCAAGTGAGAGAGAAGTAAAGCAACTGATGCTATCACTTTGTCAAGTAGAAGGATACTCCTTCCCGTCAGCTTATGAATCACAACGTGGAGTTCCAGTCCATCCGGGTGGATGAACTAGAGATGTGGTTGTTGACCTACCTGTGTTCAGAGGATGGACGATGACTGTCTGTGCATACTAGGAGCGAAGCACATCACTAAGTGAACGGTCATTGTCGGACTTACTCCAGGATGAGGTATATCCCTACACCCTCTTTCCAAATAAGTTGTTGTTGAAGAGATTTGCTCACATGGTATGTGTGGAGATTTTTTCCACTGGTTCAATTCAGCCTATTGCCTGTACAAAACCCAACAAAGTGAGACTTTTACCACCCCAGATGTTGGTTCTAGTAGAACAGTCAACCAATTTTGGTTGCACGTCCATGACCTCCCTATCTTCGTCTCCCTATGGTACCTCCAAAGATTCTTTCACCCCCTCCTCACCCCTTCACATCATCTTGCTACCTCCACCACATGGTCTACCTCATCACTAGGCCCATCCTCTCCATCTCCCTACACTCTTCTTCCCTTGCATTTGAATACCAGATCGTAGGCAGTTGTGTAACCAACCATGGTTTCCTTCAGTTGCAAGCCTACCACCATCATATAGACTACCACCAACAATTATATCCTCCTTGTATCGCCATGAATCCCAGCCGTAATATGTTTTTTCCTATAGCCAATAGTTGCTAGAGAACAACCCTAGTAGAGCGTCCTCTCCTTGCTACATGTATCAACCTTCTCAGATGTTGATATCACCACCATTGCATCTGCTAACTTCTTGTAGTAAACGAGGATCTCTCCCCTTTCAAAATCGTGGCACCGTAGCCTCCATTATCCCTTATAGTAAACGAGGATCTCTCCCCTTTCAAAATGGTGGCACTGTAGCCTCCATTATCCCTTGTAGTTTCTTCTAAAATCTTAGGCATCGCCAAGGTCTCTCACACTGCTGCATCGACCAGGATCAGCCACACCCTATTCGTTCTTCACCTTTGAGTCTGCAACTGCCACCACTCAGGGGAGCCACTACCACTGCATGACATCCTCCATCTTCCTGATCCTTGTGCTTCCACCTAGGGCCTTAGGGAATCTCTTTTGACATTGGAAGATTCATCAACATGGTCAATGATTGTCCTACTTATCCCCCTACTCTAGGCTGATGTGAAGGACTAAATACAACCAATTTCCCTACTTGGTACCATCTGTACTTGCAAACTACATTTTATCATTTAGACTTGAGCAACTAGGTGGTAGAATGATACAACTAGCCTACCTATATAATTCCTATAGTCATTAAAGTACTTGAAGTGGTCTTCTATTTACCCTAGGCTATGTTGAAGCCATATATTCCATGGTCCTGATTAATATATTGACCACCCTGTGATCTATAATGCTATGATGACTGCATGTCAACATCTTTTTTTCTTGAACTTCTATACATCATGATGTAGTAAATTAGATAGAGTGTTAATAACCATTCAGATAATCAGTTACGTAGAAGGGTAGTGTAGACTATTTGAACCTAGTCGACTAACCATATTCACCATATTCTATTGTATTTGTATATACATATGTGAATGAAGATTTAAACCTAATAGGAATGTAACCTAAAGTATTTCCTTAAACAATTCTTATGAGATTATATGTGTATTATGAATAATCATAGTAACTAACTAGATTACTAAGTTGTTTATTTTCAAGAATCATATCGAAAAAGATAAAAGTATGCAACAAGTAGGAAATACTTGAATCTGAAGAATCTCATATGAACATAATACATCATATAAGTATTTATGATAATCAATATTTGTTGTGTTTAAAATGGGTATGATTTAATGTACTTCATCCATTTTACCAGTCTTGACTATATATGTGATAATATATCCTTTTTAGTAATTTTGAGAACTTAGTAATTACATTGTCCAAATAAAAAATACCAATATTATTATTTTTATATATTATAAACCCTAGATCTCACAACTAAGCATGTTTTGATAAAAAATATTGAATCCAATGTCTCATTGGACTTTAGGTGACTGAATAAAAATACATGACATTGAAATATCTATAGAGAATACACCATATGATTTGGATTTCAAATACTAGAACCTATGTAGAGAAAGATGATTGATTGTGATAGATATGGTTACTAGGGAAAGAAGCTCAATTATAAATTATAAATACTAATAAGGAGTAAATTGAATTATTGATATATAACCTTACATAATAATGACAAACATATGTTGGCATCCCCAAACCCTAACTTGACATTAGGTGAATGAACTAGGATTAATATACTTCCGATGATAAATGGGTAATTTTGAACTAATGTGTGTATAAAATGCTTTTAGGATGAGAAGGATGAACTTGAAATTCACCCCTAGAAGTTGGGTTTGTCTTGAAGATAAGGTACATTCTCTTCCTTATTTATATTTGGGCATTAACGTGACTAAAATATTCCTATAATGATGCATTTTTTAGTTTGGCATTTTATTTGTTCCATGATGAAATTTGTTATTCTCTAAAATTGATAAATATCTTGGTTCCTTGGGTCTATGACCCCACTTGCATTGTTATTTGGACTAGAGATGTGAATGAGGGCTTATACATTATCTTGCCACCCTTTTTGTGCATTTTGATTCTTTAGCTAGATATCTATCATATGGTGCTTATGTCAACCATTAGGGTGTGTTGGTCCACTTGGGTTATGCTTTTCCACCTCTTTTTATACTATACAAGGGTGCACTATTCCACATAGTGGATGATATTCCACCCATTTTTACTTAGGACAAAGTTCCATTGATGGCTTGGTCATACATTGCTATTTTATCAAAATATATTTTCATGAGAATATATAGAATTGTTGTGATATTGTTAATAATGGCAAGACTTTTCATCTTAAATATTTTACTCCTAACTTTTAATGCCTCATTATCTTAACATCAATATTCTTGAACTTACCTAATTAAATTCAATTATCCCCCTCTTATGGGAACTTCCTCTTTTGTACTTCATGTCGTTAAAATGCCCAAATATTTATATTTGTCGACATATACTAGTTTTTGCTGACTCATACAAGTTTCATCCATTTTTTGGGTTGTTCCCAAAACCACCCAAGTATGAGTTCTTTTAAGGACATGGACACATGAAGTTCGCATACATGAAGTTGGCATGTAGATAGCTTGGGTGGCTATGTTGCCCTCTACAACTAGGGCTCTGTTGAAATTGGATGTAGTACTTTATTTTTTTATGTACCACCCTTAGTTATGTTTTTCACTATGTAAACTTATATGGGTCATTTCTTATACCAATCGAGTGGGCCCACTATCATGAACCACTTTTTACAACATGGTATCCGAGCCAAAGTAGTCAATAACTTGACTATTTTAAGTTATCCTTTACTTGTTCCTTAGTTGGGTTGTTAGGTAACCCCTATGGGCTGACGATAGACCTAATCTTAAGTTGTAAAATACCAATTAGGGTTCCAATTTCAGTGTAAATGGGTACTTCCACTTGCCACTTTTGGGTAACCCTAGTTCCCCCTTGACTCTCTTTGGAAGTGGAAATTGTACTACTTCATAGTTGAATCTCCTTGTGTATTACTCCTATTTCCTCTTTTATGAGAAATCATTTCAACTAATATAGGAGTAAGTATGCCTCAAAAACATATATTTTGGCTTAACCCTAATTCCCCTTTCTTATGCTATGTGTTAGAGATGCTTTTGGTACAACCTTTTATATTCTTGAAGTATCAAACCCTTTTGGTAGATTGTAGAAGGTTAGGATAATATCATGTGTATAGTTTAAGGAAAGTGGTTGACTTGGTTCTTGGATTGATTTTTGTGTCATTCTTTTATTTCCATCATAAGGTTTTCATCGTAAAAATTATTTTCATTGTAAATTTCTATGTACCAAAACGCTTTTATATTTTATCGATGGGTTTTGGAACCAAGTCACAACCACAAGAAAGTTGGAGCCATAGAGAAACCATTTAGTGATGAAACCTTTGAGTATCATGCTCTACCTTTCAACACTATGCCTAGGTTTGGTGTAGCATTTAAGAAGAATTTTAAACATATACGTAGTTATGATCTAGTTTTTCTACCTTATGGAATCTATATGGTTATATAGGTTATACAGAAATCAATAGTTGAATTCAATATTTACTAGAATAGGAATACCTTGGGTAACTTTTGGAAATAATGTCAAACAATTAAAGGTACTGCCAAATCTGGGTGGTAAGGATTTCTAATTATTCCATCATAATTTTTACTTTGGTAATTAAAAAAAATCATCTCCACTAATCCCTAAAGGATCAAGTTAATTTTGGTAATGCACTAAGTTATATATAAAAAGAATTCGGGAAAAAAATGGTCAATACCCCTAATTCTCTAGGAATGTTAAAAAATTGAACACAAATATTTCCATAAATTCATAACAAACAAAGGTGGAAATATACTACATACATATCAAAACTTATGTGATTTAAGGTGCATACATAAATTATGGATGACTAATTCAATAAATTGCATATGGAACCCTATAGGGATCAATGTGTATGGTAACTAGGATTTCAAACAAAACCCTAATGTTATACCTTAACCCTTGTATGTATGATAGCATACATGAAATCCTTAGTGATGAGACTTTAGGGAATTAATACTCCTTAGTAAAATACATAAATATAATAAACCAGAGATATAAAGCATATTTTTAAAGGAAGAGGTGCTATATATGCATGTTACACCCAAAAATACATGTACACTTAACTAGTTATAAATAAATGAATAATGGTGCATACAAAAGAAAATGATAATACACATTAAGATAGTAATTATTGATTTTTTTGTCCCTAAATGAGCGTAGGCTTCCAACTTAGTGTCCTTAATATAAAGACCCTAACGGGAAACCTAGTTTATGGAATCAATCATTCTAGGTTACATCATGAAAAAGTAGAAACGATAGTAAAACCTAGAGCCTTATGAAAGTAATATCATGACAATGATAAGTGAATAGTCATACCACCATAACGGTGCATGTTCCATGAATAATATGACCAAGTTATGCTAAACCTAGTTTTTGGTGTTACTTTCCTAGTGTAACCTTTAATAGTAGTTCAATACCTGGAATACTTGCATAGGATTGTCATAGTTCAATACCTAGAATAGTTGCACAGGATTGACTTAGTTCAATACCTGGAATAGTTACACAGGATTGACTTAGTTCAATACCTGGAATAGTTGCACAGGATTGAATTAGTTCAATACCTAGAATAGATGCACAGGTCTGGCATAGTTCAATACTGGGAATGGATGCATAGGTTTGGCATAGTCTAATACCTGGAATGGATACACAGGAATAATATAAGTCCAATGCTTGTACTAGTTGTACATGATTAGTATAATCCAATGCCTAGAATGTTTATATAGTATTGGTATAGACCAATGCCTGAACAAGACATGATGATGTATACTCTCAATTCCAGTATAAACCAATATCTATTTAGAAGATTGGCTAAAATTAACAGATAGAAACAAGAAAGAGTCATGGGTGACATAACAGAGTAATGAGTATCATGAGAAAATCATAGGATGTTGAGTTAATACAAAAGATAAATGATATACATGTTCTTTCTATTCCTTATAAAGAGAATAGATGATTTAATGCTCTATCATAGATAGTTGCAATACTTAAAGATGAGAATGATCTAAACTACTTATCCTCCACTCAGATTTATATTATAAACTGCAATAATAATGTTTCTGGCGGAGAGTTATATCTCTCACTGGGGCAATTTTCAATTGTCTCACCCCTGTGGGATCCAACATTTTTAGGTGGACGAGCATGGAGGAGATTGAGAGCATCTTGTAGAGGAAGAACTTTAGCAGTAGCAGGGACAACAGTGACAACTCTGGTTGAGTGTACTGTCTGTCGTGTCTTGTAAATAGAAGTCATATGTGTCATCTCTGTACTCTCAGGTCCTCAGAGTTAATAGTTAGTGCTTTTAATGAATCATTTTGAGATTTTGGCTTGATGCCTCGAGGTCCTTATGCTGTCTGTGTTTAGCATTTAACAAGGCAGTTAATGATGTAAACCTCGAGAAGAGATGGTACAAGATATGTACTTATGAACAAGGATGTAAATGTAATACATTGGTTCTTGTTGAAAAAGTTTTCCTATGATTGGATCTCTTTGAAAAAGGTTTTAATTTTTAGTGATTTTCAGTAATCCGCTGTTAGTAACTTCTTTCTCTTAGTTAATGACGTATGTTTTGAACACTTCACCACAATTTAGTGGTATCAGAGCTCTAGGTTTGCCGAGTCTACAAAGACATAGGATTAAGGTTGTTGAGTCTGTTCTAGTGTCTTCCAGTTTATCTGATAAGTGTCTTCTGCTCATATAGGAGAAGAAGAATTTAAAAGATGTCTGGATCACATGATGAACACGTTGCTGAGAGCAATGTTGCTGCACAAGTAGAAGGTGCTAGGGATCAGGCAAGAGAAGAAACAGTGCCTGAGAATCCCCATGTTGATGAGGGCATGATGAGAAACCCAAATTTTCCTACTCTTTTTGGACAATTCATGACTGCAGTGATGCATATAATAGACCGGATGCCAGTACCACCACCTAGTGCACCAATTCCCAGTGAGGGATATGGGTCTGGAAAGACTTTTGAATGACTACGTCGTGTAGGATCCATAGAATATGCTGGAACATCTGACCCATCAGATGCTGATTTATGGCTCACTGAGTTAGAAAAAGCTTTTAAGATCCTTAGTATCCCAGAGGCTGACAAAGTTAAACATGTTGTATACCTTTTAAAGGGTAGTGCTGGACATTGGTGGGCTATCGAAGAAATAAAAAGGAATGATGAAGAGGTTGGCTGGGAGGAATTTCATTGAGAATTCATCAATAAGTATTTTCCAAGGACATACTTCGATGAAAAGATCTCACTGTTTGAGAAAATTCGACAGAGAGACATGTCGATAAGTGAATATGAGGTTAAGTTCATGGAACTTTTATGATTTTGTCCTCAAATGGCTACCACTGAGGAGGAAAAGATTCAACATTTTGAGAAAGGACTGAATGTTGAAATGTCTATTCCAACATCTTCCCTAGAAAGTAGAGAGAGGTTTGCCACATTTGTGGAATCAATTCAGAGGATAGAAAAGTTTGTGACAAAGAAACAGGAGACAACCTCAAAATAAAGTCTACACAGACATAAGGACCAATGATTAGTGGTACTAAACAACCAAAATCTTCACCAGTTCGACCTCAATATAGTACACCAATGCAGAGGTCATCAAGTCAAGGTCGAGCTTGTCATAAATGTGGACAGATAGGACATTTTTGACAACAATGTCCAAGAAGAAACAATGAGGTGACCCAACAGTCAGGGTACAATCTGCAAAACTCACAAGGACCTCATTCCAGTGGAGCAGATGGTAGAGGACAAAGACAAGTGTCATAGTTTGGTCCATCTACTTCTGGTAGTAGAGGACAAAACAATAACAGATAACAACTGACTCCATGTTTTGGGTCAGATAAGATGCTAGATAACTTGTAAATGGTAGACTTGTCAAGATAGAACTTTTTATTTTGAATTATCTTTTGTTCCCTACTATAAGAAAGGTAGTTGTTGTTTAGTTCACCTGTATAATCCTTTAAGGATATGAGGAAGAGATAAGAAGGATGAAAACTTATGTTCAGTTTAATATTCTCTTATATGTTTTGAAGTTTCTCTCTATATATATGGAACATAATATAAAATAAATACATAATACCTAATTTTAGTTCTTGAATACCATGGCTAGGTATTCATTTATTGAAGACAAGGTAAGTATGACATATCTAGATTGTTATCTTTCTGATTACTCTGATCAAGTAGTCATTCTGAAACAATCTCAAGAGTTTAAAGAAGAAGGAGATGTGGCATGGAAATTACTACCACATTCTAAGTGATATTCAAAGGGATCTGATTTAATTATAAATCAACTTACAAACAAAAGAAGATATTTAGTACAATGTATACCCTGGTCTAAAGACCAAGAGGCAACAGTTACCTGATAAGAGGTAACAATAAAAATGATGAGATTAAGGAATGATGAGATGTAATCATCCTTATAATTCCTATGCTGATGGCAAGGAACCAAGGATAAAATAAGGGTAAATGACTTATGGACATAGAAAGTTCATGCAAAATTTAGAGAAAATGATAATCTCTTCTCATTAATATACAACCTTGGATAATAATGGGTGATAAGAAGAATATGATTCTATGTTTTCTTTCCTTTTAGGGACGTGGCAATCAAGTGGGTCTTAGGACACTTGATGTGCACAATTAAAAATGTTTATTTGATGGATACTTAGAAAAAGTATCAGTTTGTCTTGGTCTTGGGTTACAAGAAAAAGATGTGTGTAACAAGTAATGTCCCATGATGAAACAAAGATGAATATGTGATGCGTTTCTAGTACATGTAATGTATACCAAGGTAAGGGATTCTAATATTAGATAATTTATGTTGACCACCTGGAGTGGTTAATTGTGAAATCAGATTGGTTATATAATATTGCATGGACATCATATGTTAGGGGTTTATGCCTTTCATAAACATGACATTGAGATGTTATGTGAATACTTGATGAGATGATATATGAATAATATCTGTCTCCCTTTATCTGGGATTTTGGGGACGAAATCCTTGTTAGGGGTTTATAATTTGTAACATCCCTGACCTGGGTTATGCTTTAAACCTAGGTGTTTGTTTAAGAAAGACAATTATATGCTTGTTCTTATCTTTTGAAAAGTAATTAATGTTCAAGAGGAACTTATATCTCAATTTTAGTCCTTTTTGAACAATGTTGAAATAATGTTTTGCCTGTTTTGGACTAAATTGCAAATTACCCAAGTTGAGGGGTTAAATTGCAAATGTTACATGATAAAATGTTCCTCATGTTTTGAATCATCATGAGAATGAATATGATGAAGAGGTATGGCTTGGGAAGGCCTGTGTACCAAGAAAGAGCTGATAAAGCAATGTTTATGCATTAAAACCTAGTTTTGGTGTAATGTGCAATTTAACCAAAACCTAAGGTTCAATATGCAAATTATCACCTCAAAATAGACCCTAATGTTTCTTTTCATCAGGTCGAGCAAAGAAAATGAGAGGGGCATCTCATTTGTATCACTTTGAAGGAGAGAGAATCTTGATAATAAAATAATCAAGATTAAGCATAATTGAAACCCTAATTCAATTTAATGCAAAAATAATTATATTAATTGGATTGCCCTTCAACCAAAATTGTGTTGGTTGAAAATCAAAAACTGTGGACGTCCTTGTGCCTTGCAAAGGAAATGGAAATATCTACGTGAGTGGATAACCCACTCACATTAAGAAAAGAAAAAGAAATATCCACTAACTTATGGATATTATTATTATATGATTTAAGGTGCTTAATTTGTTTTCCTCTAAATCATGGATAATTGAGAGGAATAAGAGGCAAGGAAGATATAATTGTATATAAGGAAGATAAGGGGGCAAGTGGCAAGGAAATGGAGGAGTTATCCCCTACTTTCTCTCTCTTAAATGAATTTTTTCAAAGAAAATGCATATATGCTCATTTATCCATGAGTTGAAAGGGTAATTCCGAAACCACGTTTACTCTTTGCTTTCAAAACGACCAAGGGAGCTTTGGAGGATCAGGAGGACGACCCCCAACCTGTTGGTAAGCTCCATGACCTCCTTTCACCTTGATTCCATGGTGGAAATCGAAAATCAATGCATGATTTCTTCTAATCTCCATTCCATCTTCAATTCTAGCCATTCCTTTTCACTCAAAGCTTAAGGATGAGCTTGGGATAGTGGAAGGTGTTTCTTTCACCATTAAAGACTTGGAGGTTGAAGCTTTGAAGATCAATTGAAGGCGAGTTATATAACTTGAACCCTTATTCATTGTTATTGAATTCAATTTCTCAATCCATTATGTTTGATTGTTCTTCTTGCAATTCCTTTGAATAATTGATGAAACTATCATGAGAATGGCAGTAGAATTCGAGGGGTTTAAGCTTGATGATGATGACATCATCATAAGAACACATCTCAACAAGTTTTAGTTGCAAACGATTTCAACACTTTTGGTCCAATCGGTTTCACCAAACCGTTTGGTGACCAAACAGTTTGGAAACCGTTTGGTGACCAAACAGTTTGGAAACCGTTTGGTGACCAAACAGTTTGGAAACCGTTTGGTGACCAAACAGTTTGGAAACCGTTTGGTGACCAAACAGTTTGCAAACCATTTGGAGGTGGAGTTCCAAACCATTTGAACATAGTTGACCGAATGGGATAGTTGACCATTTATAGCCTTATATGGTTTCAAACCGTTTGGACATATTGAGTTGACCGTTTGGGTTGAGTTAACCGTTTGGTTAAGTAAGTTCAAAACTGATTGGAATCTTAAACGGTTTCAAACAATTTGGACTGTGAGTTCAAAACCATTTGAAGCCTTAAATGGTTTCAAACCATTTGTACAAAGTCAACCAAAAACCGTTTGGATGATTAATGGTTGTAATTGAGGGTTGAAGATCCAAGGATCATACAATGATGGACTTCAATGATCCAATTGATGAAGGAATTGTTGATGCAAAACCCTAATCGGTTTAGTTGAAGATGTACCTCTTTTGGACTTTCGGTTTCAAGGGTAGTTTGGATCAAACGGTCTTGAGACCGTTTGAGTCCAAATGGTCTTGAAACCATTTGGGGTCAAACGGTCTCAAGACCATTTGGATTCAAACTGTTTCAAACCATTTGGAGCATCAATGATCAAGATTGTTTGGATGATTCTATATGATTAAATCAATTGGAAACCCAAGTTGATGAAAGATCAAATGACCATATGGTTGTTACTAATCTATCTCAAAGATAATCACTAGGGTTGTACCTTTAAGATACTAAGTGATTGATAATCATTAGATGAGTTAATCCTTGAAGCTTAAGTAAGCAATAATTCAGTACACTATGTCAATCATAGTTGTATGTACTTGATTGGAGGGTTGATGTAACCTAATCAAGTTGAAAGGATGATAGAAAGGAATTCATACATTAGTATTAATCTGGTGCTAATTAGGGTATGATCCTTAGTAAAGAGGTCATGAAACCCCAATCAAGAAGGTTAATGAACCCTAACCCTATATCAGGGTAACATAATGTAAAACCCCAATTATCGGAATGGAGAGTGAAAACTTAATTGGGATGAATAGTAAATCCTAATTATGGATAGTTGAAAAAGAAACCCTAATTTTAGGGTAAAGTGCATGAAACCCTAAACTAGGTTAATGTGATGTAAAATCTTGATGTATTGATATGATGTAGAACTCAAATCCAGGGTGATGCTATGTAATGCTATATGAAACCTTAATCTTGGACAATATTGTGATAAATTATAATCCTGGTTTGGGTAATGGGATGAGTATCCCCAATTGACATGAATTGAGAAACCCTAATTGAGGGTGATTCCATAAGAAACCCTAATTGAGGGTGATTCCATGAGAAAACCCTAATTGGAATGAATAGTAAACCCTAATTATGTGCAATGTGATATGAAACCCTAATGAAGAGAGATGATATGTGCAATCCTAACCCCATGTAGGGTGATGCTTTATGCAATCCTAACCGTAATAAAGGGTGATGGTATGGGAGACCCTAATCCTAATAATGGAATGGTGACTATTACAGTGATAAGGGAAATACCTAAAGTGATTGATTATAGGAAACCTTATAGCAAGCAATGCCATAATCTAAGATAAGTCCCTATCATTGAAGATAGTTGGACAATCCTTACGTGTGTTTTATGACCTATGCACTTCTTAATAAAGGTGATAGGTTAGTATATGGAAGTATTAAGATGGGAAATACCTTAATACAATCTAAATTGATAAACTCAAGTAAGTTTAAAGTGATGAGGGAACTGATATATCAAGACATCATAGATATCACATCCAACTCTTTAAGAATGATATCCCTTGATGCATATCAAATCCAACATACTTGTATGAGTAACATATACAAAGTGCTATCCTAATCATTACATCAAGATGTAATGTGTTTTATGAACCATGATATTGGTTGTTGCCTAGTGAAAGGTGACAAGATGTTAAATGTGATTTATGAGCCATGAGATTAGTTATTACATAGTGAGAGGTAATAAGATATTTTGCTAGGCCTTGTGAATCACATGAGAAAGTTGATACCTAGTGAAAGGTACCAGGATAATTATAAAAGTCCCCTGAAGAAATGATAATGTTCTTAATAAACCAAGAAAATGGAAACTTAGTAACATAATAATTATAACAAAAGGATACAATAATAATGATGGAACATTGATTATACAAGTGTGGAGAAGAGAGGAATACTTGTATTACATAAAGAATGTGATTGAGCATGATGGCATGGCCAAAGTTTAAATGTTAGTAGAAGAATGAGGTACCCAGTGTTGAAGAGGATTGGTAATAACCCAATACCTAAAATAATGTCACAGGATTGACATAGTTCAATACCTGGAATAAATGCACAGGGTTGGTAATAACCCAATACTTGGAATAACTTCACAGGATTGGTCACAACCCAATACCTAGAATAATGTCATAGGATTGGCATAGTTCAATACCTGGAATAGTTGCACAGGATTGGCATAGTTTAATACCTGGAATAGTTGTATAGGATTGACTTAGTTCAATACCTGGAATAGATGCACATGATTGGTAATAACCCAATACCTGGAATAACTGCACAGGATTGGTCACAACCCAATACCTGGAATAATGTCACAGGATTAGCATAGTTCAATACCTGGAATAGATGCACGTGATTGGTAATAACCCAATACCTGGAATAACTGTACATGATTGGTCACAACCCAATGCCTGGTATAATGTCACAGGATTGGCATAGTTCAATACTTGGAATAGTTGCACAGGATTGGCATAGTTCAATACCTGAAATAGTTGTATAGGATTGAATTAGTTCAATACCTGGAATAGTTGCACATGATTGACTTAGTTCAATACCTGGAATAGTTGCACAGGATTGACTTAGTTCAATACCTGGAATAGATGCACAGGTCTGGCATAGTTCAATATCGAGAATGGATGCACAGGTTTGGCATAGTCTAATACCTGTAATGGATACACATGAATAATATAAGTCCAATGCTTGTACTAGTTGCACAGGATTGGTATAATACAATGCCTGGAATGTTTATATAGTATTGGTATAGACCAATGCCTGAACAAGACATGATGATGTACACTCTCAATTCCAGTATAGACCAATATCTATTTAGCAGATTGGCTAAACTTAACAGATATAAACATGAAAGAGTCATGGGTGACATAACAGAGTAATGAGTATCATGAGAAAAGCATGGGATGTTGAATTAATACAACAGATAAATGATATACATGTTCTTTCTATTCCTTATAAAGAGAATAGATGATTTAATGCTCTATCATAGATAATTGCAATACTTAAAGATGAGAATGATCTAAACTTCTTATCCTCCGCTCATATTTATATTATAAAATGCAATAATAATGTTTCTGGAAGAGAGTTATATCTCTCGCTGGGGCAATTTTCAATTGTCTCACCCCCGTGGGATCCAACATTTTTAGGTGGATGAGCACGGAGGAGATTGATAACATCTTGTAGAGGAAGAACTTCAGCATCAATAGTGACAGCAGTGACAGCTGAGGTTGAGTGTACTGTCTGTCGTGTCTTGTAGATAGAAGGTCTATGTGTCGTCTTTGTACTCTCAGGTCCTCAGAGTTAATAGATAGTACTTTTAATGAATCATTTTGAGATTTTGGCTTGATGCCTCGAGGTCCTTATGTTGTCTATATTTAGCGTTTAACAAGGCAGTTAATGATGTAAACCTTGAGAAGAGATGGTACAAGATATGTACTTATGAACTAGGATGTAAATGTAATACATTGGTTCTTGTTGAAAAAGTATTCCTGTGATTGGATCTCTTTGAAAAAGGTTTTATTTTTAGTGATTTTCAGTAATCCATTATCCGTAATTGCTTCCTCTTAGTTAATGACGTATGTTTTGAACGCTTCTCCACAATTTAGTGGTATTAGAGCTCTAGGTTCGCTGAGTCTATAGAGACATAGGATTAAGGTTGTTGAGTCTGTTCTAGTATCTTTCAGTTTATCTGATAAGTGTCTTCTACTCATATAGGAGAAGAAGAACTTAAAAGATGTCTGGATCACATGATGAACATGTTGCTGAGAGCAATGTTACTCCACCAGTAGAAGGTGCTAGGGATCAGGAAAGAGAAGAAATAGTGCCTGAGAATCCCCATGTTGATGAGGGCATGATGAGAAACCCAAATTTTCCTACTCTTTTTGGACAATTCATGACTGCAGTGATGCATATAATAGACCGGATGCCGGTACCACCACCTAGTGCACCAATTCCCAGTGAGGGATATGGGTCTAGAAAGACTTTTGAACGACTACATCATGTAGAAACCATAGAATATGTTTGAACATCTGACCCAACAGATGTTGATTTATGGCTCACTGAGTTAGAAAAAGCTTTTAAGATCCTTAGTATCCCAGAGGCTGACAAAGTTAAATATGTTGTATACTTTTAAAGGGTAGTGCTAGACATTGGTGGGCTATTGAAGTG
The DNA here is from genome assembly GCA_963693085.1 of Alisma plantago-aquatica. Lineage (NCBI taxonomy): Eukaryota > Viridiplantae > Streptophyta > Magnoliopsida > Alismatales > Alismataceae > Alisma > Alisma plantago-aquatica. The sequence continues at coordinate 804,810,168 of OY856411.1, forward strand.
ATAAAAAGGAATGATGAAGAGGTTGGCTGGGAGGAATTTCGTCGAGAATTCATCAATAAGTATTTTCGAAGGACATACTTTAGATGAAAAGATCTCACAGTTTGATAAAATTCGACAGGGAGCCATGTCGATAAGTGAATATGAGGTTAAGTTCATGGAATTTTATGATTTTGTCCTCAAATGGCTGCTACTGAGGAGGAAAAGATTCGACGTTTTGAGAAAGGACTAAATGCTAAAATGTCTATTCCAACATCTGCCCTAGAAAGTAGAGAGAGGTTTGCCACATTTGTGGAATCAATTCGGAGGATAGAAAAGTCTGTGACAAAGAAACAGGAGACAACCCTCAAAAGAAAGTCTACACAGTCACAAGGACCAATGATTAGTGGTACTAAACAACCAAAATCTTCACCAGTTCAACCTCAATATAGTACACCAATGTAGAGGTCATCAAGTCAAGGTCGAGCTTGTCATAAATGTGGACAGATAGGACATTTTAGACAACAATGTCCAAGAAGAAACAATGAGGTGACCCAACAGTCAGGGTACAATATGCAAAACCCACAAGGACCACAGTCTAGTGGAGCAGATGGTAGAGGACGAAGACAAGTGTCACAGTTTGGTCCATCTACTTCTGGTAGTAGAGGACAAAGACAATAATAGATAACAACTGACTCCATGTTTTGGGTCAGATAAGATTCTAGATAACTTGTAAAAGGTAGACTTGTCAAGATAGAACTTTTTATTTTGAATTATCTTCTATTCCCTACTATAAGAAAGGTAGTTGTTGTTTATTCACCTGTATAATCCTTTAAGGATATGAGGAAGAGATAAGAAGGATGAAAACTTATGTTCAGTTTAATATTCTCTTATATGTTTTGAAGTTTCTCTCTATATAGATGGAACATAATATAAAATAAATACATACTACCTAATTTCAGTTCTTGAATACCCTGGCTAGGTATTCATTTATTGAAGACAAGGTAAGTATGGCATATTTAGATTGTTATCTTTTTGATTACTCTGATCAAGTAGTCATTCTGAAACAATCTCAAGAGTTTAAAGAAGAAGGAGATGTGGCATGGAAATTTCTACCACATTCTAAGTGCTATTCAAAGGGATCTGATTTAATTATAAATCAACTTACAAACAAAAGAAGTTGTTTAGTACAATGTATACCCTGGTCTAAAGACCAAGAGGTAACAGTTACCTGATAAGAGGTAACAATAAAAATGATGAGATTAAGGAATGATGAGATGTAATCATCCTTATAATTCCTATGCTGATGGCAAGGAACCAAGGATAAAATAAGGGTAATTGACTTATGAACATAGAAAGTTCATGAAAAAATTAGAGAAGATGATAATCTCTTCTCATTAATATACAACCTTGGATAATAATGGGTGATAAGAAGAATATGATTCTTTGTTTTCTTTCCTTTCAGAGACATGGCAATCAAGTGGGTCTTAGGACACTTGATGTGCACAATTAAAAATATTTATTTGATGGATACATAGAAAAAGTATCAGTTTGTCTTGGACATGGGTTACGAGACAAAGATGTGTGTAACAAGTAATGTCCCAGGATGAAACAAAGATGAATATGTGATGTGTTTCCAGCACATGTATTGTATACTAAGGTAAGGGATTCTGGTATTAGATAATTTATGTTGACCACCTGGAGTGGTTAAATGTGAAATCAGATTGGTTATATAATATAGCATGGACATCATATGTTAGGGGTTTATGCCTTGCATAAACATGACATTGACATGTTATGTGAAGACTTGATGAGATGATATATGAATAATATATGTCTCCCTTTATCTGGGATTTCAGGGACGAAATCCTTGTTAGGGGTTTATAATTTGTAACATCCCTGACCTGGGTTATGCTTTAACCCTAGGTATTTTGTTTAAAAAAGACAATTATATTATTGTTCTTATCTTTTGAAAAGTAATTAAGGTTCAAGAGGAAATTATATTTCAATTTTAGTCCTTTTGAACAATGTTGAAATAATGTTTTGCTTATTTTGGACTAAAGTGCAAATTACCCAAGTTGAGGGGTTAAATTGCAAATGTTACATGATAAAATGTTCCTCATGTGTTGAAGCATCATGATAATGAAGATGATGCAGAGGTATGGCTTGAGAAGGCCTGAGTACCAAGAAAGAGTTGATAAAGCAATGTTTATGCATTAAAACCTAGTTTTGGTGTGATGTGCAATTTACCCAAAACCTAGGGTTCAATATGCAAATTATCACTTCAAAATAGTCCCTAATGTTTCTTGTCATCATGTAGAGAAAAACAAATGAGAGGGGCGTCTCATTTGTATCACTTTGAAGGAGAGAGAATCTTGATAAAAAAAATAATCAAGATTAAGCATAATTGAAACCCTAATTCAATTTAATGCAAAAATGTATATCAATTGGATTGCCCTTCAACCAAAATTGTGTTGGTTGAAAATCAAAAAGTGTGGACGTCCTTGTGCCTTGCAAAGGAAATGGAAATATCTACGTGAGTGGAGAACCCACTCACATTAAGAAAAGAAAAAGAAATATCCACTAACTTATGGATATTATTATATGATTTAAGGTGCTTAATTTGTTTTCCTATAAATCATGGATAATTGAGAGGAATAGGAGGCAAGGAAGATATCCTCGTATCTAAGGAATAGAAGGGGGTAAGTGTCAAGGAAATGGAGGAGTTATCCCCTACTTTCTCTCTCTTAAATGAATTTTTTCAAATAAAATGCATATATGCTCATTTATCCATGAGTTGAAAGGATAATTCCGAAACCACTTTCACTCTTTACTTGAAAAACGACCAAGGGAGCTTTGTAGGATCAGGAGGACGACCCCCAACCTGTTGGTAAGCTCCATGACCTCCTTTCACCTTGATTCCATGGTGGAAATCGAAAATCAATGCATGATTTCTTCTTATCTCCATTCCATCTTCGATTCTAGCCATTCCTTTTCACTCAAAGCTTAAGGACGAGCTTGGGATAGTGGAAGGTGTTGATTTCACCATTAAATACGTGGAGTTTGAAGCTTTTAAGCTAAATTGAAGGTGAGTTATATAACTTGAACCCTTATTCATTGTTATTGAATTCAATTTCTCAATCCATTATGTTCGATTGTTCTTCTTGCAATTCCTTTGAATAATTGATGAAACTATCATGAGAATGGTAGTATAATTCGAGCGGTTGAATCTTGATGATGATGACATAATCATAAGCACACATCTCAACAAGTTTTAGTTGCAAATGATTTCAACACTTTTGGTCCAATCGGTTTTACCAAACCGTTTGGTGACCAAACCGTTTGCAACTCATTTAGAGGTGGAGTTCCAAACCATTTGAACATAGTTGACCGAATGGGATAGTTGACCGTTTGGAGGATTAAATAGTTTCAAACTGTTTGGACATATTGAGTTGACCGTTTGGTCAAGTAAGTTCAAAACCTATTGGAATCTTAAACGGTTTCAAACCGTTTGGACAGTGAGGTCAAAACCGTTTGAAGCCTTAAATGGTTTGAAACCATTTAGACAAAGTAAAACAAAAAACATTTGGATGATTAATGGTTGTAATTGAGGGTTGAAGATCCAAGGATCATACATTGATGGACTTCAATGATCCAATTGATGAAGGAATTGTTGATGCAAAACCGTAATCAGTTTAGTTGAAGATGTACCTCTTTTGGACTTTCAGTTTCAAGGGTTGTTTAGATCAAACCGTCTTGAGACTGTTTGAGTCCAAACGGTGATAAATTAAAATCCTGATTTGGGTAATGGGATGAGTATCCCCAATTGACATGAATTGATAAACCCTAATTGAGGGTGATTCCAAAAGAAACCCTAATTGAGGGTGATGCCATGAGAAAACCCTAATTGGAATGAATAGTAAACCCTAATTATGGGTAATGTGATATGAAACCCTAATGAAGAGAGATGCTATGTGCAATCCTAACCCTAATGTTGGGTGATTCTTTATGCAATCCTAACCCTAATAAAGGGTGATGGTATGGAAGACCCTAATCCTAATAATGGAATGGTGACTATTACATTGATAAGGGAAATACCTAAAGTGATTGATTATAGGCAACCTTATAGCAAGCAATGCCTTAATCTGAGATAAGTCCCTATCATTGAAGATAGTTGGACAATCCTTATGTGTGTTTTATGACCTATGAACTTCACAATAAAGGTGATAGGTTATTATATGGAAGTATTAAGATGGGAAATACATTAATACAATATAAATTGATAAACTCAAGTAAGTTTAAAGTGTTGAGGCAAGTGATATATCAAGACATCATAGATATCACATCCAGATCTTTAAGAATGATATCCCTTGATGCATCTCAAATACAACATACTTGGATGAGTAACATATAAAGAGTGCTATCCTAATCATTACATCAAGATGTAATGTCTTTTATGAACCATGATATTGGTTGTTGCCTAGTAAAATGTGACAAGATGTTAAATGTGCTTTATGAGCCATGAGATTAGTTGTTACCTAGTGAGAGGTAACAAGATATTTTGATAGGCCTTGTAAATCACATGAGTAAGTTGATACCTAGTGAAAGGTACCAAGATAATTATAAAAGTCCCCTGAAGAAATGATAATGTTCTAAATAAACCAAGTAAATGGAAACTTAGTAACATAATAATTATAACAAAAGGATACAATAATAACGATGGAACCTTGATTATACAAGTGTGGAGAAGAGAGGAATACTTGTATTACATAAAGAATGTGATTGAGCATGATGGCATGACCAAATTTTAAATGTCAGTAGAAGAATGAGGTACCTAATGTTGCACAGGATTGGTAATAACCCAATACCTGGAATAATGTCACAGGATTGACATAGTTCAATACCCGGAATAGATGCATAGGATTGGTAATAACCCAATACCTGGAATAACTACACAGGTTTGGTCACAACCCAATACCTAGAATAATGTCACAGGATTGGCATAGTTCAATACTTAGAATAGTTGTACAGGATTGGCATAGTTCAATACCTGGAATAGTTGCACATGATTGACTAAGTTCAATACCTAGAATAGATGCACAAGATTGGTAATAACCCAATACCTAGAATAACTGCACAGGATTGGTCACAACCCAATACCTGGAATAATGTCACAGGATTGGCATAGTTCAATACCTGGAATAGATGCACATGATTGGTCATAACCCAATACCTAGAATAACTCCACAGGATTTGTCACAACCCAATACCTAGAATAATGTCATAGGATTGGCATTGTTCAATACCTGGAATAGTTGCACAAGATTGGCATAGTTCAATACCTGGAATAGTTGCAAAGGATTGACTTAGTTCAATACCTAAAATAGTTTCACAGGATTGACTTAGTTCAATACCTGGAATAGTTGCACATGATTGACTTAGTTCAATACCTGGGATAGATGCACAGGTCTGGCATAGTTCAATACCGGGAATGGATGCACAGGTTTGGCATAGTCTAATACCTAGAATGGATTCACAGGAATAATATAAGTCCAATGCTTGTACTAGTTGCACATTATTGGTATAATCCAATGCTTGGAATGTTTATACAGTATTGGTATAGACCAATGATTGAACAAGACATGATGATGTAAACTCTCATGTCTAGTATAAACCAATATCTATTTAGCAGATTGGCTAAAGTTTACAGATAGAAACAAGAAAGAGTCATGGATGACATAACAGAGTAATGAGTATCATGAGAAAAGCATGGGATGTTGAGTTAATACAACAGATAAATGATATACATGTTCTTTCTATTCCTTATAAGGAGAATAGATGATTTAATGCTCTTTCATAGATAGTTGCAATGCTTAAAGATGAGAATGATCTAAACTGCTTATCCTCTGCTCAGATTTATATTATAAACTGCAATAATAATGTTTCTGGTGGAGAGTTATATCTCTCACTGGGGCAGTTTTTAATTGTCTCACCCCCGTGGGATCCAACATTTTTAGGTGGACGAGCACAAAGGAGATTGAGAACATCTTGTAGAGGAAGAACTTTAGAAGCAGCAGGGACAGCAGTGATAGCTCAGGTTGAGTGTATTGTTTGTCGTGTCTTGTAGATAGAATTCCTATGTGTTGTCTTTGTACTCTCAGGTCCTCGGAGTTCATAGTTAGTGCTTTTAATGAATCATTTTGAGATTTTGGCTTGATGCCTCGAGGTCCTTATGCTGTCTGTGTTTAGCATTTAACAAGGCAGTTAATGATGTAAACATCGAGAAGAGATGGTACAAGATATGTACTTATGAACCAGGATGTAAATGTAATACATTGGTTCTTGTTGAAAAAGTTTTCCTATGATTGGATCTCTTTGAAAAAGGTTTTAATTTTTAGTGATTTTCAGTAATCCGTTGTTAGTAATTGCTTCCTCTTAGTTAATGATGTATGTTTTGAATGCTTCGCCACAATCTGTACTTGCAAACATCATTTTCTCATTTAGTTTCAGCATCTAGGTGACAAAATGATACAACTATCCTACCTATACGACTCCTATGGTTGTTGAAGTACTTGGAGTTATCTTCCGTTTACCCAATGTAATGATGAAGCCAGATATTCCATGGTCGTGGTCAATATATTGACCACCCTGTGATCTATAACACCATGATGACTATTGGTCTACATCTTCTTCTCTTTAACTTCTATCCATCATGATGTAGTAAATCATATAAGGAATTAGTAATGATGTAGATAATCAGTTAGACAAAAGGTAACTTATATATTATAAGGATGATTGAAGCCTTAAACTTGTTTGTTGGTATGTATGCCTAGAGAGTCAATCATATGATGATTGTGATGGCACATCATATAAAGGATTTGATTAATAATAATAAAGGAATGATTCGAATTCATTATGTTTCGCTCAGTTATGAGATAATGAGGAAACATAATGAATTTCTAAAGAATGACAATACTCAATGATGTATGTCTTCAAGTATGTGACTTGAACAATGTGATGATATCAATGTTAACAGTGTGTACATTCTTATTTTGTCCTTGGTCGGTTGTTACTATTGAAGGAAGATAGACAATAGTGACACATAAAACTGAAGTGGTTGTTGGTTGATAAAAGAATCTCATGATTCATGATATGGGATATCAAACCAAGCACATAAATACATGTTAGAGAATAGTGTATCGGATAGACCCACCTTGAGAGTGACACATGGAAACCATAATCGTAAATCATAGTCATCACACATAGTGTAGGTGGTGATTGTGGTTCTTAGACCTGAAGTCACTACACTCATCACATGTCTTGGTATGCTCTGACATCATCCAATGTAATCCTAAAAAAGGATTTTCATAACGGTGATGATTGGTTAGTTGTGACACATGGGGATTGGCTGTGAGTGATGTAGATGGGATTTGTCCCTCTTACTAGAGTTTGATATCCTGGCCACTTGATAAGAGAGACTGAGAAAAGTATGTGCATGCACATGTGAATCAATATATGATATTGATGTCACATATGTCTCTAACAGTCTTCTCTAGGTTCAAGGAACATGGATTGAACATTAAAGAGGATGAAAATTCAATGCCTCAAGTTCATTCTGATTACTAGAGACAAAGGAATTATACAATCAATGTAACACCTTACATAGGTTGTTGGTTGAAGTTGTTCTCCAAAATTCCATTCACTTGAGTAGCATTGATGTCTGAATAGGCACCACTCTTTGCTTTTGATTTCATAAAATAGTTATTCACAATCACAGCCAACGTGACATGGGACCGATAGGGATCGGTGATGATTGGGTAGTTGTGACACATGGGGATTGACTGTGAGTGATGTATATAGGATTTGTTCATACTGAATGTGAGTGATGTAGGTAGGATTTATTCATACTAATGGAGTTTGATATCATGGTCACTCGATACACGAGACTGAGAAAAGCATGTGCATGCACATGTGAATCAAAATAAGATATTGACATCACATATACCTTAGACAATCCACTCTGGGTTCAAGGAACATGGATTGAACATTGAAGAGGATGACGATTCCATGCCTCAAGTTCATTTTGGATATCAGAGACAAAGGAATTATACAATAAATGTAACACCTTATACAGATTGGAGGTTGAAGTTGTTCTCCAACTTTCCATTCACTTGGGTAGAACTGATGTGTGACTAGGCACCACTCTTTTCTTGTTACGTCATAAACTAGTTATGGACATTCACTGCCAACCTGACATGGGACCTATAGGGTCACACACATAGGAATTCACCTAAAAGAAGAGTTAATCCATGAATGATGTTTAAATTGATCACTAAAGATGTTTAGATATTCAATTAAACAACCAATTAACTGACTAGACCCAGAACCATTAAGTTCAAATATTGGACTAACTTGTTAGGGTCAGGTAGATTGGAAATTGAATTGTTTGAATTATGCATGAGCTAGGAGACCAACTGATCGGCTCAAGGTTGGTGAGATAACGGGTTCACCTAGTGAATTGATCAGTTTGTTCATGCCACCAGAAGCTTTTGGTGATTTTCCCGATTCATGAGAATAGTTGATCATTTAACTTGTTCAATTTGATTGGTAAAATGAATTGTCAATTCAAGTTGTAATAGGGAATCATGTGAAACGATCATCTCACTGAGTGAACCAATTGGCTCACTTTCCCAACTGATCGGTTCACCTGTCGTGATGCAATTAATTCATGGAAATTCCAGTCTCTTCCACTCCCAGACAGACTGGGAACCTAGACCCTAACCCCTCCTATAAATAAACGGGTATTGGGGTCTTCTCAAAAACATCAATTGCCTATGAAAATTGTTTTTCTTCTCTTGTTGTGGTAATGGAGAGAACTCGAGCAAGTCCTACCTGATAAAGGGAGGGATAGCAAGGGAGAACAATCATGGGAGAGAAAATTGGTGACTAGTACACCAATGGGAGGGACAACACCTTCCTATCTATTTTAGTAGAATGACAGGAGTATTAGGTGGTCTGTGTAGGCTTCTTTAGAGGCAAGGAGGCCTTTGTTTTTGGCTAGGCTGACAACATTAGCCTACAGTTTGTAGAGGAGCTAATGCAGACACCGTTCTAGTCTGCTATCTGTGGTGGAGATGTAGACAAGTCCCTGAGAAACTATGAGTGCATGACTACTGCAACAAGTTATAGTCACTGAACTTGCTCTAGGACTAGGTATGAACTCGTTAAACCGTTTTTCCCTTTGCATAGTTGTTGACGCGGTCTTGCTGTTCTGGGGAATATGGATAGATAAATTTTTGTTTTCGCTGTCTACTTTGTGTCCATATTTCCCTACTGTGGTATCAGAGCAACATAAATTTGTTATGTTTTGGGGTAATCGATATGATAAATGTTTTGGTTTATATCATTTATTTATTACATACAATGAAAATTATTAAACTAATTAATGTGCAAATCCAATCAATGACCACATATAACCCCAAATAATAACCCAAATATTTGTGTGTAGTTGGATGGTTTGGTTTTATTCCTATTTTATCTCAGTTTTCATATCAAGTCTCTACCTTCTTCTTCCCAATGTAAAGTATTATTCTTTCCTAACTTTGCTCCCCTCAAATGAAACTCGAGGTTTCTCATTACAAAGTAATAATTATAATTGCAATAGGATAGTTTCTTTTCTTATAACAACAAAGATGATGATCAACGTTAGGCGAGCCAATAGTTTCATGTGACGGGCCGATTAGTTGGAGGATCGAGGAGGAGAGAACATAGGAGGATTAGACCGATTGGCTATTTGTTCCAACCAATCATTTGGAGGTGTCTAGACATCAGTTGGACAGGAGGCTAGATGATCGTTTCAAATAAACAATCGGCCAACCAAGAGGCGAGACGACTGGTTCAAGGGTTGAACCGATCAAGCCAGATTGGCAAGCACAAATCTTCATCAATAATAGGTCTATGAATGAGATGTAGACATTAGGTTGTGGTAATTCCTTATTTCTCTAAGGAATTACATTAGATTGGCCATAACCATCTCTTTTTGTTTTATATTGCATGTTTATGTTGTGGGATATAGCATCTATATGATATGTAATATGTATATGTGGTGATTGGATAAATTATATGTATTTATATATATACATGAAAATCTTGATCGACTAAGTGTGGACATCCCAAGGATGGTGCATCGTCTATCTTGTGGAAGTGTGATGGTAATAATGGGGGCTTGCCAAGTGGGGTGCATTGTTATCATGTTAGGTTTTGGGTCGAGCTTAACTGAGTGACCTTAATGATATTAAGCACCAGAGACATGCAAATGAAAATGGCAAGGAGTTGTGCATATCATCTATCCAAGAATCACATACAATGCAATTGACAAACGTTATCTACCTTTGACTATGGATGCTGGCATTGGCTGGGTAATAGTTGAATTATTTTGGATCTTGGCTCACTAGAAGGTTGTAGGTTTCGATCTCCCAAATTTATATGAGAGGGCTATCAATTTGAATGAAATAGTGAGAGTGATATCTAATTAAATACCTAATTAATATTTTCAACTTTAATCAGAAGAAATCAAAATGATTTTTTTTTGACAAAATTGCAAATTCTTTTTGTAGAATCAAATGGAAACAAATGACAACTACTTTTCTTTGTGATCAGTCCTTGAGAAGGACAAGCTAAATGGGAACAACTTCCACCACTAGTTCAGGATATTGAGAATTATTCTCACACAAGAGTACAAGCTCTATGTCTTAGAAACACCACAACTAGATGAACCCCTTTCCAATGCACCTAAGGCTGACAGGGATGCTTACAAGAAGCATATTGAAGATGTCTTTGGTGTCAAGTTTCTGATTCTATGCTCCATGAACTATGAGTTGCAAAGAAAGCATGAGAACATGGATTTTATTGAGATCATCACACATATTAAGAACATGTTCCAAGATTAGGCAAGACAAGAGAGATTTAATGTCTCTAAGGCTTTGTTCAAATATTACATGACAGAAGGAGATCTAAAAGGTCCTCATGCGCTCAAGATCATTGGTTATGTGGTGAACCTAGCTATACTAGGATTCCCCTAGGGTCAAGAGTTGGCCACTGATGTGATTCTTCAATCTCTACAAAAATCATACAATCAGTTTGTCATGATTACAACATGAATGACTTTGATGCCATCGATAGAGTTATCTTACATGTTGAGAACAACTGAGACACAAATGAAGAAAGACAAGACCAAGTTTGTTATGATGATCAACAAGACAAAGGGAAAGTCTAAAACCAAATTTAAAGCTAAGAAGAGTTCTAAAGTTAACCAGAAGCCCAAGTCTTCTGATCTCAAGGTAAAGGGAGGAGTCAAGAAAAGAGGTGATTATCACCATCATCACTAGTCTAAACATTATTAAAGGAATTTCCGTCTCATTCTAGAGTAATTAAAGAAGAATAAGGAAGGGGTTGAGGACTCTAATTTAGGTATAAACATTATAAGATAAATCTGATTACTTCTTCATCTTGGTATGTGATACTAGATAGATGTTTGACATACGTGATGCGTAAGATCTGACAAGAAGGAAAAACTTTTTAAAAGGACAAAGATGGACTATGCAGAGAAAGATTTATTATAGTCTTAGTCTATATTTAAGTTTATCTTAGCCCAATGGGCATGTAATAGAGTTAGTTGAACTGCTATTTCTTTATGCCAATAATAGAGACATTTACTTTATGCAACTTGTATGATAGGGACGATTATAAATAAAGAGTTATTAATGCTTTCAAAGATGTGATCTTGTTTGGAAATGCCCCAACATATAGTAATCTTTAAATAAAACCATCTAAACATGAATTTTTATAATGTAAATACCAAAGGGTTATATTTGATAACTCAAACAATTTTTAGCATTGTCATCTAGGGCACATATATGATAAATGCATTTCTAGAATCCATATTGACGTTTATCTAGACTCTTTTGGTTATTGAACCAATAAGAGACATGCATGCCTTACTTATGATCAACATGAAAAACCACCTCTCACTAGGTGTATTGGAGATAGCAAGCATTCTATAAGGTCTTATACATATTAATATATAATGATCTTATAAAATAAATGCTAAAGGTAGTTGTTTGTACTTCACTATATTCACTGATGATATCAATTGTTGTGGGGTTTATATTTGGTAAAATACAAACATGAATCTCTTGAAGTGTTCAAGGAGATTTTATATGAAGTATAACTTTGATAAAGTATTAAGAACTTTGATGTGATAAAATGTTAAAATATTTTACATCAATAGTTTGAGAACCTTCTGGATAGACTATGATAATGTATCACAAGTCAAATCCACCTGAAATGTAATGATGTATCAGAAATAAGGGATCACATCCTGATGGATCATGATGTGATTATCATTTAATCTAATATTTAATCTCTTCAAAGATACATACTTTACACTAAAATAATGTTTCATCATAAATGGTTTAAAAGACATCATATGTGATATGATATGGGAATGTCCCGATATGTCTTATGGATTCAAACCTATGAAAGTAGTTTCTTGAAAAGGCTTATACACATACCATAATTTTTTAATGCTACTTTAATCCTAGTCCAATAACAAAAATGTTTTATTGATAGGATAACTAAGTTCCACAATAATCAGTGGGAGTAAAAGTAGAACTCAAAAGGTTCAAGGCCAACAAGGAGGTGCAATGAGAACAAGTGAGAATCACAAATATTTTCTAGAATCTTGAGTTCCTCACATAAAACACAACCATATAATTTCTAGTAGAACACATCTGAGATTGAAAGATTATGAATCCAACATAGATAGGTTGGTCATGAGATAATGAGCCCAAAAAAATCAACTAGAAGCTATTAAAAACTAGAATATGAGAAGTGGTTTGACGCCATTATGGTGTCCATGTACACTAACAAGGTATGACCTTGCTAGTACCACCTAAGGTGTTAGACATGAAGGGTGCAAAAAGGGTTTTGTTGCAAAGACCTACATGGATAACCTAAAAGGACATAATGGTTGAAAAGGTTTTCAGATCAGTTCAATTTGTTGAACATGAAGAAATTCCTTCACCAATTGTCATTCTTGTTGTTGCAGCCTGAATAGACTATGAGATTTGGCATATGAAGTTTAAAACCACATTCCTTAAAGGAATATAAGAAGGGATGTGTATGTGACCCAACCTAAAGGTTTTATAACTTTATGAATGCAAATAAAGTCTATAAGATACAAAGTTCAATCTAGAGATTGAAACAATCATCTTAGAGATGATATCTTTTGACTTGACAAGATAGTCAAAGAGTTTGACTTAAGCCAAGATAAAAGAAGAAATTTTTTTATTACAAAAGATTTAGTGGGGTCATATATGAATATTCCACATATTCATGTGGAATAACATCTCAATAATGTAATTATTGAGACCTGGCATGGAAAACACCTTCAATAATGAAGGATTAGGTGAAACATCCTATGTGATAGGGATCAAGATCTATAGAGATAGTTCTTAAAAGTTTCATGAGAAAATACAATAACAAGATGCTGCAAGAGTTCATCATAAAGGATTTAGTGAGAGAGAATATGTCCATGTCCATCAGATTAGTCTCTTATGAACCTTGTGTTCTTATTCTTATGAAGAACAAAAACCATAGTGAGATGCCATATGCACTAGCAATTGGATCTATCATGTATGTTATATAATGTACTCATCTGATAGTCTTGTATGTATCACACATGACAAGATTGCATTGGTTTTAAATGAAGGTCATTGGAATGTCCTTTAAAGACCACCTTTAGTACTTGATAAGGACTAAAGGATAAGTTTCTGGATTATAGCAATAAGGAAGAGTTGAATGTAAAGGGTTACAACGATGCAAGCTTCTGGAATGACAAAAGTGATCACAATGTAAAATATGTTTAATTTTAAGGAAATGTGTTGTTAGTTGGAAGGGTTCTGAACTACAAGACATAAATTAAATTCTATGATATACATTGAGTATCCTAGTGTTATGAAAACATGATTGGATACTATATGGATTGAGAAGTTCATATGGATGAACTTAAAGATGTTCCAACTGTTGATGGCATAGTAGAAATACTTTGACTATGATGGAGCTACTATTAGGCAAGGAATATCAGATAGCATATTACAACATTTTTGTCTCATATGAGAAATCATACAACAAAGAGATATGAAATGTGTAATGTACTTATTGTAGCAAAATGTTGCTAATTTGCTTGATTAACATTGATGCAGTAGAAACATGGTGAGCATCTTTAGATCACAAAGAATATGATTCGTTGTTGATTGGGTCTAAGTGCAAGTGGGAATCTGTTGGTATGTATGCCCAGAGAGACATTCATATGATGATTGTGATGGCAGATCATATAAAGGATTTGATTAATAATAATAAAAGCAAGCTTCCAATTCATTATGTATCACTCAGTTCTGAGATAGTGAAGGAACATAATGAATGTCTAAGGAATGACAACACTCAATGACATATGTCTTCAAGTACATGACTTGAACAATGAGGTAATATAAATGTTAAGAGTGTGTACATTCTTATTATGTTCTTGGCCAGTTGTTACTATGGAAGGAAGATAGACAACAATAACACTTAACATTAGAGTGGGTGTTGGTTGGTGATAGGATATCATTAGTCATGATATGGGATATCAAACCAAGCACATAGATACATGTTAGATAACAGTGTATCAGATGGACCAACCTAGAGAATGACGCAAGGAAACCATAATTGGTTTTCATAGTCATCTCTCATAGTGTAGGTGGTGATTGTGGTTCTTAGACTTGAAGTCACTACACTCATCACATGTCATTCAGTATGCTTTGACATCATCCAATGTAATCCTGGATAAGGATTTTCATCGTAGTGACGATTGGGTAGTTTTGACATATTGGGATTAACTGTGAGTGATGTAGATGGGATTTATCCCTCCTCTCTTGGTATGTATGCCCATAGAGCAAGTCATGTTAAGATTGTAATGGGATACTTTGTAAATGATTTGAATAATAATAAAGGCAATTTCCGATCTATATGTTTTAACTATTTCTGAGATGATAGTGTAACATGATAGATGTCTAAAGAATTGTTTTACTCGATGACATATGCTTTTGGGTTGAGGGCCTAAATGATGAGATCATACAAATGATAAGTGTATGCATTCTAATCCAGTCCCTAGTCGGTTGTTATTGTGGAAATAACCATAGACATCAATAATACTAAAGACTAGATTGTGTGTTGGTTGATGACATAATCTCATTAGTCATGATATAGTGATATCAAACCAAGCACATAGGTACTTGTTAGAGAACAAGTGTACCAGACAGATCCACCGTAAGAGTGACACATGGAACCATGATTTGGTAGTCACAATCAGCTCTCGCAGTGATGGTGGTGAATGTGATTCTTCGACCTAAAATCACTACACTCAACACATGTCGTTGGGTACACTTTGACATCATCAAACACAGTCCTGAAACATGGGTTGTTGTAAAGGTGATGATTGGGTGACTTTATCACATGGGGCTTTTGAGGGGTGAGTGATAGATATGTGATTTGTCCCTCCTAAGGGAGTTTAATGTCCATGGCCACTTGATGAGTAGGATTGAGAAAAGAATTCACATGCATGTGTGAATCAATATGTGATATTGATGTCACACACATCTCACCCAGTCTACTCTGAGATCAAGGAAATGGATGAAAGTTGAAAGGATGACTGTACCATGTCTTGAGTTCATTCAGGACATTAGTGACAAAGGAATTATATATTCACTATAACACCATTCATGAATTGTAGGATTGAAAGTTGTTCTCCAACTTTGTATTTCACTTGGGAAGCACTGATGTGCGACTAGGCACCACTCTCTGCTTATGAAGTCATAAGTGTTATGGACTTACACTGCCAACGTGAAATGGACCTGCAGGGTCACACACATAGGATTTAACCTGGAAGAGGATTTTATCCACAAATGATGTTTAGATTGATTACTAAAGGAGTTTAGTAGTTCAATTAAACACTAAGTTGATTGATAGCTCAAAATCATAGTGTTCAAGGTGTTGGACCAATTGATTAGAGTATCGAATTGATTGAAACTGCAATTGACTAATTTTGCATAGTTTGCACTTCCAACCGATCTGCTCATGTGATGAACCGGTCGGCTCAAGTGTTGAATCGATCGGATCATGTATCAATGAGACGATCAACTCAATTGTTGAACTGGTCGATTCTTGTGACCAACGGAGATCGTTTAGAAAGTCAATTTTGCAAATACAATTTGTTTCACTTGTACAAATTCAATTTGGACAAGGATTAATATTTGATTAATCAGAAACAAATATGAAAGTCAATTTGAGTTGGACCAGGACCACAAACTGATCAGCTCTGAAGTGAATCGATCATCTTTGGTGTTCCAAACGATCAGTTCAGGTGTGAACCGATCGATTGAGGTCACCAAATGACCATTTTAGGGTTGAAATGATCGGTTCAGCTGGCGTAGTTAGTTGTTTTGTGGAAAATCTCAAACCCTTCTACTCTTGTTTAGTCCCACATTGCCTGAGGTAGAGAACCCTGTCCCATGACCCTCATATATATAGAGGTATTACGGGCTTCTCAAAGTACAACTCAGAACACCAGTTGCTCTGCAAAGTTGTCGTTCTCTTTGGTTTTGGTAACCGAGAGAGCCCGAGCAAGTGCTACCCAATAAGGGAGGCATAGCAAGGGAAAGACAATTGCAGAAAGGCAAATGGTTGTAGTAGAGTGTGTCGGTGACTAGTAAGTCGACAGGAATGTGTGACTCCTTTCGATTCCTTGTGGGACAAGGAGATTGGAGTTCTAGGCAGTCCGTGTGGATGACTGTAGAGGCGGGAGACTTCTGCCACTCAGAGGACAAATGTCAATCCCGACAGTCCCAGTGAGACCAGGAGCTGCACAGACACTGTCCAAGACCAGAGGTGAAGACCATGCAAGCCGTGAGGTAACATCATCGAGCAAGCCTCGGGACAAGGTATGCCTCCACAAACCATTCTTCCTACTGTGTAGACGTTGATGCGATTCCTTTTTCTGGGTTTAGGAGAAGAAATTTTTTGTTTCCACTGCCTTCTCTATCTCCCCTAAAACCCAACAGTGGTATCAGAGCCACGTCAACTGCTCTATACTTTAGGATTATCAATGTGATCGATTTTGGTTTGTCGCCTTTATTTATTGCATAGGATGCGAATAAAATTGGCTTTTTGCATGTCCAATCCTAAATCCACAAATACCTATTTACATATATGATATGTAATATGAATGCACTTGATACACACCACCCTTAAATGAGTTTTTTGGTGGATGTACAACATGGTTATGGCCAATAAACCCTATGTATGTGTGCTTGGTTGAATGTGGTTGCTTGCATCTTGGTTTGGCACCGATTCCCTATCTCCTATTCTTGATGTAACTTGAGATAACTCGAGATTTCTTTCCTACCTTTGCTCCCCCCGAATGTAACTCGGGGTTTCCTTTTTCAAATGTAAAATAGGATAGAATTTTATTTCCTATTATGTCAAAGAACGGCAGACATCTTGACGACCAGTTTGAGGAGCAAGACGAGCGGGTGGCGGCCTGAGGAGATGCACGATGACCAATGAACCGATCGGCTAGAGGCGCCAGTCGATCAGATGGTGGCACCCAACTGACCAACCTGATGGTGAGTAGATCAATCATGGATATGAGTTGATCAAACACAGAAAGGAAAAGCATAGAGTTCATCTTGTACAAGTTGCATATGATGTGGACCTAGATGACCGTGATTCCTCTTCACTCGAGGAATCACATTAGGATGGCCATAATCATCGCTTTTATCGTTTCACATGTTTTCTGTGGGATATAGCATGTATATGATACTTACTATATTGTGGTGATTGGATATGTATATATACCTATAAAAACCAAATCCCTCGTTAAATATTAAAGTTTTAGATGCCTTCCAAATGCAAAACATGTGAAAAGCTTGATCGGCCAAGTGTGGGCACGCCGTAGCGTGGTACACCGTCTATCTCGTGGAAGCATGAAGGATGGATATGTGGGTCTGTCCTAATAGGGTACATATTCATCGTGTTGGCTTTGGGTCAGACTTAACAAGGTGACCTAGATAGGATCTAGCACCTTGAGGCATGGAGGTGATCATGACAAGGAGTTGTGCATGACATCTTGCAAGAGTTGGATATGATGCAATTGGCAAGAGTTGCCTACCTGGAAGATCTTAGTTGTGGGTGACAACCCTAGCTGGTCCATGACTTAGAGGATTTCAGGATCTTGACCCACTAGAAGATTGTATGCTGCAATCTTCTGAATTGATTGTGAGGGATGTCAATTTGAATCAAAATAGTGGGAGCGGTAATTAATTAAAGGCCTAATTAACTACTGTCAAATTTTATTCAAATCAAAAGGAGTTTTGACAAATGCAATTTTCTCTTGTAGAATGGCAAAAGAATCATCTTTTAAAATGGGCAAAATAATTGAGAATAAATTCCATAATTGGTTGAGGATTGTGAGAAGTGTTCTGCACAATCTAGATATATCGGTATCCTTTAAAACCACTCTATGTGTGCTTAAGAAGAAGGATAGTTCATTGATGGAGATCAATGGAACAAAATCTAAGGACAAAGGTGAGGGAGAGAAGGGTTCTCTCGCCGAACCAATGTTAGAATCTTTTGCGCTCAAAACATGGAGAGGATGGAAGGAACGATGGAAGAAGAAGCAAGAGATAGACATCTCTACTTCTGGTGTATACGTGATAGAGATTAACTTTACTACTTCTTTGTCATGGGTACTTGATACCGGATGTGGATCTCACATTTGTTCAAATGTGAAGGATCTTAAAAGAAGTAGGCCTTTGGGGAAAGGCGAGGTTGAACCTCGTATTGCCAATGGGGCAAGAGTTGCCGCAAGTTCTGTAGGAACCTATGAGTTAACTCTACCTAGTGGGCTAATAATAGAGTTAAAGAACTGCTATTATGTACCTGCCATAAATAGGAATATCATTTCTATCTCTTGTTTGGACAAGGATGGTTTTGAATTTCTTATTAAGAATGGAAAGTGTTCCATTTTAAAAGATGGGATCTTTTATGGAAGTGCCCTAATGTCTTATGTTCTATACTTGATAGATCTAGAGACAAGTGTATACAATGTAAACACCAAAAGGAAAAATCTCAACAACTCAAACAAAACATATATTTGGCATTGTCGTCTACGGCACATAAATGAGAAGCACATTTCTAGACTCCATAAAGATGGTTATCTAGACTCTTTTGATTATGAATCAATAGAGACATGCGAATCTTGTTTGTTGGGCAAGATGACCAAGACTCCCTTTTCAGGTAAAGGTGAGAGAGCTAGTGATCTATTAGGACTCATACATACTGATGTATGTGGGTCTTTTAGAACTAATGCCAGAGGTGGGTATTAGTACTTCATTACCTTCATTGATGACTTCAGTAGGTATGGCTATGTGTACGTGATGAAACATAAGTCAGAAACCCTTGAAAGGTTCAAGGATTTCATGTATGAAGTACAGAACCAACTTGGTAAAAGTATTAAAGCACTTCGATCTGATCGAGGTGGAGAATACTTAAGCCAGGAGTTTGAGGACCTTCTGCGAGCCTGTGGTATTGAATCACAATGGACTCCGCCTGGAACACCACAGCATAATGGTGTGTCTAAAAAAAGAAATCGCACTTTACTGGATATGGTGTGATCAATGATGAGTTTTGTTGATCTTCCAATTTCCTTTTGGGGTTATGCTCTTAAAACAACATCATTTACACTTAACCGAGTACCATCTAAATCGATGCAAAAGACACCATATGAGATATGGCACGGGAAGCATCCTGATTTGTCTTTTATTAAGATTTGGGGTTGTGATGCTTACGTCAAGAAAATATTTCCTGATAAGCTTGGACCCAAGTCCGATAAATGTTATTTTGTTGGATACCCCAAGGAAACGAGGGGATACTATTTATACCACCATACTGACAATAAAGTGTTTGTTGTTAGGACAGTTGTGTTCCTAGAAAAGGAATTTATTTCCAGAGGAAATAGGAGGAGGAAAATAGAGCTTGAAGAGGTTCAAGCCCAACAAGAAAACATTGAACTGGGAGATGTACAAGAGGAACATAAAGATTCACAAGGTGTTGTGGAATCTCAGCCTCCTCAAGTAACACAAGGACCTCGTAGATCTAGTAGGACACGTCTTGAACCTGAGAGGTTTTGATACCTTGTGACTTAGGAAGGAGGTGAGTTGATCATAGATGATGATCCAACTACCTATCTAGAGGCTATGGAGGGACTAGATTATGAGAAATGGCTTGAGGCCATGAAATCTGAGATGGAATCCATGTACTCTAATAAAGTATGGACTTTGGTGGAACCAACTAAAGGGGTAAAACCCATAGGGTGCAAGTGGGTCTTTAAGAAGAAGAATCACATGGATGTCAATGTGCAAACTTATAAAGGAAGACTGGTTGCAAAAGGGTTCGGACAAGTTCAAGGTGTTGACTATGACGAAACTTTTTCTCCAGTTGCCATGATTAAGTCCATTAGGATTATGCTTGCTATTGCGTCTTACTATGACTACGAGATTTGGCAAATGGATGTTAAAACTACATTCCTTAATGGGAATATAAATGAGGATGTGTAAATGACACAACCTGAAGGTTTTGTAGATCCAAAGAATGCCAATAAAGTCTGTAAGCTACAAAGGTCAATCTATGGATTGAAACAAGTGTCTCGGAGTTGGAATCATCGATTTGATGAGGAAGTAAAATTGTTTGGCTTTATTCAAAATGAAGATGATCCTTGTGTGTACAAGAAGGTTAGTGGGAGCACGACCACATTCCTCATATTGTATGTGGATGACATACTATTGATGGGGAATGATGTCTCAGCCTTAGAGAAGGTAAAGACTTGGTTTGGGAATACTTTCTTAATGAAGGACTTAGGAGAAGCATCCTATATTCTAGGTATTAAGATCTATAGAGATAGATGTAAAAGGCTTCTCGGACTAAGTCAAAGCACGTACATTGACAAAGTGTTGAAGCGGTTCAGCATGGACAACTCAAAGAGAGGCAACATCCCTATGCTACATGGAGTCACCATCTCTAGAGCTCAAATTCCCCAATCTTGTGAAGAGAGGGAGTGTATGAATAAGATCTCATATGCATCAGCCATCAGATTCATCATGTACGCTATGTTGTGCACATGCCCAGATGTCTCATATGCCCTTAGTATGACGAGCAGGTACCAGTCATATCCTAGGGATGCTCACTGGACAACCGTAAAGAACATCCTCAAGTACTTGTGAAGGACTAAGGATGAGTTCCTTGTTTACGGCGGCGAGGAAGAACTGGTTGTAAAGGGTTACACCGATGCAAGCTTCCAAACCGACAAAGATGATTACAGATCATAATCAGGATTTGTGTTTTGCCTAAACAATGGAGATGTGAGCTGGAAGAGAAGCAAGAAATAGTTTCCGATTCTACTACATAGGATGAGTACATTGTTGCTTCGCATGCAGCAAAGGAGGCTGTGTGGATCAGGAAGTTCGTCACTAAACTTGGTGTAGTTCCCAGTAGCTGTGATGCAATTGAGCTTTATTGTGACAATAATGGAGCTATTGCTCAAGCTAAGGAGCCCAGATCACATTAGTGGTCCAAGCACATACTATGGCACTCCCATCTCATATGAGAGATCATACAGCAAGGAGATGTGAAGATTTGCAAAGTACCAACTGAAGACAACATAGCTGATCCACTGACTAAGGCCCTTTCTCAGTAGAAGCATGATGGTCATGCAAGGTTGCAAGGACTGAGGTTCCTAGGTTACTGGCTCTAAGTGCAAGTGGGAGTCTGTTGGTATGTATGCCCATAGAGCAAGTCATGTGATGATTGTAATGGGATACTTTGTAAATGATTTAAATAATAATAAAGGCAATTTCCGATCTATATGTTTTAACTATTTCTAAGATGATAGTGTAACATGATAGATGTCTAAAGAATTGTTTTACTCGATGACGTATGCTTTTGGGTTGAGGACCTAAATGATGAGATCATATAGATGATAAGAGTATGCATTCTTGTTCAGTCCCTAGTCGGTTGTTATTGTGGAAATAACCATAGACATCAATAACACTAAAGACTAGATTGTATGTTGGTTGATGACAAAATCTCATTAGTCATGATATAGTGATATCAAACCAAGCACATAGGTACTTGTTAGATAACAAGTGTACCAGACAGACCCACCGTAAGAGTGACACATGGAACCATGATTTGGTAGTCACAGTCAGCTCTCACAGTGATGGTGGTGAATGTGATTCTTGGACCTGAAATCACTACTCTCAACACATGTCGTTGGGTACACTTTGACATCATCAAACGCAGTCCTGAAACATGGGTTGTTATAAAGGTGATGATTGGGTGACTTTGACACATGGGCTTTTGAGGGGTGAGTGATAGATATGGGATTTGTCCCTCCTAAGGGATTTTAATGTCCATGGCCACTTGATGAGTAGGATTGAGAAAGGCATGCGCATGCATGTGTGAATCAATATGTGATATTGATGTCACACACATCTCACCCAGTCTACACTGAGATCAAGGAAATGGATGAACGTTGAAAGGATGATTGTACCATGCCTTGAGTTCATTCAAGACATTAGTGACAAAGGAATTATACATTCATTGTAACACCATTCATGTATTGTAGGATTGAAAGTTGTTCTCCAACTTTCTATTTCACTTGGGTAGCACTAATGTGAGACTAGGCACTTCTCTCTGCTTGTGAAGTCATAAGTGTTATGGACTTTCACTGCCAACGTGAAATGGACCTGCAGGGTCACACACATAGGATTTGACCTAGAAGAGGAGTTTATCCACAAATGATGTTTAGATTGGTTACTAAAGGAGTTTAGTATTTCAATTAAACACTCAGTTGATTGATAGCTCAAAATCATAGTGTTCAAGGTGTTGGACCAATTGATTAGAGTATCAGATTGATTGAAACTGCAATTGACTGATTTTGCACAGTTTGCACTTCCAACCGATCGGCTCATGTGATGAATTGATCGACTCAGGTTGGTGAACCGATCGACTCAAGTGTTGAACTGATCAGCTCATGAATCAATGAGACGATCAGCTCAATTGTTGAACCGGTTGATTTATGTGACCAACGGAGATCGTTTGGAAAGTTAATTTTGCAAATACAATTTGTTTCACTTATACAAATTCGATTTGGACAAGGATTAATATTTGATTAATAAAAAACAAATATGAAAGTCAATTTGAGTTGGACCAGGACCATGAAGCGATCGGATCCGAAGTGAACCGATCGGCTCAGGTGTCCCAAATAATTGGTTCAGGTGTGAACCGATCGATTGAGTCACCAATGACTGTTTCAGGGTTGAAATGATTGGTTCAACGGGTGTTGTTGGTTGTTTTGTGGAAAATATCAAACCCTTCTACTCCTGTTTAGTCCCACATTTCCCGGGGTAGAAAACCCTGTCCCATGACCCTCTTATATATATAGGGGTATTGGGGGCTTCTCAAAGTACAACTCAGAACACCAGTTGCTCTGCAAAGTTGTCGTTCTCTCTGGTTTTGGTAACCGAGAGAGCCCGAGCAAGTGCTACCTGATAAGGGAGGCACAACAAGGGAAAGATAATTGCAGAAAGGAAATTGGTTGCAAGAGAGTGTGTCGGTGACTAGTACGCTGACAAGAGGGTGTGACTCCTTCTGATTCCTTGTGGGACAAGGAGATCGGAGTTCCAGGCAGTCCGTGTGGACGACTATAGAGGCGGGAGACTTCTGCCGCTTGGAGGACAGTTGTCAATCCCGATAGTCCCAGTGAGACCAGGAGCTGCACAGACATCGTCCAAGACCAGAGGTGAAGACCACACAAGCCATGAGGTAACGTTGCCAAGAAAGCCTCAAGACAAGGTACGCCTCCACAAACCATTCTTCCTATTGTATAGACGTTGACGCGATTCCTTTTTCTGGGTTTGGGAGAAGAAATTTTTTGTTTCCGCTGCCTTCTCTGTCTCCCCTAAAACCTAACACTACTGGAGTTTGATATCATGGCCACTTGATAAGCAAGATTGATAAAAGCATGTGAAAGCACATGTAAATCAATATATGATAGTGAGGTCACATATATCTCAGACAGTCTACTCTAGGTTCTAGGAACATGGATTGAACATTGAAGAGGATGATGATTTCATGCCTCAAGTTCATTCCAGATATCAGAGAGAACGGAATTATACAATTACTATAACACCTTACACAGATTGTAGGTTGAAGTTGTTCTCCAACTTTCCATTAAATTGGGCAGCACTGATGTGTGACTTGGCACAACTCGTTGGTTGTGATGTCATAAACTGATTATGGATATTCACTGCCAACATGACATGGAACCTATAGGGTCACACATAGGAATTCACCTAGAAGAGGAGTTTATCCATGAATGATGTTTAAATTGATTTCTAAATATGTTTAGGTATTCAATTAAAATCCCAATTAATTTACTGGACTCAAAACCATTAAGTTCAAGTGTTGGACTAAATTGTTAGGGTGTTAGATTGATTGGAAATTGAATTGGATGAATTATGCATGAGTCAGGACACTGATTGAGTGGCTCACTGGGTGAATTGATAGGCTGAGGGTTGGAGAGACCACCGATTCACCTTGTGAAATGATTGACTTAGTCATACCAACCGAAGCTTCTAGTGATTTTCTTGATTCATGAGAATAGTTGATTTTTTCACTTGTTAAATTTGATTGGTACAAGGAATTCATGTTGGACATTAATTGGAAATGAATTATCGATCCAAATTGTGATTCAGAAACATGTGAAATGATCACCTCACTGAGTGAACCAATCAGCTCACTGTGTCAACCGAATGATTCATCAATGAACCAACCAGTTCACCTATCACAGGGCAATTAATTCATGTAAATTCCAGTCCCTTCTACTCCCACAAAGATGGGAACCCAGACTGTAACCCCTCCTATAAATAGATGGGTATTGGGGGCTTCTAAGAAGCATTAATTGCCTCTAACAATTGTTTGTGTTCTCTGGTTGTGGTAATCAAGAGAACCTGAGCAAGTCCTACTCAATAAAGAGAGTTTTAGCAAGGGAGAACAACTATACGAGAGCAAGTTGGTGACTAGTACACCAATGGGAGGGACAACTCCTTCTTGTCTGTTCTAGTATAAGGACATGAGCTCTAGGTGGCCCATGTGGAGTTCTATAAAGGAGAGGACGTTGTTGTCTGCCTCTAGGAGGACAATGTTAGTCTACAGTCCATGGAGGAGCAGCTGCAGACGCCATCTAAGTCTTTTGTTCATGGTGGAGCTGCATATGAGTCCAGAGCAACTAGGAGTACACGACTACTGCAATGAGTTATAGTCATTGGACTTGCTCAAAGACTATGTTTGAACTCATGAAACCGTCCTTTCCATTATATAGTTATTGATGCGATCTTGTTGTTCTAGGGAATATGGATAGATAATTTTTTTTCCCGTTGCCTACTATGTGCCCATATTTCCCTAAATTGTTAATCAAGTTCCATATTCAACTAACCATATTCACTATATCCTATCATAGTTTTATATACATAAATGAATGAATATTTGAACCTAGTAGGTATGTAACCAAAAGTATAGACTTAAACAAAGCATATGAAAGTATATGCATATCATCAATAATTATAGTAATCAATTAGATTACAAATTTTTTAATTTAAAGAATCATATTGAGCATTTAAAGTAGTTATGTATAGACAAAAGTATATAACAAGTAGGTAATACTTGAATCTAGAGACACTTCGATGAACGTATTACATCATATAAAAATGAATACTAATGAATATTTGTTGAGTTTAAATGTGGAAAATTTTATGTAGTCAATCCATTTTACCAGTATTGACTAGATATTTGATAGTATATCCTTTTTACTAAATAGATTACTCTAAAAACTTAGTAATTATATTGTCCATGTCAAAAATACCAATATTATTCTTTGTATACATTACAAACCCTAGAGCTCGCTACTACGGGTGTTTTGATAAATAATATTGCATTCAATGACTCATTGGACTTTGCATGACTAAATTGAAAATACTTGACGTCTGAAGATCTAAATTAGAGAATACACCCTATGATTTTACTGAATGAATTTCCTTGAAGTGCCTAAACCTGTGTAGAAAATAATGATCTATTGTGATAGAAATGGTTATTGGGGAAAGAAAATCGATTGGGAATTATGAATATTGATAAGGGGTGTCTCTAATAATCAATAGATAACCTTACATAATATTGACACACATATGATGGAATCCCCAAACCCTAACTTGACATTAGGAGACTAAACTAGGTTTAATATACTTCCCATGATAAATGGGTAACTAATGTGAGTATAAAATGCGTTAAGGTTGAGAAGTACAAACTTGAAGTTCACCCCTAAAGATAGCGTTAGTCTTGAAGATTTGGTATGTGCTCTTCCCTATTTAATTTTTGGCATTAACCTCAGTATATGTTCCTATAAAGAGGAAATTTTGATAATTTGGCCTTTTATTTGTTCACGATGAAATTCCTAATTCTCTAAAATTGATAAACATCCTGGTGTCTTGGGTCTATGACCCCACTTGCATTTTTGTTTGGACCTGGAAATGTGAATGATGATTTATAAATTATCTTGCCACCCTATTTCCACATGTTTAAGTATGTTTGATTATTTAATATCTATTGTATGGTTCTTATGAACAACCATTAGGGTGTTCTATTCCTCCTAGGGTGTTTTTTCCACCTAGTTTTATACAAGGGCATGCTATTCCACCCATGGTGTGCTATTCCACCTAGACTATGCTATTCCACCCATTTTTACTTAAGCCAAAGATCCAATAGTCTCTTCGTCATACAATAGCTATTTTAGACTTTATATATTTGTATGTGAATATATCTAATTGTTGTGATGTTATGAATAATTACAAGACATTTCATCTTAAATATTGTAGTCTTAAATTTGAATGCCTCATTATCTAGACATTAATCATCTCGAACTTTCCTAAATTCAATTTTCCCCCTTTTGTAGGAACTCCTATTTTGTAATTCATGTCCTTAAAATGCCCAAATATTTTAATTGTGCACATATGCCATTTTTTTGCTGATGCGTAGCATTTTTATCTATTTTTTTGGGTTATTCCTAAAACCACCCAGGTATAAGTTATTTGAAGGAAATGGACACACGAAGCTCATACACATGATGTTGGCATGTGGATAGCTTGGGATGGCCATGTTTCCCTCTGCAACTGGGCTCTTTTGGAAATAGATATGGTAATTTCCTTTTTTATTTACCACTATTAGGGTGAGAAGCATATGCATATGTCACATTTTGTAACTTCATAAATGGTTATGGTTTCCACTGCATAAACTTTCAGGGCTCGTGTCTTATACCATTTGAGTGGGCCCACTATCGGGTCCCACTTTTTGTAGTCAGACTTTGACATATGACCTCATCATCATGGCTAGGTCTCATTATACCCCTAATCCTCCAAAATAATGTATCATACTAGACTTTTGAGATACTTTTAGGAATATTTCTTCCTCCAACTAAATCTCATCTTAAAATACCAATTTTTTTTGTACTAGCAGACTATTGTCTGCTTACATCATAGCCATGAATTCGGGAATAACAGGGAAATGAATAGAAAAGGAGACCATGTCCTCCGTATATTGCTTAGTTAGGAACTGAGGGCATGATCTGAATGAGTGGTTTCTCTCTGGATGCTTTAGGCAGTGTTTCCCCAGTAGGCAGCAAGGTTGTTGAGGTTCCTTCAGACATGGTAAATAGCCTTGGATAGGTTCTCTAGGAATTCATCTTTAATGGCTTGTACCAGACCCCAGTACTTGGGGGGTGTCGGGGACTGGTTCTTGATCCAGTCAACTGCAAGCTTAGAATCACTGAGAATGATGTAGTCATCCAGGTTGTTTTCCTTCACATGTGTGGCCCCCTTGAGTAGTGAGAGGAGCTCACCCCTGATTGGGTCACAACCCTCCAGAATATCGGTTGTGCCCACTTGCCATTTACCTTTGCTTCTTTGTGTGATTAGCCCGGTAGCCAATCTGTTTGCATTGGAGTCAACTGCCACATCTACCTGGACCACCCTTGTACTCGGATTGATCTCTATTGGAGGTTATGGAGTATGTTTGTAGTTGTTCTTATTTCTTTCAGAGGTCATGAATGTGTATGTGATTGATTTAGCTTCAACTTGGCACAAAGTGGTGAGGACAGCAGGGGGTTTACTTGAGTTGTTCTAGATGAACTCATTTTGATTCTTCCAGATCTTCCAATAGGTGACAAAGAAGAGTGTGTGTAATCCATCCTTATTATTGGTTGTCTTGAGATTATAAGTATTCCAGTCCTTGGGGGACGTGGTGGAGAAGAATGTAGTTGATAGGGGAGGGAGCAACTGCGTCCACATTTTCCTCAAAATTTTGCAGTCCCGGAGAGCATGGAGCACTGATTCTTCAGTAGATGGGCATCTCAAATAGGTTTCGGAGTCCGACATATGTTTGTGAATATGAGTGAGTTTGTGAAGAGCCTACCCCAATGAACTAGCCATATATGGGTCTTAATCCTGTGGGGAACTTGCAGAGCCCATACTTCCTTGTACCAGCTTTCTTCTATTTCTTGTAAAGAATTGGTAATCACTTTGTAAGCTGACGCAACCATTAGTTCACCATCCTGCATATGAATCTAGTATCTTTTGTCCCTCCTATATCTTTGTTGGGGAGGTGACATGGAGAGGATGGTTTGGGCTGTCATTTCCTGGAACCAGGCTACAATGATGTCTGTGTCCCAAGTGCCTTGGTCACTAACCATGCTTGCCACCCTGAGATCATGCAAGTCCTCTTGGATAGGTCTATTAGATTGGATTTGTGGGAGTTTACCATCTCCCATACATTCATCTATCCAAGCATTAACATCCTCACCTGAGATTATCACCCATTTAGAGTTGGATTGTATGATCAGGAAGAGGCCTTTGATGTTGCGCCATGTATGTGAACCTGACATATTATTCTGTCCTTGTGAGGCATATTTCGCCTTCATGAGGGCTGTCCACGGTACTCGTCTGCCTTGGAAGTATTTCCAGACTAGTTTAATCAACAATGCTTTGTTGAACTCCTTGGTTTGTCGAATTGCAAGACCTCCCATGGATCTTGGTTTGGTGATATGTTTCCAGGCCACCTAGCTCGTTTTTCTCTATGGTTGCGATCCCTACCAGATGAATTTGTGAGTAATCTGATCCATTCGATCACAGCCTGATACATGTAGCTGGGTCATTTGCATGGTGTAGCACGGGAGGGATAAGAGGACTAATTTAGCAAAGGTAAGGTGCCCTACTAGGGAGAGGAAATGGTTACGCTAGAGCCCAACTTGTGTTTGCATCTTCTCAATCAGGTGTTGGTAGTGCTACTTGCCCTTCCTTTTGTGGATGATTGGCATGCCCAGATGACTTCCCAGATCATGTGTTACTTGCAACTTCAGTCTTCTTGTGATCTTGTTCCTTGATGCCCTTGGAGTGTTTGTTGAAAAGAAAATCATGGATTTGTCTTTCGAGAGGAGTTGGCCTGATTCTTGGACAAAGGTCTTAAGATACTTCTGAATAGCTCAAGCTTGCTGGATGGATGCTTCACTGAATAATAAGATGTCATCGGTGAAGCTCACATGCCAGATGGGAAACTTCTGTCTCATCAGGTAGACTGGTTTCCAGTTGCCCCTACTGATTTCAGCCTCGATGTACTGACTCAACCTCTCCACACAGAGGACGAAAAGGTATAGCGTGAGTGGATCGCCCTTCTTGACACCACAGGAAGGTTTAAAGGAGCCTATTGTTTCACCATTCCACAAGACCGAGGTCTCGCCTGACGAGATGATTTGTTGAATGATAGAGATGATGTTGTCTGAGATGGATGTTCTGCCCAGGGTGTCTTCAATGAAAACCCAACTCATCTTGTCAAAGGCTTTCACCAAGTCAAGCTTCATGGGCATTGTGTATTTTTGGTTCACTTTGGATTCCATGGAGTGTACTATCTCTTGCAAAAGTGTGATGTTGCCCCCTATCTTGCTCCCTGGAACAAAGCTTGATTGGTAAGGCGAAATCTAGTTTTTGAGGTGGTCTTTGAGTCTGTTGGTGATCACCTTAGAAAGGATCTTGGTGCTGACATTGTTTAGCGAGATCGGGCATAAGTGAGAGAAACGCTCAGGAAAGGGTCTCTTGGGTATGAGAACCAGGGTAGAGTTGGTTGTTGTTTGTTCCATAGGGTGACCTTCGAAGGGGTCTCTAATGAATTGCATAATTTGGGGCTTCAGGAGAGCCCAGTGCACCAGAAGGAAAGATGCTCCAATACCATCGGGTCCTGGTTCCTTCAAAGGTGCCATGGATCATAGTGCATCCCATACCTCCCTCTCAGAGGGGGATTTGCCAAGTTCTTCAGCTTCCGCCCTCGTGAGGAAGGGAAAGACACCAATGAAATTTGCGCTAGCCCTATACCTGTATGCAGAATTCATGCACTTGTATACTGCCAAGAAGAAGTTAAGCACCAGCAGCTGAAGGTGTTCAACGTCGTCGACCCAGATGTCATCATCATTCTTAAGGCGAGCCATGGAGTTGGATATCCTTCTTGACTTCACCAAGGATTGAAAGTACCTTGTGTTATTGTCTCCTAATCTCACCTAATCACAATGGACACACTGCTACCATTCCTCTTCTTTGCGTCTGAGGATTCGACCCAAGTCTGTTTGGAGGTTTACCATCTCAGTTGCAGTTGTTGTGTCAAAGCTGATTGCGAGATTGGTTTGATTCCATATAATCTTGTTGCTCAGTCGGTGCTTGACTCTCGTCACCGCTTTCTTGCTATATTGTTCCCAAGATGAGACCACCTTGAGGAAGGATGCAACCTCCGTGTTTAGGGGCCTTGTCATATCCCAGGAGTTCACAAGAAGCTCCTTGAACCCTGCCAGGTTGTGCCAGCTGGATGAGGTTTGCATGTGGTGGCCCGTCCTCCTTTATGCACATGGGAGTGAGACGAGGAGAGGGGCATGATCTGAGTGATTCCATTCCAGGACTTGTACAGGGTGAGAGTATGGGAGGTTAAGCCAGTGATTATTACCTAGGACTCGGTCAAGTCTTTCGTGGAGGAGACTCCATCTGAAGGTCCTGCGAGTCCCATTGGCCCCTTGATCTTGCAGTTGGCAGTCTTCCATCGCGTTGATACATTCCCTGCTATTGGTGCTGTCGAAGGAGGGGCACCCAAACTTCTTCGAGGGAAGCATGACAATGTTGAAGTTGTCACGGATCCATTCTTACCCTAATCCCAATCCCACTGTCCAAAAGGGCAGTGTTAATGGGATACCGAAAATCACACACAAATAATATGCAAAAATGAAATAACATTCTTCTTTATTAAAATGAAGCAAAAGGTTAAGTACATAAGGCCCGTAGGCAACATGGAAAGAGAAAAAGATAAGAAACTATCCAACAACTACATCCCTTTTACAATTAGATCCCATGTAGAGTCCATAATTGATGTAGCAGTCTTTGTTGTAGTGGCTAAAAGAGTAGATGAAAGTAAATCTCTAGTTCCTTGCATGGCCTAAAATCGAGAAAATCAAGACACAATGTCAATGCAATTGCACAGTGTGCTATATAAAAACAAGTAAAGCAATTTATAAGAAAACTAGTATGCTTGGCAGGATTTATGTTTTAAAAGCATATCAAACGATCTTCCAAAAACCAAAATGTTGTTCAACAAGAATTTTATTACGAATTTCCCATTATGCTGTAATTCAAGAAGCATGCTTATATTAGTTTATGTGACTCTATTACCCCAACGCGATGGGGAGGTCACCAAGCTCCTTATCACCAAAGGAGATAGGAGGTCAATGTACAAAACCCCACCCTTCAATCAAGGGGGGGTTTGCTTATATTCAATATCAACATCAACAACTTTTCCAACATCAATATACAGGCAGTCATAATGGGTATTGTAATTTAGGGTTTTATGTTTCTCAAAATATAGTATAGAAGAAAAATGGAAGACTACTCATAGGGAACAATAGTTCATCCAAATAAATAGCCAAGCATAAGTCAAGAGATACCTAAAAGTATCATCATTACAATCAAGGAGGAGTTGTATAATAGCGTACCTTTTAGGATGTTAACCGAGTAAAGGTCCAAGAGTGAAAGGTAAAGGTCTCAAGTAGATCCTAGATCAATGAAGATATAGATTTGAGGGTCAAGATCATATTATACCAGAACCATATATCAAGTATGCAAGATTAGGGTTTTGCATTCCTATATAACCCTAGGGTAGATCATCCATTTATAATCAACATTATATCAATATTTCAACATTTAATCAAGAATCAAGCATATATTGAGAATGAATGATCTACTTAGGTGTTTTTAGGAACCATATTAGATAACCCTAGTTATATTATTAATATCCAAGTCATTATTCAAGTTTCTAGATCATAATGATAGGTTTGTGCTTAAACATTAGAGTAAGATTACATGATGGATCAAGAACTAGATTAAGATCATGAACTTAAGAAAGTTGTCCATTTTATACTCAAGAAGGTCATTCAAAGGTACTTGCATCAACATAGAGAATATAGATATGAAACAGGTTCTGAAACCATTTTTATTAGATCGGGCTAATTTTTCTAATGAAAATGGACTATAATTTCGATATGTTTGGAGCTAGGAATCTCAAGATATCATTTTTGTAAGTTTGAGTCATTTTCTGAATTTTTGGGCAGAGAGGGAAAAAATACCTAGGTTGAGAAAAATGACCACCATTGGATTCCTTGGTCTGCTTTGATTGGGCCGGATCTAACGTCTGCAAGGTCGTCCGCTGATGATCACTTGCGCAAGATTGAAGGAGCAGGGGGGCGGGGGGACCGTTGATCTTGACTTGGATCAGTGTGGACTCCGATCTGAGGGTCCCTGCTGATCGTCCCAAATAGCAGAACCCGCCTGCGAGCAAGGTTGCTCTGTAGCAGTACAGCAGCCAGAGAAAAATGGGGTGAGAGAGGGATAGCACGATGTGGGAAGAGGAGATGTCGTTCATGTCTATGGGGGCGGGCCGGAGGGAGTAGGGGTCTTAAATAGGTGTTTGGGGCTAGGGTTACGGCTAAGGAGGGGGAGGCACACACTATGGAGGTGGCTCATTTCCTTGGCCTCTAAGAGGTGATTTCACACTACTGAATCATGCGGAAGCTTCGAGAGAGGGTGAGGGAGCCTTTGGTTAAGTCGTTGGAGTGCAACAGGTTAGGCTAGATGGTTGGGTTAGGAGCCAGGGTGGTTGGTCCACCGTGGACTTGCCATTCCAGGTGTAAGGTAGGGGATGACCCCAGCACCATTGGATTGAGATCCAAGGTTGCTGGGTCAATATGTGGGGCAAGTCTTTCCCAGCGGTGCCCCAAAGCACAAGATGGGCCGAGCCCAACAAGAGAAAAGAAGAGAAAAGAAATAAAAAGGGCTAAAAAGAGCTAGGAAAGGGCTAGATCTTAGGACATTCGTATAAAATCATAGGAAGGTCCAAATTGTCTCAAATTGGACCATATCTACAACATGAAGTGTAGAATAATGTTTACAAGTTTGAAGACCAAAAGATAAAGTTAACTAGTCAAACTCAAGTATTTGAACAAAGAGGTGTATTAAGCTAATTAAGGTGCCCAAGAGTGCATGAAATTCATAGAAAACAATAGAATTTGATTATGCGTATCTACATTGATCAAAGAGTCAAATGAGATCATGAATGGCCATCATAAAGGTAAAAATATAAATTAAATAATAGAAAAGAGGAAAAACTCACATTGTCACATCCTCCCCTCCTTATAAGGAATTTTGTCCCCAAAATTTAGGCTTCTTTGAAAAGGTCAAGAAATCGTTCCTCCATGTCTGACTTCAACTCCCAAGTAGCATCATCACTCTCATGGTGCTTCCACAACACCTTAACCATATCTATTTTCTTGTTTCTGATCTCCTTGGTGCAATTATCAAGTATCTTGACCGGAGCTTCTTGGTGCACAAGGGTGTCCTTTAATTCAATTGGTTCATGATTGAGGACATGGCTAGGGTCTTTGACATACCGCTTTAGGTTCGACACATGAAATACATTGTGCATCATGCTATATTGTGGAGGTAGAGCCAACTTGTAAGCACATTCCCCAATACGATCCAAAATTTCAAAAGGACCCACATATCTAGGGTTGAGTTTTCCTTTGTTCTTTACAATGGCCAGAATTGTTCGAATCTTCAGGAAAACATGATCACCTACTTGGAACTGAGTGTCAGTCCTATGCGCATCAGCATAAGACTTCTGACGATCATGTTCCCTTTTTAACCTTTTGTTGATTAGGTTGACATTGTCAGAATAAAGTTGTAGTTCCTCAGATTTCAGAATTTGTCTTTCGCCTACTTCATCCCAGTAAAGTGGAGATCTACACGGTCTCCCATATAAAGCTTCATAGGGAGGCATGCCTATACTGGACTGGTATCTATTGTTGTAGGAAAATTCAATGAGCGGAAGGTAGTGGTCCCAAGAACTACCCCAATCAAGGACGCATGATCTCAGCAAGTCTTCTAGAACTTGGATTGTCCTCTCAGATTGTCTGTCAGTTTGTGGGTGATAAGCAGTACTAAAATTCAACTAAGTTCCCAATTCTTCTTGTACCTGTCACCACAAGTGAGAAGTGAACTTTGCATCACGATCTGATACTATAGATATAGTAATTTCATGCAATCTAACTATATCACAGACGTAAAGTTCTGCTAACTCGGGAACCTTGTTCGTTGTCTTGATCAGAATAAAATGGGCTGATTTAGTCAGACGATCAACTACAACCCAAATGGCGTCACTCCCTTTCCTGATCCTGGGTAGTCCCACCACGAAATCCATGGTGATGTTTTCCCATTTCCACTCGGGGATAGGTAGGGGTTGTAGAAGACCTCGTGGACGTTGATGTTCAGCCTTGATCTGTTGGCAGGTCAGACACTTGGAGATGAAAGTAGCAATGTCAGTCTTCATATTCCTCCACCAGAAGTGCCTTTGCAGATCCTTGTACATTTTAGTTGATCTAAGATGCATAGTATATTTCGACCCGTGAGCTTCTCGTAACACCATTTCTATCATGATTGAATCTTCTGGGACCCATATGCATTGTTTGTATTAGATTCCACCATCCATACTGAATGTCAGATGAGTTTGGGGCTTCTCTAATAGCTTAGTCATTTCATCAAGGCTCTTGCTATTCTTTTGGGCTGACAGGATCTCAGACTGGAGGCCTGGTTTTACATGGACACTAGCCAATCTAATAACGTTGCCTATACGCCTCAGGGCCCAAGGTGACATGACTTCCATGTTCCTCCATTCAGTAGTAAAGACAGCTGCACATTTATCCTGCTTCCTGTTGAGTGCATCGGCCACCACATTTGCCTTACCGGGGTGATAGGTAATGGTGAAGTCATAGTCTTTAAGGTACTCGAGCCAACACCTCTATCTGAGATTGAGATCCTTCTATTTCAGGATATATTTTAGACACCTGTGGTCGGTGAGGATGTCGAAAGTGGCACCATACAAGTAGTGTCGCCATATTTTCAAAGCATATATGATGGCAGCAAGCTTGAGGTCATGGGTTGGGTATTTGACCTCGTTTGGCTTCAATTGTCGAGAGGCATAAGAAACTACCTTTCTCTCTTACATGAGGACACAACCCAGACCGAACCTTGATGCATCGGTGAAGATGATGAACCCATCATTTCCCGATGGAAGAGTCAAGACAGGTGCAGTTGTCAGCTTTGTCTTTAGCTCTTGAAAACTAGACTCACACTCCTTTGACCAGATAAACTGTTCTCCTTTCCTAGTGAGCTTAGTGAGAGGCAAGGCAGTCCACTGAAGTTCTGAATAAAATGTCGATAATAGCCAACAAGACCCAGAAAATTGTGAATCTCAGAAACATTCTTTGGGGCTTGCCACTCAAGAACAACTGAGACTTTGGTGGGGTGAACAGAACTTTTCCCACCAGAAATTATGTGGCCTAAGAACATGACTTAGAAATCCAAAATTCACATTTTGACAACTTTGCATAGAATTTCTGAGATTGGAGGATGTCAAGAACTTTGAGAAGGTGAATGTGGTGTGATTCAACATCAGTCAAATATATCAATATGTCATCAATTAAGACCACTAAAAACTTGTCGAGGAAAGGTTGGAAGACACTATTTATCAAGTTCATAAACACACCAGGGGCATTAGTCAACCCAAAAGGCATGACACGGAATTCATAATGCCCATATTGGGTTCGAAAGGCTATTTTAGGGATGTCTTCGTCCTTAACTTTGAGTTGGTGGTAACCAGAACGGAGATCAATTTTTGAAAAGACATGGGCGGAACGGAATTGATCGAAAAGGTCATCAATTCTGGGCAGTGGATACTTGTTTTTCATAGTAGCTTGATTGATCAGACGATAGTCAATACACATGTGAAGGGAACCATCCTTTTTCTTGACAAATAGAATGGTGGCTCCCCAAGGAGAGGTACTAGGGAAGATGAAACCCATGTCAAGAAATTCCTACAACTGCTTTTTCAGCTCAGCCAGTTCCGCAGGAGCCATCTGATAGGGTGCCTGAGAAATGGGTGAGGTACTAGGTGTTAAATCAATAGAAAACTCGACATCACGATCTGGTGGTAGCCCAGGGAGCTCCTCAGGAAAGACACTCGGGTACTCCCGCACTACATCAATGTTTTCTAGGGCACTCATATCAAGATTGACTATGGTTACAATTGCTAGGTATGCTTTGCACCCTTTAGCTATCAAGTTTTGGGCTTGAATTAGAGAAATAACAACATTTTGATTTTGATCTTTCCTTCTAGGAATTACAAG
This sequence comes from Alisma plantago-aquatica, assembly GCA_963693085.1. Lineage (NCBI taxonomy): Eukaryota > Viridiplantae > Streptophyta > Magnoliopsida > Alismatales > Alismataceae > Alisma > Alisma plantago-aquatica. The sequence continues at coordinate 804,847,162 of OY856411.1, forward strand.
AATAGGGAGGTTGGGTTTGGAAATAATGACTTTCTTGGCACGACAATCGATAAGAGCATGATTTTTATGGAGCCAATCCATCCCTAAAATAAGGTCAAAGTCTTCCATGTCTAAGATTATAAAATCTGACTCAAAACTACGTCCAACATAAGATAGAGGGATTTTTTTGACAATATAGTAGGAGACTTTCATTTTCCCACTTGGGGTAGTTACATCAAGTATGTACCCTAAGTCCCTTGTTTCAAGATTCAACATAGAGGCAAGATTCTTAGACATGAAGGTGTTTGTTGACCCAGAGTCTCGAGTAACAACAAAATGGTTGAAGATTTGCATCATACCTACGTATCCATATATTTTGTGTAAGGATTTTGTACAAGATAATCATGATATAATGTTCTGGAAATAATTTTGAATATAAAAGGTACCTTCCATGAGTTTGTTTTCATTGGCCTTCGCCTCATCTGCATTCACAGCAAATACACGGGCCTGTCGATGTTCACCTTGCCTGGCCCATGCTGGAGGAGGGTGGGGGCAGCTGTCTCTGAAGTGACCCTCTTGTTTGTAGTAATGGCAGACTGGGGACGGATACTTGCACTGGTCAGTGTGGAAGTTACCACAGTTGCGGCAATGAGGAATATTGACATTCCATCCTTGACCCCTGTTTTGGCCATGATTCTGGTTTTGTGCAGGACCATGGTTGAAATTCTGGTTCTGGCCTTGATTGTAGTTCTAGGCAAGGGGATTTCTATGGTTATTATGTCGGTTCTTGTTCTTATTGCCACCAATATGGGGTTTTCCCTTCTGTTCAGGTTTTGCAGGTACAACTTCAGTCAGGCCTAGATAGGAAAGGGTAGGTAATGATTCCCCGTGTCCCATCCCTAGGTTTATTTCCATGGATAAGTCTTGGTCGTAGGCATCTTGAAAATTGGTGGGTTTGGATGAGGATACAAAATCTTTTAGGGTAAGGAAGAGCCCATCAATGTAGCGGTCAAGTTTTTGTTCTTCAGTGAGGTTGGTGACATGCCTCTCCAGGAGGCGGAACTGTCGGCTATATTCAACCACTGTGTTAGTTCCTTGGGTAAGGGTGAGGAATTTTTTTTGTTTCTCCTTTCTCTCAGATGTGGGTTGGAAACGATTGGTAAAAATGGGTTTGAAGGCTTCCCAGTTGATAGGGATAACCTGTTATGATCGGATATAATTCTCCCACCACAACTTGGTTGCCCCCTTCAACTGGTAGGTAGCAAAACCAACCTTATCTTGTTCAGGGCACCTCAAAACCCTAAAGGTGTTTTCCATGTACACTAACCAGGCATCAGCCTTATCTAGGACATCATCTTTGTCTTCCCCATAGAAGGCTTCTGGGATGAGTTTCAGAAAATCCTAGATAGTGATGGGTTTTGGGTTATGGGTTGGCACAAGGGATGTTGTATGAACGGCTAGGTCATGGAGGGCATCCATAATGGCCTTTTGTTTCAACTCCCACTCCCCCATATCAGTGGTCTTATTGGCAGAACTGACATCTTCATCATCATTCATACGGGGCTTCTTCCCCTTGTTTTTAGTACCAGAGGTCCCTTCACCATCCCTATTGTTCCTAGTTTTGGGGGGCATTTACAAGTGTTCAACTGACATAAGTTTTCTTATTTATAACTTTCAAAGAAAAAAATATGATAGATCTTGGAAATATTGTAACAAGTTTTCTCAATTTATTTTCAGATTTTAGTTGTTCCCATCCTTAAATTATCCAAAATAGAGAGAGTACATAGATCAAGTCATGACACCTTAAAGATAACAAGAAGATGAGGAGTCATCGTACTTCCTTCTAATAGGTGGCTTGGGAAATCCTTAAGGAAGAGATAAGATGCTAGAAGACTCTCTAGGGTTATAGGAAGTCCTTCCATCCATTTCTAGATCAACTAAGGCCAGGTGGAGCAAGAGGAACCTCAGCCACCGTGAAGACGGATAGGAGGAATTATGCCAGAACCTCATTTGTGCTCTTTCTAGACACCTCAGTTTTCACCATAGTGAATTTTAGGGCTTCCTTGGTTCAACGGTTAAGAACATCATTTCACTAATGAATATGAAGTGTGTTATGTCTCTAATACCAACTGTCACGGATCCGTTCTTACCCTAATCCCAATCCCACTATCCAAAAGGGCAGTGTTAAAGGGGTTAGAGCACCCACCCCTGAGTGGCCCGAAAATCACACACAAATAATATGCAAAAATGAAATAACATTCTTCTTTATTAAAATGAACTAAAAGGTTTAGTACATAAGGCCCGTAGGCAACATGGAAAGAGAAAAAGATAAGAAACTAGCCAACAACTACATCCCTTTTTCAATTAGCTCCCATGTAGAGTCCATAATTGATGTAGTAGTCTTTATTGCAGTGGCTAAAAGAGTAGATGAAAGTAAATCTCTAGTTCCTTGCATTGCCTAAAATCGAGAAAATCAAGACACAATGTCAATGCAATTGCACGGTACACTATATAAAAAAAGTAAAGCAATTTATAAGAAAACTAGTATGCTTGGAAGGACTTATGTTTTAAAAGCATATCGAACGATCTTCCAAAAACCAAAATGTTGTTCAACAAGAATTTTATTACGAATTTCCCATTATGTTGTAATTCAAGAAGCATGCTTATATTAGTTTATGTGACTCTATTACCCCAACGCGATGGGGAGGTCACCAATCTCCTTCTCACCACAGGAGATAGGAGTTCAATGTACAAAAACCCACCCTTCAATCAAGGGGGGTTTTGCTTATATTCAATATCAACATCATCAACTTTTCCAACATCATTATCCACATCAATATATGGGCAGTCATAATGGGTATTGTAATTTAGGGTTTCATGTTTCTCAAAATATAGTATAGAAGAAAAATGGAAGACTACTCTTAGGGAAAAATAGTTCATCCAAATAAATAGCCAAGAATAAGTCAAGAGATACCTAAAAGTAGCATCATTACAATTAAGGAGGAGTTGTATAATAGTGTACCTTTTTGGATGCTAACCGAGTAAAGGTCCAAGAGTGAAAGGTCAAGGTCTCAAGTAGATCCTAGATCAATCAAGATATAGATTTGAGGGTCAAGATCATATTATACCAGAACCATATATTGAGTATGCTAGATTAGGGTTTTGCATTCCTATACAACATTGGGGTAGATCATCCATTTATAATCGACATTATATCAATATTTCAACATTTAATCAAGCATCAAGCATATATCAAGAATGAATGATATACTTAGGTGTTTTTAGGAACCATATTAGATAACCCTAGTTATATTATTAATATCCAAGTCATTATTCAAGTTTCTAGATCATAATCATAGGTTTGTGCTTAAACATCAGAGTAAGATTTCATGATGGATCAGGAACTAGATTAAGATCATGAACTTAAGAAAGTTGGCCATTTTATACTCAAGAAGGTTATTCAAAGGTACTTGCATCAAACTAGAGAACATAGATATGAAAAAGGTTCTAAAACCATTTTTATTAGATCGGGATAATTTTTTTGATGAAAATGGACTATAATTTCGATATGTTTGGAGCTAGGAATCTCAAGATATCATTTTTGCAAGTTTGAGTCATTTTTTGGATTTTTGGGCAGAGAGGGAAAAACCAACCTAGGTCGAGAAAAACGACCGCCATTGGATTCCTTGGTCTCCTTTGATCGGGCCAAATCTAACAGCTGCAAGGTCGTCCGCTGATGATCACTTGCGCAAGATTGAAGGAGAAGGGGGGGCACGAGGACCGTTGATCTTGACTTGGATCAGTGTGGACTCTGATCCGAGGGTCCCTACTGATCGTCCCAAACATCAGAACTTGCCCACGACCAGGGTTGCTCCACAGCGGTGCAGCGGCTGGAGAAAAATAGGGTGAGAGAGGGAGAGCACGATGTGGGAAGAGGAGATGTCGTTTGTGTCCTTGGGGGCGGGCTGGAGGTAGTAGGGATCTTAAATAGGTGTTTGGGGCTAGGGTTAGGGCTAAGGAGGGGGGCGGCACACCCTATGGAGGCGGCTCATTTCCTTGGCCTCCAAGAAATGATTTCACACTACTGAATCATGTTTAAGCTTTGAGAGAGGGTGAGGGAGCCTTTGGTCAAGTTGTTGGGGCGCAACAGGTTAGGCTAGCTGGTTGGGTTAGGAGCCAGGGTGGTCAGTCCACCGTGGACTTGCCATTCCAGGCGCAACGTAGGGGATGACCCCAGCGCCATTGGATTGAGATCTAAGGGTGCTGGGTCAATCCGTGGGGCAAGTATTGCCCAGTGGCACCTCAAAGCACAATATGGGTCGAGCCCAGCAAGGGAAAAGAAGAGAAAAGAAATAAAAAGCGCTAAAAAGAGCTAGGAAAGGGCTAGATCTTAGGAAATTCGTATAAAATCATAGGAAGGTCCAAATGGTCTCAAATTTGGATCATATCTACAACGTGAAGTGTAGAATAATGTGTACCAGTTTGGAGACGAAAAGATAAAGTTAACAAGTCAAACTCAAGTATTTGAACAAAGAGGTGTATTAAGCTAATTAAGGTGCCCAAGAGTGCATGAAATTCATAGAAAACAATAGAATTTGATTTTGGGTATCTACATTGATCAAAGAGTCAAATGAGGTCATGAATGACCATCATAAAGGTAAAAATATAAATTGAATAATAGAAAAGAGGAAAAACTCACATTGTCACAAAAGTCTCTGATAACTAACCATGGAGCATTAATAGAGTTGGCTAGGAGTTGCAGTTGATGCCAGAGTAAGTGGTGGCTCACTATGGTGGTACTGGCATAGATGAAGGTATAAAACTGGTCTTGGACTCTGCAATGGATAATTTTTTTATGGGAGAAGATCACTTCAAGTTGGAAATGGGTCTTCCACATGAGCCAAATGCCCCATGCGTAGCCCACTGCCTTGACCCTATGTGACTGAGGGAGATCGATCCGTTTGATGATCGTGAGGGCTTTGCTTCCACTTCATCTGGGCTCAAATATGGCCATCATAGACACTTTGTAAAGTGCCACCAAGTTTATCGCTGCACGTTGGGTATCATCATCGTCCATACCCTGGGCGTTCCATGCGATTATGTTCATTGGGCAAAAGGTTCCAGAGAGGATGGTCTCATCTACCTCGCTTCATGTTCAATGTCCTGGAGGAGGGTTTGTTTCCCTTGTTTTCACATTGAGGCTTGTACCGGGTCCCTGGAGTTCTGCACCTTTCTGTTTCACAGGTGGATTCCAGCTGTGGATTTAGCCGGGCTCCTATAGGAAGCATAACTTGGGGCCTTGCCACCTTTCCCCCTCATTGAGAATGTTGCCGATAGGAAGGGGTGCTCCTGAGACACCAGCATTTCCCATCCTTACAGGACCTCATCCCCTCGAGGTATTGTTGTTGTGTGCTCTTCAGTGGTTGCCTATTTTGGAGCAGTTTCCTTTATGTGTTGTTCCCCCTTGTCTTGCGCTTCTTGCCTCTTGTCTCTCTTTGAGTTTTGTTTTCGTTGTCTCTAGTTGATACTTGATGTCAACTTTTCTACAATGTTTTCAACATCTACAACTTCTAGAACCTCATCACAAGTGGCATGCACATCCACAATGGAGACATATAAAAGGTATATTCTCGTATTTGATTTTGTAGCGTGCTCGTGTAATGACAACCTCTGGTATCAGTGGCTGGGACATATCTAGTTCTACTATAATATGGGTGAATCTCCCTCTTCTCTGTTGCTTCGTTTGCATGTCCACCTTTACAGTTTTCCCTATGTAGTCCCCGATCTCGCGTAGAAGGGCCCCGTGGTACATGTGGATCGGAAGATTGGGGATCCAAACCCATGCAACCAGCCTGGGGGGGTTGCGATCATTGAAGAGAAGCACGGTGACCACCTCTGGATGGTTAATTACGAGCCAAAGACAGGCCCAGGGCCTCCTGTGATTGCGCTGATGTAGACTTCTTCCATTTGGAGTTAGATGATGAAGAAATCATTCTCCACGTCAATGAGATTGAAACCTCCAATTGGCTTCCAAAGCATCTTAATGCAGTCTCAGAGGGTCATGTAGCCGATCTCTCTAGAGAGTAGCTTTACGATGAATGTGTACTTCCATGGCTGAAGGATTTCCGAGAGAGCTTAGTCTTCGATGTCAAAGGACTTCTTGGCGTTCTCGGCGGTGATCACAATATCTTGTTTGTTATGTTCGATCGCGTAGGTGTTGGCATCTATTTTTATTCATCCCGTTCCTCTCTCCATCTCGATGTCTTTGGAGACAGAGTCATGGTGGATTGTCAGCATTGCTAGTTTTACGTTCCGCTTTGGGTTGCATCCCCGTTCTCGGTAAGAGGTGGAAAGTGTTGTGCTTGAGTTCCTCCATCAACCTCCATGGCCGATTGTGGGCTATTTGAGTGTGGTGGAATCCCTCCGCCAGGACTGTATGACAAGTGCATGCCCATCATTTTGATCGGTATCGAGTTCCTTGATTGCCCATGATCCCCGTCACCGTCTTCTTCGGTCCTACTAGGTCCACCATGGCGGCCACCGGCTAGGGCATTTGCAGCCGCCCTAAGGCTTCCCTCTTTGTTGATTAGGGAGTATTTTACAATGGGAATAAATTATTCTATAATTTACACTATAGTCAAATTTTCAATAAATTAGAGGTTAGTTTCTGTATTTCTCATAGTAATAAAGATGTCAACACTTCTCATCAACCATAGGATACTATCTTGAAAAAAGTAACAATTTGTCTCATGATAATTAGGTTTTTTTTGGAGAAGGTAATTTTTTTCTGAAAGATCAAAAGGTGAAAAGTATAGAGGGCATGGACCTCTTATAGAATACAAATGGGCTTACACTACAAAATACCACTATATGAGAATCAAGCTATCCCATGATAATAAGGTTTTATCATTGCAAGAGCTCCACAAATTAGGCCATAAACATTTTGGACTTCAATACCTTAAATTATTTTAAATGAAAAGTTAATGGGAATCTTTGTTTAAAAATCATGTACCTTCTGATTATGGATTTAATTACAACTTGCTTAAGACTTTTCAAACCCACAACTATAGATTGATTAGTTACAATATTCCATTTTATTTCAAATACTATTTGAAGTGCAACTGTCACCCTCACCCAATTTTTTACTCCATTCCATGACAACATCCAAGAAGTTCTCATATAAAAATGTGTCGAATTATGCAAATTATTCTAGAGATTTGAATTCTTTCCATGCACATACATAATATATCCATCTTTCTAACTCATACCCTAAGAAACATCAACATCTAAAAATATCTTCCATACCATGCCCCTCTAAGACGTCCCCCTATTTGGCCTCTGCACTTCAACATGACCTATGATAGTACATGTTGTGTTGAATAAATGGATATTATTATTTAAATTAATTTCATGTGTTTGGGAAGGGTTATAGAAAATAGACGCATTCTTCCAGCCTTGCACTTTGACAAGAACGACTCCATGATCAACACTATTGATGTTACTAAAGGTTTGGGTCATCCACTCCCTAGTATATATTAATCCCTAGGCCTACTATCTTCTCCTAAAACCATCATCTATGTAGTATGCCTGAAGGTATGTGATCCTCTATGAAGAATAACCCTACACAACAGTCTAAATCTAATCCCAACCATGATTAATCTCATCAATCAAACAACCAAGGTCATTTTTTGGTTAGGAAGGACCTCAACGATACCCACAATAGAAATAATAATCTAGGTCTAGTGGGGTCATAAAACCAAATTCTTGTATTATCTAATAAAATGTCTACTTTTACATGAGGCTTAACCATCCCAATGTTATGTTATATCAATTACTGACAATTCAGGTTTCAACATCTTTCAAACCATCAATAGTATCTGGAGGCCCTATCAACATCACAATCATGACATCCCTTTATATAAATCCACTGATTCTTTGATGAATTTGATGATTCAAAATATTACATATGAGGTAATAGCTTCAATTAGTACCTATAACACTTCTAACAATAACAAGGTTGGTAATTTATGGCTTATCCCTTATGTTGGGGATGCCTTGAATTTCTTAGTCATATTAAATGGGCTAGTTCTTGTAATTCTTTTATGCTAAGCCTGCATGTATGGTTATTCTTTTTCCTCAATTAGTAACTCCTAATGCTTATGTTAATTATGATTTGGATTATCTTGGTATTCAGATTCTAGGTTCATAAAGTGTTCTAAATCTATTGGTATTGATTTTGATAGTTGTCTCAATGCTAATATGGACCTATCAAAACCTGAGAAGGGTATGTGGTTGTAGAATATTTGACAATTAGATTTATCCAAAGAACATGTTAATTCCCATTTCTTGTGATTAGCTTTTTTCATATACTAGTGATTGGTTTTCTTACTATTTTGTTATGCATTCTTGAAAAAAATTGTTGTGGTGTCCTAAAAAAGGTGGAAGATTCTCTGAAATTTCATTAGGAAAAAAGAAATCAATTTAATACCATTAAATAAACCAAATCTGACATTATAGGTTTTTAGTTCCAAACTATTGGTGAACAACAACCTTCCTCTACTCCATAGTGGAGGGTGTCTTATTGGACAAAACCCTTACAACTATTCATACATTTCTACTCATTGGGGGTCTTAATTTTTTTTTCATTCTAATGAGGAACACTTTCACTAATTGAGAATGTTTTTTTTTCACTAGAGTCTATGTTTAGCCAGGAAATAATAAAGATCTTGCATCCTCGATCTTAAAACATGCATTAATCTTAATCATATCATGCCTTGTGTGATAAAGTGAGTTCTTACATAATTTGCTTTTCTCTCCTAAAATTTGAATATCTCTAAAACAATTGTTCTAATTCACACAACTATATACACTTAAATCTAAAAACATTGCTTCGACATGTTGTAAAGTGAGTTTTTATACAATTTTCCTTTTTCTCTTGATACTGTAATATCTCTATCAAATAACCACTCTATTACACTCAAATATATAAATTCAAGCTTTAAATCTTTCTTTAGCGTGTTTTTGACAAATATGAAACCATAACTGAGTATTTAGGGTGATATACATGTGCTTTACTCTATTGAAAATCTCTATAATCATACAATTAATTTTCACCTCCAAATTTGCTTCCATAAAAAGATTATCTTATTATCAAGATCTACCTAATATTTAAATCATTGGACTTAACTGCTAAAATTTATTAATATTTGGACTTTTAGAAATTATCTCAATGAATTCATTAAATCAGACCAAAGTTTGATGGCTAAATGATTAAGTTGTGACATGTATACGTGTCATGATGCCTTTTTTTGATATTTGACAATGGCAATATTTGCTACAACACATCTTATTTGTCCATCACCCTCCTTCAAATCCAACAACTAGGAGGTTGACTTCAACCTTCGAAAGACTTGGGAAACAACTATTGTAGTTTGAGCCTCCCACCACAACACTTAGTGTAACAACCAACCAATACTTTCTAATAGTAGTTGTATATTTCCTCTCCTTTGATATATACAGGCCCAATGAACCCTCAGACATGCTCTGTCACACTAGATCGGGGTGAACCAAGTCCATTGAGTGACATGAAAAATAAATCACTTTAAGTATATCAACACCCCACTTAAATTAGACATCATTCTTAACTTTGTCGATCCCTCTTTAGTCATATGCATATGACAATTGTTTGCAAGAAACCTAGAACTATCTCCCCAAACCCGCTCCCCTCTTCCTCTGCATGATCATCAATATCAGGCCTTGTTATTTCCCACAAAAAATTAACCATTGTTCAATAATAAGATTCCTCTATAAATCCACTTATCTAACATCAAACTCTTCTCTTGCCTCCTCTTCGCTATACCCCTTGCTCCAACAACCTACTCTACCATCACGATGGTGCAAGGTTCTATAGGGAGATGAACTATTCAAAGGAGCCACTCGAGACTGGAGATAAATCATGAATGTGAATCTAACCTTAGAAAATTGCAAGCAAGATCATAGCCTCTCTCATCCATCACTGAAGTCATGAGGAATCTGCAACTTGTGCAAAGGAGAGGAGCTTGAAGGAAAGCACACATGAGCTAGCTAAGCTGATCTTGGCCAACCCAGAGGCTATAACTCAGTAGAAATGTTAAGGCAGAGTGGGGGCCATGCTCCTTATCTTGACCATCACTTTTAAGAATAGATAGACCCATTGACATTTGGATCAACAAACAATCCATGGGACCACAATAAGTAATTATAAACTATTTCTTTTATGTTGTAATTATCTTAACTTAAAAATATCATTGAAACTACTTGAAAGCTCAAAAATATAACCTGTGAGTCCCATTTTAATCAGAAAAAATACGATCTACAATGTTTTATAGTCTATTTCTCTAAACTTGTATCATATACATATTTAATCACAACTATGTCTATTTGCTCAAATTACCAATCTAGAAAAATAGAAAATTACACTCTCCTATAGTATTCATGATACTTGAACTTGATCTAATGGTCTATCTAAGATAACATCCCACCTCTAAATAAACTCTTATCTGGGATAGGATACATATAATGATTCTAGTTGATCTCAATCCCTAATCTTTTGTATTATTGGACACTTAATGATAATGTACCCTTGGTTCCAGTTGAATGTGATGTATCTATAATTTCAATAGATCCTAATTTTTGTTAAATAGGTATTTTGGTTGTATTATTTGTATGACATTAATTTCTTGGTTGGCACCCTACACATGAGTTTACTTTATCCAGTTGCAACATTATAATATGTTATATGTAGTATGTCATTTTAAAAACACATAACAACATTATAAAGATGGATGAATTGTAATCACTAAGGCACCTAATTCTTTCACCTCTAGATATATGATCAACACATCCACACAACCCTAGGGATAGGGGGATACCAATAAGAAAAGAGATAGGTTAGGGAACAACATAAAAGCATATAACCTCATATAGAAAGTGATTAAAATAATGGTCATCCTTAAGTTTTGCATTAAATAAAAATTTCCAATTTTTTTCTTTTCTCGAGTATTTAAATTATATAAGCATACAAGTATGTATCTTTTTCCCATGTTCCAACACCTTGTGTGTTGGTCACTTATATCATATAATTATTAGGTGCCAAGAATATTTACTTGGGATTAAAGTACCTATCAGAATTATTAAAGGATATTGAAGGATTTAAACTACTTATAGTTCTTTCCTTTTTCTACTTTTCCTTCATTCTATCAATTCTTTCCTTTCCTAGTTGATGTATAGGTTCAACACAATACCTATTTATTTTCTTCTCTTTCCATAATTAGAATTCTTTCTCTATAAGATGTAATACCTTATTCTTATTTATAAATGACTATGTTTTGTGCATATATATGTGATGATCTGAATTGATCTAGCTTCCACCACTATTACAAATATGACATATTGTGTCGGTTGTTTTTTCAAGAAACATTGATAGTAGTATCTTTAGCGTCAGTTCTATGTATACAGCCATCGTGGTTTGACCAGCTGAGAAAACATGGGTTGTGCTTTATTTTTATCATGGGTTGTTTCTTAAAAAATTGATATTATATATCACTCGAAAAAAATAAAATTCCGTGCAAAATTTTTGCAAGCATTTCATTTGCCTCCAAAAAATCTACACCGTCGGTTCCTTTCTATATAATTGATAGGATAAAGAGGTGTAGTGCATATATCCCATAGGAATCAATTGGTGTCTCACATCGGTTTTCTGTAAAGATATAGATGAGAAAAATGTTCATGCCATGTGTCCCATGATAATTTTCTCACCCCCACTTGATTTTTATCATCAATTTTTGTACCCCAACTGACAGTGTAGGCATCGCTGGGTTGTGAGTTTATGCGTCAATTTCCATTGACAACTAATGACAATAGTTTATTATAGCAGTGATTGTTTATGTCCAACCGAAGACCTAAACCCTAGACCATCGATTTTGCTAAAAAGTGACGGTATATGTCTTACTTTACCCCATGAGAAACCCATTCCCCCTCTTTCCCCCTACCCGCAATTCTTTGGATTTCTGCCTCTGACAATTTACCTCATCTCCACCTCCACTTTTTCTACTTTCAGTGCATCCACTGGATATTGCAACTCTGTAGGTGAGCATCCACTGACACGTCCAGTCACTACTCTAGTCTTGCTTCCATCCACTGATCCAACCATGTTGTCCTCCTCCTTTGACTACTCCATTGATTCCTCCTCCTCTAGCCTTTCTCCTCTGACACCACTGCTTCCTCCTCCTCTGGGCATGCTCTAACGCTAGCCATAGGTTGCTCCTCTATCCTACTTCAGTTCTCCATCTCTCATTCCCCTCTCCTCCTTCCTCATCTCTCCTCCTTCCCTTTCCCTTGTGAAGGGAAGGGGAAGGAGGAGAGAAGAGGAATGAGGAGAGGGGGAAGGGAGATGGAGATTGACATAAGATGATTTTAATTGTTGGCAATTATGTTATTATGGTGGATAATGTTAGCTTATGTTAGTACAGATAAATCACCTTCAAGTGGATCTCAACTATACTCTAATGATTATGCTTGCATGAAAAGGACTCTAAATTAACTTCAATTGGTAATGTTCATGTTTATTTTGACAATCATGCTCGAATCATATGATTTCCCATTTTTATGTATATATCCTAATAATGACATCCTTGTTTCCACTTTCATGTGTCACACTAAGTCCAAATGATTTCATGTTGTTCAAAGTAACATGGTAATGAACATGTCTGGCATAGTTTGAGATATTGAAACTAATATGTGAATAAACCCTAATTTGTGAATTTGAATGTGAAAAAACCCTAATTTGTAAATATACTCATAATTAGTAAATTCTTAATCTATAAAACTCTAATTTTTAAACCCTATATTCAAAGCCCTAATTTCTAAATAGTGTTGTTGGCCTAGAAACTCGCCCAAGACTTACTTATTAGGAGTAAACCTTGAATAGTCTCCAATTTGAAACTATTCTTCAGCGCTTCATTCTACTTAGGATGTAAGTGTATAATGTGTGTTTGGTTTCAATAAACATTGACATCATTTCCCCTTTTTGTTCTCTGGGTACATATGTAGGTGGGCATTTTCTTATATAAATCGGGGTACTTGGAGAACTATGAGGAAATGTTGCCAAAGTTTATTGAAATCAAACATAAATTATACTCTTACTAGTGAGATGAAGTGCTCAATAATGGGATAGGTGGTACACATTCATGAATTTGAATGCTTCTAGATTATTACAGCTTAAACATATTTTTTTCCTAAAATTAACTAACTAGCTAGAACCTAATGAGCTACTTGTCTCCCATCTGATCGTAAAATGGATTGATCATGGATGTATCAACCAAATCGTTGCACTCTGGAGTTTATTAATGATCACAATGAGTTTGTAAGATTTGTAGAGGAACATAGGAAAGAACCTAGAGATAGGTTCTATTGCCCCTATAATAATTGTAACAACAACCTAAAAGTTGACACTATTGACGTGATTAAAGATCATGTGATGTGCAATGGGATTGTATAGGGCTATACATAATGATACTAGAATTGAGAGATTCCTAGTATGAGATCAGTAGATGTTGGTAGTGGTAGTTGTATCCAAGAAAAAATGGTTGATGATGTTGATGGGAACAAACCAACTCCAACAGACATGGTTGATGTGATGCTAGATCTTTTGTGAGGTAAATGTTACAGCCCCACCTCCTTTATTTAGAAACATTGTGCATGATGTTGAGAAACTATTATACTTAGGTTGTACTATGTTTACAAAGTTGAGTGTTGTGTTGATATTGTTTATTCTGAAGGCTAAAAATAGATAGAGCGAGAAAAGCTTCACTTTTTTGTTGCCTTTGTTGAAAGAAATTCTCCCTGAATACAACGAGCTTCCAATATCAATATACAAAACAAAAAGGTTGTTGTGCCCAATGGTAATGGAGGCTAAGAAGATACATGTATGCCCAAATAACTGTGTGATGTTTCAAAAGGATTCTATCGATCTGCAAGAATGTCTGAATTGTGGGGCATCTAGGTACAAAAGGTCTACATCGGGTAAGACCAAAATTGATTCTTCTACCAAGGTGATTTGGTATATGTCTATAAGACCCTGATTTCAAGGCTTGTTTGTAAATTTTGTAGATGCACAAAATTTTTCTTGGCATGCAGAGGTAAAGAAAAACAATGATGATATGATGCGACATGCGTCTGATTCCTCTCAATGGAAGTAGATTGATTTATTATAATGTGAATTTGGTGAAGAAGATAGGAATTTAAGACTTGGACTTTGTAATGAAATGATAGATCCATATGGAACATTAAGCAGCCAACATAGTACTTGGCCTAACATGCTTGTTGTATACAATCTTCCTCCGTGGTTACGTCTGAAGAATAAGTATGTCATGTTGTCAATGATGGCATCGGGCCCCAAACAACCTGGTAATGATATTGATGCTTATCTTGAACCTACGATTGATGGTGTAAAGAAACTATGGGGAGAAGGTGTGATGACTTATGATGATTTGTGCGGAGAGATGTTTAATTTATCTTATATGATGTTTTGTGGTAATAATGACTTTCCTGTTTATGGGAAGTTGTTTGGATACAATGTCAGAGAATCCAAGGCATGTCCTATATGTGCGGAAAATACATATTCTATCATACGAAAACATGGTCGTAAGATTGTATATCTTGGTCATCGAAGGTTTCTACCAAAGGTACATCCTTACCAAAAGGTGTGCAAAACATTCAATGGATCAATTAAGAAACGTAAACCCCCTAAACCTATGTTAGGGGAAGATATTTATACAAAAGTAAAAAAAACATTGTAAATCATTTTGGTAAGAGACTGTGTATTACTTTCCCTTAGGTGAAATTTTTTATTCAAAAAGAGGTCAATATTGTGGGATCTTCCTTATTGGAGTTCTTTGACAGTTCGAAATTGTATCGATGTCATGCATGTTGAGAATAATGTTTGTGATAGCATTATTGGCCCTCTATTGAATATACCCCATAAGACTAATGATGCCATCAAATGCAGAATGGACCTACATGAAATGGGTATAAAGAAAGAATTAACCAAAGAAGTTACCAAAGGTCACTACACATATATGCCTCCTACTTGTTACACATTGTCTAAAAAGGAGAAGAGATCATTTTGTGAGTTCTTGCATAATTTTAAGGTACCATAGGGATACTCAGCCAATAATTGTAGATGAGTATCAATGAAGGATATAAAGCTGATAGGCCATAAATCTCATGATTTTCACACTCTAATGAAACATATATTTGATGTGGCTATTTGATCTATCCTTTCTAAACATGTAAGGTTTGCAATCACTAGGCTTTGTTTTTTCTTCAACAGACTATGTAGAAAACTAATTGATTCTAAGATTCTAGATAAGTTGTAAAAACAAGTGGTTGTTACCCTGTGTCAACTTGAGCAATATTTTCCTCTTCGTTCTTTGATATCATGGTACATCTAGTTGTCCATTTGACTAGGGAAGTGTAAATTTTGGATCCATTTTTCTTACATTGGATGTATCCTTTTGAGCAGTACATGAGTGTTTATAAAGATGATGTTCAGAACCATTGTCACCCTGAAGGGAGTATCATTGAGGGATATATTGATAGGGAGGTTATGGACTTTTTGAGTTTCAATAAAACTCATGCTAATGTTCTGAACTCTAATGTTTATTCTCACAAAGGTTTTTTGGGAGAATGACAGAAAAGTATTAGTCACGAGTAGCGGGAACAAGCACACTTTTTATTTTACACAACATTGATAATGTGGGTATTTATATCATCAAAGACAACAATGAGCTTAAGAGTAGTTATCCCTGAGTCAGTTCAATGTGGCTTGCTAGAGAGAATAATTAGATGTTTATTAGGTGTATTGAAAAGAATGTATTCAATCAACTATCTCAAACACAAAATAATGTTATGGAAACTATCAAATGGATCATGTCACTAGTACATAATCGGCCTTTAGTGTCGGTTATTTAAGGTATTTAGTGTCGGTTTTTAAGCGACACCTATGTGGGTGCCGCTAAAAGCCCAACCGTTACGTGTCGGTTCTCAAACCGATGCCACAACCCTTCGTGCGCCACCGAAAACGCGCCAGCAGGGGGGTATAGGCATCAGTTATTAGCTTTCCAACCGACGCCATATACCTTCATGCCATAGAAAGGGAACCATCTGGGGCACTATCGGCATCGGTTTAGTAGTGATAACTGACACCATCTCACCCGCTACCACGGTCGTGGTGGCCGGCACGACCGTGGTGTCTGGCCCGCTACCACGACCGTGCTGGCCAGCACGGTCGTGGTATCTGGCCTCATTAGGGAAATCGACGTCGGTTACTAGTAGGGAAACCGACACTGTAAGCATTTGTCGTCGGTTTTATACAAATAACCGACGCCAATTTTATGTTTTTTTTCTATCAGTCTGCAGACCTACTGTGGCTGGTCGCAGGATGAGAAACCTGCAGTTCAGTTATGAACTGCAGGTTTTACGACATCCATTGATATTAGCCAACAACAAGACACAAACCTGCAAAATTAACAACATAAATATTCACACATTTAGCAACCTACAGTTCCATTCGATTTTCACACATGTAGAAACATTCATGTAGCAATTTGTAGTTCCATTCATTTTCACATTCACACATGTAGAAACATTCATATAGAAACCAGCAGTTTCGTTCATTTTCACTCAGACACATGTAGAAACTTCACACATATTATAATTCAAAAATTCATTTACAAAATATCATTCTTTAGTCATTATTCTCTATCAACATCCCAATTATATGTTAAAACCCCCACTACTTGTATGGTTGTTGCCCATTCTTCTCTTTCTTCATTTAATTCTCCCATCGTATAGGGAGCATGTACATCTAGTAAGGCCTTTCCTGTAGTGTGGTCAGTTTTAAACACCTCCAAAGAGAATGATGTATATACATAATTAATGAGCTATAAATAAGAGTGATATATTTCATATTATCTAATGAGACTATATATAATACCTCAGGAATGGTATCGATGTCCACTGCGGCATATTTGATAATCATGTGCATAAATCACATCACATAGTATGCACATGCCCATCCGTTGTCTTGTGTAGCACACTATAAATTGAAACATACAAAATATTTAAAAATACAGCTAATTAAGCATTGTTCACATAATTAAATAATATATACATTGCAGTCAGGAACTTACTTCCACGTTTGTCCAAATTATTTGCTGGTTCTTTTTCCTGGGGACCTTTCCTCCAGCCTTTTTGAACTCATCTAAACCCCTACATGTTAATGTAACACAGTACATTGCATAAATAAATAGTAATGTAATAACATATGTTAACGGATATGAAAATGAAAAAGTTCTCACCAGAATAATGCCATTTTCATTTTGTGTCCATATCTTGAATTCAATTTAGTCCCCTTAGGATCTAGATAATAGACAGTGAACGTCTTGGGGACAATAACTAGTAACTCCTAATGCATACCACTAGAGGTAAAAAAGTTAAAAATTAATAACTCAAAATCCATAATAAAAATGTAATTGTCTTAAGTCCAAATTATAAGCAAAGTAAACTTACTCCACATTGAATGGAGCTATTATCAACGTCTTCTTGTTTTGAGAAAAACTTCTAAAAGCATCACAGCAGTATTGTTGAACTGACGGAGGGTCTTTAGCTACTAGACTAATCAAAGATGGAATAAAAAATCCTACATGTTCGAATGAAAAATATGCACATATTTTGTCTAAGTAGCTGCAAAACATGTATTATGTATGCATTAATAAATAAGAAACCAGATCACCAGATCCTACACAAGGTATATGGATGTATAAAGAAGATCTCACCTTATCCATAGCTCTATCACAGATGTATTCAGCCAATCATATCAAAACAACTCCAAAATATCTTATATAAATAGGTTGCTTTCGTATGATTGACCTGCAACATCCGCATCTATAGAAATAGTTATAGGGCAATTTATATCATGTTCACCTAACCATATTGCCATACCCCTACAATCAGGACCTAACGGGACAGGTCGGTCATGTGGAACCCAACTTGGTAATGCAGGAGGTGGAGGTGGAGGCCTAGATGTTGTGGCTGTCTTCTTTTTAACCTGTATATATATATAATTTTAGATCAACTGACATCATATACACACACTAACAATTTAACGTAATGTAAATTTACCATACAGTTTTAGTATAGAGGACAACCGCTTTTGGCCAGAATATCACTCCACCTTCTGCCTCACCAAGTGTTTCACAATCTGGGTGGGCATATGGAAATGGAAGATCCATCCAGTTGGGGAGTATACGTACCGAGCTCACACAAACCCAACTAGCTGGTAATGGAGACCCATGAAACATTTCCCCTGGTAGGGATGGGTAATCCGACACCTCTACAATGACATATTCTTTACTTTTTAGACGGCATGGCTTCAACCCCTACAAATTTTTGAGTAAAGAATGTTATATACATATATACATATGATCTTGAAAAGACTAGTTATTATGTCATAAAAATACTCCTGAGTAGCAGCAGACTGAGCATTAGCCTCAGACTGTAGTCTTTGGCGAATGCCTGCATACCCCTTTGGGCCCATTGTGTGGTCATGCACATTTAGTGCACGCCTTGCTTTTTGCGCCTCAATTGGGGCCTAGTTAGTATGCACATTAATGATTTGGTTAGTAACACTAAATGTTAATCTTGAATAGGTGAATACAACATATATAAATTAAATTGGGGGTGATGCCTAATACCTTGAATTCATCAGTTTGTCTTGAAGCAACAAATGCATCCCATTCTTCTTGGTCAAGGAAGTACCACTGTTCTATGGTTGTCTTCTTCCTCTTATCACCTTCTTTTATGTATTCTCAGGTGAGATTTGTCCTATAGTTCCTTAGGACTCTCCCACAGCATTGCATCACACATTTACGATGTAGCTTTTCATCCAATTCAAATATACTCAGCAAAATAGAATTGCTATTAACAAGTATCCAAAAAATTAGTAATCTAACAAATATAATTGAAAATTAATAATAAGTCACGCATAAATCCTTCCATGTTACTCCTTTCTTATCCTTAGGAACTTTATGCCAAGAATCTATCTTACAACCGCAATGGCTACGAGTAACATACCCAAGATATGAAACAAACGAATTGCGATTCACTCCAAGTGCATTTCCTGCATTATCAAAATCCACAACAAGTTTGGGTCCATTGCCCCTTTGTGCTATTAACTTCTTCATCATAGTGATGCCCCTTCTCTTGTCAACTTTTTGGTGCTGCTGATCAAGTGCCTCAAGTGCTTCAGAGGGTACATTTGCATCATCAACCTAAAATTTGACAAAATAAACACAATTACAGGATATAACTAGAAATGGACATATAGATATAAATATATGATATATATTTTTAAAACTTACATTGTGAGGCGACACATTGATGTCCTCACCCTCATGGTAATCATCAGCACGGTCATCAGGAGAATGCTCAGCCATCTGAAAGTTCACATTCACATTGTAAAGTTCACATTGTAAAGTAATTCATATTGTAAAGATCACATTGTAAAGTTCACATTCACATTGTAAAGTAATTCACATTGTAAAATTCACATTGTAAAGTTCACATTCACAGGAAATATTGTATTTGACAATGTAAAGTTCACATTCAGAAAAATAAAACATATAAAAAAATATAAACATGCCTCTAATATTGCGATTTTTTATCAATTAACAATCCTTCATTGTGATCTCTGTGCACATACAAGTCATCATTAGCTTCAATATTTGCTGGTGTTGGCAACCCAACTGAGAATGGACTGGAGTCATCATACTTATCATAGTACTCATCTTCATCTATAGGATCTTCAATGAACTGTCTTTTACCATGAAGAACAACTGACCATTTATCATTTGCAGGATCATCAATATAAAATACTTGTTTCGCCTGTGATGCTAATATGAATGGTTCACCCTTCTCGCCAATCTTTTCAAAGTTCACTAAAGTGAAACCCAATTCATCCACTATAACTCCTTTGGTGTTATCAACCCAATTACATTTGAAGAGCGGAATTCGGAAATCTATGTAGTCAAACTCCCATATGTCTTCAATGACATCGTAATATGACATTTTAGCTTCACGTGGACTCTTATCCTTTACACTTGCAAAAAACATAGTCGACGCTTGAAGGGTGACCCCACTATTTTGGACGACACTCTTATCATCTTGGCGCTTTGTGTAATATGTGAATCCATTAATGTCATACCCTTCATAAGACATAACAGTCAATTTTGGTTTAAAGGTGAGGCATTTGATAGTTTCAGTAATATCATCTGGTGTTTGAGATAGTTGATGTAAGACTTTCTCTTCGAACCACTTAATAAATGTCTTGTTATGCTCTCTAGCAAGCCACATTTTATTGTCTCAAGGATATTGTCTCTTGATGCAATTGGTATGTTCCTCGATATAAACACTCACTTCGTCCATTTTGTGTAAAATATACAAGTGACCTTGTTCCAACTGCTCACAGCTGATTACTTTCACCCGTGATCCCAAAATTCATTTGCCAAATTGCTCCTAAATATTCTTTTCATTACCAGGAGTGTCATTATCACTGAGAAAGTCATTGCAAAAATCCATAACCTCTCTCGCCACATAACTCTCAATAATACTCCCTTCAGGTCGATAACGGTTTCGAACATCACTTTTAAAAACGCTCATGTATTGTTCAAAGGGATACATCCAATGCAAGAAAACTGGTCCCAACATTTTCACTTCCCTAGTCACGTGGACAACAAGATGTACCATGATATCAAAGAACGACGGAGGAAAATACATCTCAAGCTGACATAGGGTAACAACCACTTCTCTTTGCAAATTATCGAGAGTATTAGGGTCAATAACTTTGCTGCACAGATTGTTGAAAAAGAAACAAAGTCTGGTGATTGCAAACCTTACATGCTTCGACAATATAGATCGAATTGCCACAGGCAATATTTGTTGCATTAGAGTGTGACAATCATGAGATTTAATCCCTGTCAACTTTATTGATACCAATCTACGGATGTTGGATGAGTAACCAGTGGCACCTTAACATTTACCAAAAATTCACAAAAAGCTTTCTTCTCCTTTCTAGGCAATGTGTAACAAGCGGGAGGTAAGTATGTTCTCCGATTTCCCATTTGACGTAATTCTGTTAATTCTGACCTTATTCCCATTTCACGTAGGTCCAGTCTGGATTTTAGCCCATCTTTAGTCTTACCTGGTATATTCAACAAAGTACCAATGACGCTATCACAGACATTTTTCTCAACGTGCATGACATCGATACAATGCCTGACTGTCAAAGAACTCCAATAAGGAAGATCCCAAAATATTGACTTCTTCTTGAATAAAGATTTGTCACTCTGTGTGGCCATAGTACATTGTGATCTCTTACCAAATTCATTGACAAAGTCTTTTACTCTTTCATAAACAACCTCCCCTGGTATAGGTTTAGGTGCACTCCGTTCCTCATTCAATCCATTGAATGCTTTGTGCTTCCTACGATAATGATGGAATTTTGTAAAAACCTTCAATGACCGAGATATACAGTCTTACCGCCATGTTTTAGTCTTGTTGAATCAGTGTTCTCTTCACATATAGGACACACTTTAGCTCCTTTGACACTATATCCAGACAAATTCCCATATGCTGGAAAGTCATTTATAGTGCAAAACAACATAGCATGCAAACGAAATGTCTCTCTTCGTGAAGCATCATAGGTCATCACACCTTCACCCCAGAGTTTCTTTAAGTCATCAATCAGAGGTTCAAGATAAACATCGATATTATTTCCAGGTTGTTTAGGGCCACATATCAACAACGACAGCATTACATACTTATTTTTCATACACAGCTAGGGAGGAAGATTGTATATAACAAGCATGACTGGCCAAGTGCTATGTTGGCTGCTCAATGTCCCGTATGGATTCATCCCATCTGTACAAAGCCCAAGTCTTAGATTCCTGACTTCTTCACCAAATTCAGGGTACAATAGATAAATCTTCTTCCACTGTGGGGAATCAGACGCATGTCGTAGGATTCCATCATTATTTTTCTTAACATCTGCATGCCACCTCAAATTCTTCGCATCTATCGGATTGGCAGACAAGCGTTGAAACCGTGATATTATAGGTAGATACCACATCACCTTGGCAGGAGAACCAATTTTGGACTCCCCCAATGTCGTCAATTTATACCGTGACGCACCACATTTTGGACAATCTTTCAAATCCACATAGTCCTTTTGAAATAATACACAATCATTCGGGCATGCGTGTATCTTCTTGGCATCCATTCCCATTGGGCACAACAATTTCTTTACCTGGTATGTTGAGATTGGCAGCTCGTTTCCTTCAGGAAGCATTTCTTTCAACAAAGACAACAATGACGTGAAGCTTTTTTCGCTCCATCTATTGTTAGCTTTCATCTTATTCAATCTCAACACAACGCTAAGCTTCGTAAACTTAGTACAACATGTGTATAACAATATCTCAGCATCATGCACAATGTTTCTAAAAATGGGAGGTGGATCAGTGTGCTCTACCCCACAACTATCCAGCATCACGTCAACGATGTCTAATGGTTCATTCACATCTATGTCATCAGAGGCAATTTCTTCTTCCACACAAGCACTGCTATCGACATCCTCTGGTTTCGAGTTTGAAATCTCTCCATGTCAATGCCATTCTGTATAGCCTTGTATAATCCCGTTGCACATGACATGACTTTTGATTTCGTCACCAGTGCTGACTTTCAAGTTGTTACCACAATGCCTACATGGATAGTAGAATCTATCTCCAGGTTGTTTCCTATGTTCCTCGACAAATCTAATAAACTGGTCAAGACCAGATATAAACTCTGGGGTGCAGCGATTGCGAATGGACATCCATGATCTATCCATTCTATGATCAAAGAGAAAACAAGTATATATTACAACAACATTAGGGTCTAGGGACATGTGTTGTCATTCTTATATATAATAAATGTGTACCACCTATCCCATTCTTGAACACCTAATCTCACTAGTAAGTGTATAATGTGTATTGGGTTTTCAAGAAAATTTCGGCAGCATTTCCCCACTATTCTCTAAGTACATATGTACTTCGAGAACAAATGGGGAAATGCTGCCGAAATTTTCTTGAAAACCAAATACACATTATACACTTACATCCTAAGTGAGATTAGGTGTTCAATAACATTCCCAAACCGGTTACTATCCAAGATTTACTCCTAATGAATAAATCTTGGACGAGTTTCTAGGCCAACAAATACATGTGATGTCATTCTATAACATTGATTTCAACATTTCGAGTGTCCATGCATGTTCATCATCAAGATAAAGATTACACATAAATTACTATGACCTAGGGATGGAGAGATTCATAATTGATTTCAAAATTTCAAACTAGCTCATGCATTATCATCAATCTACATCATACAATAGGGATTCATGTAGATGTTAGGGTGACACATCACTACAAAATTAGAGATTTAACATTAGGGTTTTAATATCTTACATAGATTGAGCACAAGATTTCAGCAATATAGTTAATTCAAGATTATGGTGAAATGTGTATTAGGGTTTTAATATCTTAATTCAACATGCATCAAAATTTACAGAATTAGGTCAAGCATTAGTATTCAATTGCAAATGTATCTTCTTCTTCCTCCTTCTCCCTCTCAGATGGTTGTTGGATTAAAGCAAGGCCACGACCTTGTGGGCTGGCCACGGTCATGGATGTGTTGGCCTACCATGGTCGTGCTGGCCAGCACGACCATGGTCGGTCAACAAAGCCACGGCCGTGGCCAGCCCACATGGTCGTGGCCTTGCTTTAATCCACATTTGGTAAGGAGAGGGAGCAGGTCGGGAAGAAGAAGAGGTGGAGGAAGAAGAAGGGCAGCGGCATATACCTGGGCAGGAGAGCAGTGGCTTGGAGAAGGAGAAATAAACTCACGAGTAGGAGGAGCAGGAGAAGGAGTAGGCGTCGGAGCTAGAAGGAAGCTGGGTGGCGGAGGCGTCGGAGCTAGCAAGAAGTTGGGTGGCGGCCGGAGATCTAGCAGGCAGAGAAGGCACGCATGCACCAGCGCGCAGAGGAGAAGGGAGCGTGGCACCCAGAGCAACGAACGGTGGTAGAGAAAGGAACTGAAGGCGGAAATCAGAGGAAGGAACAGCGGCGGAGCAAGGAACCGGAGGTGATCGCCAGACCTAAGCGCGCGCAGAATCGATGTAATAGAGAAGGGGGAAGAGCCTGACTCGCACGAGTGCTATTAATTTAACAATAGGCGTCGATTATTCAAACAAATTGACACATAAAACTAAAGGTGTCGGTTCTCCAAACAAACCGACACCTATTCTCTATGATAGTCGTCAGTTTTAACTAGAAAAAAGTTGACGTCTATCTACATATGCCGATTAAAAAAGTATTCTCGATTAATAACCATATTCGTTGGTTTATTTCCAAAACCGACGCTCAAAGGGTGTGAAAAATTTCCCACGAACAGCGCGGGAAAACCCATAAGCGTCGGTTATTGTAGTGAAACTGACGACCAAAATGTGCCAAATTTCTATCTCACGAATAACCTTTAGTCGTCGGTTTATTAGTTAATAACCGACGCCATATGTTAAATTTTGGAGGTAATTTTTTTTGCTAGAAATTTTGGATTTGGTGGTTAATTTTAGGCATCAGTTTTTTAATAAGGAACCGACACTAAATAAAAGCGATACTCGTGTCTGGTCGCCCTTCACAGATAGATGTCGGTTTATTTTATGAACCGACACTTTATTGTTTAGGTGTCGGTGTATTTATACAACCGACGCCTTTAAAAGTGACGTTATAAGCCATTTTTGTAGTAGTGCGTATCAGCCAAAGACCCACATTACATCTTATGATGGGTTTGACAAAAATGATTTTTATACTACACAAAATGTCAAGATGATAAAAGTGTTCTCCAAAACAATGGGGCTTGTATTTTTTTAATGCCAAGGATACAAGTCCACATGAAGGAAACATGCCTTATTACAATGTCAAGGAAGACATTTGGGAAATTGACTACATAGAGTTTCAAGTTGCATTATTTAGGTGTAAATGGATTGATAACAATAAAGGGGTTGTAGTTGACAAACTCAGTTTCACAATAGTGAATTTTGAGTGGATAGGAGAGAAAGATGAACCCTTCATCATGGCATCATAGGAAAAACTAGTTTTCTATATCATGATCCTGTAAAATAAAATTGGTCTATCATTCTTCATGGGAAAAGACAATTGATTTCAGATCCCATTGATTAAGAAGAGTACTATGACAAGTATGATGACCCTAGTCCATTTTTTGTTGGCTTACCAAGTGTAAATGTTGAATCTAACACTGATGACCATACATGTGAAGATAACACAAAAGGGATATTTGTTTAAGGTATACTTCTGATATGTGATCTGGGTTTTTTGCATTATACAACATGTTTAGTTGTTCATATGTGATCTGACTTTTTCTATATGATGATCTGACTTTTTATATGGATCTAACTTTTTCTATGTGATCTGACTTTTTGTGTGTGTTTACTTTTGATTTGATACATGGTATCTGACAAGGAGCATAGTGATCATGTGTGTAAGGATTTGAGCATCCAGACCAAGGTGTTGAGCATCCTGACTTGGGTGTTGATACAAAAAAATGTAAGGGAGTTAGAGGAATCATTTTGATGAAAGATGTCACAAATATGCAAGGGGGGAAGGAAATTATTGAATTCAATGAAGCAAACATGCCTCTTACTAAAGAGTTTGTAATCTACTGTGGGGCCCTTGGTCAAAGAAAAGTTCATGTCCTTGTTGAGGATTGGAGACAAGTGAGTACGGTCCACAAAGACCTCATCTAGAGGGAGTTAGAGGTGAGATAAATATAGTTACATTTTTACAATCTTTTTCCTATTCATTCTTTTAACATTTCTAAATAGTATTGAATGTTGAACCCTTTTAGGGATGGTATGAACTTGATGAAAAGTTGCATTGTATGTCTTTTATGCAACTCATTGGGAGAATACATAGAGATTGGCGGACAATCTTCACAAGAGACTATGTCCTTGGAGACAAGAAGGATCAAGACCTCTGGCTTAAATGGAACTATATTGATAAAGATGATTGGAAGGAGTTTGTTCGTCGGTGAAAAATAGAACCATTCAAGATATTGAATTATTTACATTTTCATTATTTCTTATGGTTACTTAACAATATCACTTGTATGAATTAAACAGGCCCTTCACGACACTCAAAAAGATAGGTGTGGCAAGAATGTGGACAACCACTAGTTAGGTTCATGTAGTTATTGGAAATGCCTCCTGATGAGAGAGAAACAACAAGAGGAAGAGCAAGGGAAAGATAAAGATCAAAGGAAAGGGTAAGAGAAAGGGGCTTCTACTTCTAATCCTTCCATTGTTGAGTCTTCTAGTAATTCTGTATGGTTGCCTTGCTATATTGAGTGGATAGGTGTGAGGAAAAATAAAGTCAGAGAAATCCTTGTCCAAGCAACATAGGAGGTGCTTCAAAAATGGTAATTTTATTGGTCTCACAATAATTTCATTGTTCTTTTTCATTGGAATGTAAATCTTTACAAATTAGTCCATTTTTGATGATAATTAGTTGGAGATAGCTACCAAACAAAGGAGGGCAAGTTTATCCTTCAGGACACACATGATATGACTATTTCTCTAGGGACATAAGAGCATCTAGGATATGTTAGGGGTGTTGGAACTGGGTATGGGATAAAATATTTTTTTGCTCATCCCAACAAAAGTGCAAACAAGCCAAGAAGGGGGAAGTGGATTAGGGTTATGCAACGATTGTTAGATGTAGCCTTGGAGTATATAGCTTCTCAGGTGATGCAAACTTCTCCCGCGGTCATAGACCATGTTCATCACTTGCCAACAAAGTTTATCAGGAGTAGTCCTTCGGACCTGCACGACATAGCTGGGGTGAGATTCAATTCAATTCAATTTATATTTACATTGTGATAAAATAATCCTTCAAGTCAATATTTATGTTTTTCAAATTAAATTTTTTATTTCATAAAATTGTAGGTGGCCAAAAAATCCCGTCTTTCCATTGATGTTCCAGCAAGCATTGTTGTAGCAAATGTCAAGGCTTCTATCTCTGATGTGGTTCATGTTATTCCCCTTCCTATTGATTTCTATCATTTGAGAGTGATGCATGTCTTTCTAGGAATGAGCAACATACCTCTCCCATACGAGCACAGAAATTCCACCACAGTCAAAGAGGTAGAAGGGAACTTTATTGGGTTGCTCAAACAACTTATTATATTTCTTCAGGTATGACACATGTATATTGAAACTTATATAAAATGATTGAAACATAATATTAGAATACATGCATGTAGCCTAAAATATCTAAGAATCCCCCTAAGGTTATGAAGCCTCCACTCCCTCATTTTACTCCACAAGAGTTGTTTGACTCTTTAGGCCCTAAATGCAAGATGTTGACAAGATGGTTAGACACTATAGACCAAATAGATACCATTTGATCAACCTTGGGGAGGAGATCGTAGGTATACAATGGGACCATGTTATAGTGTTGACAAATGTTTCTGAGTTATTTGAGTATGATTGGATGAACACAAAAGTGATAGAACACAACAGTTATTTAATTATGATTGGATGAACACAAAAGTGATATACTTCGAGATTTGAGTGGTGTCAAAGAATATGTGACTACTGTGATGTAGTTTTTTGGTGCTTCCAAGACCGTGATCTTAGCTCCCTTTAACATTAGGTATGTTTTTGGCATGTTGTTTATATATCTAACCTTTTAATACAATTATTGTGGGATTTAATATTTATTTTATTTGCCTTCTATTCACTAAGAATTGGGCATTGGTAGTTGTTAGTGATTGTTTTTTAGACTTGGACTGTGTATTTCTTTGATCCTTTAGGTGAAAAACTACCACAAAATGAGGGACACCCAATGAAGTTTTTGATTTTATGTTTAAGTATAGTTTTTTGGTGCCCAACATATTTGTTAATGTTTACATCATATGACATTTTAATAATGCAACATATCTATTAATTTAACCTATAGGGGTGTGAAAGCATTTTGTATCGACAGAGGGAAAGTAGATAAGAAAAATAAATCAATAACTTGGAAGATTGTTTATCTATATAGTCTTCTCATTCTAGTTGCATACTATATGACCAAGTTTGCTTAATTACATTTATTAATGTAATTGTAAATCTATAGGCACCTATACAAAACAATGATTGGGCATGCACATATTATGTGATGTTGTATATGTAAACGATTGTCACTCACTTGGAATGATCAAATGTGTAAAGAATGCAAGCTATTAGTTTGTGTGCATATTATTAACGAAGTAGTCTCAATTGATAATATAAACAAACCAATCCAATTAGAAGTCTCATTCTCTTTGAAGTTTTTTGAGAATACTAAACCATATACATTGAAGCAGCTGAATGACCTTTGTTAACAATGGGCAGACTACTTCATCGAATATGTGGACTTGAAGAAAAAATTGAAAGTTGATTGATTTTTTTGGTAGTTCAAACTTTGATGTTAGATTTTTTATTTGTATCTATGAGTGTGAGTTGAATGTTGATATATGTATTATTATACATTGTGACTTAAATTCTGAGATGTCAACTAATGTTGATAGGCATTTTGTGAGTGTGAATTGAATGTTAAGTGCATATGTGTGTCGGAATTTGAATGTGAAGACATGAGGAAGAGAATGATAATTATTCATGCATATATGTATAAAATTGAAGTGTGGCTGAGAAATGAAACAATTGAGCTGTGAGATCATGGATTTGTGTGCAATTCGAATTGAAAAAATGATAGAACGTGTCATTTTTGTGCCTAATTTATATAATTTATCTTTTTCTTGTAGGTGTGTCGACCTGTTGTTAAGTTGTGACACTTGTAGAGAGCCTACTATTTTTTAGAACTTTCAGTTCTAAAGAACAGCATGCTCTAGATAGGCTAGTAGGCTGGACAACATGTCTGTAGACCTGGTATATAAAAATACACATTTCTCATCAGTTATTTGTAAATAACTGACTAATAGTTCTATTCAGTAATTTACAATAATCTAGCGGGATATACCAAATAGTTTCATTGATCAATTACTAATAAAAATGAAACTAGGTTATTCTACATCAGTTATTTGTCATTAACAAACTGACAAGGGAAGGTCAATGAAACACTCATTGTGAGATATGTTGTCCATTAAGATGTAACAAAGAATTAACTATGAAAATTTTGTCATCAAATTTTTTAACCGACAAATAATGCTTCAGTTTTAGTGTCACCAACTTGGTCATTGATTTGAAACTGACGTTGAATGTCCTAAAATAACCAATGTAGTATCCCCTTTTTGTAGTATTGCACATTCTTTGAAAATAAAAATGGATAACAATAATTTTCCATATTTTCCTTTTGAGAATTTTAGTGGAATGGGTGCATATATTCTAATGAAATACTTTTTATGGTAAATGTGTTGGAACTAGGGTTTTCATAGTCATATCAGAGTAGTAGTTCACACGTCACATTTTTTCATTGTAATATCATTCTCTGGATTTTGAGTCTTGGGTAGTCATAAGTTAAATATATAAAGAGTGGAGGAGTCTTGGAAAGGTTCTACCACACTATTAGAATATCTTTGAAAACTCATACTACCAAATATCATGAATAATCATCAAGAAAATATGTAATGTTTTCTAAAAATGAAATATAAAATTCACTTTGATTATGTTTCAAGATGCCTACTTATACTCATGGTAATTCAAGGGGTTTAGAGGAATCTAAAAATACCACCCCACCAAGAAAAGGGAACAGCCTAAAAATTTGATCCTCCAAAAATGGCCATGGGAATATGTGAGAAGTAGAAAAAAAAACCTAGTTGACTATATGCATGCTTTCACACTATAAGAAACCTCTAAGTCTCGAGAAAGTAATGTAGCTTCCTCAAACAAGATGAAGAACGAAGTAAATGTGCTTCACATTGTGAAACCCAACCATGATGCATGGATCCTAGCTATAGAAAACATGTTCCATATTGTAGAAGTCTCTCTTGAGAATTTTTCAAGTTGTCCACTTATTATGCAAAATGGAAGCAAAGGTTTGGTGTGAATACCAACCTGAGGTAAGAGAAAAATTTGATGCAAGGATCCTATCTCTAAAGAAAACCTTGCATATTGTAGAAGTCCCTCTTGAGAAAAAATTCATGTTTTTCACCTACCATTAGAAGAAGAAAGTAAAGGTTTGGTGGGAAACTTTTCTTGGGGATAAAGCACTAGAAGTTGAAAAGATAGAAAGGGGAGCTTTTATTACCGTGTTTAATGAATTCTTCATGCTCATAATTGAGAGAAAGGGAAAGAAGAGATTATATAATGTGCTAAAGAATAAAAACCTCTTAGTTGCATACTATACTCAATAGTTTAGAATTATGGAAAATTATGCACCTATAAATATTGAGGATCGTCTCATGGATCATTTTATTGATTACCTATTTTCCAACCTAAAAGTCCTAGTTATCACTGCTTACCGTAAGAGTTTCATGAATCTCTATACATGGCCCTTGCTAGAAAGGGACCAGGGTTTTCAAAATCCTTCTGGCATGGGATAGCTCAATTTAACCACCACTAATGATGATACGACCAAAAAGCCTTCCCTGTCCATATAAAGGGTTCGGGAAAGGAAATTTAGGAAAAGGATGTCACAAATATAATTAAAAACATTAAAGCCCTTATCAGTACAAGTGTAATACTTTTGGATGAGGCCATTATGGATCATGTCATTACACCAAGCCAATTTGATACAACAACAATAAGGAGGGATGTTTCATTGCCAAATGTCTGATAACACCAAAATTTAGGCATTTATGCTAAGAATGTATTTGTAGTTTTGTGTCGTTACAATGTTGATATGCCCAAAATAACTCTAGATACTTAGTTTTTTGTAATTTATTCCTTTTGGAAGATATATTTGCTCAACTAGCAAAATTTTGGGACTCGTAGGCACCAAACTCAAGAAGCTAATGAGTTCCTATATTCAACCAATGAACTCAAGTTGAGTTCACCACAAATAGTTGACCATATCAGTACTCTTTTGACTCTTTTTCTTTTAAAGACAGCTAAAGGTCCTTCTTCATATGGTCTATTCCAAAGGTCACAACTAACAGCTAGCAACCTTCCTAAGAAGTGCTTCCACTCTCCACTTCCCATGGACCTTATTTAGATGGTTCCTACTTAGGTCACCAACAAAAGTTAAAACTCGATGGGTTCTTATTCTAAAAGATCCTTATAATGGTTCTTCTTTCAAAGGATCCTTCTAATGGTCATCCACAATCAATATAAAGGATTCACACCTAATAGATGGCTTGAATGTGACTAAATTTCCCCCAGTTCAAGTAGAATTCGTCCCTCACTTTAAATACTTTCCACATTCCAATATAGATACACCCCCTTGCCCACTAGGTAAGGGTTCCGCATCCAGGGGTTCTAAACTTTGGTTCTACATTCTTAGGTAGTTATGCTCTTTGGTTACTAGACCTCTGTCTCAGAGATCCAAGGTCTGAGAGGGCTCTATTGCTCACTCTGCACCCATTCCCCTTAGTTTTTCTCCATATTCCTTTGGTTTTCACAATCTCCCACCGCCAGCAGCCACCTTCCAACCATTTCCAATGTCTTCCACCTCCATTCATCCATCCAACATATTGTTTGGGGCAAAAAAAGGAGAAAGGAGGACTAGGAGTCCAGAAGATCAAGGAGGATGCCATTAAAGCTGACATCCAATTCATGTAGAGGCTAAGGGGTGAGAGACACATCTCCTCCATTGGTGAAATCTCTTCTTGTTCCTCTTTTCTTCTTTGTATGTAAAAATAATGTATTTGTATCTTTCTTTGGTGCCAACTATGCTTTTTTTGGCTAGTTGCCCTCCTACTTGTCTATGTAGCCCATTTTTGTGGCATGTTTATGTACTTTTACCATAAGTAAGTAGTTTACACACATATATACCATGTTTCCATTCTACCTTCTTTATTTTGTTGTGATTGTAGGTTTAGTGATCTCTTCTTACTTGAACTATCATTTATGCAAAGATTGAGAGATTTGTTGTAGAAGCGGTTAGAGGTGGTAGTCTGGACTTGAATCTAAGAGGAGGAAGTCTAAGGGAGGGTTTGTGTTGAACACAAAGCCGGAGAGATCCAACCCAAAGCTCTGGATTCAACCCAGTTCACCTGAATTCAACATACTTCACATGAATTTGACCCAATTCACCTATATTTGATCCAGTTCATCTGAACTCAATTCGGTTTCATCGCATCAGTGTTCTAGGTAGATCATTTATTGAATATTTTGGAACCCAAAGGTATTCTAGAATATTTAGGGGTGTTGGTTGTTATCCTTGAATGAATTTTAGGCATTGTGGTGTTTTAGTCCCACTACGTGAGAGCGAGTGGGATGACCCCCACATGAGTAGTTACAACAATGCATACTATGCTTGGATGTTAGATACTTGCTAGGGTTTTTGAGGGTTCTCTAAGACTGATATGGAGGTGCATAAGCTACCCTAGGATGTAAGGCATGATGTCCTCCATTTTTTCCTTTTGAGCCAAAGATGGGAGGTCATTGGTTTCAATGGCTGAACTGCATGCTCTAGTAGTGACAACCAAGAGATGACCAGGAGGTGGCTCATGATAGATGACAATGACTTCAACACCCATCATGCTTAAAAGATGCTGACTGGGATAGAGACATTTACCCCCAGTCAAGCCAAGTCTTCACTCATCCACAACATGGTAGATCGCTATGGACATTGGGTGATCATAAATTGTCTTGTGCCCAGTTTGGACAATCAATGGGTTGTCAGCATGAATGAACTCTACATATTTTGGTGCACCATGATAGGATGAAATGTGAACATGGTAAACTTTGTAATCCACCACTTCCACAACTCCATTATAATACAATGCAACTACATGTCGATGGAGGGCATGACACTAATTGCTTGCCAGATTGATGTCAATAATGACCAAATCGCCTACATGTCAGACATGGTAATACAATCTAAGGTAGATTTGGATCACCTTATGCATGTTGAGGTGATCAAATCCTACGATAGAGGGTTTCTATTCATCTTCACCCAGGTAAAGTTTAAGATTCTTTTGTTGGAAAATGTTAATTTTGCATGCTAGGGGTAGTTGATCGATGCTTCTACTCTAGACATTGATGGCAATGCACCCCATACGCATGAAACTGTAGGTGCCTCTATTTCAACACAATAGATTACATAGTATTAGGTGGCTAAGTAGCACCATAGGGCAGCCTTCCATGACATACTGTTGGGAAATAGGGATGATAGAGAAGGCAGCAAAAACAAAATTTTTGTCCCTATTCTTTGGCAGAAGATCACATCAATAATGATGTATCTAGGAAAGAAGGTAGAAAGAGGTATACCTAGTCCTGGAGCAAGTCCAACGACTACTCTTTCTTGGTAATGTGCACTCTTTGCAAGATACACACGAACAACTATCAGTGATGGCCTCCTAGTGCAGCACCACAGAAGGCGGTGGTTGTTGTCCTTTTAGTGTGGAGGAAATGGCCTCCATGCCTCTACGTAGTCCACACATACCACTAAAAACTCCTCATTGTTCTACAAGATCCAACAAGAAGGATTTGTCCCTTCTATGTCAATGTGCTAGAATTCACTTCTCTTCCTCATTATCTCTCCCTTGCTATCTCTTCCTCTTACAAGTAAGACTTGTTTCAGTTCTCACATTACCACAACTGTGAGAGGACAAAAATTGTCAGAGCTTATTGTTGTGTCTCCTGAAATCCTTGACTACCCCTCTATTTATAGGAGGGTCAGTGTCAGGGTTTCCAAATCAACTAGGAGTCAAAGAGACAGATTTTCACAAAATTCTAGTTGTTGTGAACCATGAGTCGGTCAACTCAACCCTTAAGTCAATCCGTTCAACCCTTAAGTCAGTCAAATCACATGTGAATTGATTGGTTCAAAACTTGAATCGGTCAATTCACTATATTTTTCTATTTGCAAAAATATTGGCAATTAATGCACAAACATGACATCAACATCAATCCTTGATCCAATCTTATTGATCATTGAACTGGGCAATTCACATGATGAACCGGTCGATTAAAACTCTAAACCGGTCGGTTCACACATTGAATTGGTCGATCATTTTCCTCTTTATCCAATGTATTTTAAATAGACTCAAAACTTGAGTCGGTGAACTCAACATTTGAGTTAGTTGACTCACATCCCTGTCAGCCAATGTTGTTTAAATTGAATACCTAAACACATTAGCATACAAGTTAATTATCATTCATGAGTAAACTCCCATTTTAGGTGCATCCTATGTGTGTGACCCTATAGATCCCAAATTACATTGGTTGTGTATATCCCTAACCAATTTATGACAACACAAGTAATGAGTGGTATCTAGAAGCATATCATCCCCATGTGTCATAATGTACACGAGCATCACATTTGTGGCAACCCTTATTCAAGGTCATGTTGTATGGTGTCAAAATACATTAAATGACGTGTGATGAGTGTAGTGAATTTAGATCTAAGAACCACAGTCACCACTATCACTATGAGAGTTGATTCTGACTACCATTCCATGGTCTCCATGTATCACTCTCAAGGTGAGCCTTTCATGTAACACTATTCTTTAACAAGTACCTATGTGTTTGGCTAGATATCACATATCATGAATGGTGAGGTTATGTCATCAACCAACATACATTCTAGTCTTATGTATTTATCTTGTATATTTAGCTTCCATATTAATATCTCACTAGGGACATAACAAAAATGTATGTACTCTTGTCATACAAATGATCTTATCATTCAGTTCCTCAACCAAAAGACATATGTCATTGAGTACCATCATTTTTTAGACATTTGTTATGTTACATCATTATCTCATAATTCACTAAAATAGAATATTTGCCTTTTATTACTATCAAATCAATTACATCATGACACATTACAATCATCACATGATTGTCTCTCTCGGCATACATACCAATGCATTCTTCATCAGCAAGTGGCCCAGATAAAGGCACCCTATTCTTCTTATCAACATCCTCCTCTGCCTAAACAACATCCTTAGAACTTTGACATTAGCAACCTTTACAAGATGTTGACATGCATTCAATAGAACCTCATGATATTTCAAACTGATATTGGATGTCATTTCAATGATTTCCAATAGAGGTTGGACATCCGATGAGTAGGTGTCGAGCAGTTACAACAAGACTTACATTACCTCAGGATGAGGTTTGACACGTTCTTCCCTCCACTGCCACTGTCAACTACCCAGAAGCAGTAACCATCCTAGAGATTTGACAACAACACCTTTACATAGGCTACTATAGTCCTCTAGGGTCGTCATCAGTCCTAGTGACTATGAGACTTAGCCCAAGTTCATACCTCATCGATGACATCCCTCCAGGATAGCATCAACATCAACCGTTTTTGTCATAGTTGGACCCCTCATTAGAGTTCCAAGCTACTTCACTTGGGCATCGTCAGATGGACACACCTTTTGGAAAGCTTCATCATGACGGAGATATGGACATCAACGCCATGCTCAACTTGATTTGGAGTGATGGACAGTTTTAGTAGCTATATGGTTTTCACCCCTATAATCCCAAAGATAAGTCTTCTCGAGGACCAACAAACCTTTAAGTTTGGGGTGGCAAGGTGTACCACTGCCCTTCTATATTTAATATTCCACTTTCATATATTTTCTTTATCATGCATGTATGTTTAATTCCTTGATCTTGCATTTAGCAAAAAAATCATCTCTTTATCCTAGCTTTACTACTTTATAGGACTTTGTTTCTGAATTTATATTGCAATTAACACTATGTGATGTGAATTCTATAGTTAAATGTTTATCCATGTGCTTAATTTTCACCCTTTGTCTTAAATGATTAATCTCCTTCTATGATTAACTCTTTGAATCTTTCCTTAAGTTTGGCAATCAATCTAAGGTTGTGCAACCTTTTCATAGTTGAAAACATTATTCCCTTGGTCTATCTTATCAATGACAAATCCAAGAATTGGAGCCATTTGAAGGAGCTAGAGTTCGATTAAAACTGTGAGACACTTTTTTTATGAACCTAGCACTACCCTAAGGACCCTTGAATCATAATTATAGTTTTTCACACAAGCATCAAGCATGAAATGATGAGTTTTTTAGCTATAGTCAACTTGAAGTGTTTTATTTGGATGGATTGTGTGCCTCCTCACATTAGATTGATTCAAAAGGATGAAAATTAAGAATATAAATAAGAGGATGGACACCAAAAAATTTGAAATATATTAAGATACCTCTTTCTCAGTCCTATTTAAAATGCAGAGACATAATCGTGAGTGTATAAAAACATGAGTATTTGTTTTCACATTTAAAAGAGTTGAGGGTAATGCTCAGTGATTGTATGAATGTCTCATGAATGTGAGTTTGTTTTGCCTAGTAGTTCCTCCGTAAAAACTCATTAGAGAGTCCTTAGGAATCCTATGTAGACATCCCAGTAGCAGGGTTGGTTCGATTGTGGTACACAGAGTTTGTCTCACTACTTTGAGCCAATTGGCTCTGACGGTGGGGACCATTGCTCGTTACATGGACCAACCTAATGCAAATAGGGAACCTTAGAAGTCATTAGAGTCTTTTATTTTTATTTCTTCTTATGAAGAGAATAAGTGGAAGGCACATTGTTCCTAATTAGTTTACATGAATACATGATCATAGTTCATTACTCACCTTCATCACCTACTTGATCCTCAAGTGACAATGCCTTAACAATCAATATGAGGATTTCAAGCTGCCATGAGCATCGAAAGGTTGTAGTGATTTCATTTAATCTTTCATTGATGATCTCTAATCTTACTTTAGTAGGGATCTCTCGAATATGGGGGTTTGTTATGAAATAACAAGGATCATGATATTTTCTATTTTAAACTAATTTTCATAACCTTAGCATTTATTATTAAACTTAATTTGGATGTTATCTTTTGTTCTTTGAACAGAGTCTTGCTTGAGGAAAAGCAAATTGTTAGGCTTGGGGTGGTTGATAACACCCAAATTTAATTGTTTATGCTAAGAATTTGTCTATAGTTTTGACTTTATTATAGCCTTAATACAACCAAAATATCTCTATATATGTAGCTTTTTGTAATTTATCCCTATTTGAAGATATATTTGTTCATCTATCCAAATTTTGGAACTTGCAAGTACCAAAATCAAGAACACATCAAGATCTTGAATTTGACCAATGAATTTGACTCAAATTTAGTGAATTGGATTTGAGTTCACTCCCCACACAACTAGACATCTCGATGCTCCTTTGACTCTTTTTCTTCAGAAAACAACTGAAAGTCCATCTTCTTATGGTTTGTTCTGATGGTCACAACTGACCGGAAGCAACTGACATGATGGTGTGTGTGTCCACTAGCATCTATATTGTCATATGAGAATGTTCTTGGTTGAAATTCTCTTATCTCTCGATTTCTTATGGCCCTACTTCTGATGGTACATATCGAGGAAGCTAACCAAAGTCCAAACTTGATGGCAACATTGGATGGTTTTTCAAGAGAAGGTGCCTTCCAATGGATGTCTAAAATCAATCCACTTCTAATGGATTCACACCTAATGGATGCCAAGTAGAAGGCTTGAATGCAACTCAATTTCCCCTAAATCAAGTCAAATTTTTGCCTTCACTTTAGAAACTTTCTACATTCCACTATAAATACCACCCCTTAGCCAACAAGATAAGGGTTCCTAATCCTAGGGTTCGGTACCTCATGTCTTTAGTTATAAGACCTCCTTCTTAGAGCTCCATGGTCTGAAAGGGGTCTACAACTCATCCTACATCGATTCACTTTGGTTTTCATCCACCTTTTGTTAGTTTACACCATATTCTACCACCATCAACCACCTTCCAACCATTTCTAACATCTTCCACCACCATTCATCCATTCAAGTTGTTGCTTGGGGAAAAATCAAGAAGAAATAATGCCAAGGAGTTAGAAGATTGCAAGGTTAACCCAAAAGATGAGATCTGACCCATTCATAGGATAAGGAGTGAGAACCACCTCTCCTCTATGGGCCAAATCCCTTCTTCCTCTTTTCTTCTATTGTTCTTATTTTTATACAAATGATGTATTTTCATCTTTGCATCGGTTCCAACTATGTTTTTCTATGGCTAGTTGAGCTCCTTCTTGGCTAAGTAGCCCATTTTTGGGGCATGTATATGTATTATTACCCTAAGAAAGTAGTTTACTCTCAAATATAGCATATTTGTGTTCTATCTTCTCTATTTGGTTGTAATATTGGGTTTTCTTGATCTATTTCTTGTTTGAACTTCCATTTCTGCTAAGATCAAGACATTTGATTTAAAAGTGGTCAGAGAAGGTAGTTTGAACTGAAATCTAAGAGAAGGACGTCCAAGGGAAGATCTTTCCAGAATACAAAGTCAGAGAGATCTGACGAAGGGTTGTGAATTCGACCCAATTCATCTGAATTGAACCTAGTTCACATAAATTCGATCTAATTCACCTAAATTCATCTCAATTCACATGAAATTGAGTCAGGTTCACTGCATCAGTGTTTCGGGTAGATCCTTACTGCTCTTAAAATTCAAGAATATTTTGGACCTGAAAGGCAATCTATAATATTGGAGGGTGTTGGTCCGTTATCCTTGAGATTGGTTTTGGATTGATGATGGGATTTTAGCCACACTATGAATAAACCAGTAGGATGAGCCCCACAAGAGTAGATACCACAACACATACTATTTTTGGATGTTAGTTACTTCCTATAATGTCTAAGGATTGTCTTCATCCGAAAATGAGGTGCATAAACTGCCTACTTTGTGGGTGCATAGTAGGATTTGACAGAATTTGTGTTCTTTATATTGCTTTGTTTTTCTTTGTTCTATTTTGCTAGACTCATTCTAGTTCTAAATATCTTTCTACCTTTTGGTTTTCTTAACTAACTAACTACAAAAATTTAAACATCTAAGAATTCTCACATCTCTGTGTTTGACCATGTATATCTAAGTACTAAGTTGTGGGAGTCCTTGAAGGTTTTAATTTATAAATTTAAAGCTTAATCATTTTAAATCTTCCTCTTTTCAGGAACACAATTTGGACGTGTCAATGCCCTACTCCTTTTATTGTTGGCGACCCTCATGAAGGTGTTCCATCCCTACAAAGGAATTTCAAAGCAAGTGTGTTCACTATTAACATTGAGGAGGCTAAGGCAAATATAAATCAATTGATTGAAGGAACCTTCAAATCATGTTTATTATGTATCCCACCTCATACTTTCAAATAATTTGGATATTTATGCCATGTAGGCATTTTATTTTATCAATTATCATCATGTTAAAGTATTAATTGGTTGTAAATCCACACATACTTTCATATCAAAAAAAATTCAATCAATGCTACACATTCACATAAATGAATTGGAATATATTCTTGACATGACAACCCCTAGTGGAAACAACAATGCAGAAACTGGCTTATTATGAATAAATTTTGAATATAATTATATTTGTATTGAATTTATCCTCTTATCTATGGAAGACTTTGATAATATACTTGTTATGGACTAGCTATATAAATACTATATCCATACTAACTATAGGGTAAAAAGGGTAGTCATTTTTCCATTTAATTTTACTCTAGTGGTGATCCCTAGGGGAAATGAATCTTGTAATAATTTTAAAAAATACTTCATCAATGATAAAAAAGATTATCTAAAAATTATTCAAATTTCTTACATTATTTTTAGATACTAGTCATACAATCAGACCCATAGAATGTATGGAGGTGGTATGTGGTTGCCTTGACTTAATTTTGGAGGAGATTTGTCGGCTACCTCCTAATTGAGAAAGAGAGTTCTCTATAGATATGTATCCAAGAAGCACTCTAGCTTGTAGTCCCCATATAGGATGGCCCATGTCAAGATTTTGGACATGCAGAAACAGTTACATGAACTACTAGATAAGGGTTTGATTCGTCCTAGTATTTTTTGGTATGTATGCCTAGAGAGCCAATCATATGACAATCGGGATGAGGGATTAAATACCTGATTTGATAATAATAAAGGTAATTTTGTCTATTATGTTAGTCTCATTCATGAGATGATGACACAGATGTAAGTAGATGTCTAAAGAATAATGTTACTTGATGACATATGTCTTTAAGTAGGTGACTTGAACAATGAGATTATACATATTCTAAGAGTACATACATTCTTGTTATGTCCCTAGTCGAATATTACTGTGGAAGCAAAATATACAATAATAATACATAAGACTAGAGTGTGTGTTGATTGATGATAGAGTCTCATTAGTCATGATATGTGATATTATGTTGATCATACAGGCAAATCTTAGAGAATAGTGTATCGAACAGACTCACAATGAAAGTGATACATGGAAACCATGGAATTGTAGTTAGAATCAGCTCTCATAGTGATAGTGGTGATTGTGGTTTTAGACCTAAAGTCACTACATTCATCACATGTCGTTCAGTACACTTTGACATCATCAAACGTAACCCTGAATAAGGATTTCCATAGGGGTGATGATTGGGTAGTTGAGATACATGGGGATTTGAATGTGAGTGATGTAGATGGGATTTGTAACTCCTACCGGAGATTTATATCCAAAGCCTCTTGATAAGTGAGACTAACAAATGTATGGACATATTGATGTGGTTCAATATGTGATATGTGAACTCATATGCATCTCATTCAGTCTGCTCTAGTTCAAGGAACATGGAGTGAACGTTGAAAGGATGATGATTACATGCCTCAAGTTTAGTCTAGATATCAGAGACAAAGGAACTATACGATCACTATAACACTAATCACAGATTGTTGGTTAAAGTTGTTCTCCAACTTTCTAAATTACTTGGTTATGTGATGATTTTGAGTCACATTTATAGACTTGTTTTACTTGTGTTTTATGCATTTATTGGTCATTTTGGTGGTTAATATTGCATAATTCATTTACTTTAGTCTATGATCCTTCTCAGTGGCAAATCTCCCTTATTTTAGTATTTTGAGCATAAATGATTACAATAATATGTTTTATTTCGGCTTATGTGGTTTTTTTTTACACTTTCAAGAAAAATGAATATCTGCAGGTGTCGATACTATCGACATCTGTCGATACCATCGACATGACCACAGGTTGTCAGCCGCAAGGAGCTACACAGAGTCGATACCATCGACACGGAAGACGATGGTACCGACTTACCATCAGGTTGTTGGCGAGAAGCAAGTTGATACTATCGACTCAAAAGTTGATACTATCGACCCCAGAAGATTCGGTGACGGAAAAGGACAAAAAGCGATGCCTATGAGTGACGATACCATCGACCCGCATCGATGGTATCGAGTCAGCATCAGGCGCAACGAAGAAAAGGAAAGAAGATTTGTCGGTATCGTGCAGAGTCGATACTATCGACTCGCTTCGATGGTATCGACACCATCAGATACAAGTTTGCTTCAGATCAATCTAAATCTGATGGCTGTGATATTTTTGCAACCTAACTCGGGGATTATACCTAATGACGGCGTCCAGGAGCAATCAATCACGTCATTAGCCACTGCACACGTCCCGAGAAGGTGTGGAGAGAAGAACGGAGCCCAAAAGCATGCCCCAGCCGTTCCGGAGGCCGAAGAAGACGTTCTCCACCGCCGAAAGGTTGTAGATCGTGTATTCCACGCCGAGGAATGCTTGGATCTCCTCCATTCAGGGGTTTCATTTCTTATTCACATTTTTCTCCATGTGTCCTT
The DNA here is from genome assembly GCA_963693085.1 of Alisma plantago-aquatica. Taxonomy (NCBI): domain Eukaryota; kingdom Viridiplantae; phylum Streptophyta; class Magnoliopsida; order Alismatales; family Alismataceae; genus Alisma; species Alisma plantago-aquatica. The sequence continues at coordinate 804,889,090 of OY856411.1, forward strand.
TTTTCTCTACCATGCTTTGCTTTGAGATGAACATGCAGGGCTAATCCCCTTTGTCTTTAGGACCGGGAGTAGCCCGAGGAAGCATTGTATGACAATTTTACCATAGTAATTCATCATTTATCTCTTAAATCTATGGTATGAATTTGTTTTTTCAATTGTATTGTTATGCTTGATCACCATAATAATAATCTAATGCCCTTAATTGCTTTGAAAGAAGAATTAATGGTTGAAAAGTGACAAAATTCACATTAATTAACAAATCCCTTGAACAAGGTGGTGTAAGGTTAATGGTGGATACCCAAAGGTCAATTCTAATGCACCTAGTTTAGGGTATAGGTTACTATGACGGTGGAACTGACCTAGAAATAGGTAGTGAATTATACCACGACAGTGGGCAATTCTGACTACATGCCACTACCTGGAAAGAGAGATGAATATGAGTTGCTATATAGAAATTCATACAATGATAACCCGCGGTGAAACCACAATCCTAAAGATCTCCACTTGAATTGATTAAACTAAACCTTTAATCGATTGTTTTGTTTTGTTTTATTTCATTTTCTTTTAATCTTACGACAACTTCCAACTTTTTAACTGGTCTAGCTGATTGCGAGTAGTTAGTAGTAGTCTCCGATAATTTAGTGTCCCTAAGTTCAACTCGGGCCTCACAAAGGCCTATATTACATTGACGCGTACACTTGCGTTCTGCGCACGAAAAATTTGTGTCAAGTTTTTGGCGCCGTTGTTGGGGACATGGCAATTGTCGGCACTACGAGTGCTGCAAGCGGCCATTCTAGGCCACTTTTTATTTTTATTAGTTTGAAATCATTTCTAAAATTCATAGTCTATCTTTCCAATTTTATAATCGTCTAGCATGGTACTGAACTGAAATTTTCATTTTGCAGGTACTGTGCATGGTGAGGACGCGTAACATTGACTACACACAACAACCACCAGAGGTTCCACTGCTGGAACCAGACGAAGAGGAAGACTACGATCAAGACCAACAAGAAGAAATAGATTCTGAATCCGAACAAGAAGAAATGGCAGAGGAACAGACGATATGGGAGAAGATCAAAGCTTCTTCCTCATCCGCTTCTAAGGGGCCAATAAAGAAGTAGGCGATCAACATTTCGACGTATAAGATTGACCCTGCATTAATCAACTTGGTCAAGTCAAATGCATTCCTTGGGCTCAAGAATGAAAACCCGGTGACGCATATAAGCCAATTTGTGGAGAATTGTGACATGATTAAAATTGACAGATTTCCATAAGAGACGCTTTATTTAAAGCTGTTCCTGAGTTCTCTGGAAGGAAATGCATGAGAATGGTTGCACAATCTTGACGATGAATATGTGGAATCATGGAACCACATGGTGGAAGTATTTTTTGAAAGGTTCTTTCCACCCGAGAAGACAAATGACATGATCAGGAAAATCCACAATTTTACCCAGAAGGTAGGAGAAACCTACTCTGAGACTTGGGAAAGGTTTCATATCATGCTTAGGAGGTGCCCGCATCATGGGCTTGACAAAGAGACACAGGTCAAAATCTTCTATTTTGCTCTCTCTGAGCATGATAGAAGTAGCCTCGATTCTGTCAGTTCAGGGTTCTTTTTGAACAACACAGACACAAGGTGTTGGGAAATTCTGATGAACATGGCCAAGAAGCAATCCTGGGGCGACAGGGATGCCGTAGAGCACGTTCAAGTTGCAGGGGAGTCAAAGACCATCAAAGAGATGAATGAGAAGATGGACCTTCTAGCAAAGAAACTGCTTGCAAAAGAGGATATTGAATCCGAGGATGAAGCTCAAGTCAAATTCATGCGCCAGCAGCAGGGGTATAGAAATAATGATTACTCATAGAGGAAGGATAAAAAATTCTCATGGAAGGATCTGAAAAACTTTTTGTAGGACCCCAATGCAAAACCCCAGCCGGTGGCAGAGGATAAGAGCACGGAGTTTCTCAACCAAGTGATGAAGCAGAACCAAGAACTTATGAACATTTTTGGTCAGCAGATCAAGCAACAGGGGGAATTTATGAATCAGTTTGGACAGACATTGCAAAGCCATGGGGCTCAGATGAGGACAATAGAGACGTCGATGGTGCAAATGGCAGCTGAAATAGCCAATCTGAAGAAGCCAGTGCAGTAAGGTTTTTCGGGTAACACAAATGTTCCAGGAGGAAACCAAAAGGCGAAGGAAATCTTACTAAGGAGTGGCAAGAAGCTTTTAAACCCCAATGCCGATGAACCAAGCAAACCCCAGTCAGAAACCGAAGGTGAGGCCACTGAGGAGGTGCCAATCTCAGTCACAGAGCCGGTGGAGGAAATAGCAGAGGATGTCACTGCAGATCCCATTGTTGTTGAGGAGGAGACACAAAAAAGGACACCATATGTGCCTCCGCATCAAAGGGCACAGGTGTCCCAGTCCCATATCCAAATAGTGTGAAAGCAAAGAAGGTGGACGCCCAGTTCAAGAAGTTTTTGGACAGTTTCAGAAAGCTCTCTATCAACATCCCATTATTAGAGGCAATAGAGCAAATTCCCTCTTACGGCAAGTTTTTGAAATACATCATTACTAAGAAGAGGAAGATCCCTGACACGGAGGTTGTAGTTCTCAAGGAGCAGGTGAGTGCCTTCATCATGGGCACGTTGCCACCTAAGAGGAAGGATCCAGGTTGCTTCAACATTCATATTACATTGGTAAGGTGAAATTCGGAGAAGCACTGTGTCATTCCGGGGCAAGCATAAACTTGATGCCTCTCTCTACATTCAAGAAATTGGGATTAAAAGAATCAAGGCCGAGCAATATGACAATTCAACTGGCGAGCAATTCAGTGGTGAAGCCTTATGGTATTTGTGAAGATGTGTTGGTGGAAGTAGATCGATTTGTATTTCCAACAGACTTTGTTGTAATGGAGATGCAAGATGAACAAGGCAATGAGTTACTACTTGGACGACCCTTCCAAGCTATAGCTGACATGATACTTGAGATGGGGAGAGGTCGTTTGACCTTGGGTATCACCGATGATCGGTTCGAGATGGTCATGCCTTCTAGCACCACGTCATCTAAAGCTAAGGAGCAATTCCGCATGGCGAAGCATTTTGATCACAATATCTCACTTTGTCTAGGGAAGCCATTTTTAGATATGGCTCATGTAATGACTAAGGTGGAGAAAGGGACATTGGCTGTTGACATCATGGAGCAGACCAAGGTTGTGTCCCTTAGCAAAGCTATGGGTTTTCTTAATGATGAAGAGGAGGACATTCCCCCCTCTACTAAAGATGAGGCCATAGCGAGTTTGGTCTTCAATGCATATCCAGAATTACCACTTGAAGCTTGCTTGGTCAATATAACACATGATTGGATGAGAAGCAAGTCACTACAGGAGTGTGCCAAGATGCTTCAGGTGCTTCCATGTTTTTATGCTAGGTACTATGAAGACCTTGGCGAACTCCCACCACCGCTTCAGCCATCCTTAATCAGCCCGCCATATTTGGAATTGAAGCCATTACCACCGCACTTGAAGTATGCATTTCTAGCTGAGGAAGAGAAGCTGCTTGTGATTATTTCAGCATATCTGAGTGTCGAGGAGGAAGATCAGGTGCTGATTGTGTTGAAGAACCACTGAGGTGCATTCGGGTGGTCAGTTGCAGACATCAAGGGGATCTCCCCTACATTGTGCCAGCACAAGATTCAACTCGAGGAGGGAGCCAAGCCGGTGATTCAGCTACAGCGTCGACTAAATCCTAATATGATGGAGGTCGTCAAGAAGGAGGTGATCAAGCTCCTTTCTGCAGATATCATCTATGCTATATCCGACTCGACGTGGGTGAGTCCTACTCAGGTAGTCCCTAAAAAGGGGGGAATTACTGTTACACATAATCTGTTAAATGAACATGTCACGACCCGCTTGGTAACCAGGTGGTGTGTATGTATAGACTACCATCGATTGAATGCTGCTACGCTTAAGGATCATTTCCCTCTTCCATTCATTGATCAGATTTTAGAGCATTTAGCCGGCCGATCACATTTTTGTTTTCTTGATGGTTATTCGGGGTACAATCAGATTTCCATTGATCCTAAGGACCAAGAGAAGTCCACCTTCACTTGTCCTTATGGAACATTTGCATACCGTCGTATTCCATTTGGGTTGTGTAATGCACCGGCAACCTTTCAGCGTTGCATGCTTTCCATCTTTTCTGATATGGTTGAACGTTGTTTGGAGGTTTTTATGGATGATTTCTCCGTCTATGGTGCGTCCTTTGACGAGTGTTTATACAATTTGGATAAGGTTTTGCAATGTTGTGAGGACACACATTTGGTCCTCAATTGGGAGAAATGCCACATGATGGTAAGCGAAGGGATCATGCTTGGATATAAAGTGTCTAGAAAAGGGTTGGAGGTAGACCCAGTTAAGATCGAAGTTATTTCCAAATTGCCCCCACCGAAGGTCATGTCGGTTTTTATCGCCGCTTTATAAAAGATTTCTCTAAAATCGCCAAACCATTATCTGAGTTGTTGGAAAAGGATGCTATGTTTGATTTTAATGACAAGTGTTTACATGCGTTCAACGTGCTTAAAGAAAAACTGATTTCCGCACCGGTTGTGCAAACACCAGACTGGACTAAGCCGTTTGAATTAATGTGTGATGCCTCCGATTTTGCAGTTGGGGCTGTTTTGGGACAACGTGTGGACAATAAACCCGCTGTGATTTTCTATGCATCCAAAACCTTAAATGATGCACAATTGAATTACACGACAACCGAAAAAGAACTTATCGCCGTTGTTTTTTCTTTTGAAAAATTTTGGCAATATCTTGGTGGATCAAAAGTCATGGTATGGACGGACCACGCCGCCATTAAGTATTTGATGGAGAAAAAGGATGCCAAACCTAGATTGATTAGGTGGATCTTTCTTTTATAAGAATTTGATATTGAAATCAAAGATAAGGCGGGCATTGAAAATGTGGTCGCGGACCATTTGTCTAGGTTGGAAAGGGTAGGTGATAAAGATTTGCATATACCCATTACCGAGACATTTCCTGATGAACAACTTTTATCCGTGAAATCGAAAGATCCTTGGTTTTCTTACATTGTTAATTATCTTGCCTGCAAAATTATCCCGGATGACTGGACATACCAAGAGAAGAAGAAAATTTTCCATTCTTTGTGTTTTTATTTCTGGGATGACCCTATTCTATTGAAGTAGTGCAGGGATGGTGTCTTATGTAGGTGTGTACCAGAGGTGGAATACGAAAGTGCTCTTCATCATTGCCATACACTACCGATGGGTGGCCACCATGCAAGTTCTCTGACTGCCGCCAAAGTACTTGAAAGTGGCCTGTACTGGCCTACTCTGTTCAGGGATGCTTATGATTTTGTACGGCAATGTGATTCCTGCCAAAGGGCAGGTAACATTTCAAAAAGACAGGAGATGCCCCTCAATGTATTTCAAGAGGTTGAGGTGTTCGACTTGTGGGGTATTGATTTTATGGGACCCTTTGTGTCCTCAAATTCTAACTTGTACATTCTTTTAGCTGTTGATTTTGTTTCGAAGTGGGTAGAGGCAATACCCACTAGGACTAATGATGATGTTGTAGTGTGTAGGTTTGTTAAAGAATACATTTTCTGCAGGTTTGGTGTACCAAGAATGATCATTAGTGATGGAGGTACACATTTCCGGAATCAAAAGTTCACGGCAAGACACAGGGGCAAGTGGAGGTCTCCAATCGGGAGATTAAGAAGATCTTGGAGTGCACTGTGACTTCCATGAGAAAGAATTGGAGCACCCTGCTACCGGACACTTTGTGGGCGTACAGGATGGCATTTAAGACACCTATAGGCACTACGCCTTTTAGGTTGGCTTATGGTCGGGCCTGCAATTTTCCAGTGGAATTGGAGCATAAAGCGCACTGGGCGCTAAGAAAGCTGAATTTGAGCTATGATGAAGCGGGAAAGGAAAGGTTGCTTGAGCTCAATGTACTTGACGAGGTGCGGATGAATGCATATGAAAGCTCGTGGATCTACAAGGAGTGAACAAAGCTAATTCATGATCGCCATATTCAGATGTGTGTCTTCAAGAAAGGAGATCGTGTACTCTTGTTCAACTCTAGGTTGAAAATGCATCTCGGGAAATTGAAATCCTGATGGAGTGGACCGTTCACCGTAGAGGAGGTCAGGGTACATGGCACAATCATGGTGTGTGATGGCGAGACAACATTCTTGGTCAATGGACAATGATTGAAATTGTATTTCGGTCAAGATTACACAAGGAAAGTGAATGAGGTCAAACTCATTGCGCTTCTAGAAGCATGAGGAGCTTAATGTCGTCTAGCCTAAGATGTTAAATAAGGGCGCTTGTTGGGAGGCAACCCAGCCATCGGTAGCTTTGATTAGTTTCTTTCACATTTGTGCTTTAGTTTGAGTTATTTTTGTTATTAGTGTAACAAAGATACCTTGATTGTTTTGTTCTATGTGCATGACTGAGGCAGAGTCCATACCATCGACGGGCCTGTCGATGGTATTGAGATGGGTACAGGTTGGCGGCTGCAAGAATCACACTGCGTCGATACTATCGACAGCCTCATCGATGGTATCGACACACCAACAGGTTGATCGCCAAAATGAGGTCGATAGTATTGACACGGGCGTTGATACTATCGAGATTGACGTGTATTTTACTACGCGCTTAAACGCAAGTATACGCGTCGAAGTAATATAGGCCTTGTGAGGCCCGAGTCGAACTCAGGGATACGTGAATTATTGGAGACTTCTACTAACTAATCGCAATCAGCTAGGCCGATTAACAAAGCAGGGTTTTGTTGTTCAAATTAAAAAGAAAATAAAAATCAAACAAAGAAAACAATCGATTAAAGGTTAATTTAATCAATTCAAAGGGATATGTTTAGGATGGCGGTTTCACCGCGGGTCAACATTGTATTAGGTTTCATATAATTCCTCACACTTCTCTCTCTATCCGGGTAGTGGCCTGAAAATAGAATTACCCACTGTCGTGGTGTAATTCACTACTTAGGTTTAGGTTGATTCCACCATCGTAGTAATCATTCCCCTAAACTAAGTGCATTATAAACGGTCCCTCAGTTCCCACCATTAATTTTACAACTCCTTTGTCAAGGGTTTTATTGATTAATGTAGAATTCGTCTCTTTTCAACCGTTAATCCTTCTGTCGAAGTGATTAAGGGTGTTAAATTATTATTATGGTGATCAAGCATAACAATAGAAATGGAGAAAACGAATCTATACCACGGATTTGAGAGAAAAATATGAATTATTGATATAAAAATGTCATATAATGCATTCCCGGGCTACTCCCGGTCCTAAAGATTGAGGGTTTTAGCCTCTCATGTTCATCTCACACGAATACATGGTAGAAATTGGGGAATTCATAAGAAAAATGGGAAATAAATGGGAAAACCCCTGAACGAAGAAGAACCGGGGGATCCTTGGCGTAGAACACGAGCTTCCCCGCCTGTCGGTGGTGGAAATCGTCTTCGGCAGCATCCGAATCACCCGGGATGAGCTTCTCGGCCTCCGTTCTCCTTTTTCTCCTCCTTGGCACTCGTGCAATCCAAAATTGAGATCCTCCTGAACGTGGGCGGCCGTCATTAGGTATAAGTCCCTAATTAGGTCGTCAAATAACAACAGCCGTCCGATCGAGATCAAAACAGATCCAACGCATATCTGCCGGCGTCGATACCATCAACGCGGGTCGATGGTATCGACCCAGCAGATTAGCGGCAGCTTTCCTTTCTTTTATTCTGAGCGCCTGTGGTGATCTCGATACCATCGACTGGGGTGTCGATGGTATCGACTCCTGTAGCATCGGTTTTGTCTTCTAGCGACGCTGTAGCTCTCCTTGTGTCGATGGCATCGACTTTCATCGATGGTATCGACTGCATCCTCGCCAGCAACTTGAAGGGATCTCGATACCATCGACTTAGGTGTCGATGGTATCGACTCTGTATTGCTCTTCTCGGCTGACAACCTGTGGCTTGGTCGATGGTATCGACTTCCGTCGATGGTATCGACGGAAGCAGATACTTGTTTTTCCTGAAATTTCACAACAAGACCAAGTAAATCCACACAATTTATAATAAGATGATAAATAATGCTCAAAATAGTAAAACAAAGGGGATTTGATATAATATGATGGCAAAGACCAAATAAAGTGAATTATGCAATATTATCCATGAAAATGAGTAATTAGGCACAAAACACATATGAAATAGGTCTCTAAATGCGACTCAAAATCATCGCATCAAACTCCCCTAAGCTTAAACATTGCTCGCCCTCGAGAAACTAATCCTTAGAATAGGATTGCAGATGTCAACTAAAAATCAACACATCACCCCACATTCCACATGACTCCCACTGGACGTTCTCAAACCGACCTTTCCTAATCACAGAACAGTAATTACCCTACAGGCGACAATAATCATCAATAAAAGAAATTATCCTTCAAACCGATGAACACTATCACATAAGGCAGTTAACATAATAAAATTTGCCGATTCAGCATTAGTGCATCTTGTGATCGCCTACACTACGTTGCTCGCCCTAACTACCATCTACATGGAAGCAGTTCTCCTGATAAACATGAGTGAGGAGAAAATCACGGTGGCCTACCAATCCGAGCAACGGGTGGATGGAATGGGTGGTTCATGGAAGAATTTGGAAGTATTACACAGTTTCAAAATGCATACAACAAAATGCCCTAAATGATGCAAATGCACATTGAAAATGCCCTAATGCTTAAAATTGGGTGGAATGATGCATGCACTAACCTTCCACCTCAAAAAGAGATAGAAATCTAATTAAGCCACATCATGTACTCAATTTCCTTGTTATGCAAGTGATATCATGTTCCTTTCTCCCTCTTATTCCATTTCCTTCTAAATTCTCTCTCTTTTTTTCTTATCTCAATTTTTTCAGATTTTCAGAAATTTTTTTTTTCTTAGCCCACATATCCATAATTGCTTAGAGATACATGTGTTAGGCTATTTTCTTCATGATTGGAAATCTTTGTACTATTTCGAGGGTATGGGACAATTTAGATCACTTTTCAAGACAAACTGAGGTACATGGTGTACTTATGCATGAAAATCATGAAAGTTATGAGTGCAACTACATGACATGCACCTAAAGGTAATGTGCATGAATCACTATACATTTTTTTTCTGTTTTATGCAAAAGTATGAAAATAACAATGCAAATCCTATTTACATTCTATGCACGCAAGGAGGAATTAAAACTGTACTTTACTTCCAATTCTTTGGTGGATTAGGGAAAAAATATGAAGTGGAATGATCACAAGATTAAGTTACTGAACCTTAGAAAAAATATCATGTGTCCCTCCTTACTGACATGTGTAGTAGTTCAAAGGGTTCTTTCTCTTATATCCAATTAAGGTCTCATTACCATTTGATTAGGTTAGGCTCAAACAACCGTTACTATCCACTTTTCATGAGTCAATGGGGGTGTGGGTGTGACATATTGCTTTAGAGTTGACATAATCAATCATTTTCATAGGACAAGTTTCCCAAGGACAACCAAGTTAAGCTATCCAAAAGACACAGAAATTTTTAAATTCCCTTAAATTTCCCATGAAAACAGCGAGATGACAATTTTTAAGACATCCACGATTACACTAGATAGATGTGGATCCTAAAAAAAAACTAAAATTGCAAGAACAAATAACAAAGCAAAAACTAAAAACAACTAAAGAAAAGATAAAAGATAGAGCTATTCCAGCCACCCCCCTAAGCTTGAATTCGACTATGGCCTCATAGTCAAAAACCAACTTAAGGGTGGAACAGTGATACCTTGATCAATCTTGCGGAGGCGGTGGTGGGTATTGCGGTGCCGTAGGATCCCAAGACGGGTACTCCCCCTGGAAGCTTGGATCATATTGGGTCCTCGGCGGAGGCTGTGGATAGCCTCCAAAGTAGTCTTGACTCCAGTAATGGTCGAAGAAGGGCTCCTGTTGCGTCTCTATCCGCTGCAACCGGGTGTGCATTTGCTCTTGGTTGGCGAGGATAAGCCGCTCGTTCTCGAACATAGCCCGTTGGTTATCAAGTACCCGGCTCGTAGTCTCATGAATGCCGGTATACATACCCATGTGCTACTGCTGAGTCTGCTGGATGTCCTGCAGCATGGTGTACATCCCCTGCATGGAATAGGGATCCGTTGTTGGCTGCTCGTATTGTGGTGATGGCGGCGGGGGCTGAGATGATGAAGATGCACCCGGATGCATCCTAGGACGCTTCCGTGGTGCCACACATGCTCGAAGAGGTGTGAAAGCCTCCTCTTCCTCTGCAGCCTCGCCTTCTTGCTCGTCACCACCGCCTTCTTCCTCGGAGGACTCGATGGCTATGATTGGCCACCGGAAGTGTTGCTTGCCCTCTATGTTGAAGACGTCATCCGGTAGGGATCTCTCCTGATAAGCTTGGTTGACATGGCAATGAGCGTACGCCAACCCATCCCGGAGAAGAATGAGATTTGAACGGTGCAAGTGTTGCACGTTCACCTTGCTCCTCGTAAAGATCGGAGTCATGGACTGAAGGTTCATCCCCAAGTAAAGCGCCAACTTGGTGACAAGACCACCAAAATGGATTGGAGCCTTCCTTGTGCTCCTCTTCACCGCCAGGACGCGTTGTAGCCAGAACGCCCCCCGATTGCATGGTTGACGCTTCAGGAGTGCGTAAAGGAAGAACAAGTCACTCTCCTGAAACTTGCTCAAAGCAAGATCACTTCGAGCGAAGAATGTCGAGCTCAACATCCTATGCAAGACCCGGACGAACGGGTGCTCAAAATCTGCTACCGCTGCATTGTGGTAGCTCACGGTCTTCCCCGCCGGCACTGTAACTAGCTCGGAGAAGATCTTTGCATAGTCAGTGTGGGAGTCCGGCCTTCGGTGATCATGTGGAGAGTGGATCCAGTTGAAGATTTGATTGAACTGGACCAGTGTGAGATTGTAATTGTTGTTAAAGAGTCGGAAGGACACCCTTCCCTTGATCCATTCCCGGTCCGACGCAGACGTCGAGAGACGCCATGAACTCCGCCACCAGTTCCTTGTAGGTGGGCCATTCGCCGAAAAACGGCTGCCCATCCGCATGGTACTGTAGCTCGTCAGGGCGTAGGCTTCTGTTGGTGAGGCGTGCTTATCCATGAAGCACATAGGCCAAGTTGGCCTCGAATCCCAACTCCTGGATCATGCCCCGGTCCACATACCGGGTGGGCTCGAACTTTCGCTTCATTATCTCCTCGTAGACCTTCCTCACATCCATGTTAGCATGAATTAGGCGTGGACGAGGGAAGGAAGCGGTTGGGGGAGGAACGAACTCCTCGATCTCCATAGGGTGAGCGCTTGAGGACGACGCTCTGGCGATGTGCACCATGGTTGCGAGAAGATGGGATTAGAAGAAAAGAGCTCGGTGAAGATGGAGAAGAAATTCTCCGCTCGATGACGCTTCTCTTCAGTCTTGGAGGGCTCGGGGGAGTGCTCGGCGTAAAGGAGGATACTTGCTCTGAAGGTGTGACGTCAAATGACGTTGCAAGTCCCCTTAAATAGGCTTGATCGGCGCCCCTGTTGACCCATCGATACCATCGACGCGGGTCGATGGTATCGACACATCTCGCGGGTATCCGCCTCCCTCGCGAGTATCGACGGCTGACATTTGCTGGATTGAGAAACCCGGATTGCTGACGGGTCGATACAATCGACGGAAGTCGATGGTATCGACGCAGCACCCGGACCGCTGACGTGGCTGTTGCGATCGTCGTCGATGTCTGTGTGCGGATCGGTGACATGTCCGTCGATACCATCGACGGATGTCGATGGTATCGACTTGCTTTTATTGCGACACCGCCATTGTGTTGCATTCAACCGGTGATGATGTCGATACCATCGATGAGGTCTTCGATGGTATCGAGTTGACTGAGCAAAATTCGTCTGAATATCTCCAGAGATCTCGATGGTATCGACTGGGGTGTCGATACCATCGCCACTTTTATTGTGACCTGTCTGTGACCATGTCGATACCATCGACGGGGGTGTCGATAGTATCGATGCAGTGCGATTTTTTCTGGTGTCAACCTGAACCCATGTCGATACCATCGACTGGGCTGTCGATGGTATCGACCATGCCTGTGCCTGCACATTCAATCAAACGGATCAAGGTATCATTTCTAAACTAAAATTTAAACGAAATAAAAGCAATCTATGACTAAAATTAAACTATCCTAATGTACCGATGGTTGGGTTGCCTCCCAACAAGCGCCCTTCTTTAGCGTCTTAGGCTAGACGTCTTCCCTTCATCTCATTCATGCACAAGTGAAATGAGTTTGACCTCATTCACTTTCCTCTTGTAATTCTCACCAAAATACAACTTCAAGCGTTGCCCGTTCACCAAGAACGTGGCATCTCCATCACGCACGAGAATCGCTCCGTGCGGTTTCACCTCCTCCACAATGAAGGGTCCACTCCACCGGGATTTCAGCTTCCCGGGATGCAGTTTGAGACGGGAGTTGAACAATAGAATGTTGTCTCCCTTCTTGAACGTTCGCATCTCAATATGGCGATCATGGATCAGCTTTGTGCGCTCCTTGTAGATGCAGGCATTCTCATATGCCATCATGCGTAGCTCATCCAATTCATTCAATTCAAACATCCTTTTTCTCCCGGCCTCATCATAGCGCAAGTTCAGCCTTCTTAGCGCCCAATGGGCCTTGTGCTCCAATTCCACCGGAAGGTGGCAAGCCCGGCCATACGCCAGCCTAAAAGGCGTGGTGCCTATAGGTGTTTTGTACGTCGTTCGATAAGCCCAAAGCGCGTCCGGTAGCAATACACTCCAATTCTTCCTTGTGGATGCTACGGTCCTTTCTAAAATCTTCTTGATTTCTCTATTTGATACCTCCACTTGTCCTTGCGTCTGTGGATGATATGGGGTGCCGATGTTGTGCTTGACCCCATATTTCTTTAAAAGTGTCGTGAATTTCTGATTGCGAAAATGTGTGCCTCCGTCACTTATGATCATTCGGGGAATCCCGAACCTGCAGAAAATGTTCTCTTTGACAAACCTGCACACTACGTTCGAATCATTAGTCCTTGTGGGGATTGCCTCCACCCACTTCGACACATAATCTACAGCAAGTAAGATATAAAGATTTGAATTTGAGGACACAAAGGGTCCCATGAAGTCAATGCCCCATAAATCAAATACCTCAACTTCCTGAAATACATTCAGGGGCATTTCTTGTCTCCTTGAGATGTTACCTGCGCGCTGACACGGGTCACATTTCCTAACAAAATCATAGGCATCCCGGAACAAAGTGGGCCAATAAAGGCCGCTTTCCAACACCTTGGCTGCTGTCCGTGAGCTAGCATGGTGTCCTCCTGTAGGCGACACATGACAGTGGTGGAGAACACTCTCGTACTCCACCTCCGGCACGCACCTGCGAAGAATACCATCCCTGCACTGCTTCAAGAGAATCGGGTCATCCCAAAAATAATATCTCAATGAATGAAAGAATTTCTTTTTCTCTTGATAGGACCAATCATCCGGGATGATCCCGCAAGCCAAATAATTCACAATTTCCGCAAACCATGGTTCTTTAGAATCAATTTTTAAAAGTTGCTCATCGGGAAAGGTCTCGGTAATGGGTATGTTCAAACCTTGTTCATCAACCCTCTCTAACCTAGACAAGTGGTCAGCCACCACATTTTCAATTCCCGACTTGTCCTTGATTTCAATATCGAATTCTTGTAGGAGCAAAATCCACCTAATTAGTCTAGGCTTCGCATCCTTCTTCTCCATCAAATACTTTATTGCCGTGTGATCAGTCCACACAACCACCTTAGAACCCACTAAGTACTGCCGAAATTTTTCAAAGGCGAACACGACGGCCAGTAACTCCTTTTCCGTGGTTGTGTAGTTCAATTGAGCATCATTAAGCGTTTTTGAGGCGTAGAAAATCACAACAGGCTTGTTATCTACCCTTTGCCCCAAAACAGCTCCCACAGCATAATCGGACGCATCACACATCAACTCGAATGGCTTTGTCCAATCCGGCGTTTGAACAACCGGAGCTGAAATCAACTTTTCCTTCAAAACCTCAAATGTGTGAAGACATTTCTCATTAAAATCAAAAACTGCGTCTTTTTCCAACAATTCCGATAATGGCTTTGCGATTTTCGAAAAATCCTTAATAAATCGCCGATAAAACCCGGCGTGTCCCAAAAAGCTTCTCACCCCTTTTACAGAATTTGGTGGGGGTAACTTAGAAATCACCTCAATTTTTACGGGGTCTACCTCAAGACCCTTGCTAGACACCTTGTGTCCTAGCACAATTCCTTCCGTCACCATCATGTGACATTTCTCCCAATTGAGGACCAAGTGTGTGTCCTCGCACCGCTGTAATACCTTATCTAAGTTATAAAGGCATTCATCAAAAGACGCTCCATACACCGAGAAGTCGTCCATGAAAACCTCAAGACACCGCTCTACCATGTCAGAGAATATGGCGAGCATGCAGCGTTGAAAAGTCGTCGGCGCATTGCATAAACCGAACGGCATACGGTGGTAAGAGAACGTCCCATAGGGACATGTAAACGTAGACTTCTCTTGATCCAAAGGATCAATAGAAATCTGGTTGTACCCCGAATAGCCATCTAGAAAACAAAAATGCGACCGACCAGCTAGACGTTCCAAAATCTGATCGATAAATGGCAATGGAAAATGATCTTTAAGAGTTGCGGCATTCAATCGGCGGTAGTCAATGCAAACACGCCACCCGGTTACCAATCGGGTGGTGAAAGGTTCATTCAAAAGATTTGTAGTGACAGTGATTCCCCCCTTTTTAGGGACTACCTGTGTAGGACTCACCCACGTTGAATCGGATATGGCATAAATGATCCCTGCAGCAAGAAGCTTTATGACTTCCTTCTTGACAACCTCCATCATGCTTGGATTTAGACGTCTTTGAGGCTGTATGACTGGCTTGGCTCCCTCTTCGAGCCGAATCTTATGTTGGCAAAGTGTAGGGGAGATCCCCTTGATGTCCGCCACAGACCACCCAAAAGCTCCACGGTGGTTCTTGAGCACTATCAGTAGTTGCTCCTCCTCATTCGCACTCAAGTATGCAGATACAATCACTGGTAACTTGTCCTCCTCAGCTAGAAAGACGTACTTCAGATGCGGGGGCAATGGCTTCAACTCCAGATCAGGTGGGCAAATAAGAGATGATTGTAGCGGTGGGGGCAGTGTACCCAAATCTTCATAGTGCCTCGTGTAGAAACATGGAAGCATTTGAAGCATTTTGGCACACTCCTTGAGTGAAGTACTCCGCATCCAATCATAAGTGACATTTAACAAACACGCCTCCAAAGGCAGTTCCGGATATGCATCAAAGACGGAAGTAATAATCACATCATCCTCCCACGAAGGTGGGATGTCCTCATTCTCATCATTTGGAAACCCAACAGCCTTGCATAAAGAGACAACTTTCGGTTGCTCCATAAGGTCCACTGCTAGGGTCCCATTATCTATCATGCTCATCACATGGGCCATATCCAAAAATGGCTTCCCAAGACAAAGTGGGATATTTTGTTCCACATGCTTAACCATGTTGCACTGTGCTTTTGCTTTATTAGATGCATTGCCATTGGGCATGACCATCTCAAAGCGATCATCCGCAATGCCCAAGGTCAAGCGACCTCTCCCCATCTCCAAGATCATATCAGCTGTAGCTTGGAATGAGCGACCAAGTAGTAACTCATTGCCGTGCTCGTCCTGCATTTCCATAACGACGAAATCAGCCGGAAAAACAAAGCGGTCTACCTTTACCAAAACATCCTCACAGATTCCATACGGTTTCACCACAGAATTATCGGCCAATTGGATGGTCATGTTACTTGGCCTCGACTCTTTCAATCCAAGTTTCTTGAATGTAGAAAGGGGCATCAGATTTATGCTTGCCCCGGAATCACAAAGTGCCTCGCCAAATTTGAACTTCCCGATAAAGCAAGAAATATTGAAACAACCGGGATCCTGTCTCTTTGGTGGCAAAGTGCCCATAATAAAAGCACTCACTTGCTCCTTCAATACCACGACCTCAGTGTCGGGTATCTTCCTCTTCTTGGTGATTACGTCTTTGAGAAACTTCCCATAAGACGGGATTTGTTCAATCGCCACTAGCAAAGGAATATTCACTGATAACTTCCTAAAGCTGTCCAGAAATTTCTTAAACTGTGCATCTACCTTTCTTGCTTTTGCACTATTGGGATAGGGGACCAGAACGGTATGTGCCCTTTGATGAGGTGGCACATAGGGAGTTAATTTCTGCGGTTCCTCCTCAGTGGCTTGTTCTTCCTTACCATCTTCAGCTATGTCCTCAGTTTGCTCTATGACAGGTGTGGGGTGCTCGTTGACTGTTGCTTCTTCAACTGTGTCCTGCGGTGTGCTTGTGTCATCCGCCCTTGGATTTAACACTTTCTTACCGCTCCTCAATAAGATGGCCTTGGCCTGTTGGTTTCCCCCGGGAACATTGGTGTTCCCCGGAAAACCCGGATGTGCCGGCTTCTTCAAGCTTGCAATCTCGGCTGCCATCTGCGCCATGGAAGTCTCTATAGTTCTCATTTGAGCCCCGTGGCTCTGCAAAGTCTGCCCAAACTGGTTCATAAATTCACCCTGTTGCTTTATTTGCTGCCCAAAAGTGTTCATCAACTCTTGATTTTGCTTTATGACTTGATTGAGAAACTCCGTGCTCTTATCCTCCGTGACCGGTGCAGGCTTGGCGTCCGGATTCTGCAGAAAGTTATTTGCATCCTTCCATGAAAATTTCTTATCCTTCCGCCATGAATAATCATTATTCCTGTACCCTTGTTGTTGCCTCATATACTTGACATGAGCCTCATCCTCGGACTCATTGTCTTCCTTCTGCAGCAACCTCTTTGCGAGAAGATCCATCTTCTCGTTCAGCTCTCTCATTGCCTTTGACTCACTGGCAACTCTTGCTTGCTCAACTGGGCCTCTTTCTCTTTCTCCCCAAGATTGCTTTCGTGCCATATTCTTCAGTATTTCCCAGCATCTTGTATCAGTGTTATTTAAGAAAAATCTGGAGCCAGCCGAGTCCAAATTGCTTCTATCATGCTCGGAGAGAGCAAAGTAGAAGATCTTCACTTGGGTTTCCTTGTCCAGTCCATGGTGTGGACATTTCCTCAACATGACTTGGAATCGCTCCCAAGTCTCAGAATAAGTTTCACCCGCCTGTTGGGTGAAATTGTGGATCTTCCGGATCATATCATTGGTCTTCTCAGGAGGGAAGAACCTCTCGAAGAAAACCTCCACCATGTGATCCCATGATTCAACAAACTCGTCGTCGAGGTTATGAAGCCACTCTCTTGCCACTCCAGCCAAGGAACTCGGGAATAACTTGAGGTAGAGCACATCCTGTGGAAATCGATCTATCTTCACCATATCGCAGTTCTCCACGAATGGGCTGATGTGGGCCACTGGATCTTCATTTTTTAATTCGTGAAATGCGTTGGATTTGACCAAGTTAATCAGTGCTGGATCGATCTTGTAGGTTGGAATGTTTAGCCCCTGTTTCTTTATAGTCCCCTTTGATGCCGAGGAAGAAGATGCCTTGATCTTCTCCCATATTGTCTGTGCTTCAGCCATTACTTCTTCTTGTTCTTGCTCAGATTCAGAATTTATATCACTGTGGTATTCCTCCTCGTAGCAGTCCTCATCCTCTGGTCCCACAGATGGAACCTCAGGTGTGCGATTCACGTAGTCTCGACTACGTGTGTGCACCATGCAAAGTACCTGAAATATGGAAATAGGGGTTCAGTACAATGCTTTGAATGAGTCAACACAATTATAGAGAAATAAAGGAATTTTTGAAATTGTTTTAAAATAAATAAAAAAATGTGGCCTAGAATGGCCGCTCTTAGCACTCAAAGTGCCAATAATTCGCCGTGTCCCCGGCAACGGCGCCAAAAACTTGACGTGTATTTTACTACGCGCTTAAACGCAAGTATACGCGTCGAAGTAATATAGGCCTTGTGAGGCCCGAGTCGAACTCAGGGATATGTGAATTATTGGAGACTTCTACTAACTAATCGCAATCAGCTAGGCCGATTAACAAAGCAGGGTTTTGTTGTTCAAATTAAAAAGAAAATAAAAATCAAACAAAGAAAACAATCGATTAAAGGATAATTTAATCAATTCAAAGGGATATCTTTAGGATGGCGGTTTCACCGCGGGTCAACATTGTATTAGGTTTCATATAATTCCTCACACTTCTCTCTCTATCCGGGTAGTGGCCTGAAAACAGAATTACCCACTGTCGTGGTGTAATTCACTACTTAGGTTTAGGTTGATTCCACCGTCGTAGTAATCATTCCCCATACTAAGTGCATTATAAACGGTCCCTCAGTTCACCATTAATTTTACAACTCCTTTGTCAAGGGTTTTATTGATTAATGTAGAATTCGTCTCTTTTCAACCGTTAATCCTTCTGTCGAAGTGATTAAGGGTGTTAAATTATTATTATGGTGATCAAGCATAACAATAGAAATGGAGAAAACGAATCTATACCACGGATTTGAGAGAAAAATATGAATTATTGATATAAAAATGTCATACAATGCATTCACGGGCTACTCCCGGTCCTAAAGATTGAGGGTTTTAGCCTCTCATGTTCATCTCACACGAATACATGGTAGAAATTGGGGAATTCATAAGAAAAACGGGAAATAAATGGGAAAACCCCTGAACGAAGAAGAACCGGGGGATCCTTGGCGTAGAACACGAGCTTCCCCGCCTGTCGGTGGTGGAAATCATCTTCGGCAGCGTCCGAATCACCCGGGATGAGCTTCTCAGCCTCCGTTCTCCTTTTTCTCCTCCTTGGCACTCGTGCAATCCAAAATTGAGATCCTCCTGAACGTGGGCGGCCGTCATTAGGTATAAGTCCCTAATTAGGTCGTCAAATAACAACAGCCGTCCGATCGAGATCAAAATAGATCCAACGCATATATGCCGGCGTCGATACCATCGACGCGGGTCGATGGTATCGACCCAGCAGATTAGCGGCAGCTTTCCTTTCTTTTATTCTGAGCGCCTGTGGTGATCTCGATACCATCGACTGGGGTGTCGATGGTATCGACTCCTGTAGCGTCGGTTTTGTCTTCTAGCGACGCTGTAGCTCTCCTTGTGTCGATGGCATCGACTTTCGTCGATGGTATCGACTGCATCCTCGCCAGCAACTTGAAGGGATCTCGATACCATCGACTTAGGTGTCGATGGTATCGACTCTGTATTGCTCTTCTCGGCTGACAACCTGTGGCTTGGTCGATGGTATCGACTTCCGTCGATGGTATCGACTTCCGTCGATGGTATCGACGGAAGCAGATACTTGTTTTTCCTGAAATTTCACAACAAGACCAAGTAAATCCACACAATTTATAATAAGATGATAAATAATGCTCAAAATAGTAAAACAAAGGGGATTTGATATAATATGATGGCAAAGACCAAATAAAGTGAATTATGCAATATTATCCATGAAAATGAGTAATTAGGCACAAAACACATATGAAATATGTCTCTAAATGCGACTCAAAATCATCGCATCAGAGATCTCTGGAGATATTCAGATGAAAATTACTGAGTGAAGTCGATACCATCGACGGGCCTGTCGATGGTATTGAACCAGTTACAGGCAGAAGGCGGCGGCTGGGCCTCGCGAGGGTGTTGCCCTAACCAGAAGTTGATACTATCAACTCGCGTCGATGGTATCGACGTGACACGTCACCAATCCGCAAGAGGAAATCAACGGTGATCGCTGCATCGAGAGAGTCAATCCGTGGGATGGGTCGATACCATAGACACCCGTCGATAGTATCGACACGTCATTGATCCGGGCCCCAAAATTAAGCTATCGACAACCGTCGATACCAGCGGTGGATGGATTGCACCACATGAGTCGATACCATCGACTCGTGTCGATGGTATCGACAAGTATACAGCAGCGCCGGCCACGGTTATAAAAGGGATGGATTGTCGTCATATGACGTCACACCTTCAGAGCTTTCCTCCTCCACTTGTGCCATGTGTCTTCCAGAGCAATCAGAGCCCGGCTACGAGCATCCAAGGAGCACGTTCTACACCAAGCGGCGATTGTCTTCTCTGTCCTGCACCGAGCTCCTTCTTATGTTTCCTCTTCTTCTTCGATAATGTTGCATACCGCCGATGCATCTTATTCTCACGCGACACCAATGGAGATTCCAGAGTTCATTCCTCCACTGACTACATCGATTCTGCACCCGCGGATTTTCCATCCTTCAGTGGAGGTCAAGAAGGTCTACGAGGAGTTGATGAAGAGGAAGATTGAGCCAACCCGTTATGTTGACCGGGAGATGATCCGCAATCTGGGGTTCGAGGCTAATCTGGCCTACGTGCTAAAGGGGCTAGCAAGGCATACAGGAAGGAGGCCCGATGAGAAGGAATTCCATGCTGATGGTCAGCCGTTCTTCGGTGAATGGCCGACATACAAGGAGCTAGTCGCAGAATTCATGACGTCGCTGGACATATGTGTCGTGCCAAACGACATCATCGCCACTGATCGGGAATGGATCAAGAGCCGCGTTTCTTTCCAATTGTTCAACAATGATTACACTCTTACTCTCCGGCAGTTCAACTCTATCTACAACTGGAATCATGGGTGAGATCAGTACCGGAGGCCAGACAACTGGACTGATTATGATGCTATTTTTGCCGAGCTAGTGACTGTGCCTACGGGAAAATCTGTGAGCTACCACAACGCGGTGGTGGAGGATTTCGAGCATCCTTTCATGCGGATTCTTCACTGCATGTTGTGCACCAACTTGTTTGCTCGTGGTGACCTGTCTCTCAGCAAGTTTCAAGAGACAGACCTGGTTTTCCTGCACAAGCTACTGAAGTGGAAAGAGTGTAATTGGGGAGCATTTCTCTTGCAGCGCGTGTTGGCTGTAAAGAAGAGTACGTGGAAGACTCCAATTCACTTTGGAGGGCTCATCACACTGCTGGCCCACTATGATGGATTGAATTTCTCCCAGCTTACTCCTCTCTCCAACAGAAGCAAGGTCAATTTGCAGCATCTGCACCGCTCTAACCTCATCCTGCTTCGTGATGGACTGGTGTATGCACACTGCCACGTTAATCACGCTTATCAGGAGTGTTCGCTCCCCGACCCTATCTTCCACATCGAGGGCGCTCAGCATTTTCGATGTCCTGTCATCGCCATTGAGAGCTCGGATGAAGACAGCAGCAACGACGACAACGACAATGATGATGACGAGGCGGAGGAGGAAGAGGAGGCCTTCACTCCTCTTCGCGCACGAGTGGCACCTAGGAAGCATCCCTGCATGCATCCGGGTGCATCTTCTTCTTACCAGCCTCCACCACCACAGCCCTCGTAGCAAAGCAAGGATGTCTACTCCATGCAAGGAATGTATGCAACGCTGCAGGATATTCATCAGACGCAGCAGCAACACACAGTCTCATACGCCAGTATTCAAGATATGACGAACCGGTTGCTAGATAATCAGAGGGTCATTTTTGAAAATGAGCACCTCCTCCTCGACAACCAACAACACATTCATGACAGGTTGCATAGGATGGAGATGCAGCAGCAGCCCTTCTATGATCATTACTGGAGCTAGAATTACTTTGGGGGGTATCCGCAACCTCCGCCTATGCCCCAGTATGATCTGACTTTTCAGGGGCAGTACCCATCCTGGGACCCCACAGACCCGCAGTACCCGCCTCCTCCGGAAGAATGATCGGTATCTCTATTCCACCTTTTAAGGTTGTTTTTGACTATGAGGCCATAGTCGAATTCAAGCATAGGGGGGAGTTGGAACAACTTTATCCTTTAGTTTCAGTTTTTTTTATTGTTTTGTTTTTGTCATTTCTATCTTGCAATTTTTAGTTTGTTTGTAGGATCCACAATCTATCTAGTGTAATTGTGGATGTCTTAAGTCTTGCGTCATCTTGTTGCTTGTGCATGGGATTAAGGGCAAAGTTTTAAAAAAAATTAGTGTTCTGCAAGCTTGTGTTGTTTAACTTTGAGCACATAACTTAAGAAAATGATTGGGTTTGTCAACTCTAAAAGAGAAAATCACAACTGTATATTCCTATGATTCATGAAAAGTGGACGGAATTGGTTGTTTGAGCCTAAACTGACCAAATGATAATGAGACTTTAATTTGAAGTAAGAGAGAGAAACCTCTTAATTACCACACAGGTCAATAAGGAGGGACGCATAATAACTTGCAAGGGTTCAGTCAATTAGTCTTGTGATCTTTCCACCCCCATTGTTTTCATACTCTACCTTAAGAACTGGAAGTACATTATGATTTTAATTTCTTTGAGTGCATCTCATGTAGATAGGACTTGCATTGCAACTATTTCCACATATTTTGCATGAAAATAAAAAAAATTAGATTAGTTATACATGCACATTCTCCTTAGGTGCATGTCATTTAGATGCATGACTATCATTTTGTAGCTGCATTCATATTTTTATGCATATAGACCACATCATGTATTTTTTTTTCTTCTGAAACATTAAAGGTGATAAACTTGTTCCATACCTTCTGAATGCTTCAAGTATATAGTTATGCAACAAAAAGTGAGCCCGACAAATACTTCATTGTCATTTATGGATATAAGGGCCTAAAAAATATATGAAAATGAAAAAAAAAAGAATTGAGAATAAATAGGAATGAGAGGGAGAAAGGAACATGTTTTCACTGCATATTACGAAGAATAAGAACATTATGTAGTTCTCGTAGATATTGCATCTCACATTGAGACGGAATGATAGTGTATGCATCATTCCACCCAAATGTAGGCATTAGGGCATTTACACTTGCATATGCATCATTTAGGTCATTTTTGCTTTGTGCATGTTATAATCATATAATGCTTCCATTTCTTCCATGAGCCACCTATTTCATCCACCTGTTGCTCGAATTGGTAGGCCACTGTGATTTTCTCCTCACTCGTGAATATCAGGAGAGCGGCTTCCATGTAGATGGTAGTTAGGGTGAGCAACGTAGAATAGGAGATCACAAGATGCACCGAGTCTGAACCGACAAATTTTATTATGTTAACTGCCTTATATGATAGTGTTCATCAATCTTGAGGTAGATATCTTTTATGGATGATCATTGTCGCCTTTAGGGTAATTATCATTCTGTGGTTAGTAAGGGCCGGTTTGTGAATGTCTGGCGGGGATCATTTGCTAATGTTTTTTGTGATGATCTGTTCTTTAGTTGACCCTTGCAATTCTATTCTAAGGTTAGTTTCTCGAGGGCGAGCAATGTTCAAGCTTAGGGGATTTTGATGCGATGATTTTGAGTCGCATTTATAGACTTGTTTTACTTGTGTTTTATGCATTTATTGGCCATTTTGGTGGTTAATATTGCATAATTCATTTACTTTGGTCTATGATTCTTCTCAGTAGCAAATCTCCCTTATTTTAGTATTTTGAGCATAAATGATTACAGTAATATGTTTTATTTTGGCTTATGTGGTTTTGTGTTACACTTTCAGGAAAAATGAATATCTGCAGGTGTCGATACTATCGACATATGTCGATACCATCGATACGACCACAGGTTGTCAGCTACAAGGAGCCGCATAGAGTCGATACCATCGACACAGAAGTCGATGGTAGCGACTTACCATCAGGTTGCTGGAAAGAAGCGAGTCGATACTATCAACTCAAAAGTCGATACTATCGACCCCAGAAGATTTGGTGACGGAAAAGGACAAAAAGCGACGCCTAAGAGTGTCGATACCATCGACTCGCGTCGATGGTATCGAGTCAGCATCAGGCGCAACGAAGAAAAGGAAAGAAGATTTGTCGATATCACGCAGAGTCGATACTATCGACTCGCGTCGATGGTATCGACACCGTCAGATACAAGTTTGCTTCAGATCGATCTAAATCTGACGGCTGTGATATTTTTGCAACCTAACTCGGGGATTATACCTAATGACGGCGGCCAGGAGCAATCAATCATGTCATTAGCTGTTGCACACGTCCTGAGAAGGTGTGGAGAGGAGAATAGAGCCCAGAAGCACGCCCCAGCCATTCCGGAGGCTGAAGAAGACGTTCTCCACCGCCAAAAGGCTGTAGATCGTGTATTCCATGCCGAGGAACGCTTGGATCTCCTCCGTTCAGGGGTTTCATTTCTTATTCACATTTTTCTCCATGTGTCCTTTTTTCTCTACCATGTTTTTCTTTGAGATGAACATGCGGGGCCAATCCCCTTTGTCATTTAGGACCGCGAGTAGCCCGGGGAAGCATTGTATGATGTTTTTACCATAGTAATTCGTCATTTATCTCTTAAATCCGTGGTATGAATTCGTTTTCTCAATTATATTGTTATGCTTGATCACCATAATAATAATCTAATGCCCTTATTTGCTTTGAAAGAAGAATTAATGGTTGAAAAGAGATGAAATTCACATTAATTAACAAATCCCTTGAACAAGGTGGTGTAAGGTTAATGGTGGATACCCAGAGGTCGATTCTAATGCACCTAGTTTAGGGTATAGGTTACTATGATGGTGGAACCGACCTAGACATAGGTAGTGAATTGTACCACGACAGTGGGCAATTCTGACTACAGGACACTACCCGGAAAGAGAGATAAATCTGAGTTGCTATATAGAAATTCATACAATGATAATCCGCGGTGAAACCGCAATCCTAAAGATCTCCACCTGAATTGATTAAACTAAACCTTTAATCGATTGTTTTGTTTTGTTTTATTTCATTTTCTTTTAATCTTACGACAACTTCCAACTTTTTAACCGGTCTAGCTGATTGCGAGTAGTTAGTAGTAGTCTCCGATAATTCAGTGTCCCTGAGTTCGACTCGAGCCTCAAAAAGGCCTATATTACATTGATGCGTACACTTGCGTTCTATGCGCGGAAAATTTGTGTCACTTGGGTAGAAATGATGTGTGACTAGGCACCGCTCTTTACTTGTGATGTCATAATTGGTTATGGACATTCAATGCTAACGTAATTCTTGACATGTAGGGTCACACACATAGGATACACTTGGATCAAAGGAGTTTATTCATGAATGATGTTTAGATTGATTACTAAAGGTGTTTAGGTATTCATTTAAATAATAGATCAACTGATTGGAGTTAGAACCACCAATATGAAGTGTTGAACTTATTGATTGGAGTGTCAGGTTGATTGAAAATTGAATTGGATAATTTTAGCATGACTCAGGACGCCAACTGATCGGCTAACTAGATGAACTGATCAACCCATGTTGGTGAGACGAATGGTTCACCTTGTGAACGGATCGGCTTGGTCAAGAAAAGAAGCTTCAGTTGATTTTCCCAAATCAATTGAATGGTTGAATCATTTCAATTTTCAATTCAATTAGTACAAGGATTAATGTTAGACATTAATTGGAAACAAATTGCGAATTCAATTTTAAGAAAATAGGAAATTTCCTGAAATGACCATCTCACTAAGAGAGACGACCATTTTTCTCATGATATGACCATTTGGCTCTATAAAATGATTGTTTCATAGTTCGTGGGTTCCAAAATATTCATGATTCCAAGCCCTTCTACTCTCACACCAATTAGGAACCCTGACCCTAGCCTCTACTATAAATAGAGGGGTACTGGGGGATTCCAAGGCACACAATTGAGAATCAATTTCTGTAATAATTGTTATCCTCTGTGGTTGTGGTAAACAATAGAGAGCCCAAGCAAGTCCTACCCATAAAATGGAGGGATAGCAAGGGAGAGAACAACTAAATATTAGTTCTGGGAGAGTATGTCGGCAACTAGTACGCAGACAAAAGTGGACAACTCTTTCTCGTTGGCTCTGGTAGAACAACATGGAGTTCTCGGTGGTCCACATGGACTTCTCTAGATGTGAGGTGGCCTTTGCTCATCGCTAAGAAGGACAACGTGAGCTAGAAGTCTATGACGAGAGGAGCTGGTACAAATGATGATGTTTGGGTTTCCTATCTGTGGAGGAGTCACATACAAGTCCCAATGCAACTATAAGACAATTGTGCATCTACAATGATGAGGATTATTCACTGAACTTTCTCCAAGACCATGTCTACCCTCAAATCCATCATTTCCATTATATAGTTGTTGACGTGATCTGCTAGTTTATGAGGAATATGGCTATAAAATTATTATTTCCGTTGTCTATTATGTCTCCCTATTTCCCTATGGTGGTATCAGAGCCACATCAATATACTATATTTTGGAGTGATTGCTATGATCATATTTTGGTTTTATCATTTAATTATTGTGTGTGATGTGAACAATTTCTTTTCCAATCAAATACCATGATAATCCCAAACTTATATATATGACATATATGTAATCTACAATTGTCACCCTAAAAGTGAGTTTTGATGGTGGATGTGTAGCATGGTTATGGCCAATAACCCCTATTATCTATGCATGGTTGTGTGGTTGATTAATCCTATTTTATCTCGATCTACATAGTGAGCCTCTATCTTGTCTTCCCAATGTAATGTTAATTCTTTCCTACCCTTGCACCCCTCGAATGTAACTCGAGGGATAGTTTACTTTCCTATTATGATGTAGAAGAAAGATGTTCAAATGATGCCAACCAACTATCTCAGAGACGAGCCAACCAGCTAGAGGAACAAGAAGGAATATAAGGATGAGCTGAACCAATCAGGTGGTGGATCCAACCGATCGGCTGGAGGAGCCACCAGATGGTGGATAGAAGAACCAAATGACCATTGAGATGACCAAAAAACTAGTCAGGAGGTGAGGTGATCAGTTCAAAGGTTGAACTGAGCCACTCGGATTGGCAAGCATAGATTTTCATCAACAATAGGTTAATGCATGTGATGTAGACCTAGGTTGTGGTAATTCCTTATGGCTCCAAGGAATTACATTAGGCTGGCCATAACCATCATTTTTGTTTATTGCATGTTTTTTTTGTGGGATATATCATGTGTATGATACATACTATATAAGTGGTGATTGGATAAAGTATATGTGTCTATAAATAAAAAACCCCTCAAATAATATATTAAATCTAAGATGCTTTCCATTAACAACACACATGAAAAGCTTGATCGACCAAGCATGAGCTCCCCAAGGGAGGTGTGTTGTCTACCTCATGCAAGTGTGTTAGTAGAAATGTGGCAATGCCAAGCAGGGTGCATTATTATCATGTTGGCTATTGGGTCAGACCTAACTAGTGATTCTTAGAGCATCTAAGCACAGAGGCATGATGATAATTATGGCAAAGAGTTGTGCATATCATCTATCCAAGAGTTGCATAAGATGCAATTAGCAAGAGCTGCCTACCTTAATGATTGATGATGGACACATGCATTGGTTGGGTAATATTGCATGAGAGTTATCAATTTGTACAAAATAGTGGGAGTGATAATTTATTAAAGTCCTAATTAATATTGTTAACTTATCAAATCAAACAAATCAAAAGTGTTTTGAAAAGTTGCAATATTTCTTTTTAGAACCTAATGTCAAACACAAATATGTGTTATTGTGATCGGTCCTTAAGAAGGACAAAATGGGATAATGTTCCACATCTAGTTTTGGACTTTCAGAAGTGTTATCAATCATGAGTGAGAGCTCTATGTCCATAAAAGACTAGATCCATAGGAACCCTCTCCAAATGCACCTAGAGGATAAATGGATTCTTATTAGAAGCATGCCAATGATGCCATGGACTTTGACTACCTTATACTTTGTTGTATGAACTATGAGTTGCATGAACTGCATGAAAGCATGGACATTCTCAAGATGGTAACACATCTTAAGAATCATATAAAGCAATAAAGGTATAATGTTTTGAAAGTGCTATTTTTGTGCAAACTAATAGATGGAGATCCAGTAGAGCCCCATATGCTCAATATGATTGGGCATGTGGAGTGACTGGGATTTCTCTTAGGTCAAGAGTTGACCATGGATATGATTCTATATAAACTTGTGTGAACCCTATAGTCAGTATATCAAATGCTCGTCATGTTGATGTCAAAGCATGCATGAGGAAGGACAAATCAAGTGATGGTGATTAGCGAAAGTGAGTCCTAAGGAAAAGGCAAGGCAAAGAAGAGTTCTAAGGCTAAGTTGAAGTCCAAATCTTCTATGCTCAATATATGGAGAAGGGTAAATGCAATGGAATTTGACCTTTTCACTTAAGGAACAAAGGAAGAAGAAAGAGATAGAGATCTCTACTTCATGACCTGACAAGAAATAAGCTAGAACTGTAAGGAGAAAGAGTTGCTTCTACTATAGTTGGAATCTATCATTTATGGGCATATAATAGAATTATTTAATTGCTATTATGTGGGTGTCATTGATGAAAACATCATGTATCTTGTATGGAATAGAATAACATGAATGTTTCATTTTATAATATGATATCTTGTATGCCAATGCCCTATGTCTCATAATCTATACTTGATTGTTATAGATAAAAATGTGTATGATACATATATTGAATGACTTGATTGACTCAATCATTGAATACCTATAGCATTGTCATCTAGAGCAAATAAATGAGAAATGCATTTCTAGAATCCTTATAATGGTTATCAAGACTCTTTTGGTGATTGAGCCAATAGAGACATGCATATATTATTTGTTGTGCAATATGACAAAATAAACTTCACTAGATGTAGTGGGAGTTCTATTAGGGCTCATACATATTGGATGTATAAAGACCTTTTAGAATAAATGCTTAAGGTAGTTACTAGTACCTCATTTATATTTGTTGATGTTATCACTAAATATGCAAATTTGTATTTAATGAAATACAAGTATGAATCTCTTGAAGTGTTCAAGGAGATTATAAATGAAATATGTAATTAACTTGGTAAAAGTATTAACATACTTTGATGTGATCGATGTTGAAATATTTGAAACCAAGAGTTTGAGTGCCTTTTGGGAGATCATGATAATGTATCATGATGAACTCCACCTAAAACAAAATGATAGTGTATCATGAAAGCGTGTCAGTAAGAAGGAATTACACCTTGCTTGCCATGGTTAGATTATAAATAAAGTCTAGCTGATCTTCCAATTTATTTTGGGCACATGCTTAATGATAAGAAATGTACCATCTAAAATTGTCCAAAAGAAACCATATGAGATATGACATGGGAGATGTACTAATGTATCTTTATAGTGATTAGGGATGAATACCAATATAAGAAAATTGCTTCTTAAAAGGCTTTGTCCACAAAATCACATAAATGTTATTTTGCTGAAATACTACTCTTATCCCAATCCAGAAACAAAGTTATTTGTTGATCATGATGGTTGTATTCCTGAAGAGGAACATAGTTCCAAAGAATGAGTGGGAGTAAAAGTGAAACTCAAAATGTTCAAGACATACAAGAAAACATTGAACCTAAAGAAGTACAGTAGGATCAAGGAGAACCACAAGCT